>CM076675.1:7855810-9055810 GCA_038501925.1 Xenopus petersii | reverse complement strand
AAAACTGCCCCCATACTCCAGATGAGGCCTCACCAGGGACCTATAAAGAGGCATAATTATGTTTCATCCCTTGAGTTAATGCCCTTTTTTTATACAAGACAGAACTTTATTTGCTTTAGTAGCCACAGAATGACACTGCCCAGAATTAGACAACTTGTTATCTACAAAGACCCCTAGATCCTAGCTTAGATATTACAGGTCACAAATCACCCCCAGGATACTTTCTACTGAACTACAAGGGCCAACGCAGCAGTTTATGACACCTCCCAACATTTTGGAAATCTCACGGGGCTGAATTCAGGATTCAGGGCAGCAAAGGTGAGCTATGAGAGAATGAACTACAATACAAAAAGCAGCCTGGCTACTGATTCTGTAACCTCTGTCTGGGAGAAGTGGGTTGTGTCAATCTGCAGATAAGACAAATAGAGACTTTGGAATCGGCACAACGAAGCTTTGTGTGTTTGTTTAAATGTTTCACATGTCTCTGCACAGTCTCAGTTTGGCTGTACCAATGCACAATTAGACTGATAATTCCTGGATTCTTTAGTTGTTCAGCCTAAGGGTAAGGGCACACCTGGCGATTCGGGGAGATTTAGTCACCTGGCGACTAATCGCCTCGTCTTTGCGGCGATTCGTATTCCGAAGTCGCCCGAAGTTTCCTCATTATGCAACGTCAGAATACGAAGTGCTGCGTGTGTCATGCCGCAGGTGACTTTTCTTTATATCCAGCGCAAGACAGAGGGAAGGTGTTCGGGGAGGTTAATCACCGCAAAGACGAGGCGATTAGTCGCCTAAATCTCCCCGAATCACCAGGTGTGCCCTTACCCTAAAGAGTCACCATAGAACAAGGTCTCGCTTCTGATTACACTTCCTTATTAACTCTATTCAGTGTCGGCCTGGGACACCAGGAGCCCACCCAAAAACCTTTTTGGGGCCCACCAATTAATCTTAGACCAGGGGCCCACTCTCAATACGATTATTCTTCCTCTCCTCACTCAACCTCTATTCTCCTAGTCTCTTTTCTTTACATACTATAATCTATTATTCCATCTATTTAGCCTCTTTGTTCTCATAGAATTTAGGAATAGCCATGAAATATGCCAAATGTCTAGCAGCATGAGGGCCACTGACACCTTGGCCCACCGGGACTTTTCCTGGTATCCCGGTGGGCCAGTCCGACACTGACACTATTGTATCCTATGAGGAGAGGACATAACCATGCAGTAGTATTGTTACAGCGCTGCTGTAAAGTGAATGATCACAGCTTAGTGAAAGTGAAAGCTGAACTGGAGAGCTGCCGTCAGTCAAGGGCACAAGGTACAAGGTACGGTTTTATTATTACAGAGAAAAAGGAAATCATTTTTTTTTTATAATTTGGATAAAATGAAGTCTATGGGAGTCATTCCATCATTTGGAGCTTTCTGATAACGGGTTTCCAGATAATGGATCCCATTCTTGTATCATAAAAGTATGATGTTTGTTTCATTTACAGTGATGTCTTGTTACAGAGGTGCAATTCTGGCAAAAATTCATGTGGACTTAGAAAACAGAGGTTGTCCTGGCTTTTCCCTCATTGCCCTGGGAAGAGGCACAGTAGCCCCATACCTCAATATCAACAAAGCAATCCCATACAGTCTTGGTTGTGACTTGTATGGTAAGAAAATCTGGAGAGACAGGTTTGCTTTTACTCTGAGTAACATTCTTCAGCATTCGGCTCTGCTACAAAGGGAAAACAAACAAACAAAAGGTCCCCAAACACAACAGGAGGATTGTGAAAAGAATGTTCTATTTAAAGGCAATATATACAGATGACAGATTTTGAATTGAGTGGCTTCCTCAAACTATCCTTTACAGCTTTCATGGTGCAGCAAGTGTGAGAATATATAATCAATGACTATTGTGGTATCAGTTATAAAGAGACATGCTGTTGGCTGCAGAGTGAATTTGTTGGGGGTCATGTCCAGACTGTGATTTAGAATTTACAAGTTCTCAAAGGCCCAAACAGCCCCCCATCAGCCCAATAAATAGCGACTGTCTCAATGGCATCTTACAGAGCCCCTTTGCCATTTGCCAGAATCCAGTTTGCCAGTCAGGGCCTGCTGGGAGTTGTATTTTAGCACAAGTGCAGCGATACACTGGCTAAAAGCCAAAGCAGTTTGGAATTCTGCAGGTCAGAACACTGAGAATCTGTGATTGGCCACAGGGGTCCCCATCTTGTAACTTTATTAAACATCTTTGCAAGACCAAGACTGTGCACATGCTCAGTGTGGTCTGGGCTGCTTAGGGTTCTTCATAAATGATCAAAACAGCACAAGTCAAATAATATCTGCCAGAAGCCGATACAACAAGACTGATTAATAATCAGAATATACAGACTGCACTGGGTCCTGTGTTGTCATGTAATCTAATGTGGATTTTATAGTTTTTCTATTGTTTAATACAAACTTTCTCCAACTCTGCAGAACCAGTGGCTGCAGCAAAATTATCCTCCAAATAGAATCCCAGTTTATCTGTTTAAATCTGGCTCCATGATCTTTGTCCCTGCAGCTGGAGTTGGAAACAGTAAAGGGGATGTAAAGGCAAAAATAAAATCCAATACAAATCTCTACACAGTCGCCGACTGCTCTACAGGGAAACAAACAAAGCTGCTTGAGTTCTGCATGGCTGGAAAGGAAGGCGGGGCTCCCCCAGCTGTTCATAAGTATGATTGTTTCCCTGCAGAGCGGTTAGGGACCATTTAACAATTCCTATCCACAACAGTAAATGAAGGGAAAATTTCACTGCATACAGTCAGGTTTCTTATAAAAAACACACATTTTTTATTTAATGTATATTGGTGATAATTGGACATTTTCAATAAATCAACCCAAAACACTCCTTTTTAAAAGAAACATAGGATAAATGGAAAAAAAAAAAACTAATTTTGTAGGCAATTATAAGTAATATATATATGGTGTTGCTTTTACATGGTGCCACACATGTATATTATCTTTAAAAATAGCCCCTTTATTGGAGCTCCCTAAAGATGTTCTCTGGTCCCTGTATCAGGTCCTGCTAGCTGCTGATTGGTTCTTGTCCTACACTGCAGTGAGCTGAGAGCCGCCAGCTCACCTGCACAGCCTGGAAAAGGAGACTGCAGGAAGTAGAACAGATAGGCGGGACTAGTTGGGTTTTTTGCAAACATTTTCAATAAACAAACCCAAAACACTCCTTTTTAAAGGCAGCATATAGGATAAATGACAAAATTTGTAGGCAATTATAAGTAATATATGGTGTTGCTTTTACATGGTGCTAAAAAGTTATATTATCTTTAAAAATAGCACCTTTATTGGAGCTTCCTATAGATGTTCTCTGGTACTTGTGTGTGTTTAAAATGAGGGGTGGGCGTGTCCCAAGGGTCCCTGCCAGAAGCACAGAGGAGGGGGACAGCCAATCACAGCCCTGCAGTCACACAAGCACAGACAGGCTTCAGTTCCCTATCAGGTCCTGCTAGCTGCTGATTGGTTCCTATCCTACAGTGCAGTGAGCTGAGTGTACGGCCTGGGAATTCATGGAGCAGGAAGTGGAAGGGAGGGATTATTAGGGTTTTTGCAGAAATATTTAACAAATCAGCCTGAAACACTACTTTTTAAAGCACAATTCTTCTAAACGAGTAGAACGCACCGGTACATTATTATTTTTTACACAAAATGTCTCACTTAAAGCAGCATTTCGCTTTTATTTAAAAGGAGTATAAAGCACTGGCACTTGTTTTATTACATAACACGTCTCCCTTAATTCTATGTGGGAAAATGGAACTCCTATGGAAAGCAGCGTGTGACTGCACTGCTGGTTCTCACTTCTGTAGCAGAACCATTCCTTTCCTAATGATCACCTGATGGACATGTAGAGTGTCAATGAGATGAGAATGCAGCTTTGTATGACGAGGCAATGATGTCGATTTGGTGTAGTTGCCCTTGCAGGTGCCACTGGGAGGGGGGAGGGGGAGACAAGGCACTACGGGGAGCGGAGGGGATCAGAAATACGGGGAGCGGAGGGGATCAGAAATACGGGGAGCGGAGGGGATCAGAAAGCTGTTGCTTGTGGCTGATGTATGGGTTAGAAGGGGCGGATAGAGGAATGGAAGTGATGATTCCTGAGCTCGAGGTCACACAGGGCAGACAACCCCACGCTGCTTCCCTGGGCTGCTGCTCATTGTGACTGGAGGCGCCTCTCCCTTTACATTCCCTTACCAGCTCCTGCGGGGCATCCTGTGGATTATTAGAGCCGCCTTCTGACGGCACCGGACTGGCGCTTCCTTCCGGAGTCCTTCTCTGCTTGTCGCTTTTCGCCGCCTTGTGTCGCCTCCACAGATACACGGCCCCGGCGCCCACCAACAGCGGAGCCCCTACCGCCAGAGCCAGCTTCCAGTGAGGGATCCCGGGACTGCCTTGCGGCTCCACAGGCTTAGAGGCAGCCATTATCTTCCTGTCCTACTCTGGCTAACACGGCGAAAGACACGGGGAGGCGGAGCAGCGGAAACGTGGTGCAGGCTGGGTGATGACGCGAAACTACTTCCGGTCCGACCGTAGTTGATCAATGTGGAGGCTGCTGCGGCCTCTGCTGTTAGTTCCGTGTCCCTGCAGGCAGCGTGGAGCGTAGAGATATGAGGCAATAGAGCGATGGCAGCAAAGCCTGCGGTGCCGACACTTATATGTGTAGATCATAGTATTACTATCCTTATAGGAATATGTGCAGCAACGTCACTCTTGTCTTTGGCGCCATTAATATATCGGGTTTCTGGGCTGGACTTTTCCTTCTGTGGAAAAGTGAAGAAACCTAAGCTTTATGTGAGACCAGAGACTGCACGTGTCTGACGATAACGACTTTGAAAGGTCACATGTGGATTATTGGCGGGTCTTGTTTTTCTAACAGTGCAGGAGAAGCTTTTATCTCACAGAAATAACACATATATATAATAAATATATAACGTAACAATAGAGTGATGTAGAATAATCCCTAAAACTGCAGCACTCCTCCCCACATAATCTAATCATAGTCCATAAACTCCAAATGTTTTCCCTCTGAAGGTGCAACAATGGTCAGTCCCATCATGTTATAGCAAAGTTACAGATTAATGATGTGCCGATCAGGAAGACTCAACCAGCACCTGTCCATAACCCAACCCTAACCCGCAAAACAATAACCCGACCGTAACCCGCAAATCCATAACCCGACCCTAACCTGCAAAACCATAACCTGAGCCTAACCTTCAAAACCATAACCCAACCCTAACCCGCAAAACCATAACCCAACCTTAACCTGCAAAACCATAACCTGTCCCACACCCAACCCCTCCCTCGTAGATCAGTGGTGTAAGTCACAAAAAGCTCAGAAAACACAGCCACTATAGTATTGTAGTAGAGCAGGCAGACTATGGCACACACAGGGGATGTAGTGCACACACAGGCAGAGTAGGGCAGGCAAAGTATGGCACCCACAATTAGAGTAGGTCAGGCAGAGTATGGCACACACAGGGGACATAGGGCACACAGAATATGGCACACACAAGCAGAGTAGGTCAGGCAGAGTACGGCACACACTGGCAGAGTAGGGCAGGCAGAATATGGGACACACAGGCAGAGTAGGGCAGGCAGAATATGGCACACAGTCAGAGTAGGGCAGGCAGAGTATGGGACACACAGGCAGAGTAGGGCAGGCAGAGTATGGGACACAGGATGAGTAGGGAAGGCAGAGTATGGCACACACTGGCAGAGTAGGGCACATGCAAAGTAGGGCAGACAGAGTATGGCACACACAGAGGACATAGGGCACACAAAGTATGGCACACACAAGCAGAGTAATGCAGGCAGAGTATGGGACACACAGTCAGAGTAGGGAAGGCAGAGTATGACACAAACAGGCAAAGTAGTAAGGCAGATTATGGCGCACACAAGCAACATAGGGCAGGAAGAGTAGAGAGGTGTGAACAGATGAATAATGTAGACACTTAGATTCTGAGCCTGAGGTTTGAACAATACAGTGTCTTCGAGTTGTGAACAATGCAGGGATGATTATAGGTGTGAACAATGTAGGGGTGATTAAAGGTGTTAACAATGGAGGAATTAAAAGTCTGAGTCTGGGGTGCGGGGCCCGTAAATATTAGTACTGATACCTTTTAATGCTTACACAGTCACCAGACTTTCATTTGGGGCCACACAATTGGGGGGGGGGGCAGTTGCACATGTGCTGGACAGCACTAACATAGCCTGTTTGAAAGCAAATGTTGGATGGTTACTATGGCCTTAGAGAAAATATCACTATAAGTCAGTCACTTTGGATTCCACATAGATGAGAAAATTGACGAACTTCAGAAATTGATCACATTTGCTCAACGTATGACTTGTAATATAGAGAACATTGAACAATGTAAGGAAGAAACCATGAGAAGGGTTGGACCATCTGCGACAGAAGAAGAAATGGGCTTTCGTGGTTATACGTGGGACTGAGAGTGGAAAGAACAACACCAAAGTCTGTCAGAAAGAGATTTCATAGTTCACAGATGGAAATTCGAGATGTCTTTACAGATGATGAGAATCTCCTTTGTTTAACTCAGATGGAGACCGAAACGTTAGCCTGTTTTTAAATGGATAAATAAAATTAATATTTTTTTTCAACTTTTTCAAAACAACTGGTGTGCTCCTACGTTCTTTGAGATATACAAATGAGTGCACTATATATATATATATATACTGTATATATACATGAATTGAATTTATGATTGATCACCCTGAGGACCAATGAAAAGCTGTCATATATTGCCTTTTTACACTGCCTTTTTTGGTACATGGCAGATAGTAAGCAGGCCACCATCATCTTGCCCCAAGCTCAATCTTTTTTTTTAATGCACATGTGCCAATGCTGAACTGAAGTTTGGAGGTTGGTATCGGCTCACTTTAGGATTGGGTGTTAGGCAGCCTAGCCAGAAAGGACTGTCTGTTGTCCTGATGTTGTGCCCCAGTTATGGATTGGAGCGTTCAAGAGTAGGTTAGAGTGAACCTACAGGAGCTGATATTCAATGTTGATAAATGTAAAGTCATGCACCTGGGATGTAAAAATATCCAAGCCACTTATACCTTAAATGGGACTGCACTAGGCAAATCCATTATGGAAAAGGACCTTGGAGTCCTTGTAGATGATAAACTTGGCTGTAGCAAGCAATGCCAGCATCAAGGGCAAATAAGGTCTTGAGCTGTATTAAATGGGGCAGAGATTCACGGGAGGAGGGGGTGATTCTTCCACTGTATAGAGCACTGGTAAGGCCCCATCTAGAATACACTGTATAGTTTTGGTCTCCATCACTCAAACAGGACATTACTATATTAGAGTGGGTCCAGAAAAGGGCAACTAAGCTGGTAAAAGGTATGGAAAATCTTAGCTATTAGGAAAGACAGGCCAAGTTGGGGATGTTTATATATTAAACATTTTACAAATTTCAGTTTTTTTCTCAATAATATTTGTAATCTTAAATTTATATTCCTATTTTTCTTAAATGAATAAAATTATTTAATTTTTTAACTTAAAGGGGAACGTCGGCTTCAAAACCAAAATTTGATAAAGTATGAAATACTGTGGTAAGCGTCCATATAGGCCTAAGAATTTTAGTAAAGTTGAACATGAAGCCCTGAAAACCATCAGCCGTAATAACAATGTAGTAGTGAAAAGTGCAGATAAAGGTGGATCAGTGGTTGTCCTTGATGCCAGTACCTATGAATTAGAAATAATGAGACAATTAAAGGACACCACAACATATAGGGCCTTAGACTCAGACCCAACTAAGGTTTTTCAACATAAGTTGTTGGTCCTTTTATCTTCAGCACGTAGTTTGGGAGTGATTAGTCAGAGTGAGTTTGAATATATCCATTGTGAAAATCCAACCATCCCCATATTTCATGCATTGCCTACAGTGCACAAATCTTTGGAAAATGTAAAGGGGCGCCCGATAGTGGCTAGCATATGTTCCCTCACTGAGAACCTGTCCAAATATGTAGATAAGTTGTTGTTACCGTTGGTCTTTCAATTACCCACATATTTAAGGGATACAACTATGTGTTTAAATAAAATGGCCAATCTAGTATGGAGACCAGGCTACAGGTGGTATTCCATGGTAGTCTCTCTTAACTCCTCAATTGAACATGATATTGGTTTAGAGGCTATACGTTTCTGGCTGACAGCAACTCTAAGTTTCCCACAGACACAGAATGAATTTATCATGGAGGGGATAGATGTTTTGCTTCACTCTAATTACTTTCTGTTCAATGGGCAGTTTTATTTGCAACAAAGTGGGCCGCAATGGGGGCATCATTCTCACGCACTTACGCAAATTTGGTAATGGGATGGTGGGAGAGGTTCTTCATTTTTTGAGACCAGAACCCGCATAGACACCAGATTATTTTATAGGTATATCGATGATTGCATAGGCGTGTGGGATGGGGATGAATCCTCCTTTGCTGCTTTTGTGTCATATTGTAACCAGACAGTTAGGGGAATTCAATTCACGTATGAAATGAACGACACTGAGATTCCATTTCTGGATGTTGTCTTTCATAGTCAGGAAGGAGAAATCACTACCAAATTATTCTGCAAGGCGATTACCCACAACACATTGCTTCATGCACGGAGCAACCATCCAGGGCCTGAGGGGCATCCCTGTGGGGCAATACCCTGCGTCGTATTTGCTCCTCATGGGATGTCTTTCATGAACAAGCCATGTTGTTGTGGGATTGTTTTGCGGAGAGGGGTTACAGTGTCCAAGACATCAAAATGGCCTATGAAAAAGCAGTGTTAGCTGACTGGGGGAAACTTTTGCATCCCAAAGCCAAATTTAAACAAATACATAGTAAGACATTGGATCATACAGGACAGTCAGGTGTCCGCTTTTGTACCACTTATAGTCGTGCCTCCCACTCCATTAGGAGGAGTATTAACAAATATTGGGGGGTACTCCTACAAGATCCTGCACTTTGTAATATTCTAGACAAAACGCCATCCTTCGTGTATAAGAAAGGGAAAAATGTGGCTTCTCATGTATCAAGAAGTTTATTCTCTTCCAAGGGAAATGGTGACACAAAGGCCTGGCTAAAATATAAGGGTGTTTACAAATGTGGACGGACTAGGTGCAAGACATGTTTATTGATACACGTTTCCAAGGAGTTCCATAGCTCAGTGACAGGTTGTTCCCATGATATTAAACAATATTTCAATTGCATGTCAAAAGGAGTTATTTATTTGGCTACATGTGGATGCGGTGCTCAGTATGTGGGCAAAACCACTAGAATAGCAAGTACCCGCATTTCAGAACATATGTCAGCGATTGATCAAGCAGATTTAAATTCGGCCATTGCCAAACATGTGATTGAAAAACATCAGGGTGTAGAATGTCTGACCTTTCAAATTATACATAAACCCCCTAGAGATGTGAGGAAGGGGGATCTGGATCGAAAACTTTGGAGGTTGGAGGCCTATTGGATTTATCAATTAAAAACCACTGAATATCATGGGGGCTTAAACAGGGATTGGGAGTTATCTTGTTTCTGCATCTAGTGCATTTTTTATTTCATTAATGTATTAGTTCACCAAGATACTTTTATATAGGATATGGTGGTTTGATATATTGAGTATGGATACAGTTCTTGGTTGCACGTTGTACATTGTATATTGTAAATTTTGTTTATTCTCCCCCTATATTATATGCCAAATAGGAGATTTACATGACAAGTGCGGTACCTTTAAGTATGATAATATATTGTATTTTTTCATCATGGTTAAGGGCATTAGATCACTTGGTACTTTGGTGCACATTAATTACATGTTGATAAGTTTATCTATACTTTTGTATATATTTTTTCTGTGTTAGTGGCATTCTCCATTTGACCTATAGATTAGCTTCAACCTGGTTAATCGAGTTATAAGACTGATACCAGGTATCACCAATAGGAGTAATTTAAGATACCTTTAGTGGGTTAAATGTTTAAATGTTTTTAATAGGTGGGGCAAATTTGGTTTTATAAACTGTGTTGGGGGTGGGGATTCCCCATGCTTCTGAGGAAGTGGCGAGACGCCACGAAACGCGTCAAGTGTGGGGTTATGACATCCATGTAATGTACTGATGGTTTAATGGATATTTAATGTACAGAATTTTACTCCTGGACCACCGTGTGCTCCGTACCATTTGTCTTCTATGCTGGGAGAATAAATTAGTCAGACACAAATTTGCGGTGACTTTCAGCATTTTACCGTTGAGTTGCCGAATTAATCCACAAAACTGTGGTGACTCGCATAAAAATTGACGGACCAGAAGCAAAGCGTTCCAGAAAGGAGCACTCCTGACAATCTGATTTCCTCTGGGTCAAACGTTTCCTGATATTTGCAAGTATTTAGTGCCATTGCCTTTGCCTTAACTGGAATCAATGCTTAGAAAGGTCTTCCACAAGCTTCTCATATGCCTCTCATGTAACCTACCCGCAATAAAGATAGGTTATGATTTTCCACCCACAATCCTGCCAGAGGTCGGGTATTCCGCGGGTACCCGTGCGTACCTGACCCGATGCAGGACTCTAACTCATGTATTGTGCTTTATTGGATGATTTAAAGTCTTATGTATGCCCACATCTAGTAATCCATAGCAACCAATCAGATTTCAGACAGCTAACCAACACATGCCGATTGTTGCCTTGTCTACTGATCAGTCTATTTAGACTGTCAGTCCAAGTGATTGAACAGTAGCAACTCCGATGCCTCTTCAGTTCCTCAGCTTTCAGTAGATCGTATGCTGGTCGATATGCTTAATTGACAAATTCCATTTTCAAATCTGCCTGATCAACAAACCGACCAATATCCAGAATACATTGATATTTGTGGGCATTGTAGTTCCACCCTCCGTACATGTACCAAATATCATATGATTTTAATGTTATGTATTAAGCCAACTGAAAACAATCACCCCCAGCAACTGCTAAAAAACCCACGTAAATACCTGTGTTGCCTACTGCGCAGGACATAACATAATTATTTTCATTAAATCAAACATTGGGAGGCCCATAAATCAAAGGTTGGATTTTGAATTCATGTGAGGTTTTTTTTCAAATTCTAATATATTCACAATTCGACTGGGAGGTTAAGAAAAAAATTGAAAGGGTAGTATTCAATCTAATGGTTTCGTATTCAATTTGTACAAATCAAGTTTTTCTTCTGAAAAAACTTGAATGTCAGGAGGGCTATTGACATCTCCAAATGACTCAATGGACAACTGCCATTGACTTGTACATGAAATTGGCAGGTTTTAGGTGGCGAATATTGGAATTAGGACTGTTTCCATGGGTGAGGAGTGATAAATCTCACATTAGAATTTACAATTGAATAGGGGGATTAAAATTCGAATTCAAATTGACTATTCAACCCTTGATAATTCTGTCCCTAAGTAATGGAGAGAGACACAATGCATTGAGCTTTAATTGCTTTATTTAATTCTCAGACAGACAGATAAAAGTTGCAAAGAGGAAAACAATTCATACAAATAAGAATATAAAATGGCAAGAAGCTCATAATTGTCCCAGGCCCTCCAGTCCCTCCAGTCCCTCATACCCATTTATCTCAGTACTTTAAAGAGTTTTCCTCATCTTTCTTGAGATTCGCCCAAAGTAGCTCAAATATCTGCTCAGCTTCTGCCCTTTTCAGTTACCCCTTATGTGTGTAACCAACACACTTCTCTTGTTATATTTTCTCACACTTTGTGAGTTTTTACTCATTCTTTCATGAATTTCTCCCAAAGCAGCTCAAAAAGCTCCCTTTTTCATTTGAGTATCAGCAAATATTCATGAAGAAGCTTGTAATTGCCCGGTGCCCTCCAGTCCCTTCTCCTCCAATTCCAGTCACATAATAGATGCACAGATTATAGGCAACACGTTTCATTTTCTTTCTAGAGTGCTTATTGCTTTGTGTTCTCCTTTCTTTAGTTTCCCACCACGATGTGGGTTTTCTTCCTCACTTTCTTGCTCATCTTTCTCTAGTTTCTTCTGAAGCAGTTACAAAAAAACTAGTAAAACATAGAGAGGATCCACACAGTAAAATATTTCCTCACTCAGATGAAGGCAGTCTTCCACCAAATAGACAAAACAAAATGAAGATTTATTGTGTCCTTCGCTTTACGTGTTTCTCTAATCTGAGTAATCTGTGCAAATGGCGTCTTGTTTGTTTTCTCTTCAGAAGTGTAATTCTATCACAATCTCTTAATCACTTTCTATTTCAGTTATATGCATTTCTTCTCCGCTTTTCTTAGTTTTTTCTGAGTATACTTCATTCTCCATTTCCTCACTGATTTCTCTGATTTCTTCATTGTTTTTACTTTTTATTTGGCAGATATTCACCATCATGCCTATTTGCTTGGACATCTCATGAAAGGCACACACAATCCATCCAAATAGTGTCTGGTTTGGTTTCGCTTCAGTGTGTGTTTCTATCATTGTCTCGTCAGCATTTTCCTTTTCAGTTCTCCACTTTTCCTCTTCACTTTTCTCAATGTTTTCTAAGCAATCCTCATACTCATCATTCTCACTGCTTTCCGAGTTGACTTTATCCTTAGTTTCCTCACTGCTTTCTATGTTTTCCATCTGCTTTTTTTCCTCCCCAGTGTGTGTTTCTACCACAGTCAATTCAGTATTTTCTTTTTCAGTTCTCAACTTTTCCTTTTCACTTTTCTTAGTGTCTTCTGCAGGGCCGGAACTAGCGGTAGGCAGAGCTTTGCGCTTGCGCGTACATTGCACGTACCGTAGCCAGCCACGTAGCCTAGGGTGCCTGGCCAGTCTGGCCCGGTTCTGGTTTTCTTCATACTCAGAATTCTGTATTGGTATGGGGTAATAATAATAGGTGCACAGATTCTCTGCAAATTGCACCCGTTTTCTTTTCGCTTCAGTTTTTTTCACCGTCTCTTCGGTGTTTTCTTTTCTGGTTTTCTCAAATCTTTCTGTATTCCCTACGTTTTTACTTTTCTCAACAACTTTATACTCAGTAGTCTCAGTGCTTTCTGATTTTTCCGCATCCTGAGTTTTCTCATTCGATTTCGTTGTTATTTCTTTTGTCTTTCTCTTTTTGTTAAGGGAACATGTTCTTATGCTAAGTTTCTGCATTTGCAGCAGTGGCTTTTGCCAGTTTGCGCGAGTAAACACATTCTTAGCAAATGTGGCCCTTTTTCCACTACTTTCTAATTCCCTATTTTCTTTATACTCAGTAGTCTGAGTTTTCTCACTAGTTGTTGTTGTTATTTGTATTATCTCTCTCTTTTTGTCAAAAAAACATGTTCTTTTTCTCAGTTTCTGCTTTTGCAGCAGTGGCTTTCCACAGTCTGCACATGTTAACTCATTCTTAGTAAATGTGGCTCTTTGTTCCCTATTGTATATGGTTTTAATTTTTCCACACACTTCTCTTACTTTCTGACAGTCCTTTTCCTGGAAAACATTATTGTTGAAAAAAATTAGTGTTAATTGCAGAATTATAGTTATAACTAATTTTCTACAAATATCTAACAGTGCAAATACCAGAGAAGAGCAGAGATTATTTATGTGCAATGTGAATTCCCAAAAAAATGGAAAGATGGACACAGCAATGCAATATATATATATATATATATATATATATATATATATCAGCCTTCAGGAAAAAAACATGGGCAATACAACCATTTGTAAATAAATATGTGATGCACAAATGTTATAAATGACCTCTGTTCGATACTGAATCTAATTATTTTGGAAGTAAGCAGTGCATACATTGGTTTGACCAAATAAAGTCTGGTTATATATATATATATATATATATATATATATATATCCTTGTGGAAAGAGGGTACAATGATTTTGCCTTTATATTGTGAAAAACACCCATCCCTTGTGTTTGATATTACTGTCGGCTATTTAGGGGTTTATTTGGAGTTGCAATAAAAGTGTTTCATGCAAAAGTAAGCAAACAATCCAAATGAGCTTTCCCTTTAGAATCCCTTTTACACCTGTGAACAGTGTATGTAACAAAAATTGTCATTGAAAACGCTGTTTTGATGTCAAAAATTCCCCCACTTGTAATTGTAATTGACTCAGCA
The DNA here is from genome assembly GCA_038501925.1 of Xenopus petersii. Classification (NCBI taxonomy): domain Eukaryota; kingdom Metazoa; phylum Chordata; class Amphibia; order Anura; family Pipidae; genus Xenopus; species Xenopus petersii. The sequence continues at coordinate 9,041,682 of CM076675.1, read as the reverse complement.
ATAACTCCCTAATTAATATTAATAACTGATACATTTTACCATATAATTGTTACATGGCATCACTATTTTAATGTCCCAGTGCACAAACAAGATTTGCTTTGCAGAATTGAAATCACTATTACAAGTCCTCCAAAGTATTTAGTATCCCGCCTGGCAGTTATAAAAACATTGGCCATTTGCACCTGAGTGCAGTGTATGTGACAAATGACTTCATGTAAAAGTCATAATCTTTATGGCTAAATATACCTGTAAGTAGATCTACCCAAATATGTGCTATAAGCAATTACAATTTGTCCTGTAACAAGTCTCAAATGAAGAATTCTGTGCTGCAAAATGTGGATATTTGTTGGTATGTATGCAATATCTATCACCTTATATCATTATTCTAGTTTTAGAATCTGCACACAGATATATTCTATAAATATATATATGTATAAATATAGAAACTATTTCTTACCATTTTTATCTTTGATAAACAGTTCGTTATCTTGCGAAACATGATGTAAAATGTGTTCTCAAAAATCTAAAAAAGTTTTTCTGTTTACAAGTAAACAGTTCTCTGGTTGATTAATCAAATATGGTTTTGGTTGGTTTGTTTGCTCTATATATATAGGTACAGACTACAAGTCATCTACCATTCATGTCACATGATCAGGTGTTGAGCTTTGTGACCTTATAAGGGCATTTTCTAACAGACCTCATGAAGAATTATGAGATCATGTGACCTCCCCATTCATGTCACATGATCAGCTGTTCAACTTTGTGACCTCATAAAGAATAAGAATGAGATCGGGGTTACTACAGGTCATCTACCATTCTTGTCACATGATCAGCTTTGTGACCTCATAAAGTATAAATGAGATTGGGGTTACTACAGGTCATCTACCATTCTTGTGTCAGCTTTGTGACCTCATGAAGAATTAATGAGATCATGTGACCTCCCCATTCATGTCACATGATCAGCAGTTCAGCTTTGTGACTTCACGGAGAATTAATGAGATCATGTGACCTCCCCATTTATGTCACATGATCAGCTGTTTTACATTTTTGTTTCATGTTTTTCTTGTTTCACATTGTTTTACCTTCTGGGATATATTTGGTTTGTTTTATGGTTTCATGTTTTGTGCCATATGTTAAAGGGATTGTTTACATCACATTAACTTTTAGTATGATGTATAGAGTGATATTCTGAGATCATTTGCAGTTGGTTTTCATTTTTTATTATTTGTGGCTTTTGAGGTATTTAGCATTTGATTCAGCAGCTCTCCAGTTTGCAATTTCAGCCATCTGGTTGCTAGGGTCCAAATGTCCCTAGCAACCATGCATTGATTTAATTAAGCGATTGGAATATGAATAGGAGAGGCCTGAATAGAAAGATAAGTAATTAAAAGTAGCAACAACAATACAATTGTAGCCTTACAGAGCATTTGTTTTAAAGACAGGGTCAATGGCCCCTATTTAAAAGCTAGAATGATTCAGAAGAAAGAGGCAAATAAATAAAAAGCTATAAAAAATAAACATTGAAGACCATTTGAAAAGTTGCTTAGAATTAGCCATTCTATAACATACTGAAAATTAACTTAAACGTGAACTACTCCTTTAAGTTTTATTTCATGTTTTGCAATGTATTTCATGTCTTATTTTTTATATTTCCTATTATGTTTCATGTTTTGTTTCATATTTTGCTTTATATTTTATGATTTCTTTCATGTGTTGTTTTTATTTGACACATTGTAGGGAATTTACAAAAGTGATAATGCTGAGACAAAATAGAACTGGAGATAGAATTGTTGGATTTCCTTCCATATTCACAAACCTTTATCTACCCTTCTATGAATTTGAACAGATTTTGCCTTTTGTCATCAGATGACTCTCAACTCTACATTTGCCTCATACTAATGATTCTGCCTTTTAGAGAAGGGAATTCCTGCCACTTAAAAAGGCCAATAAGGCAGAACACACAATTAATGACGTATCCATTCCCAGTATTTATCTCACTAAGGAACATTTGCAGTAACACAAGATCCCAGTTTAGTTCCAATGTGCATGTGCTCACTGATCAGCAAGACGGATGCTGGAGATGGAAGTGACACAGCTAAGTGTGGGGCCAACACTGCTGGGCAGCTCTGTAGTTCTAGGGATGATGCGGGTGGGCTGTGTCCTGGTACAAAAACTACAATTTGCCAGGATGCCTTTATTTTACATTTTAATAAAAAAAAAAACTATTCCTAATACATAAACATGCCTTAAATATATTTTACACAAGGTGCAATATTCAGAATATTTAACCACAATCAAAACAATTAAGGTCCTCATTAAATCAATAAGACTGTGATCAATAAGCTGGAAATCAGGAAGCCTAAGAGGCAAATTTACTAAAAAGGCGAAGTGACAAACACCAATTCACCAGAGTGACGTCATTTCGGTAATTCACCAATTTATTAACAGTCGTTGGCGTAACTTCGCTAGCAAAGGAGATGGACTTCGCTCCCTAACACCTGGTGAATTTTTGCTCTGGCGAATGGACGTAACTACGCAAATTCACTAAGATGCAGATTTTACTCTTGGGCCAGACTTGCCTTCACCACCTCAGACCAGGCGAAGTGCAATAGAGTAGATAGGACTAACTCAAAAAATAGCTGAAAACGCTAGCGTCTTTTCCATTTTCAGGGTGATAGGTTGAAAAATAGCGTAAACTATTGACTTCTATAGGAAGACGACAAATTTTGCTCGGCATATTTTTGCATCAGAGGATTCAGTGTTTTTTAAACTTAGTGGGGGTCATTTATCAACACTGGGCAAATTTGCCCATGGGCTGTAACCCCTGGCAACCAATCAAATTGCTGCTTTTGTTGTTCTACTTGCAGCTGGCTTTAAAAAGCTGATCACTGATAGGTTGTTATAGGTAACTGCCCATGGGCAAATTTGCCCAGTGTTGATAAATGAGCCCCAATCAGTCTTAGATTTTTAGAGCTTTTAAGAAATATAGAAAAACAACACATTTTAGATATTTGTTTATAATATTATAATAATTTGATAGGGTACGGGTATATTTCTCCAACCTCCTAAACCTTTTCAATCATTTCATAAATTATTTATTTTTAATATTTAAGCTTTGCTCTACCTCTGCTCAGTTCTGGTCTTGCATTTGAAAATAGCAGCTGAATTAGGCCCATGAAAAAAATAAAAGTTTCTTTAGTTAGTGTTTCTTTTGTATTATGTGTGGTTTGTAATAAGATTCTCATTGCTACATGAGGGTCAGTAAAGCTGTTACACTTCCATAAGCAAAGACGCTCTGTCACTGTATCATGGCATTTGTCCAATGATTTAAAGGCAGTTTAAATGCTATCAGTGTATGTGGAAACAGGTTCAGAATGGACTTCGCTACTTATAGAGTGTGCTGTCTGAAAGCTGTTTTCTTTTAAGGGGAAAGCAAATCTGTATGAACATCAGTGACATCATCAACTTAGTCTATAGTCTTATAATGTTATAATATGCATTGGCAATTAGCATATGAAAAGCAAGCACAAAAAAACCCCTATATTTTCGTTTCATAAATATTGCATTTTTATGGGGGCGTGAATAGATTGATTGTACAAATCACACACAAAGGCAGAACAACCCCATAAAGATATAGGGGCAAATTAACTATGCGCCGAAGCGCCTAACGCTAGCGTCAATTCGCTAGCTTTGGCCATTTTCTTTACTTCGCAAATTCACTAACGGACGCTGGCGTAACTTCGCTAGTGTAACTTCGCACCCTTACGCTTGGCGAATTTGCGCAACGGACGTAACTACGCAAATTCACTAACGCGCGCAGTGTACTGAACGCTACCTTTTACGCTAGACTTCCTTCGCCACCTCAGACCAGGCGAAGCGCAATAGAGTCGATAGGGATTTCTTCAAAAAAATTAACATTTTTTCTGGCGTTTTTTCTATATTATGGGTGATAGGCTGAAAAAGATCGAAAATTTTTTTGGGGCTCTCCTCCTTCCCCCCTACATTTCCTGACTCATGGCAACTTACCTATACAGTGGGCACATGTGTAGGGCAAAATAAAAATTTTATTTGATGTTTTGAAGGTTTCCCAGGCATTTGTAGTGCTGCTACATATTCCTCCATTGAAATTTGAATTTGGCGCCGTATGCAAATTAACCATCGCTAGCGTAACTTTGCTTCGCAAATCAACGCTAGCGCAACTTCGCAACCTTACGCTACCCCTGAGCGCAACTTCGGATTTTAGTGAATTTGCGAAGTGCGGCGAAGTTATGCCTGGCGCAACTACAAATCTTGAATTTGCCCCCCTAGTGATCATCTCTGAGTGGCCATTGTGCAAGTGCCTCCCAATAAAAATGGAATTCTGTGGATGTGGCTCTGTTAACCTGGATCTTGCCTTCCCCACAAACAGTCCATTAGATTATCTTATTATTAAAGAGAAAAAACAAATCAGTCAAAAATAAAAGCTTGTTCACGCAAGACACTATAATAAGGTTTTTTTTATCATGGGTCGAATTTCGAGGGGTTAAAACCCTCGAATTCGACCATCGAATTGAAATCCTTCTGAATGCAAATATCGAATTAGAAGGATTTAGCGCTAAAATAAGCAATCGACCGATCGTATAAAAATCGTTCGATCGAACAATTTGAAGATTTTCAGCAATCGATCAAAGGATTTTTATTCAATGCCAAAAACGTAGAAAATGCTTGTAGAAGGCCCCCATAGGCTTATAATGCAATTCGGTAGGATTAACTTTGCGAAGTATTGCATTCGAAGGATTTTTAAAGAGACAGTACTTCGACTATCGAATGGTCGAATAGTCGAACGATTTTTTATTGTTTGAATTGAAGTCCAATTCGATGGTCAAAGCATCCAAAAATTTACTTAGAAATTCAAACTTTTTGAAATTTGAATACTCACCCGAGGCTTAGTAAATCTGCCCCTAAATGTCATTGCTGTGTTTTAGAGCTTTATGTATAATGTCTTTGTAGAAAATAGATGTCATACCTGAATGGACTGTGCCTGTTCACCTCAACTCTTTATATAAGTCTTACAAACTCTCTTACCCACAATCCAGAAAGATACATTTTTATTGTGTTTTCTCCTTTTTTTATTTAATTCTTCCAATATTTCTAATATTATAGGTGTGAACAATGTAGGGGTGATTAAAGGTGTGAACAATGCAGGAATTAAAAATCTGAGTCTGGGGTGCGGGGCCAGTAAATATTAGTACTGATACCTTTTAATGCTTACACAGTCACCAGACTTTGATTTGGGGGGCCACACAATTGGGGGGGCAGATGCACATGTGCTGGACAGCACTAACATAGCCTGTTTGAGTGCAAATGTTGGATGGTTACTATGGCCTTAGAGAAAATATCACTATAAGTCAGTCACTTTGGATTCCACATAGATGAGAAAATTGACGAACTTCAGAAATTGATAACATTTGCTCAATGTATGACTTGTATTATAGAGAACATTGAACAATGTAAGGAAGAAACCATGAGAAGGGTTGGACCATCTGGGACAGAAGAAGAAATGGGCTTTCGTGGTTACACGTGGGACTGAGAGTGGAAAGAACAAACCAAAGTCTGTCAGAAAGAGATTTCATAGTTCACAGATGGAAATTCGAGATGTCTTTACAGATGATGAGAATCTCCTCTGTTTAACTCAGATGGAGACCGAAACGTTAGCCTGTTTTTAAATGGATACATAAAATTAATATTTTTTTCAATATTTTCAAAACAACCGGTGTGCTCCTACGTTCTTTGAGATATACAAATGAGTGCACTATATATATATATATATATTATATATACTGTATATATACATGAATTGAATTTATGATTGATCACTCTGAGGACCAATGAAAAGCTGTCATATATTGCCTTTTTACACTGCCTTTTTTTGGTACATGGCAGATAGTAAGCAGGCCACCATCATCTTGCCCCAAGCTCAATCTTTTTTTTAATGCACATGTGCCAATGCTGAACTGAAGTTTGGAGGTTGGTATCGGCTCACTTTAGGATTGGGTGATAGGCAGCCTAGCCAGAAAGGACTGTCTGTTGTCCTGATGTTGTGCCCCAGTTATGGATTGGAGCGTTCAAGAGTAGGTTAGAGCGAACCTACATGAGCTGATATTCAATGTTGATAAATGTAAAGTCATGCACCTGGGAAGTAAAAATATCCAAGCCACTTATACCTTTAATGGGACTGCACTAGGCAAATCCATAATGGAGACAGAGCTTGGAGTCCTTGTAGATGATAAACTTGGCTGTAGCAAGCAATGCCAGTCAGCAGCATCAAGGGCAAATAAGGTCTTGAGCTGTATTAAAAGGGGCATTGATTCACAGTAGGAGCTGGTGATTCTTCCACTGTATAGAGCACTGGTAAGGCCCCATCTAGAATACACTGTAGTTTTGGTCTCCATCACTCAAACAGGACATTACTGTATTAGAGAGGGTCCAGAGAAGGGCAACTAAAAGGTATGGAAAATCTTAGCTATTAGGAAAGACAGGCCAAGTTGGGATTGTTCATGTATATATTAAACATTTTACAAATTTCAGATTTTTTCTCAATAATATTTGTAATCTTAAATTTATATCCCTATTTTTCTTAAATTAATAAAATTATTTACTTTTTTAACTTAAAGGGGAACTTCGGCTTCCAAACCAAAATTTGACAAAGTATGAAATACTGTGGTAAGCGTCTATATAAGCCTAAGAATTTGAGTAAAGGTGAACATGAAGCCCTGAAAACCCTCAGCCGTAATAACAATATAGTAGTGAAAAGTGCAGATAAAGGTGGATCAGTGGTTGTCCTTGATGCCAGTACCTATGAATTAGAAATAACGAGACAATTAAAGGACACAACAACATATAGGGCCTTAGACTCAGACCCAACTAAGGTTTTTCAACATAAGTTGTTGGTCCTTTTATCTTCAGCACATAGTTTGGGTGTGATTAGTCAGAGTGAGTTTGAATATATCCATTGTGAAAATCCAACCATCCCAATATTTCATGTATTGCCTAAAGTGCACAAATCTTTGGAAAATGTTAAGGGGCGCCCGATAGTGGCTAGCATATGTTCCCTCACTGAGAAACTGTCCAAATATATGGATAAGTTGGTCTTTCGATTACCCACATATTTAAGGGATACAACTATGTGTTTAAATAAAATGGCCAATCTAGTATGGAGACCAGGCTACAGGTGGTTTTCCATGGATGTAGTCTCTCTTAACTCCTCAATTGAACATGATATTGGTTTAGAGGCTATACGTTTCTGGCTGACAGCAACTCTAAGTTTCCCACAGACACAGAATGAATTTATCATGGAGGGGATAGATGTTTTGCTTCACTCTAATTACTTTCTGTTCAATGGGCAGTTTTATTTGCAACAAAATGGGCCGCAATGGGGGCATCATTCTCACGCACTTACGCAAATTTGGTAATGGGATGGTGGGAGAGGTTCTTCATTTTTGGAGACCAGAACCCGCATAGACACCAGATTATTTTATAGGTATATCGATGATTGCATAGGCGTGTGGGATGGGGATGAATCCTCGTTTGCTGCTTTTGTGTCATATTGTAACCAGACACTTAGGGGAATTCAATTCACGTATGAAATGAACGAGACTGAGATTCCATTTCTGGATGTTGTCTTTCATAGTCAGGAAGGAGAAATCACTACCAAATTATTCTGCAAGGCGATTACCCACAACAGATTGCTTCATGCACGGAGCAACCATCCAGGGCCGTGCCTGAGGGGCATCCCTGTGGGGCAATATCTTAGGCTGCGTCGTATTTGCTCCTCATGGGATGCCTTTCATGAACAAGCCATGTTGTTGTGGGATTGTTTTGCGGAGAGGGGTTACAGTGTCCAAGACATCAAAATGGCCTATGAAAAAGCAGTGTTAGCTGGCCGGGGAAACTTTTGCATCCCAAAGCCAAATTTAAACAAATACATAGTAAGACATTGGATCATACAGGACAGTCAGGTGTCCGCTTTTGTACCACTTATAGTCGTGCCTCCCACTCCATTAGGAGGAGTATTAACAAATATTGGGGGGTACTCCTACAAGATCCTGTACTTTGTAATATTCTAGACAAAACACCATCCTTCGTGTATAAGAAAGGGAATAATTTGACTTCTCATGTATCAAGAAGTTTATTCTCTTCCAAGGGAAATGGTGACACAAAGGCCTGGCTAAAATATAAGGGTGTTTACAAATGTGGACGGACTAGGTGCAACACATGTTTATTGATACACGTTTCCAAGGAGTTCCATAGCTCAGTGACAGGTTGTTCCCATGATATTAAACAATATTTCAATTGCATGTCAAAAGGAGTTATTTATTTGGCTACATGTGGATGCGGTGCTCAGTATGTGGGCAAAACCATTAGAATGGCAAGTACCCGCATTTCAGAACATATGTCAGCGATTGATCGAGCAGATTTGAAATCGGCCATTGCCAAACATGTGATTGAAAAACATCAGGGTGTAGAATGTCTGACCTTTTAAATTATAGAGAACCCCCCTAGAGATGTGAGGAAGGGGGATCTGGATCGAAAACTTTGGAGTTTGGAGGCCTATTGGATTTATCAATTAAAAACCACTGAATATCATGGGGGCTTAAACACAGATTGGGAGTTATCTTGTTTCTGCAACTAGTGCATTTTTTATTTCATTAATGTATTAGTTCACCAAGATACTTTTATATAGGATATGGTGGTTTGATATATTGAGTATGGATACAGTTCTTGGTTGCACGTTGTACATTGTATATTGTAAATTTTGTTTATTCTCCCCCTATATTATATGCCAAATAGGAGATTTACATGACAAGTGCGGTACCTTTAAGTATGATAATATATTGTATTTTTTCATCGTGGTTAAGGGCATTAGATCACTTGGTACTTTGGTGCACATTAATTACATGTTGATAAGTTTATCTATACTTTTGTATATATTTTTTCTGTGTTAGTGGCATTCTCCATTTGACCTATAGATTAGCTTCAACCTGGTTAATCGAGTTATAAGACTGATACCAGGTATCACCAATAGGAGTAATTTAAGATACCTTTAGTGGGTTAAATGTTTAAATGTTTTTAATAGGTTGGGCTAATTTGGTTTTATAAACGGTGTTGGGGGTGGGGATTCCCCATGCTTCTGAGGAAGTGGCGAGACGCCACGAAACGCGTCAAGTGTGGGGTTATGACATCCATGTAATGTACTGATGGTTTAATGGATATTTAATATACAGAATTTTACTCCTGGACCACCGTGTGCTCCGTACCATTTGTCTTCTATGCTGGGAGAATAAATTAGTCAGACACAAATTTGCGGTGACTTTCAGCATTTTACCGCTGAGTTGCCGAATTAATCCACAAAACTGTGGTGACTCGCATAAAAATTGACGGACCAGAAGCAAAGCGTTCCAGAAAGGAGCACTCCTGACAATCTGATTTCCTCTGGGTCAAACGTTTCCTGATATTTGCAAGTATTTAGTGCCATTGCCTTTGCCTTAACTGGAATCAATGCTTAGAAAGGTCTTCCACAAGCTTCTCATATGCCTCTCATATAACCTACCCGCATTAAAGTTAGCTCATGATTTTCCACCCACAATCCTGCCAGAGGTCGGGTATTCCGTGGGTACCTGTGCGTACCTGACCCGATGCAGGACTCTAACTCATGTATTGTCCTTTATTGGATGATTTAAAGTCTTATGTATGCCCACATCTAGTAATCCATAGCAACCAATCAGATTTCAGACAGCTAACCAACACATGCTGATTGTTGCCTTGTCTACTGATCAGTCTATTTAGGCTGTCAGCCCAAGTGATTGAACAGTAGCAACTCCGATGCTTCTTCAGTTCCTCAGCTTTCAGTAGATCGTATGCTGGTCGACATGCTAAATTGGCAAATTCCATTTTCAAATCTGCCTGATCAACAAACCGACCAATATCCAGAATACATTGATATTTGTGGGCATTGTAGTTCCACCCTCCGTACATGTACCAAATATCATATGATTTTAATGTTATGTATTAAGCCAACTGAAAACAATTACCCCCAGCAACTACCAAAAAACCCATGTAAATACCTGTGTTGCCTACTGCGCAGGACATAACATAATTATTTTCATTAAATCAAACATTGGGAGGCCCATATATCAAAGGTTCGATTTTGAATTCATGGGAGTTTTTTTTTTTAATTCTAATATATTCACAATTCGACTGGGAGGTTAGGAAAAAATTTGAATGGGTAGTATTCAATCTAATGGTTTCGTATTCAATTTGTACAAATCAAGTTTTTCTTCTGAAAAAACTTGAATGTCAGGAAGGCTATTAACATCTCCAAATGACTCAATGGACATCTGCCATTGACTTGTACATGAACTCGGCAGGTTTTAGGTGGCGAATATTGGAATTAGGACTGTTTCCATGGTTGAGGATTGATAAATCTCACATTAGAATTTACATTTGAATAGGGGAATTAAAATTCGAATTCAAATTGACTATTCAACCCTTGATAAATCTGTCCCTAAGTAATGGAGAGAGACACAATGCATTGAGCTTTAATTGCTTTATTTAATTCTCAGACAGACAGATAAAAGTTGCAAAGAGGAAAACAATTCACACAAATAAGAATATAAAATTGCAAGAAGCTCATAATTGTCCCAGGCCCTCCAGTCCCTCCAGTCCCTCATACCCATTTATCTCAGTACTTTAAAGAGTTTTCCTCATCTTTCTTGAGATTCGCCCAAAGTAGCTCAAATATCTGCTCAGCTTCTGCCCTTTTTAGTTACCCCTTATGTGTGTAACCAACACACTTCTCTTGTTATATTTTCTCACACTTTGTGAGTTTTTACTCATTCTTTCATGAATTTCTCCCAAAGCAGCTCAAAAAGATCCCTTTTTCATTTGAGTATCAGCAAATATTCATGAAGAAGCTTGTAATTGCCCGGTGCCCTCCAGTCCCTTCTCCTCCAATTCCAGTCACATAATAGATGCACAGATTATAGGCAACACGTTTCATTTTCTTTCTAGAGTGCTTATTGCTTTGTGTTCTCCTTTCTTTAGTTTCCCACCACGATGTGGGTTTTATTCCTCACTTTCTTGCTCATCTTTCTCTAGTTTCTTCTGAAGCAGTTACAAAAAAACTAGTAAAACATAGAGAGGATCCACACAGTAAAATATTTCCTCACTCAGATGAAGGCAGTCTTCCACCAAATAGACAAAACAAAATGAAGATTTATTGTGTCCTTCGCTTTACGTGTTTCTCTAATCTGAGTAATCTGTGCAAATGGCGTCTTGTTTGTTTTCTCTTCAGAAGTGTAATTCTATCACAATCTCTTCATCACTTTCTATTTCAGTTATATGCATTTCTTCTCCGCTTTTCTTAGTTTTTTCTGAGTATACTTCATTCTCCAAAATCATTTAATACTAAAGGCATCGTTCAATCCCCATGGTTCCATTGCATTAAGTGTATCTATCCACTTGGCTTCAGATTGTAATAGTAACATTTTTCTATCACCACCCCGTTTCGGTATTTTCACCTCCTCAAGTACTTGCCACCTTAGACTGGCACTGTTATGTCTATAGTCATGGAAGTGCTTACCCACTGGGGTGTGAGTTTTAACATCAGTGGGGTTGTAATTCGTAATGGAGCGTTTATGTTCTCCAATTCTAACCCGCACTTTCCTCTTAGTCTGGCCAACGTATATTTTGCCACAGGGGCATTTAAGCCCATATACTACAGACTCTGTATTGCATGTGCTGTAATGTTTAATAGCAATTTTATTTCCTTTTAAGGGATGTCTTACAAAAGGACCCTTTATAATTGAGTTGCAATTACTGCAGTTAAGGCAAGGGAATGTCCCATACTTTGGTGGATCAAGGAACCTCGTGTCTGATTTTGATTTCAATATATCGGATTTCACTAATTTGTCTGCAATGTTCCTACCTCTTTTATATGAAAAAATGGGTTGGTCCTTACAAATTTCATGTAATGTTCGGTCTCTCCGTAATATAGGCCAATATTTATTTACCACACGTTGTATTCTTTTACTTGTTGTTTCTCTGATTTCTTCATTGTTTTTACTTTTTATTTGGCAGTTATTCAGTATCATGCCTATTTGCTTGGACATCTCATGAAAGGCACACACAATCCATCCAAATAGTGTCTGGTTTGGTTTCTCTTCAGTGTGTGTTTCTATCATAGTCTCGTCAGTATTTTCCTTTTCAGTTCTCCACTTTTCCTCTTCAATTTTCTCAATGTTTTCTAAGCAATCCTCATACTCATCATTCTCACTGCTTTCTGAGTTGATTTCATCCTTAGTTTCCTCACTGCTTTCTGTGTTTTCCTTCTGCTTTTTTTCAGTTCTCCACTTTTCCTCTTCACTTTTCTCAATGTTTTCTAAGCAATCCTCATACTCATCATTCTCACTGCTTTCCGAGTTGATTTCATCCTTAGTTTCCTCACTGCTTTCTGTGTTTTCCATCTGCTTTTTTTCAGTTCTCCACTTTTCCTCTTCACTTTTCTCAATGTTTTCTAAGCAATCCTCATACTCATCATTCTCACTGCTTTCCGAGTTGACTTTATCCTTAGTTTCCTCACTGCTTTCTATGTTTTCCATCTGCTTTTTTTCCTCCTCAGTGTGTGTTTCTACCACAGTCAATTCAGTATTTTCTTTTTCAGTTCTCAACTTTTCCTTTTCACTTTTCTTAGTGTCTTCTGCAGGGCCGGAACTAGGGGTAGGCAGAGCTCGAGGGGCGCCAGGCACATAACTGCTCCATAGCCCATCCCATGTCCGGTCCATTCTCTCACAGGGTTTTTGCACTTTGCGCTTGCGCGTACATTGCACGTACCGTAGCCAGCCACGTAGCCTAGGGTGCCTGGCCAGTCTGGCCCGGTTCTGGTTTTCTTCATACTCAGAATTCTGTATTGGTATGGGGTAATAATAATAGGTGCACAGATTCTCTGCAAATTGCACCCCTTTTCTTTTCGCTTCAGTTTTTTTCACCATCTCTTCGGTGTTTTCTTTTCTGGTTTTCTCAAATCTTTCTGTATTCCCTACGTTTTTACTTTTCTCAACAACTTTATACTCAGTAGTCTCAGTGTTTTCTGATTTTTCCGCATCCTGAGTTTTGTCATTCGATTTCGTTGTTATTTCTTCTGTCTTTCTCTTTTTGTTAAGGGAACATGTTCTTATGCTAAGTTTCTGCATTTGCAGCAGTGGCTTTTGCCAGTTTGCGCGAGTAAACACATTCTTAGCAAATGTGGCCCTTTTTCCCCTACTTTCTAATTCCCTATTTTCTTTATACTCAGTAGTCTGAGTTTTCTCACTAGTTGTTGTTGTTATTTGTATTATCTCTCTCTTTTTGTCAAAAAAACATGTTCTTTTTCTCAGTTTCTGCTTTTGCAGCAGTGGCTTTCCACAGTCTGCACATGTTAACTCATTCTTAGTAAATGTGGCTCTTTGTTCCCTATTGTATATGGTTTTAATTTTTCCACACACTTCTCTTACTTTCTGACATTCCATTTCCTGGAAAACATTATTGTTGACAAAAATTAGTGTTAATTGCAGAATTATAGTTATAACTAATTTTCTACAAATATCTAACAGTGCAAATACCAGAGAAGAGCAGAGATTATTTATGTGCAATGTGAATTCCCAAAAAAATGGAAAGATGGACACAGCAATGCAATATATATATATATATATATATATATATATATATATATATATATATATATATATATATATATCAGCCTTCAGGAAAAAAAACATGGGCAATACAACCATTTGTAAATAAATATGTGCTGCACAAATGTTATAAATGACCTCTGTTCAATACTGAATCTAATTATTTTGGAAGTAAGCAGTGCATACATTGGTTTGACCAAATAAAGTCTGGTTATATATATATATATCCTTGTGGGAAGAGGGTACAATGATTTTGCCTTTATATTGTCAAAAACACCCATCCCTTGTGTTTGATATTACTGTCGGCTATTTAGGGGTTTATTTGGAGTTGCAATAAAAGTGTTTCATGCAAAAGTAAGCAAACAATCCAAATGAGCTTTCCCTTTAGAATCCCTTTTACACCTGTGAACAGTGTATGTAACAAAAATTGTCATTGAAAACGCTGTTTTGATGTCAAAAATTCCCCCACTTGTAATTGTAATTGACTCAGCAATAACTCCCTAATTAATATTAATAACTGATACATTTTACCATATAATTGTTACATGGCATCACTATTTTAATGTCCCAGTGCACAAACAAGATTTGCTTTGCAGAATTGAAATCACTATTACAAGTCCTCCAAAGTATTTAGTATCCCGCCTGGCAGTTATAAAAACATTGGCCATTTGCACCTGAGTGCAGTGTATGTGACAAAATGACTTCATGTAAAAGTCATAATCTTTATGGCTAAATATACCTGTAAGTAGATCTACCCAAATATGTGCTATAAGCAATTACAATTTGTCCTACAATAGTCTCAAATGAAGAATTCTGTGCTGCAAAATGTGGATATTTGTTGGTATGTATGCAATATCTATCACCTTATATCATTATTCTAGTTTTAGAATCTGCACACAGATATATTCTATAAATATATATATGTATAAATATAGAAACTATTTCTTACCATTTTTATCTTTGATAAACAGTTCGTTATCTTGCGAAACATGATGTAAAATGTGTTCTCAAAAATCTAAAAAAGTTTTTCTGTTTACAAGTAAACAGTTCTCTGGTTGACTAATCAAATATGGTTTTGGTTGGTTTGTTTGCTCTATATATATAGGTACAGACTACAAGTCATCTACCATTCATGTCACATGATCAGGTGTTGAGCTTTGTGACCTTATAAGGGCATTTTCTAACAGACTTCATGAAGAATTAATGAGATCATGTGACCTCCCCATTCATGTCACATGATCAGCTGTTCAACTTTGTGACCTCATAAAGAATAAGAATGAGATCGGGGTTACTACAGGTCATCTACCATTCTTGTCACATGATCAGCTTTGTGACCTCATAAAGTATAAATGAGATTGGGGTTACTACAGGTCATCTACCATTCTTGTGTCAGCTTTGTGACCTCATGAAGAATTAATGAGATCATGTGACCTCCCCATTCATGTCACATGATTAGCAGTTCAGCTTTGTGACTTCACGAAGAATTAATGAGATCATGTGACCTCCCCATTTATGTCACATGATCAGGTTTTCATTTTTTTTACATTTTTGTTTCATGTTTTTCCTGTTTCACATTGTTTTACCTTCTGCGATATATTTGGTTTGTTTTATGGTTTCATGTTTTGTGCCATATGTTAAAGGGATTGTTTACATCACATTAACTTTTAGTATGATGTATAGTGTGATATTCTGAGATCATTTGCAGTTGGTTTTCATTTTTTATTATTTGTGGCTTTTGAGGTATTTAGCATTTGATTCAGCAGCTCTCCAGTTTGCAATTTCAGCCATCTGGTTGCTAGGGTCCAAATGTCCCTAGCAACCATGCATTGATTTAATTAAGAGATTGGAATATGAATAGGAGAGGCCTGAATAGAAAGATAAGTAATTAAAAGTAGCAACAACAATACAATTGTAGCCTTACAGAGCATTTGTTTTAAAGACAGGGCCAATGACCCCTATTTAAAAGCTAGAATGATTCAGAAGAAAGAGGCAAATAAATAAAAAGCTATAAAAAATAAATATGGAAGACCATTTCAAAAGTTGCTTAGAATTAGCCATTCTATAACATACTGAAAATTAACTTAAACGTGAACTACCCCTTCAAGTTTTATTTCATGTTTTGCAATGTATTTCATGTCTTGTTTTATATTTCCTGTTATGTTTCATGTTTTGTTTTATATTTTGCTTTATATTTTATGATTTCTTTCATGTGTTGTTTTTTATTTGACACATTGTAGGGAATTTACAAAAGTGATAATGCTGAGACAAAATAGAACTGGAGATAGAATTGTTGGATTTCCTTCCATATTCACAAACCTTTATCTACCCTTCTATGAATTTGAACAGATTTTGCCTTTTGTCATCAGATGACTCTCAACTCTACATTTGCCTCATACTAATGATTCTGCCTTTTAGAGAAGGGAATTCCTGCCACTTAAAAAGGCCAATAAGGCAGAACACACAATTAATGACGTATCCATTCCCAGTATTTATCTCACTAAGGAACATTTGCAGTAACACAAGATCCCAGTTTAGTTCCAATGTGCATGTGCTCACTGATCAGCAAGACGGATGCTGGAGATGGAAGTGACACAGCTAAGTGTGGGGCCAACACTGCTGGACAGCTCTGTAGTTCTAGGGATGATGCGGGTGGGCTGTGTCCTGGTACAAAAACTACAATTTGCCAGGATGGCTTTATTTTACCTTTTAATAAAAAAAAACTATTCCTAATACATAAACATGCCTTAAATAACTTTTACACAAGGTGCAATATTCAGAATATTTAACCACAATCAAAACAATTAAGGTCCTCATTAAATCAATAAGACTGTGATCAATAAGCTGGAAATCAGGAAGCCTAAGAGGCAAATTTACTAAAAAGGCGAAGTGACAAACACCAATTCACCAGAGTGACGTCATTTCGGTAATTCACCAATTTACTAACAGTCGTTGGCGTAACTTCGCTAGCGAAGGAGATGGACTTCGCTCCCTAACACCTGGTGAATTTTTGCTCTGGCGAATGGACGTAACTACGCAAATTCACTAAGATGCAGATTTTACTCTTGGGCCAGACTTGCCTTCACCACCTCAGACCAGGCGAAGTGCAATAGAGTAGATAGGACTAACTCAAAAAATAGCTGAAAACGCTAGCGTCTTTTCCATTTTCAGGGTGATAGGTTGAAAAATAGCGTAAACTATTGACTTCTATAGGATGATGACAAATTTTGCTCGGCATATTTTTGCATCAGAGGATTCAGTGTTTTTTCAACTTAATCAGTCTTAGATTTTTAGAGCTTTTAAGAAATATAGAAAAACAACACATTTTAGATATTTGTTTATAATATTATAATAATTTGATAGGGTACGGGTATATTTCTCCAACCTCCTAAACCTTTTCAATCATTTCATAAATTATTTATTTTTAATATTTAAGCTTTGCTCTACCTCTGCTCAGTTCCGGTCTTGCATTTGAAAATAGCAGCTGAATTAGGCCCATGAAAAAAATAAAAGTTTCTTTAGTTAGTGTTTCTTTTGTATTATGTGTGGTTTGTAATAAGATTCTCATTGCTACATGAGGGTCAGTAAAGCTGTTACACTTCCATAAGCAAAGACGGCTCTGTCACTGTATCATGGCATTTGTCCAATGATTTAAAGGCAGTTTAAATGCTATCAGTGTAGCATATGAAAAGCAAGCACACAAAAAAAAACCCTATATTTTCGTTTCATAAATATTGCATTTTTATGGGGGCGTGAATAGATTGATTGTACAAATCACACACAAAGGCAGAACAACCCCATAAAGATATAGGGGCAAATTAACTATGCGCCGAAGTGCCTAATGCTAGCGTCAATTCGCTAGCGTTGGCCATTTTCGTTACTTCGCAAATTCACTAACGGACGCTGGCGTAACTTCACTAGTGTAACTTCGCACCCTTACGCTTGGCGAATTTGCGCAACGGACGTAACTACGCAAATTCACTAACGCGGGCATTGTACTGAACGCTACCTTTTACGCTAGGCTTCCTTCGCCACCTCAGACCAGGCAAAGTGCAATAGAGTAGATAGGGATTTCTTCAAAAAAAGTTAAAATTTTTTCTAAGTCCCAAAAAACGCTGGCGTTTTTCTATATTATGGGTGATAGGCTGAAAAAGATCAAAAAAATTTTTAGGGCTCCCCTCCTTCCCCCCTACATTTCCTGACTCATGGCAACTTTACTATACAGTGGGCACATGTGTAGGGCAAAATAAAAATTTTATTTGATGTTTTGAAGGTTTCCCAGGCATTTGTAGTGCTGATACATATTCCTCCATTGAAATTTGAATTTGGCGCCGTATGCAAATTAACCATCGCTAGCGTAGCTTTGCTTCGCGAATCAACGCTAGCGCAACTTCGCAACCTTACGCTACCCCTGAGTGCAACTTCGGATTTTAGTGAATTTGCGAAGCGTGACGAAACTACGCCTGGCGAAGTGCGGCGAAGTTGCGCCTGGCGCAACTACGAATCTTAGTGAATTTGCCCCATAGTGATCATCTCTGAGTGGCCATTGTGCAAGTGCCTCCCAATAAAAATGGAATTCTGTGGATGTGGCTCTGTTAACCTGGATCTTGCCTTCCCCACCAACAGTCCATTAGATTATCTTATTATTAAAGAGAAAAAACAAATCAGTCAAAAATAAAAGCTTGTTCACACAAGACACTATAATAAGGGTTTTTTTTTATCATAGGTCGAATTTCGAGGGGTTAAAACCCTCGAATTCGACCATTGAATTGAAATCCTTCGGAATTCAAATATCGAATTCGAAGGATTTAGCGCTAAAATAAGCATTCGACCGATCGTATAAAAATCGTTCGATCGAACAATTTGAAGATTTTCAGCGATCGATCAAAGGATTTTTATTCAATGCCAAAAACGTAGAAAATGCTTGTAGAAGGCCCCCATAGGCTTATAATGCAATTCGGTAGGATTAACTTTGCGAAGTATTGAATTCGAAGGATTTTTAAAGAGACAGTACTTTGAATGGTCGAATAGTCGAACGATTTTTTATTGTTTGAATTGTTTGAACTGAACTCCAATTCGATGGTCAAAGCATCCAAAAATTTACTTAGAAATTCGAACTTTTTGAAATTCGAATACTCACCCGAGGCTTAGTAAATCTGCCCCTAAATGTCATTGCTGTGTTTTAGAGCTTTATGGATAATGTCTTTGCAGAAAATAGATGTCATACCTGAATGGACTGTGCCTGTTCACCTCAACTCTTTATATAAGTCTTACAAACTCTCTTACCCACAATCCAGAAAGATACATTTTTATTGTGTTTTCTCCTTTTTTATTTAATTCTTCCAATATTTCTAATTATCTTTAACCTTTGTACACCCCAATGTTGGCTCTTGGCAGATTCAGAAGTCCCATTAGAATTTTATCTCACTTTTATGTCACTTTTCTTGTATTTGCCTGTCGTTCAGAAGGGCACACACAAGGGGACTTGTATCCGAGGAACTGTTTGCTTTTCTTGTCAGCTTTTATACATTTTCAGTGAGTCATCAATGAAGCCAAGAAAGGGAAGATCATTGAATTCAACACATTAGTCTGTATAGAACTCCTTTTAAATATGCTTTTATATATATATATATATATATATATATATATATATATATATATATATATATATATATATATATATATACAGTGTACCTGGTGTAGTAGTAACGCACTCCCAAACAAAAAACAATAGCCCAGGTGCATCCAGTGTATCCACACAATAAAAATTGCAGCACTCATGGGACTTATGGTGGTTATCAACATTTTGGTCCCTTTCTTGAGACATTGCAAATGATTGCACTTGCATTCATGTTCAAAACATATGTGATGTGCTACGGAGATGAACGCAGAGGGGAAAAAAAGCTGAATTATTTTCCATGGTGCTCTGCATGTAGGAATAAACACTTTATTCCAGTGTCGGGTCAAGTCTATGTTGCCCCCTCCTCATGTGCATGCATGAAAAAGCTTGCGTTTGCATGCGCGGACAAGTGCATGAGAAAATGAGCCAAAAATGTGCATAAAAGAGACAGGACTTGTTGCCTCAGGAGGGGGACACAAGGGTCCAAATTAGCGGAAAACAACTGAAAAGATATGTGCTTGACGCCCCTCCACCCTTGTGCTCTAGGCACGTGCCTCTTTTGCCTACCCCTAGTTCCAGCCCTACTTCGTTCTCTTGCCCTCATCATAGCAAAATACCCTGGTACCACAATATCACACAGTGTAAGGTTACAGATACTGCATGAGGTCTGTAGGTACTAATCCAACAAAATCCAAACCCGCACACCCTGGCCTTCAAAATACTATAAGCCCGGTGCTCAATGATGAACTGCAAGGGTTTGACCCTGCTTGTATTTGCCACGTGTGCCAGTGAAATTTTTTTTCTCTGTGGCTACTAAGCCAATAGGCATCTCAGTGATGTGCCTTTTGTTCGCTCAGTTATGGACTGCTAAAACCCCAATTAAATAAAATAATAGCAATAGCAAATTGAAAGGACAGAAGTTTCAGGGATAGAAGTTAACCCTTTCAGTTCCCCCCTTTCACAAATATCTTTTTCCCCAAGATAAAACTCTGATTACCTGTGTTATTGAGCTTCTGTTTGCCCCAATATGAGTGGAACGCCTATGGTATATAAAAAAGATACGTGTAATATATATATATATTTATTATACATTTGTTGGTAGAACAAATATTACACAATGTGTCCTTGTTAGCCAAACTTGACCTTTAATGATTGGATGTGGTAACACTTCCCAGTGACACAGATGAAAAAAGACAGGATCTATGCACACAGCAAATAACCTAGAGGACCATATCCCTAAGCTCCAAGCGAGGATCCCAAGCTTTCTTGTACAATATCTCATCCCAGTTCCATCGAGTGATTCCAAATATCAGTTCTGCACCATTAAATTAATTCTACAGCTGTTCTACTGCGTTATAAGCATCGCTCACTAACTGGCATTGTCAGATAGAGTCTGCTTGCTTTATACAGAACAGCTGTTTAATGTGGCAGGTTTCTATTTAAATTTTTAGTTTCTTCTGTATTAAAGACTTTATTACATATAGAGCAGTAAAAACAGTTGCTATGAAATAAAATGGAGCCCAGTTATGATTAGACTTTACTCTGTTGTAGGTCTGCTTACTAAAGTTTCATTATAATACAAATGTAAAGTGATACATAAGATATCGTTTTCCCTTGTTATCAGAAAGTGACAAAAATACAGGATATCATTTACCCTCTATGTAAAAGATTAGGATATTAGAAATGACAGTTTATGGAATACATACACATTATGGAACTTTGGGGTGACATACTGTAGTATATTTATACAGGTGTGGGACCTGTTATCCAGAATGCTCGGGACCTGGGACTTTCTGGATAATGGATCTTTCCACAATTTGGATCTTTATTCCTTAAGTCTACTAGAAAATCATTAAATAAATCCAACAGGCTGATCCTGCTTTCAATAAGGATTGATTATATCTTAAAAATACTGTGTCCAAACGGAATGTGATGGTCTCCAAAAATACGAAAACAAATGTAAAAGTAGAAAATTTATTAGGACATGATACCTAACGCGTTTCGTGCCTATTGGGGCACTTACTCATAGGAATCCTCTTTATTTACTTTTTCATTAAGTGGTACCACATTTATTTATTTTGATGTGGCAGTAGCACAAACCTTGTTTCTATTGATTATATCTTAGTTGGGATCAAGTACAAGGTACTGTTGTATTATTACAGAGAAAAAAGGAAATAAATTTGAAAAATGTGGATAATTTCAATAAAATGGAGTCTATGGGAGATGGCCTTTCCCTAGATCGGAGCTTTCTGGATAATGGGTTTCCGGATAATGGATCCCATACCTGTAAAAAATGTAAATAGTAATGTGATGAATGCGACACCACTAAACAACAGTTATAGCTGATGTCTTCTGATAAATTTGGCCCAATGCATGTGAATGTGATCAGGACCTTAGAGTGTAAGCTCCCGTGGGGAAGGGACAGATGTAAAATCTCTGTATATCGCTGTGTAAATGTATTAGCCATGTATAAATAAGAGAACATGAATGAAACTGTATATAGGGGAACTTCTGTATCTGGGGCAAACCAACAAAGAAAACAACAACACTAATAGGTAGGGATGCACTAAATTTAGGATTCGGTTCAGGATTCGGTTCAGGATTCGGTTCGGGATTCGGTTTGGATTTGGTTCGGGTTTTGGCCAAGATTCTGCCTTTTTGTAAGGATTTGGACAAATCCGAGTGCCTGGCAAAACCAAATCCAATTTTGGGAATTCAGCCAAAATCCTAAAATAGCGGATTCTGTGCATCACTACTAATAGGTAATTTTTAGTGATGGGCGAATTTATTCGCCAGGCACGAATTCGCGGCGAATTTGCGCGATTCGCGAAACGCCCGCAAAAATTCACGGTAAAAAAAAACGGGCGCGTCAAAAACGGGCGCGTCAAAAACGGGCGCCGGCGTCGAAAAACGGGCGCCGGTGTCAAAAACGGGCGCCGGCGTCAAAAACAAAACGCCGGCGCAGTTTCGCTAATTTTTCGGCGCAAATTCGCCCATCACTAGTAATTTTCATAAATTACAAGTTTGTCATTAATTATGGTTTCAGATTAAGTAGAACCCACTGTTCACATCCCTATTATAACCCTTAATATAATGAAAGATATAGCTTCATATACACATGCAAGTGATCATGCAAAGCTCAAGATCAAGTGAAAACTTATGCTCATTTAACCACAATTCACATGGGTACTTGCACCTTGGAAAGATGACAGAGAGTGGTGAATGGACCATTTTCTAATTGGACCACTGTTGTTAGTCAAATACCGCAGGGCTCTGTCCTTGGTCCTTTGCTTTTTAACACACTGTACTTATTAGTGACCTTGAGGCTGACATTAAAAGCACTGTCTTAATTTCTGCTGATGATACTAAATTGTGGAAAAATACATCTCCAAGTACATGTTCATTAAGAATATTTTGGTCTTCAGAAACACTGGTTAGCAAAGTCAATTAATGATTTTATTGAAAATACTGACTTAATGAGCATTGATCTCATTTCTCAAAAACGTTGGTGTTCTGGTAATAAGCACAAACATCCTCTTAAAAAAAGCGGCAGAAAAGTGGTCGGGTTATTTACAAACAGCAATCACTTGTCAACTCTCACATTCCATCAATTATATGGAGAGTACAACACTTTAAATTGGACCACTTGGGCTATGGAAAATTGTATAAAAGGACATTGAGCGTGGGCTCCCAGCCCTTCTGTCCGAAATATAAACAACAAACAGCGGACTTATTTCACTACTTTTGGAGATGTCCTAATGTATACAGGGTATGGTTAACCTTGGAGAAGTTTTTCAGTCTCAAATTTAAGCTCCATATTAAATTAAGGCCAAAATTTGCACTACTACATTTGGATTCTCCAGGACTCCATCCGAAGGGGTGACCCAAACCCCTAAGTGGTTAATTGCTCAGCCTAAATTTATTGTTTACAGCCGCTATTATTTATTATTCTTAAATTGGTTGAATCCTTTCATTCTTTAACAGGTTTACAGGTCCCTTTTAAATCAACTCTGCTGCCAAGAAGCAATAAGGATTTAATCAGCAGAACCCCATCTAAAGAGAAGATTTACTGAAACTTGGTCAATATTCTGAAACCAAATTGATTCTAGCTTCAAACCCCATATTCTAGGCTTGTCACAATTATAATTTTCTTATAGTCGGATGTGTCCATAAAACATAGTTTTCATACCTTGTTGTATGATTGTAACAGTTAAGAATCTTGCAAGAAATCACTGAGCGTGATTTGGTAGTTAGGCTGTTGGTTTTGGTTTAATTTACTCATTTGTAATCTAGTAAATTGTTTAGGTGGCATCACCAATTAAAAACTAGATTTTATTTTCCTTTCTGTGCATTTAGCCACAACAAGTTGTATATTTATAAACTAAATGATAGTGTGCTGGGAGCCTCCTTAATTATTAAGAATACATTGGGGGATTTTTGTGGATAACAAGCTGTGTAACTCTAGGCAGTGTTAATCAGTGGCTACCAAAGCAACTAGTATTGTCTTGCATATAAAAGTGGCTTTTAACTTGAGGTAGCAAAACATCATTTTAAAGGAGGGCATGAAGGTAAAAAAAAAGTCCAAAAAAACACTGATATAGTGGACTATACAATATTGTTTCTGAGATAGTTGCTAGGCGTTATGTTTATAAGATGTAGAACTGAACTTGTCATTGGAAGTAGCTTCATCATTTTGATTTGGCATAAAGTATTTAAAAAGTTGGAATGAGAAGCAATAATAGTTGCCTCTTAATATATTTTGGAATGTAACCAAACTCTGGATTTTTTTTTCTTCTGTTAATTGCTTTTGCAATTTATTGCAATGAATATTCATAAACCCATAACTAGTCCATAATAAACTTGCAATGTATTATGCATGTGGCCATGAAGTCTGGGCTTGATGCTAAAAGCTATTACATTTTTATTTTTTATTTCATCCACAGCAGCTGAAGATAGAGAGCTGCTTTTTGGGTCATAAAACACACGCACCCATTATACATGTAAAAGGCAGGCCTGGATTTGTGGCGAGGCCACAAAAGTCCGAGCCTAGGGCACCAGCCGCATTATAGGGAGCGCCCCAGAGATCCAGCGCATGCATGCACGCACACATGTTTTCAGAGTAATTTTTCTCACAAAGCCAATTTCTGATTGAACTGTATAACCCATTTATTGGGTTGTAGGAAATCCTCATAATGTTATTGTTTTATAAGATATGCAATAAGTGAACACATCTAAACACAATGAACTTGTATCCATACACATTACTCTATATTAGGGATTACACCAAAACTGATAAAGCATATGCTAGTATTCTCCAATGTTTTATGGTGATAAAAGTGGAGAAACTTTTATGGAGTCCTTGGAACCCTGGATCTACAATGATAGCGTTTGAGGTGTTTATGATATAAAGGTTACAAAGGCTTTACAACATCTGCCAATTTTACTAAGAAATTCTTACAATGGTTGCAAGAATATCTAGGGCAGAAAATGAGTGTTCAATCCTGAAATCATCATAATTGGAGAACTAACACTGGGCTTCAAGTAAAAGACAGTAAGTAAATAGTCTACAAAAGTGTCATGTTCAATAGATCCCTGCAAACACACTGCTTTGGGCAGATGCAATAATCAGCTGGCTAACAGCGCTGGTTTTGGGGTAGGGCAGAAAAGGCATTTACAATAGTATGAATGGGGTGTAAGGTAATGGCACTGGCCAAGCCACATGCTAGTGATTAATGCAATAACAAAAATATGCTGTAATGCGCTCTGGGAGACTGGCGTGCATTCCTACCTTTAGACGTGCCATTCCCAGGGTTCCTCGGGCTCCTCGTAAGAAACGCGCATGCGTGTCTATGTGCATGGACATTAATGATGCGCCGTGACGTTGACGGACGCGCTGACATCAAGCAAGGCGCAAATTTGAAATTTAAAGGCGAACTGTAATGGGCTCCGGGAGACTGGCGCGCATTCCTACCTTTAGATGCGCCGGTCCCTGGGTTCCTCGGGCTCCTAGTAAGAAACAAGCATGCGCGTCTAAAGGTAGTAATGTGCGCCAGTCTCCCGGAGTGCATTACAGACGCCAATACCTTTGGATGCTGCAAACGGGGGTGATCCCAAATTTATTCCATGGTGCTATCAGATACTATAAAGGCATTTACCCATCTACCTCATAGAAGTAGGGCCGGATTTCTATTAGCGACGGTCCCACGCCGAAAGCAAACCATCTGCTCCCCCGCCACAGGTGTATATGTGCGCATGCGCACCCACTTTACACGCACACTTTCCCTGTCACTTTCGGAACCGAGGACTGCTCGCACAGGCAAGTAAATGTGCAGTTTCTATTGCGCGCAGGAAAATTTGGAAAATGATGCAGCTGGACGCCATGCTGCCCCTGGAATCGCCCTTGGCCCGGGCCTTTGTGGCCTCACCACAAATCTGGGCTTGCCTAGAAGTCAAAATTCTAGTGTGACTGAGGCAATATGTTGATGATTAGAAATATGAGACCACCACTGTAGAAGATAGACAGATAACGAGACTGACTCATTAACAGTGTCATTCCATACATTTATAGCTTGTATAAAGATTCCTTGTCATTTTCTGTTCAGTTATAAGAACGCATTTGACAGCCTGTGCTTTTGCTTTATTGTTCTTTATACCAGTGTCACTGTCAGTAAATGCTGCTCCCATAGACATAAAACTATAGCAATGTCTTTCATAGACTTAGTCATAAAACTGTGCTATAGAGTCAGATACTGTATAACTATAAATTGCTGTGATTCTATTTTTATGTATCATTGCAAAACAATAGGACACAGTTCAGTTGGGTCAAGTGTAACCTGCCTTGTCACACCGGGTCCCCACACTCACTCAGTATATAGACACACAGAAAGATACACAAAAGGAATTGAGTGGAGATGTTCTGGGTTTTCCTAAACTCTTTATTAAAGGAGAAGGAAAGCTCCAAGACAGTTTATTGCCAACAGATAAGCCACAATAGTGCAAGCTAGAATGCTATATTTATTCTGCAGAATGCTTTACAATACCTGAGTAAACAGCTCTAGACACTGTCTCTGTTTGTTTAGGATAGAAGCTGCCATATACGTTTGGTGTGACATCACTTCCTGCCAAGTCTCTCCCTGCTCACTAACAGCTCTGAGCTCAGATTACAGCAGGGATGGGAGGAGGGAGGGGGAGAGGAGCAAACTGAGCATGCTCAAGCCCTGCCCTGGAGGTTTATGCTGAAAACAGGAAATCTGATACAGAAGCCCATGTGTACACAATAAAATGAAAGAAATGCTGCGTTTTTTTTGACAGAGGACTCAGATCAGCATTACTTTGAGGGTTAATTAGTGCATTTATATAGACCTTTCTGATAATGCTTACTTAATTTTAGCCTTTCCTTCTCCTTTAAGGTGGAGTGCACATGGCTGGAGCCCTGAAAAACAACAGGGAAACACACGGTCATGTACACAGCAAGGCCAAAGCCCTCCTACATTACAACAGACAGTCATTACTAGATATTTCCAGAAACATATTGTAGGGTTTATATAGAGTATACAGTTAGGGTTGCCACCTTTTCGCTCGGTGGAGACTGGGCAGGGCCGAGACGTGGAGGGGTGAGCTGTGACCAGGCGGGGCGGAGCTATGACACAGCAGTGAAGGACGTTGTCAGGAAAAAGAAAGAGGCTGCTCTGGTGTTCTTCTGGTGATAAAAAAAAATTAGAAACCTTTCTCAAATATTTCTTAACCAGAAAAACATCAGACCAGGCCTCTTTCTTCCTCTTAATAAACTCCTTGACTACTTGGTGGTCAGACTGGTCAGAAAATGACCAGCAGATGGCACTGGTGTAATAAAATCAATTGGTGTTAACAGAAAATGTAACCTTTAATATTTTGAAATTAAAAAAAATATAACGAATGCACATTGTAAAAGTACTTTTAATAGCTATCTCATCAATTTTACATTCACTTATTTTTAAGGTTTACTTATTGGAAAACCCTTTACAGCTTTTACTATTACATCGGAACAGCTTATTAAATCTCTAAAGAATTATAACAACAGGTGAGGAGCTGAAAATTGGAGATTGCAACATTTTAAGTTAATTCATACAGGCTTCAGTTGCTGTTACAAAAGAGCTGAGGACTCTAAGAACATTTATTTCTGCCCAAAATTTAACATGTTTCACTATTTTTGGTCATGTCCTTTAATATCTCAATTATGGGGGAAATTAGAATAGTTTCTTTCTTTTAATTTAGAAAGAGAAATTACGTTGTGCTCTATTTTTGCTCTACTAGATTTAATAGATGGTGACATAGGCTTCATTAATCTAGGCTTACAAAAAGATAAGGAATTACTAGGGGGCACATTTACTAAGCTCGAGTGAAGGATTCGAAGTAAAAAAACTTCGAATTTCAAACTAAAAATCGTTTGACCATTCGATAGTCATAGTACTGTCTCTTTAAAAAAAACTTAGACTACATACTTCGGCAGTTTAAACCTACCGAAGTACAATGTTAGCCTATGGGGACCTTCCCCATCAGTTTTCCAAGGTTTTTTTGATCGAAGGAAAATCCTTCGATCATTCAATTAAAATCCTTCGAATCGTTCGATTCGAAGGATTTCATTGTTCGATCGAATGATTTTTCCTTCGATTGATCGCTCGTAGGATTTGCAGTAAATCCTTCGAATTCGATATTCGAATTTGTAGGATTTTACTGCGAGGGTCTTTCGAGGGTTTATTAACCCTCGATATTCGACCCTTAGTAAATGTGCCCCCAAATGTATTAAATCTTTTCATGAATGATTCGAGAAAATTTATCTCTATTCACTAGATTAGGAAAGTTCCTTCTTTAAAAGAAGTTCTGTCCTCGATGAGCCAATTGTGTTTGCAGGAAGCTTTACGATTTGTCTATAGAAATGACAAACCCTCCCATTCTTTTTATTGTCTCTGGTATAAATATTTCGAATTATTTGAGGGGTCGAAGAAGAGGTTACTGTTCAATTTAGGGGTTATTTAACAACTAAACAAGTATGGTAAAACTTTTAACTTAAAATAATTAATTTCATCTAAGGGCCGGTATTGTTTTATTCTATACATTAATTATTTTGTGCTCTGAGTGTTAATTTGTGTTGTTTCTAAATTTAGAATTTGAAATTCATGTTATAACTGTGAAATAATTTGTTGTTTGCTTTTAAAGATGTAACATCTGCCATATGGAATCTTTACACTTGTATCGTACTTGTTTATGAAACCAATAAACATGTTGAAATGAAAATAAAGTTTTTATTATTTCACTATAGAGAACTGGTAAATCAATGAACAAAGGTCACTGCAGGGAAACAATTCTGTGCAAGCATTCTGGATAACAGATCCCATACCTGTAGTGCCTTAAAGCAGCCTATTCCTCATGACGTGCTGTAATTCCCCCTCACGCATATTCTATATCCCCCTGTACGGAACATATATTAGGATGTCAGGGGAAATCCATGTCCTGTATGCGATCTCCTATGCTAGAGGAATGCAACGTCGCCAGCTCTTCCACTCAACCCTCCTCAAAGCAGATGTCACACCTCGCTCCTTTCTTCTCAGCTGTCAGGTCCTGCTCCTCCCTCCTCAGCCATCTGACCTGGGTCCTCGCTCCTCAGCCATCCGACCTAGGTCCTCACTCCTCCCTCCTCAGCCATGCATCCTGGGTCCTCATTCCTCCCTCCTCAGCCATCCAACCTGGGTCCTCGCTCCTTACTACTCAGCCATACGTCCTTGGTCCTAATTTTTCCATCCTCAGCTGTCAGTTGTAGCTCGAATTTGACTGCTGCAATTTAAAAACCTAAAACGCCTATTGGCTAAAACAAATGGCAAGAACAAGTAACTATAATTAGGGCACAGGACTGAATATGTGCACCCTGAGGAGTAAGGAGCAAGAACTGACGATTGAGGAGGGAGAAGCTAGAACCCAGGACGGATGGCTGAGGAGTGAGGAACGAGGATCCAGGACGGATGGCTGAGGAAGGGAGGAGTGAGGAGCAAGAGCTGATGACTGAGGAGGGAGAAGCTAGGACCCAGGACGGATGGCTGAGGAGGGAAGAGTAAGGAATGAGGACCCATGACTCATGGCTGATGAGGGAGGAGTGAGAAGCGAGGACACAGGATGGATGGCTGACGAGGGAGGGGTGAGGGGCAAGAGCTGACGGCTGAGGATGGAGGAGCGAGGTGTGACATCAGCCTCAGAGGATGGGTGAGTAAAAAAGCATTCCTCTTGCTTAGGACAGCGCATGCAGGATAACTATTTCCCCTGACGATGTCCTAAAATGCGTTCCGTACTGCTAAATCATTAAACGACATAGTTACTGAAACTGCAGAAGAAAATAGTTATATACAAAACATTTTTAATGTTAACTCTGGAGACTTTTACTATAGAAGCAATCAGAGATGCCACCCTTCTAATCAATTATCAACACATAAAATCATTACTTTTCTTACCTTATTCACACTAAAATAATAGTGTAAATATCACGGCATAAGCATTCATCATAAAAATATTGCTTTTTTTCTCATTACCATTGGTTATGAAATCGCTCTATAGCAGAAGTGCCTTGTGCGCATATGTGCCGGGGGCACATGCGCGCCAAGGAGGTGGCGTACAGCGCCGTATGGCGCACACAGTAGGGGGACGGGGGGCCCTGGACTGCAGTCCAGGTGGGCCCCAGGCCCCCCAGTCTGACCCTGGAAAGAGTATTAAAGAGATGCAAATTTTCTAAGAAACTGAAGTAACAATAAGATGTACAGTGTTTCTAGCAAGTTGCAGGGAAACAATCATACTTATGAACAGCAGGGGGAGCCCTGCCTTACTTCCCAGCCATACAGAACTCAAGCAGCTTTGTTTATGACGATCCCTAAGCAGCCCAGACCACACTGAGCATGTGCACAGTCTTAGTCTTGCAAAGATATTTAACAAAGTTACAAGATGGTGACCCCCTGTGGCCAACTTTGAAAACATAAATCATTTGTTTGATTAGACTTGTGGTGCAGTAAGTTCATGTTTATGTTTAGTATACAAAATACAGCATTTCTAGCCTTATTCTATTTTAGACTTTACATGCCCTTTAACTGACAGATACATTTTCATTCTCTGCTTGTGAGGATCATGGCAGACAGACTGTCTCATCTTCCGTGTATACACTATATCATGAGACATAATGCTCAATGCGTTATCTCACCAATCTGAGGTGGAAAACTGAATGTGATGTTATGTGGGAGTCGGCATTCAACCTTTGTTTTTGCAAACAGTTAAAAAAGGAATGACTGCTGCTCTGTAATACCCTTTTACAAGATGTCAGCCTTCCGAGAGAAAATCATCCATCACCAAATGTAAACCCTCTGCTCTAGAGGAACAGATTTAATTAGTTAAATGACTAAATAGTGAACTGGGAATAGGGATTTCTTATATGTCTTTTCAGATGCTGAAATGTATTTATTTATGCTAAGTAGAAGTGCGAAGACAACACTACCCATGTGTCAGGCGCATAAAGGATTACAAGGCACCTATGAGCAATGTGCAGAAGGTAGGACATGATTAAAAGCATATATTAGTGCATTTTAGATTATTTCTGGTGGGCCAGGAAAACAGGGTTGGACTGGGCTGGTGGGACACCGGGAAAAAACCCGATGGGCCCCACTGGCCCAGACCCACTCCAAATGCCACTCCCTGACACCCCTCCTGGCCCTGACCGCCTCACATCTTTCAGTAAAAAAGGTACTCACAGGGTAGGGGGCAGTTGTACCTGGGCCAGAGCCAGAACTAGGGGTAGGCAGAAGAGGCACATGCCTAGGGCACAAAGGTAGAGGGGCACCAGGCACGTACTTCTTCTCACGCCTTCCCCTAGTTCAGAGCATTGTAATGAGAAGCTGCAGCAGCTAATTTCGTCTGCAAGTGAGTGGCACTCCATCGGCACGATCGGTTGGGGGCGACGTAGTCTACCGGGTTGCCCAGCACTGCATGGGGCACCTGAACTCCACCAATTGTTCAGTCTGCTTCTTCTGATAAATGGTGTGCACCTGCACCTACGGATGCTTGAGAATATGGTTGCCACCTTCTGTGCCATGGAACTCTGTGCAGGGGTGGAGCCGCAACATAATGGGGTGGGTCCATGATGCAGAGGGGGCGGGTCACGCCGGCAGGAGCCGGTCACGGCATGAAAAAAAAAACTGTCTGTTTGAGTCAAAACCGGACCGGTAGCAACCCTACTTGGGAACCCTGTATCTAACACCACCCTGGATCACAGTTCCCACAGTGGTTTGTACTAATAGGTGGTCTGTTTTAAATTTGTGTTTAAAATATTTTATTTGATTTTCATATTAAACAAATGAAATCAAAATGACAACAAATGTTATGCAGATGAAGAAAATATGTTGCAAAGGAACTGTTTTAAATTTAATTCTCACTCTGCGGCTATTAACACACAGGCTGTTATTTTCAGCCTACGCAATTGGGCCGACCTCAGCTTCAGCTCCACTGTGTGTGAGCGCACACAAGCTGATCAAATTCAAATCAATGGAGATGGGGCACTGAGTATATCTGCTTCTCTTAGTCTGCAAAATATTGCAAGCTTACAACTGCCTGTGTGCCCATAGTCTAAAAACACTACATGCAACTCACACCTGATTTGTGTAAAAATGCAACTGCAGTTGCGGCAGACACAGCTCGGAGCATGGCAGCAATTACACCAGATTTGTGGGAAAAAAATACTGCATTACAGGCAAAAAACATAATTATTTGCATCAAAAATTATATTTTGCACTCTGCAGTTGCATTTGTAAATGACCCCTATAGTTATCTTTTCATCCTAAAATGCCACATTATGGGGCAGATTTATCAAAGGTTGAGGTGAATTTTTGAAGTTAAAAACCTCGAATTTCGAGCTATTTTTTGTGTACTTTGACTAGAGAATAGTCCAACTTCGATTTGAATTTGAAAAAAACTTAGAAATTCTAAATTTATCATGTACTGTCTCTTTAAAACTTTGACTTCGACTTTGCCATCTAAATTCCATCTATTCCATTTTAAGCTATGGGGGACCTCCTAGTACCTATTTGGAGTCAATTAGTGGACTTTGAGAAATCAAAGCTTTTTGGGGGGAAAACTTCGAATTGAATTCAATCAAATGTGCTATTCCTTTGATTGTATGATTGTACGATTAGGATTCGGCCGAATACGGACCTCTTCGACCCACTTCACTTCGGTTGGTCTTTTTGAAATCGAATTTTGACATTTTTTCAATTCGAAATTCGACCCTTGTTAAATCTGCCCCTATGTGAATGATACATGAAACAGAAGGTGAGAGAAATGTCTATAATATAAGCTGTAATTGGTTCATACGTTCATCCTACAGCAGCAAAAATAATCTTTCCAGGTAACCAATGAAATCAACTGTTTATGTTGTAGTAAATAAGTATTGGGCATCATTAGTATAGCAGGAATATCATTTTCTGTACAATTACATGGCAAATATACATTTTTCATTTGTTTAATTTACACAGTTATATTGATAACGTGAGACGCCCGCTGAGCTCTTTTTGTACTGTATTTTTATGCTGCTCTCAATCCATTCACCGCTGGAAAAAATAATTGGAAACCCTGCGTTTTCGCGTGGGGTAAATTACAGCTCCAGACCCTCTTTGAGCTCAGTGAGTATCATGCCAAAAATATACATTCACTCGCACATTTTTCTCTTTCCCTTTTTGTCCTTCTGTCTTTTTCTTGCTGAAATCTAAGTCACAACGGTATCGTTCATAATCTCTAATAGCCATATTCTAAAAATAAATGTTCAAGTATCCCATGTATATTTATAGCGACGCAGCTTTTGATTCTTCAAAACAACCAGATCTGACAATGTCACAGTAGGTTAAAACTGGATGTTCGTCACTGCACCTGCTGGAAGAATGAACCAAACGTACTGTAAGTGAATAATTCAAATTGACCATTGTAGCAGCCTAAATGTGTTCTGCCGTGGATGTAATCTGCGCAGCAGTTGCACGGGGAGAAGAGCAATTTAAACCAATCTTTAAAGTGATACTGTCATGGGAAAATTTTCCAAAACGCATCACTTAATAGTGCTGCTCCAGCAGAATTCTGCACTGAAATCTATTTCTCAAAAGAGCAAACAGACTTTTTTATATTCAATTTTGAAATCTGACATGGGGCTAAACATATTGTCAGTTTCCCAGCTGCCCCCAGTCATGTGACTTGAGCCTGCACTTTAGGATGGAACTACATTCTGGCAGGCTGTTATTTCTCTGTGGGACTTGGCTTTTACTATTGAGTTTTGTTCTTAGATCTTCCAGGCAGCTGTGTTAGGTTGCTGCTATCTGGTTACCTTCCCATTGTTCTGTTGTTAGGCTGCTGGGGGGGGGCGGGAAGGAGGGGGTGATATCACTCCAACTTGCAGTACAGCAGTAAAGAGTGAAGTTTATCAGAGCACAAGTCACATGACTGGGGGCAGCTGGGAAATTGACAATATGTCTAGCCCCATGTCAGATTTCAAAATTGAATATAACACAATCTGTTTGCTCTTTTGAACAATGGATTTCAGCACAGAATTCTGCTGGAGCAGCACTATTAACTGATGTGTTTTGAAAAAAACATGTTTTTCCATGACCGTATCCCTTTAAAATAGATTAGTCTTAAAGAGAGGGGAGATTAAGGGGGTTATTTATTAAAGTCTGAATGCCAAAAACTTGAGAAAAATATGTGAAAAAAAACCCTCAAATTTTTTGGCATTTATTATACCCTGCGGATGTAAAAAGTCAGAATCCAAAAAGCCTGCATTTCAGACTTGCCAAGGTTGTATATAAGTCAGTGGGAGAAGTCTCAAAGATATCCTGATCTTCACTGGGTTTCATGCAATAATCCTAAAATTTTGTGTTTTTTTGGCAAAAATCTGAAAAAAATCAACAAAATCCATACGATTCGGATTTCCGTACGAGTTTTTTCCAGCACTGGAATTTATGCACCTGAGTGGATTTGGACAGAATATATTTCAGAAAATAATGAGATATTTTGGATTTTGATAAATAACCCCCATAATGTTGATGTACTTATGAGCAGCGTCACACTGGAGCCTTGGGGGCCCACCGGGGCTGCAAAAGGAAGGACCCTCCTGCCAGTCCCCAGGGGCCCCCTCTCAACCTCCAAATCCTGTCCAGGGTGCGCAAATGTGTTTTTTTCGGGGGCAGCTGGAGGAGCAGGTCTGGGCCATCCGGGGCCCACTGGGTTTTTTCCAGGTTTTCCACTGGTCCAGTCCGATTCTGCTTATAAGTATTTATTTTGGGGTATGCTGTTCATTTCTTCATTGTTATATGAACACTTCCTGATATATGTCTTAGGAGAAATTCGTAGGATGATTGTGGTTGTATCTATATACTGTAGGTGGCATCTGTGTTTAATCAGAACTAAGGGACAGTTATACTGTATAAACATTAAATGAACCCAATAGGCTGGTTTTGCCTCCAATAAAGATTAATTATATCTTAGTTTAGATCAACTAAAAGGTACTGTTTTATTATTACAGAAAGAAAGGAAATCAATTTTAAAAATGTGGATTACTTGGATAAAATGGAGTCTATGGAAGACAGCCTTTCCATAATTTGGAGCTTTCTGGATAAAGGGTTCCAAATAACAGATCCCATACCTGTACTGGGAATCTCCTCTTTCAAGAAAAAAGTGCGTTATTTATCAAAATCCGAACTTTTCCGATATTTTAAATAAAAAAAGTCTGACCAAACTAGAATCCACGATTTACCATTAACTCGGATCCAAAAAACGCAAAAACCATGACTTTTTTTGTCACGCAAAAAATCCAAATTTTTCAGATTTGACGCCCGAAAAGTCAGAATTATTTGTGAAATCGGAAACGCCCGAAATGTTCTGATTATCTTACGAAACCCAGAGTAGACCATAAAATCTTCAAATTGCAAATAGGACCTCTGCCGTTGACTCCTACTGGACCTTGACAGGTTGAAGATGGAGTATTTTCAGACTTTTTACATCCTCGGGGCATAATACATTTCTAAAGAATCAATTATTTTTCCACTAGAAATTCTGATTTTATAGTTAAAAAACCTTGAATTTTTGAGTTTTTGGCATTCAGACTAAGAAATAACTCCTAAATGTCCATTTGCCTTTGAATTCATTGTGCTAGATACTAGTTATTTAGCTCTTTTCTCAGCAGCTCTCCAGTTATATTTCAGCAATCTGGTTGCTAGAGTGTAAATTACCCTAGCAACCATGCATTGATTTGAATAAGAGACTGGAATATGAATAGGAGAGGCCTGGATAGAAAGATGAGTAATAACCCAAACCCAAATGGGTTTGACTATGAACATTTAAACATAGAGATATAAAGGGGCTTTATAGCCACACACAGCGTTTGCTTGTTGAGTTTTCAGAGACCCATAGAAACCATTCAGTGGTGGTACAATGGTTATAGTGCTGCTGGCTTGCAGTGCTGGGGTCCTAGGTTCAATTCTAGTCATGGACTTATCCAAGAGTTTATATGACCTCCCTGTCCTTGCTTCAGTTTCTTCTCCTAAAGACAGGCTCATAGTTTCTTTAGAAAACTGAACCGAGTGTGTGTGCGAATTTGAATTGGGAATTAGACAGTAAGCGCCACTGGGGCAGGGTCTGGTGTCTATATAAGTGTAAATAACTGGCAGATAGGTAGTTAATAAAAAAAAAAAGGTTGAACTCGATGGACATGTGTCTTTTTTCAACCTTACTTACTATGTTACTATGTTACTATGTTACTATGTAAAGCACTGTGAAATATGTTGGCACCAAAAAAACAATAATTTTAGGTGTTCGAAATGTTTAAATTTTTGTTCTGTGGCTCTTACGCTTGGTATTTAAGCTATCAAGTTGCTAGGTAGTAATTACAGGGAGTAGCATTGAAACTGACATGGAATATGAATAACAAAGGATCTAAAATGAATAAAAATAATGACGCCCAACTGTAAAGCTGCTTGGTATAGTTACCTCTGTAACGTGCTAAAAGTGAACATAAAAGTGAACGTTGCTTTTATATTAACATTTTCTTTATTGCAGATATATACCTAGAATTTGTTAAATAAATGTAGGGACCTGAAGGGTTAATTCCCCACAGAGAGCCACATGGCTGAACTATGGAGTTTCCCAGGGGCTGGGGGCCACAGCATTGTGGGTGCAGCAGGGCAGATACCGGAGGATACCGCAAGGTGCCGCTGCTGCACCAGTCAGTCATTACAGATTTCTGCTTTCTTACTGCTGGATGTTGGAAAGCTCCGGATTTTCCAAAACGGAATTTGGAAATTTCTCGCACAATAGATTATAGAGTGCTGGGAGCTACATTTCAGCTACGGATTCATCAAAGCTGCATTTCTTGTATAAAGATTCTCATTGCTGTGGATGCCTGTTTCTACTTTGTGTGAGCCTGTCCGAGCTCTGTGTGTGAGCCCTCAGGTGAGTCTGCCTGGGGAGAGTAGAGGAAAGGATCCAGCGGGGTTTCTATTGTGTCACAGGCTGTTTGTGTGCCTGCCATGTGGGAGCCAGTACCTTGTCCGGAGCGAAAGGTATTTGGGAAAGTAGTGCTACCTGGGACCATTTGTGCTCTTGTTGGGAAAAGGGACAGATACTCTTTGTCACCAAAGGAGTACTGCAGGACTTTGCCTGGTAGGGAATTACCAGGATAGGACTGGCACACCAGGGTAGTGGGTCATGCTTTTACATGCATATGTGTACTTTTACAGTTTATTTCCCCATTAATCTGCACTTCCTTGTATAAAGTTGATATTTTTATAAAGCAAGTGTGTGTATTGAATGTTTTCCTAATGGGGCCACCTGCAGGGGTATTCCCGGATCCCATTAGGTGGAGGCACTGCCAGAGAAGAGTTTTCCCAGTACCCTTTCACCTAGCAAAGAGGACTCAGGAGCTCCTTCGGTAAGAAATAGTACCATGTATAACCTTTGGCGCTGGGGGGTGGTCAAAAAGGGGTTACATAAACAATACGATTTCCCCAGAAACTCAGATCAAACAATTTATAACAGATTTATACTTGGGTTTAAACCAGAGAACGTCCCAGCAGGACAGAGCAAATGATTGGGCTGCATTCACCTGGCTGCTGTGCTCACCTCATCTTTATTCTCAGGCTTGTAATGATTTTCCCTGTGTGCAGTAAATGGTTTCTTTCCTTCTCATAATGACAGATGCCTTCTATGGCCATGAGAATGCAAAGACTCCAGGCACTTGTGCCGGTGTACGAATATCTGGCACAGTTGCACTTAATATTAAAAATAAAGACCAACTGAAAGGTTGCTAAGAAATGGCCACGTTATAACATATTTAAAAGTTATTGTAATGCTGAACCCCTTTTAATTACAGAGCATACAGGGTATTTTGAAAATTGTGAGTCTTGGTTGTAGGCTGAACAGATTGTTGCATTATTGTACTGCAACATTGTTACATGTGGCCAGAACCAGCAGTGCAGAGGATAGCAAAGGACAGATAGATACTACTTCCAATGATCTAACCTTTGTATTTTTCACGTTATGCACCCCAAATATCCTGACAAAGAAGTATTTTAACCTGGACATTATAAGGAACATCCTAGTTTAGGGTAAGACAAGAGAGTTAGGACCCAACAGAATGAATGATCTGAGAGTGGCAGCGGGTTAGTCATGACATGGTTATTTGATGGAACGTAACCCCAGTGATTGAAATAGAAGTGAAATAGTGGTTGGCTGCCAGTGCTGTAAATTCTATTACAGAAAAGGTTCTTGCATTGGGAGATGGCTACTTTTGCATCCGGGGCTGGGTGCAAATTGTACAGGCCCAGACTGGCAATCTGTGGGTTCTAACAAATGCCAGAGGGGCTGCTGTAAGATCTCATAGAAATAACTATTTTGTGGGTTGGTGGGGGCTGTTTGAGCCTCAATGTACTTGGAGTGCCCGGGACTATTTTGACTCCCACGTCGGTCATTATTTAGGCCATAGGCCCTAAACACACCCATATGCACCGAGCGTCAGCCCGTCATGCGCAGAATTGACGTCACGCACATTGCAGAAGTGACATCACTCCGCCAACCATCCGGCCCCCTACCCCTCACCCTCCACCAGCTCTTTCACTGGGCTGGTGAAAGAGGCTTGTTAATTTTTTTTCTTTAAGATTTAAAAAATACATTTATAGGCACCTGAGGACAGCCCCCCAAAACCTGCCTCCCTAGACAAAGGCCCTCAGGTGCCTTAATATAAATATGGCCCTGCTCCCAGTCCAGACTTGATAGTGTAGCGCTGATGGGTGCCTTGTCCTTACCAACTGCCATAGGGACAGTCAGGGCCGAATTGACATAGCGGGCACCCTTAGGCCTGCTGCCATTTGTCTCCCCCGTCCCCTCCCCTTCATTTGTGCACATGCGCAAATTTTCATCATTGGATCTCGAGCATTGGAGATTGCCACATGGGAAATGTAAAAAACCTATAGTATCTTCTGCCCATATTCAGTGCTACCCAAATTGTATGATGTGGTTGGGCAGCATGTCACCCCTAAATTCCTGCTGCCCTAGGCTCAGGCCTTTGTGACCTTTCCACAAATCCGATCTGGGGACTGTGTTGGAATGGCCAGCGGGACACCAGGAAAAAACCCAGTGGGCCTCATCAAGACAGATCCACTTCCCATTTGATACCTTGTGCGATGACCTCTGACCTTCTGCCTGGCACCCGATTGCGGAAGCACCAGGAAGGAATAGAAGGGTTGCAGATTGGGGCGGTATGCCCGTGGGGTTGCATTCGGGGCAGGGAGACGGGATGAGGGCCCCTAAAATGGCAGCCCTGGTGGGCCCTGGACCCCTTCCCACCAGTCTGATGCTGCATAGGGACATTTCTGGAGGACTTTATACAGGGGTCTCCTATTACTTACAGGGCACAGACCCGATGTGCAATAGGCACAGGTGTGGATGGATTTTTATCACATTGAGTGATTTTATTAACTCTACTTCACTTTGCTTTTCCAAATCTTCCAAAGGATTTGCTGCTTTCCCAATCAAACACATGATAGTTCTTAGAGTATTAGAGAAAAATTAAATCTCTTAAGAAGCAAATGTCGGTACTTCAGCACTGGCACATCAAATACAGACATAGAGAGCAATGGACAATGGCACCACAAGCAGTAGGATATAGAGAATACTGGTAGGCCAAGCACAATATACAATAAAACAAAGTGGGTATAAAAATGCATTGTATAGTAAGAATCAGTGAGCACAGGCACCCCAAGCCTATTATAAGTTCTAGCACCTCCCCATTCACTGCTTCAATGGCAAAATAGCAATTTCATGTACAAATACCCCCAGACTAATAGTTGAATGGCACAGAGGACATTTCATGTATAAATACCCCAGACTAATAGCTGTAACTATGTGTTAAACATCTTTGCAAGACCAAGACTGTGCACATGCTCAGTGTGGTCTGGGCTGCTTAGGGATCGTCATAAATGATCAAAACAGCACAAGTCAAATAATCTCTGCCAGAAGCCGATACAGCAAGACTGATTAATAATCAGAATATACAGACTGCACTGGGTCCTGTGTTGTTTAATTAAAGTATATTGGAGAAAGGTTTCTTTTTTAT
The DNA here is from genome assembly GCA_038501925.1 of Xenopus petersii. Classification (NCBI taxonomy): domain Eukaryota; kingdom Metazoa; phylum Chordata; class Amphibia; order Anura; family Pipidae; genus Xenopus; species Xenopus petersii. The sequence goes on along the minus strand of CM076675.1, from coordinate 9,001,706 downwards.
TGAAGAAAGTAAAAATGGGATTTTATTTTTTGCCTTAACATGCCTTTTAAATATTGTGCATTTTCCACTAAACCCTTCCTTTTTCTATCATCTGGGGTAACTAAAATAAAGAAATGACAATGTACTTAAGGCCATTTTACACTATTACATGTACTAGTAGTCAGTCATGTGACCACAAATACACTTGCAGGTCTTAAATTACCCTTTATGTTTATTTCATGTCAGCGCCATAGATTTTGTATGTAGAGAGTTAATACAGTTTACAAAGGCACATGTTTACAGTTGGTTTCTATGACAGTTGGTTTCTATAACCCAAATTCCATTTAAAAAAAACAGGCAGTTTTCTAAAAAGAAAGTGCTTTTAATGTAACATTAATAAAGTGATAATGAGATGCAGATGAAATGTTTTCTCCTGTTCATGTTCTAGTTACTTAGGCCTCCTAAATTGTTTCAAGTCTAAAATAAATGTCTTTTTCTCTATTCAGCAAAAGCTGCAAATCAATGGGATAATTATGCAGCCAGTTGAGTGAAATATCGCTCGTATAATTATTTATTTTGCAGTCTGGATACCATTTTTTACTTCCAGTTTGGCTGAACCAGCATTCAGCATTAAAGTAAAATGAATGTAAAGTATTTTGCTGAACCAGCATTCAGCATTAAAGTAAAATGAATGTAAAGTATTTTGTTAGGGGAAGTATTTTGTTACCATCACCTTAGATTTCCAGATCCTGACCCATTGCCTTCAGTCTATTTTCCAGCCTGTTACTCCCTCCATAACGACATGGCATTGTCTGTCCCAAAGCTCTTCTACATTCAAGCTGTAAAGTACCCCTACTCACTAAGTGGGACATTCACTAAGATTCGTAGTTGCGCCGGCGTCCGCTTCGCCGCGTTTCATCACCATCGCAAATTCACTAAAATCCGAAGTTGTGCTCAGGGGTAGCATAAGGTTGGGAAGTTGCGCTAGCGTTAATTCGCCTACTACGCTAGCGATGCTTGCATAAGGCGCCAAATTCAATTTTCAATGGAGGTATAGGTAGCAGCACTACACAAGCCTGGGAAACCTTCAAAACATCAAATACATTTTTTATTGTGCCCTACACATGTGCCCACTGTAAAGTTAAGTTGCCATGAGTTAGGAAATGTAGGGGGGAAGGAGGAGAGCCCCAAAAAAATTTTCGATCTTTTTCAGCCTATCACCCATAAAAAAATGAAAACACGCCAGCGTTTTTTGGGACTTGGAAAATTTTTTAACTTTTTTTGAAGCAATCCCTATCTACTCTATTGCGCTTCGCCTGGTCTGAGGTGGCGAAGGAAGTCTAGTGTAAAAGGTAGCGTTCAGTACACTGCGCAAGTTAGTGAATTTGCATAGTTACGTCCGTTGCGCAAATTCGCCAGGCGTAAGGGTGTGAAGTAACACCTGCCTGACTACGTTTTTCATCTATTTCCTGAACTGTTGCCTTATAATCCAAAACCTTGGACACGCATGTGCCCGTTGCTCGTTCAGAACACTTGCTTTGCTCCTCTGAAATTGAGACCTGGCGGCATCTGAGTAGCTGAGGGCTCCTCCCGAGGCCAAAGTCGGCTGCTACAGGTGGAAGATTGAGCCGTGACCAGGGAGCTTAGCACTTGTTCTGAATTTAGGGAGCTGTACGTGAGTCTTCCATTACAGGTATGGGACCTGTTATCCTGCTTTCCATAATTTTCATCTTCATACCTTAAGTTTACTAAAAAATGATTTAAAGAGCAGAAAAGTAGATGGCTCCGCACACCAGCATTTTAAAAAATCCAAAGCTTTCGATTTTTAAAAATGCTGGTGTGCAGAACCATCTTCTTTTCCGCTCTCTAAATGTGTACGGCCTGGGACACCGAAGGATTCCAGCACCCAACGACTAACAAGCCACCAGTCTTCACCTATTGATGTATGCGGTGAGTCGGAGCCGCTGCGCTTTCCTTTTTTCCATAAAAAATCATTTTGACATTAAATAAACCCAATAGGATTGTTCTGCCTCGAATAATGTGACCTTACATTTAATTTCATATTTTTCCGTTTCATGCAAGAAATAACAAAAACCACTACTATTTCCTATTAGAATAGTAGGCAAAACGTATGTTCAGCACAAGCCCTGTTCACTGATGATAAAAACGGGATAAACTATCCCTTTAACGTTATAGATCCTAAGGATTTTATAGATCCTAAGCATTAGGGTCATCTTTAGTCACTGTGGGGTACTGGGCAAAACAGGTTTTACAAGATCCCACAAGTATAGTAGGACTGTCCCACCTGTGGTTCAAATGTGGTGTTTAACTTCAAACCTCAGCCATCTCTAAAAGTCTATGGCTCAATTAAGTTTTTGGGGGCTGGTTCCCAGGGGTGGCAAAAATTCAGCTCAAGGTAACTCTAAGAGCTGAGCACAGGGGTAGATGGGGGGGGGGGGTGGCAGCAGCAAAACATCTCAGGGCAGCAGAGGGGTCAGGATCTCCTCTATGTGTTATGTTTATTTTTTTACTTTTTCCATTTTTTTTTAAAATCCAGATGTTTGCTTATTTAAACTATGAATACAGAAAAAGTGAATAAAAATGTGAATACCTTGAATTTTCAATGGAAAATCTTACATTTCAAAAAAAACACCTTGAATTTCCAATCGACGGCTCCAATGACTTCTACATCAACTGGGCTGCTTTTAGATGCCAAAGTTTTATGTTCATATTTTTGGGCACATATGAATTTTTAAAGCATTGAATGCCCATGTTTTTTGCAGAGAAAAAGGTGTTTCAAGAGAGAAAAACAAATGGTAACATTGATAAATCACCCCCTAAGTTTGCCATCTTGTGTTTGTGATGTCTTATTAACCTTTCCAAGAAATATCGAACCCCCGAATCATTCGCGAAAAATATGACCAAATACCGATTCTGAATCCTAATTTGCATATGCAAATTAGGAATGGGAAGGGGAAACTTTTTTTACTTCTTTGTTTTGTGACAAAAAGTCACGTGATTCAGTTCGGACGGCCAGAAATATTTGTCTGAATCCAGCTGAAAAAGGCCGAATCCTGGCCGAATTCCGAATTCGGTGCATCCCTATTATATAGGGACCAGGGCAGTCACCCTGCTTGTTTTCAAGCCATTTTCAGCTCATGCCTCCCTCTGTGGTCCAAAAGTTGGTCAGGGACCCTTTACTTTATTAAAAGGTTACAGAAAAGTGAAGATACTGCTGTTAACCCCTCATTCCAAGAACATTGAAGTGTTTACCCCATTTCCCGCTGAATGACCTACAAGCTGGGTTTTCAGGAGTAACTTGGAGACCAAATGGGCATTTCCCCCAAATCTTACCCGGCCTAACTGATCTTCTGGCCCCATCCATACACTGCTCCATAGTTTGGGAAGCAGCTCCTTTAAGCTGGTCATAGATGTACAGATTTCACCCTTGTATTGAACGATCAGACTTCCCAAACTTCCGACTTGTTCTCGTTCATTATGCACATGCATGTGACGTCAGATTGTGGGATTTGCTCATTATGCTCACAAGACAACAGACTGGATAACCTAGCGCCAGTGGGGATTATGTTTTTGGAAATAAAAAACAAACTATTGTATCCCACACCTCTGGTGGAGTAAAAAAAAATGCAGGAAGACTGGTGTCCTTTAAAGGAACAGTAACATCAAAAAATTAAAGCGGTTTAAAGTAATAAAAAATATCATGCAATGTTACCCTGCACTGGTAAACATCTGGGGTGTTTTCTGAACAAAAATTTTTAGTGAAGCAGTATTCAGTTTTATGAAATTAAATCAAATGTGAAAAACTGGCTGTGCAAAAATGTGGCGCACCCTTGTAATTTTGCTCATTTGAATGCATGTAACTGCTCAATACTGATAAGTGGCAAAACCAAATTGGTTGGATTAGCTCGTTAAGCCTTGAATTTCATAGGATGACAGGTGTGTTCAATCATGAGAAAAGGTATTTAAAGGTGGCCAATTGCAACTTGTGCTTCTGTTTGACTCTCCTCTGAAGAGTGACAGCATGGGATACTCAAAGCAACTCTCAAAAGATCTGAAAACAAAACTTGTTCAGTATCATGGTTTAGGGGAAGGCTACAAAAAGCTCAGAGGTTTAAACTGTCAGTTTAAACTGTAAGGAATGTAATCAGGAAAAGGCCACAGGCACAGTTGCTGTAAAACCCAGGTCTGGCAGGCCAAGAAAAATACAGGAGTGGCATATGCAGAGGATTGTGAGAATGGTTACAGACAACCCAAAGATCACCTCCAAAGAACATCTTGCTGCAGATGGTGTATTTGTACATCATTCTACAATTCAGCGCAGTTTGCACAAAGAACATCTGTATGGCAGGGGGATGAGAAAGAAGCCCTTTCTGCACTCACACAAACAGAGTCGCTTGTTGTATGCAAAAGCTCATTTAGACAAGCCACAGTCATTTTGGATCTGATGAGACATAAATTGAGTTATTTGGTCATAACAAAAAGCTCTTTGCATGGCGGAAGAAGAACACCGCATTCCAAGAAAAACACCTGCTACCTACTGTCACACAGGTCCCATCATGCTGTGGGGCTGTGTGGCTAGTTCAGGGACTACTGGGGCCCTTGTTAATGTCAAGGGTCAGATTAATTCAACCCAATATCAACAAATTCTTCAGGATAATGTTCAAGCATCAGTCACAAAGTTAAAGTTACGCAGGGTTGGATATTCCAACAAGACAATGAGCCTAAACACACTTGGAAATCTACAAAGACATTTATGCAGAGGGAGAAGTACAATATTCTGGAATGGCCGTCACAGTCCCCTGACTTGAATATCATCGAAATTCTATGGGATGATTTGAAGCAGACTGTTCATGCTCGGCAGCCATCAAATTTAACTGAACTGGAGAGATTTTATGTGGATGAATGGTCAAAAAATACCACCATCCAGAATCCAGACACTCATCAAAGGCTATAGGAGGTGTCTAGAGGCTGTTACATTTGCAAAAGAAACTCAACTCAGTATTGATGTAATATCTCTGTTGGGGTTCCCAAACGTATGCACCTGTCAAATTTTGTTATGATGCATATTGTATATTTTCTGTTAATCCAATAAACTTTATGTCACTGCTGAAATACTACTGTTTCCATAAGGCATGTTATATATTAAAAGGAAGTTGCTACTTTGAAACCTCAGCCAATGATAATCAAAACTCCAAAGAATTAAGAAGGGTTCCCAAACTTTTCCATATGACTGTATAACGTACATGTATCCAAGAGCCACAGTCTATAATGCAGCTACTGTATATGGACACAGACCTGAATTTATAGGGTCAGATTTACAGCCTGTAATTAAAAAAGAACTCAAATTCGACTATTCACAACCAAAAACCTGGCGAATTGCTGTTTAAGTCAATGGGAGAGGTCCAGGGATGAATTTTAAGTTGTTTGCAGCCTTCTTGACATCCAAGTATTTATCAGAGAAAAAACTTGAATCGAGTTTTTAAAATTCAAAATTTGATTCGAGTTTCGGGTCGATTCCATTAATCCAAGTTCAAAAAATTACATTTCTTAATAAATTTCAATTGGTCGAATTTATTGGAGTTTTTAAAAACTCACATGAATTCGAAATTCGACCTTTGAAAAATTTGCCTCCCCGTGTGCGCTTCCTTTTGCATTCTATTTTAGATTTCCATGCTCTTGGATTCGGCAGAATCCTAATCTTGCTGAAAAGGGCTCAGGGCACACGCTCAGATTCGGGGAGATTAGTCGCCCAGCGACAAATCTCCTCTTCTTCAGGGCGACTACTCTCTCCGAACTGCCCTTCCGCCAGCTAGAATGTAAATCGCTGGCTGGGGATGGCACTAGGAGCGATTTGTTTTCCGAAGTCGCCCAAAGTTTCCTCATGAGTCAACTTCGGTAAACGAAGCCGAATCTGAGGGTGTGCCATGACCCTTGTCACGGTCGGCACCCAACACCAGAACAAACACCAGGCACCCTGGTCTCAGCTCGTGCTTCACCAGTAGTGTGACCGCCTTTGGGCCTCGGGAGGAGCCCTCGGCTTACTTGGATGCCACCTGAACTTAAACGAGAGGTGCAAGATGAGGGTTCTGGATAGGCAGAGGGGCACGACTGCAAAGCAAAGTCTTTGGATAGAAGATCGTCGTACAAGGCGTTAACCAAAAGAGTAGTCAAATCAGGCCGGGTCGAGGCAGGCAGAGAATACGTTATCAGGCAGGCAAGGGTCAAAACCAGGAAGTCAATCAGAAGGGATTCAGTAGAAGGGGTAGTCGGTATACAGGCGAGGGTCAGGATCCAGAGATCAGAATAGTCAAAAGCCAGGCAGGGGTCACAACAGGAATCAAACAGGTTCAGGATACAAGATAGCAAGCAGCTCAAAAGCACCAGGTATAAACCTATCACGGGCAAGGTCCCACAGCCCTAATGGGCTTTAAATAGTGTTTGAATTTCGCGCCACTGCGAGCTGACGTCACTACGTCAGCGCGCCTGCGCCTTTAATTTACCCAAGAGCGTGCCGCGCGCACCTAAGATGCCGGCGCCTGCGGCCTAACAGAAGCCGTTCATTGCGGCGGGCATCCCCGCCGAGGGGGCGGCAAGTGTCCCTGCCGTCCCCCCACTAGACCACCAGGTAAGTTCCTCACAACCCTAAAAGAAAAAAAAGCATTTAAACAGATTATTGGTTTTCCCCGTGCTCAGAATATGCCAGTCAAAGAGAGAAAATGTGCATGTTTTTCACGTGGCAGCACATATGAAATGCTCTGTATTGGCTTACACTAAATGGATTGTAAGTGGTCAGATCACTTTAGTAGGCATTGCAGATGCTTGGCATGTCACTAGAAAGGTCCCTTAATCTTCTTAATGCTTTAACAAGATTACATGCATTTAAAATCTGTGAAAGTGTTTACCTTCATACTCATTCGAAGGAGAATCCCAGTAAGAATGACTAATTATAATTGTTAGAATTCTATTTAAATACTATTCAAAGGAGACATCTTTTTTACTTTACCCCTTTCTTGGTGTAAATGCGGAATATTACAATCAGGAACAGAAGTAGCATGATGGATTCTAAAATGTTTCTGGGTCTCATAAGAAAAATAATTATACCCCATTGATGACAAATAAAAGAAATACCAATATAAAGCTGCTATATTTATCCAGGAGTGAAATGGAATACACTAATGCAGAATAGAGGGTCAATAATCATGGAGCCCTATACTAATATATTAGGGTCCTGCCCCACAGTCTGCCCTACTGATATCTGAAAATCTGACTTTTGTCTGTCAGTATGGCAAGACTAGCTACTATAAACGATCAAACGCCAGTCTTAAAGGAACAGTAACACCAAAAAAATAAAAGCGTTTTAGAGTAATTTAAATATAATGTACTGTTGCCCCGCATTGGTAAAAGATATGTGTTTGCTTTAGAAAGTCTACTATGGTTTATATGAATAGGCTGCTGTGTAGCCATAGGGGCAGCCATTTAGGCCGAAAAATTAAAAAGGCACAGGTTATTTAGCAGATAGCAGATAAGCTCTGTAATTAAATAAAATGGTATTCTGCAGAATGCATCTGTTATCTGCTATATAACCTGATCCTTGAGGGGCGGAGACACACGTGAAGATTCGGGGAGATTTAATCGTCCGGCCACTTATCACCTCTTCTTTGGGTGACTAATCATCCTGCCAGCTAGAATTGAATTGGAGTGCTTTGTTTTCTGAAGTCGCCCTTAGTTTCCTTGTGAGGCAACTTCAGACGATTTCGGAAAAGAAGCAAACGCTCCCGTTTTACCAGTGCAGAGCAACAGTATATTGTATTTTAATTATGATAAAGCACTTTCATTTGTTGATGTTACTGTTCCTTTAACACAGTTCCTTTGATACTCAAGATATATGCTGAATGACTAGTCTTTTGGTTGTTTGTTGGGCACATGACAATATCCTTTTGGCACTATGAAAAATTCTGTCTTTAAATTAATGCCATCCAGTTCTGTAAGGGAAGTCCAAAGATCAGGGGTAGAATTAAAAAGACACAAGGTACAAATTCACTATAGGGTGAATTTTCGCCAGTGACTCCACCTGGCACAAATTCATTATCACTACGCTAATTCACTAAAATGCGAAGTTTCGTCACAGCAGCCGAACGCTGGCGAATTGTTCCTAGCGTTGGGAGAGCATTTCCTAGCAAATGTTCGCTACCGTTCATTTCTGCCTAGTGCAACTTCGCTGTGCTTAGGCTAATTTGAAAAGTACGGGTACCTAAAAGTCGTATGGATGTCTTTATTAGTTTATCAGTCTTTATTAGTAAATGTTGGTGCAAATGTTTGAAGTGGCCACTTTTTCAAACACATGTCCAATGAGCCATAATAAAGACAGAAGAGGTCCTCTTATGCCCTAGACATGAACCCACCCTTAAAAGCATAATTAAACCTTAAAAATAAGTGAATGTAGAATTGATGATGGGGCTATTCTAAACACTTTTGCAATGTCCCATCATTATCATTGTTTTAATTCCAAGATATTAAAGGATACATGTACTGTTAATATGAATGCATTTTGTTACAACAGCGCCACCTGCTGAGTAGTAGGGATGCACCGAATCCAGGATTCGATTCGGGATTCTGCCTTTTTCAGCAGGATTCGGTTTTGGCCGAATCCTTCTACCCAGCCGAACCCGAATTTGCATATGCAAATTAGGGGAGGGCATTTGCGTGACTATTTGTCAGAAAACAAGGACGTAAAAAATGTTTTCCCCTTTCCACCCCTAATTTGCATATGCAAATTAGGGTTCGGTTCGGTATTCGGCCGAATCTTTCGCTAAGGATTCGGGGGTTCGGCCGAATCCAAAAAAGTGGATTTGGTATATCCCTACTGGTTAGGTTGAGTAAGCACGTGCCTAGGGTGCAAATCTGGGGGGGCGCCTGTCCTGTGTAATTTCTCTGTTCACAAATTAAGTGGAGAGGATTTGTTATGTGACTTGCCTTTGGTGCGGGGGCTGTCATGGTGGCTAGGTGATGAGTGGAGGGAGGGGGGGACTAGGAGAACTTACCCCTATTTATTTCACACTTATTGTTAGATTGAATAAATACAGACTAAACAAAAAGAACAGTTTTAGCGGATCTATATTTGAGTAATTATCTACGGTAATTGAAAGTTACAAGCATTTTCTTATGGAAAACATATATGCCTTTATGCCAGAAATATTTCCACTTACAAACATTGTAAATATGTTGTTAATTTAATGATGTATACAATTGTTTACTAATGTACTGCGGCTCCCTGGGATTTAAGGACAAGCATTGAACGTCTGATACAGGACATAGTTGTGGGATTGTGCATTGTGAGCCCTGAACTCATCATCCTCTGACACAAGCCACTTAGCTAATTAGGCACAACTCATACATGGACTAATCTGTCTGCAGATCACCTCTTCAAGGTGCACAATGCTATGGAGATCAGAGAATACTATGCTTATTTTGGAATATCAGAATGTAGCCCATAGACATACACATTCTAACCCTACCTGGGAGTAAAAATCAGCCCTGACAAAAAAATCAAAGAAGCCCATATATAAATGTAAAGAAGAGAGAAACAAAGAGGTGCGCTAGGATATACCTATAGAGAGAGGGGAGACAATGCCTATATAGTGTAAAACCTTCTGTGTACTCGAGAAAATACTAGACGATTGGTTCTACTCACATAAAGATGGATATAATATCGCGAAGAGAATGCCGATCGTGTCTGCCAGTGGTCAGAGGTCGGTTAGCGGCTGATGTCTCTGGTCCGTCTTGTGCCTCATTTGTAGATTTTAAAAGCGCTGGTTAGATCGTGTTCTGTTCCTCCACTTCTAAGTCGACTGGGCGGCACTTGTATGGATCGTTGCCCGATCGCGGCCAGATATCTTTACGTTGGGAGGGGTATATCCTCCTCCTACAGGTGTAGATCTAGTGTCCGCCGCAGAATTAAATCTCGGCGTTCTCTTCTGCCACGTGGTTTTCTTAAGAGTATTTTTAGCGATGCCGTCTCCTTCTCCACAGGGTAGTTTCAGGGGATTTGTTTTGAAAAGAAATTCTACGGCACTATTTTTTGCCTTATAAGTTTTTATTAAATCCAATGATTAAAAATATATATTATATAATGCAATGCCCATGGGCATATAGGTATATCCTAGCGCACCTCTTTGTTTCTCTCTTCTTTTCATTATATCATATGTGGATGAGTGGATCCACGAATTGAACTTCGGTGCAGCTTTTGCTCATATCACTTTGGACTAAGCGCAGTCTTCACTTCTTTTCATATATAAATGTGCAACATTGGCAGCCAGTACCCCCCCCCCAAGTTAAAAAAAAAATAAAATAGAAAAAAAAACATTGGTAGGCAAGATCCTGCTCAGCTTCAGCGCTTCCACTTCCATAAACGGAGCAGCCCACTGGGCATTTGCCAGAACGGCCCAAGGGCCAGGTTAAAGCAGAACTAAAGCTTAACTAAAGAAATGTTGTACATTGTGTTTTGTGCTGTAAATATATATATATTATTTCTGAGATAAAACCTTCCTGCACTGATAGAAAAACAAGACCCGCCAATAATCCACGTGACCTTTCAAAGTCGTTTCATAGTCAGACACGTGCAGTCTCTGGTCTCACATAAAGCTTAGGTTTCTTCACTTCATGAGGAGCCACAATTGTCAGACCTCACTAACCAAGTCCAAATATGTTGGTCAGTTCCATAGAGGGAAAAGTCCAGCCCAAAAACCCGATATATTAATGGCGCCAAAGACAAGAGTCACGTTACTGCTGCCGAATGAATTAAGGAGAGATTCCTATAAGGATAATAATACTATGATAGGTACTGTATATACAAGGATAGGTACTGTATATCATGGCTTAAATGGCTGCTACCCCAGGGTTTCTCTATATCTTCAGTAATGATGTTTGGGCTGACCTACTGGATTGGGCAGAATTTTGGTATCCATGGCAGGCGTGGGTCACACTGTGCCATACTCTGCCTGACCTACTCTGCCAGTGTGTGCCATACTCTGCCTGACCTACTCTGCTTGTGTGTGTCATACTCTATGTGCCCTATGTCTCCTGTGTGTGCCATACTCTGCCTGCTCTACTCTGCCAATGTGTGCCATACTTTGCCTGCCTTACTCTGCCAATGTGTGCCCTACGTCCCCTGTGTGTGTCATACTGTGGAAAGTAAGCCTGGTGAGGGGTTTCTCTGGGGTTGTTAGCATTTGAAAATAGTTAATATAGGGTCCCTAAGGTGTTTAATTTTGTGCTTGGGGTTTATGTTCTGTCAACAGGAAAGATGGAGGCATATGTATTAAGGGCATGTTTTATTATGACTTCAACTTTTTTCACAGATGAGCGATGGATGCTATCCCTCTAGTGAGCACCAACCATTTGTTTTTTTCAACATTAATATGGATATGGTCTTAAAAGTTATTGTGGTAACATGGGAGTGGTTTAAAGTAGGTGTGGTTTAAAAAATGGAAGTGGTCAATGCTGGCTTCCATTATCAGCTCTCCGCTGTCCAGAAAAATTCCAGCCTTCAGTCCCACAGAAGTTGGACAGCACTGGGCTATGGGATACTTGTGCTGATGTTATATACGTATTGTCTTCATAAGACTTGACCTGCAACTAAAACTAGAAACCAGCTTAAGCTTTACTTACACAAAGTAAACCAATACATTCGCTAGTCTCTACACTAAAGAGTCCAATGAAACAGGGTGTTCTGCAATACTCACATTTTATATGCTATTCCAGTTTTAGACTACATGCGCATTAGGGAATGGGGGGCAGATGCAGCAGGAGGGCCATTTATTCTGGGATTACTGTGCAATAATGTATTATCACTAGGTCAACTAATGTACCAGGGTTCACGGCACTATTTTTGTTGGGGGTTGCTAAAATTCACAGTACAGGTCTATGCTGAGGTTTCTAGACGCCACAATGACATTTTATGTTTAGTATGCTAAAGTCAAAAAGCCCTTCTATGTTGGCGTTTTCTTTAGGAAACAATGTTGTTCTCTGTTCTAGGTTGCCAATAAGCACAGTTTTGCTTAATATTGGGATCACAGTAGGATTTTATGCAGAGGGGTTGCACCAATGAGCCTCAGACGACGGTGCCTCCTGGTAACTTTAAAGGTATACTGTGAAAATTCTAAATTCATCAGTTAATAGCGCTGCTCCAGCAGAATTCTGCACTAAAATCCATTTCTCAAAAGGACAAAATTTTTTACTTTTTTTCAAACATTTAAGTTTGAAATCTGACTTGGGGCTAGACTTAGGGGCAGATTTATCAAAGGTCGAAGTGAATTTTCGAATAAAAAAAATTTCAAATTTCGAAGTAATTTTTGAGTACTTCGACCATTGAATAGGCCAAATTCGACCTCAGTTTGAATTGAAAAACCAGCCACTCGAAAATCTAAGTACTGTCTCTTTTAAAAACGTTGACTTCGACACTTCACCACCTAAAACCTGCCGAATTGCTGTTTAGTCTATGGGGACCTCCTTGAATCTTTCCGAGGCTTTTGGGTAAGTATTGAGAAGTCAAAGGTTTTTTTAAAAAAATCCTTTGAATCGGTTGATTCGAAAGGGTTAAATCTTTTGATCGCAGGATTTTACTTCGATCGTACTTCGATGGAATACGGCCATTTTCACTGGAAAAAATACTTTGACCATCAAAGTACTCAAATTCGATGGTCGGATTTCAATGTTTTTTTTCTTCGAAATTCGATCCTTGATAAATATGCCCAATATTGCCAGTTTCCCATCTGCCCCCAGTCATGTCACTTGTGCTCTGATAAACTTCAGTCACTCTTTACTGCTGTACTGCAAGTTGAAGTGATATCACCCTCCCTTCCCCCCCCAGCAGCCTAACAACAGAACAATGGGAAGGTAACCAGATATCAGCTCCCTAACACAAGATCCACTCTAAGAACAGCACTCAATAGTAAAATCCAGGTCCCACTGAGATACATTCAGTTACATTGAGTAGGAGAAACAATAGCCTATCAGAAAGCAGTTCCATACTAAAGTGCTGGCTCTTTCTGAAATCACATGACCAGGCAAAATGACCTGAGATGCACCTACACACCAATATTACAACTAAATACACTTGCTGGTTCAGGAATAAGATTTTATATTGTCGAAGGAATTATTTGCAGCGTAAACAGTTCATTTAGAAATGAAAACTACTCCATAAAAATCATGACAGAATCCCTTTAAGAGCCAAATTTTCATTTTCACACCTGGCTATATTAGTGCAGAGAGCACAGTTGCACTTCTCTATGCTAGCATCGCAGACCCCCCAGACCCCTCTCTGGTGCCAAAAAAGATGAGGGGGGTTGGATTGAGATGGTGGCGGCAGCAGCAAGCTGCCTCAGGGTGGCAGTGGGACTAGGATCTCCTCTGATTTTATGTTGGGACTTTCTGGGAATCACTATGCTGTTCTATACTGGGAGTTCCAGGGCACCAAGCAGTGATTTTATGTTGGGGAATATTATAGTATACAGTGTAGATCTGGACTACTCAATAACTGTAAAAGAGAATGTCCAAAAAGCTTCACAAAAGCTTCTGACTCTTTGCAGCTTTCAAACAGGGGTCACTGACCACATCTAAAAAACAAATGTTCCGTAAGGCTACAAATGTATTGCTATTGCTACTTTTTATTACTCATTTTTCTATTTCTCTCCAATTCATATACCAGTCTCTTATGCTAATGTTCCATAAGGCTACAAATTTATTGCTATGCTACATTTTTCTATTTCTCTCCAATTCATATTCCAGTCTCTGCAAGTCTCTCTCCATGCAAATGAATGAATGGTTGCTAAGGTCATTTAGACACTAGCAAACAGATTGACATTGCATACTGGAGAGCTGCTGAATGAAAAGCCAAATAACTAAAAAAAAACACAGATTATAAAACATGAAAACTAATTGCAAGCAGAATATCACTTGCTACATCAGGGGTCCCCAACCTTTTTTTACCCGTGAGCCACATTCAAATGTAAAAACAGTTGGGGAGCAACACAAGCATGAAAAAGTCCCTTGAGCTGCCAAATAAGGGCTTTGATTATGGATATGTCATTAACTGTGTGTTCTGCCTTATTGGCCTTTTTAAGTGGCAGGAATTCCCTTCTCTAAAAGGCAGAATCATTAGTATGAGGTAAATGTAGAGTTGAGAGTCATCTGATAACAAAAGGCAAAATCTGTTCAAATTCATAGAAGGGTAGATAAAAGTTTGTGAATATGGAAGGAAATCCAACAATTCTTCAGTTCTATTTTGTCTCATCATTATCACTTTTGTGAATTCCACTCAATGTGTCAAATAAAAACAAAACATGAAAGAAATCATAAAATATAAAGCAAAATATGAAACAAAACATGAAACATAACAGGAAACATAACATAAGACATGAAATACATTGCAAAACATGAACTAAAACTTGAAGGGGTGGTTCACCTTTAAGTTAATTTTAGTATGGTATAGAATGGCTAAGCAACTTTTCAATTGGTCTTCATTATTTATTTTTTATAGCTTTTTAATTATTTGACTCTTTCTTCAGAATCATTCCAGCTTTCAAATAACGGTCACTGACCCTGTCTTAAAAACAAATGCTCTGTAAGGCTACAAATGTATTGTTATTGCTACTTTTAATTACTGATCTTTCTATTCAGGCCTCTCCTATTCATATTCCAGTCTCTTATTCAAATTAATGCATGGTTGCTAGGGGAATTTGGACCCTAATTGTACAGAAAAGAGAGAAAGTATGACCCATGTAGTTGCACCTTCCCACACTTATTAGTTGAGTTCCCAAAGCAAAAAAGTAAAACGTAACTTTTATTGATCACATCCTAAAATTAATATGAGACAAAAATGAGTATAAAGTGTGTGTTAAAACCAAGGTTAGGTAAGGAAGCTGAAATAGACTCAAGGTCATCAGCTAGTAAAAGGTACTTGAAAGTTGGAATAATGATGTGGGTTTTTCGATCCCAGTGGTGGCAATTAGCCCACATCTGTCCCAACAATAATGGAGTGCTGGTGACCCACTGTGTATATACGAAACGGGTGGGATATAGGGTCAGGTTGATACAGTATATTGTGGCAAGTGGGTCTAAGTCCCGTACCCCAAACCTTATTTTAGCAGTGTATCACCGCTTGGATACATTTAAAGCCGGGTGTAGTAAGCATTAATATAAGTGAGAAATAAATGTGCTGGAGCAGAGGGATTTATCGTGCTCCGGTTCACACACCTTCCTTCAGAGTTAATGCGATACTAAGCAGGAGGCGAACAGACCTGCCGAATTATATGGTCTGCCCGTTTGTTTCTAACTTGGAAGACTAACTGAGCATAAGTGCTCGGCGGGCAGATCGGCCGGTATTGAAACTATTGCCTGCTTTACTCTGTTCGGTGTCAGCGTCAGCGAGGGAGGAGCAGACCCCCGTATTGACTTGGCTGCCGGATTACTCCCGCACGACACCCTGCGATTACCCTGGAGCGCTGAACAGAGGTGTCCAGCTAACGGAGCGTTATAACCCGTATCAACGTATCTTAACAACCCAAACCACCCTTCCGTTTAGCACCAGTCTTTCCCAATCCTCCGTCCCTGCCTAACGATTAAAAAAGGAATTGCTCAAAGGGCCTAAAGCGCCGAATTTGGACCCTAGCAACCAGATGGCTGAACTTGCAAACTGGAGAGCTGCTGAATAAAAAAGCTAAATAATTCAAAAACCACAAATAATAAAAAATGAAAACCAACTGCAAATGATCTCAGAATATCACTCTGTACATCATACTTAAAGTCAAGGTGATGGTAAACAACCCCTTTAACATATAGCACAAAACATGAAAGCATAAAAAAACAAATATAATACAGAAGGTAAAACAATATGAAACAAGAAACGCATGAAACAAAAACGTAAAACAGCTGATCATGTGACATGAATGGAGAGGTCACATGATCTCATTAAGTCTTCATGAAGTCACAAATCTGAACAGCTGATCATGTGACATGAATGGGAAGGTCACATGATCTCATTAATTCTTTTGGTCAGGTCTGTTAGAAAATTCCCTTATAAGGTCACAAAGCTGAACTGCTGATCATGTGACAAGAATGGTAAATGACCTGTAGTAACCCCGATCTCATTTATTCTTTATGAGGTCAGAAAGCTGAACAGCTGATCATGTGACATGAATAGGGAGATCACATGATCTCATTAATTCTTCATGAGGTCTGTTAGAAAATTCCCAAATAAGGTCACAAAGCTAATCCAGCTGAAGAGCTGATCATGTGACATGAATGGTAGATGACTTGTAGTCTGTACCTATATATATATATAGAGCACACGAACCAACCAGAGCCAGATTTGATTCATCAAACAAGAGAGCTGTTTACTTGCAAACAGAGAAACTTCGTTGGATTTTTGAGAACACATCGTTTACATCATGTTTCGCAAGATAATTGACAACTTGCCATGGAGAAAAATGGTAAGAAATATTTTCTGATTTATATATATATATATTTATAGGATATATCTGTGTGCAGGTTCTAAAACTAAAATAATGATATAAGGTGATAGATATTGCATACATACCAACAAATATTCACATTTTGCAGCACAGAATTCTTCATTAGAGACTTGTTACAGGACAAATTGTAATTGCTTATAGCACATATTTGGGTAGATCTACTTACAGGTATATTTAGCCATAAAGATAATGACTTTTACATTAAGTAGTTTTGTCACATACACTGCACTCAGGTGCAAATGCCCAATGTTTTTATAACTTCCAGGACATGTAAAATTTGAATTCTGCAAAGGAAGTCTTGTTTGTGCACTGGGACATCAAAATAATGATGCCATGTAACAATTATATGGTAAAACGTATCAGTTATTATTATTAATTAGGGAGTTATTGCTGAGTCAATTACAATTCCAGGTGTGTGAATTTTCGACAGCAAAACAGCTTTTTCAATGACAATTTTTGTTACATACATGTTCACAGGTGTAAAAATGAAGGATATATATATATATATATATATATATATATATATATATATATATATATATCAAAATCAGACATTATTTAGTCAAACCAATGTATGCACTGCTTACTTCCAAAATTATTAGATTCAATACTGAACCGAGGTCAATCATAACATTTGCGCAGCACATATTTATTTGCAAATGGTTGTATTGCCCATGTTTTTACCTGAAGGCTGATATATTGCATTGCTGTGTCCATCTTTCCATTTTTTGGGAATTCGCATTGCACACAAATATTCTCTGCTCTTCTCTGGTATTTGCACTGTTAGATATTTGTAGAAAATTATTTATAACTATAATTCTGCAATTAACACCAATTCTTGTCTTCTTTTACAGAACAAATCAGCTGACATCACGAGCAACGATAACAATCTCCAGGAACAGTTAAAGGTAAGTAAGTTACAGTTGAAGGTAAGTCCAGCAGAACACACAGAAGTTTGCAGAGAAATAAAAAACACAGACAGTAGGAAAAACTGGGATGAGGAACAACGCACCATAGAGAAAAGAAAAACAGGTAAGTTTTGCAGAGACCACCTATTGTGAGATCCCGATGAGAAAATGGAAGAAAATGAAAAAAATAAGATTCGTGAGATCTACCTACCGTGAGATCACCTACAGTAAGATCACCTTGCCATTGAAGAAGAGGATCAGTAGAATAAGAAGATTGATGAGATCTACCTACCGTAAGATCGTCTTGCCATTGAAGGAGAGGATCCATAGAAACTTCAATACATGTCTTAGAATTAAATAAAACGTAATCAAAACGCAATTCATTGTGTCTCTCTCCATTACTTACTTAAAGAGTTAAATAGTCAATTCAAATTTGAATTGTAATCCCCCTATTCGAATGTAAATTCCAATGTGAGATTTATCACACCTCAACCATGGAAACAGTCCTAATTCCAATATTCGCCACCTAAAACCTGCCAAATTCATGTACAAGTCAATGGCAGATGTCCATCGAGTCATTTGGAGATGTTAATAGCCTTCCTGATATTTAAAGTTTTTTTCAGGAGAAAAACTTGAATTGTACAATCATAAACAAGAGTCAGGCTGAATTCAAAAACCAAGTAATTAGATAATTGTAACGCTTGAGCAGGAACAGTAAATTGAAGCCTAGTTTGGGTACAGCAAAATGGTGGAACAGGCTTTTAAAATGAAGTTTGGCACCAATAGTTTGAATCTGGCATCAGCGTCAGGGCACCCAGCGTCACAGAGTCAGGCAGGAAGTGTGCACCTGCACACACGAAGAGAGCACGTCTTACAGTACCCCCCCTTCAGGAGTACCCTCCAGGGACTCCCATAACTCGTGAGGAAACCTTCTATGAAAAGCTCTGCCTAAACGAGGAGCATGGATATCAGAGGCTTTTACCCAAGACCTCTCCTCAGGTCCAAACCTCCTCCAGTGAACCAGGTACTGAATCTTGCCTCCCGACCTCCTAGAGTCCAAAATGTCTTGTACTTCAAATTCTTGATTGTCATTGAGGAAAATAGGAGCATGAAGAAGTTGAATATCAGAGAAAGCATTCTTCACAATTGGTTTGAGCAGAAAAACATTAGAGGAACTCGAAATGTTCATATTACGAGGAAGATCCAGTCTGACAGATACAGGATTGATAATTTCAATAACTTTATAAGGACCGATGTAGCGAGGTCCAAACTTGAGGGAAGGTAAACAGTTTAACAAGTTGAGTCGACAGCCAAACCAAATCTCCAAGTTGATAGGAAGGACCAGAATAACAGTGTTTGTCAGCAACAGCTTCTGATGAGAAGAGGCCTTAAGAAGAGATTGATGAGCCTGGGACCAGATGGACTTGATGTCATGAACCAGTGTATCTGCTGCTGGTACTTCAGATTTAAAAACATTAGGTGGAAGAGCAGGAGGTTAATAACCAAAGACAGAGAAAAATGGAGCACAACCTAGTGAATCATGTTGTAAATTATTATGAACAAACTCAGGGAACGAAAGAAGCTCAACCCAATTATCCTGGTTTTGTGAAATAAAGCATTGAAGAAATTGCACAAGCTCTGGTTGATCCTCTCGGTCTGATCATTGCTGAAGACAAGTTTAATTTGATGCCCAGATGTCTAGAAAAAGCACGCCAGAATCTGGATACAAACTGCACCCCTCGATCGGAGACAATGGACTGAGGAACACCATGTAAGAGAAAAATGTCTTTAATTAAAATTAGAGCTAAGGCAGCAGCGGAAGGGAACTTCTTCAGAGGAATAAAATGGGCCATCTTGGAGAATTTATCCACAACTACAAGAATAGTAGTCATCTGAAGAGATTTGGGCAGGTCTACAATAAAGTCCATGGAAATGTCTGACCAGGGTTGGGTTGGTATGGGTAGCAGTTGGAGAAGGCCACAAGGTAACCCGCATGGTCTCTTCTGTTGGGTGCAAACTGTGCAAGCAGAAACAAAGAGCTTGATGTCTTTAGCAAGAGAAGGCCACCAACAATATCTGGAAACAAAGTCACGAGTCACTTGATGCCAGGATGACCAGAAATCCTGGAGGAATGAGCCCACTCGAGAACTTGAGCAACCCTATGTTGTGGTACAAAAATCTTCCTAGAGGGACATCCAGAGACATGATCAGAGTTGGAAAGAGAGACATAGGAGCCACAATTAAGTCAGTAGAAATTATGGGGGCAAGTGGGACAGGGTTACTCTCCTCCTGCACTAGACATCTGGATAAGGCATCAGCTTTCAAATTTTTTAAGCAGAGCGATAAGAAATAAAATTAAATGTGGAAAAAAAAAAGACCATTGGTCCTGATGAGTATTGAGTCTCTTTGCCAAAGAAATTTTGATTTTTATGGTCAATTAGAATAGTAATCGGTTCAATAGTCCCCCTCTAACAAATGACGCCACTCCTCAAGGGCAAGTTTGATGGCTAACAGCTCTCGGTTACCCACATTATAGTTTCTTTCAGCTGGAGAGAGTTTATGTGAAAAATAGGCACATGGATGGCGGGTCCCTTGGAACTCTGCGCGTTGAGACAAAACGGCACCAAACCCCCACCTCGGAAGCATCGACCTCAAGAATAAATGGTTGAGTAGGATCTGGGTGGACAAGAATCTGTGCAGTTCTAAACAAATGTTTGAAACAGACTTGAAAGTTTTTCTTGTAAGAGCAGTAATGGGAGCCGCAGTTTGAGAATTTACGGTAAAAATGAGCAAAACCCAGGAAACGTTGTATGGTCTTCAAAGTCGTGGGAACTGGCCAGTCCAGGACAGCAGAGACTTTGGCAGGGTCCATCTTGAACCCAGAAGGAGAAATAATGGAACCCAAAAATGAGATTGAGGTCTTTAAAATTCACACTTCTCACAGTTTAGCGTTACTTGGAAATTATGATCTGAAAGAGAAGACAAGAAAATCAAAATGTCATCCAAATATACAATAATGCAGAACTGCAAAAATTCACAAAGAACATCATTAATAAAGTCCTGAAAAACTGCGTGGCCCCATCCTATGAAAATATTTTCATGAATCAATTTGAAGAAAGATTCGTTTATACGAATAACTTATATAAAAACTATTGTACTATATGGATTCGGTACATCGATGATGTGTTTGCGTTATGGATGGGGCCCCAGGGGACCATTTGTTTTGGAAATTAATAATGCACTTGGTGATATCAGATTTATGCTGAACTCTAGTCAAACAGAGATTCCCTTCTTAGATACACTAGTATATAGGCAAAATAACAGACTACTCACTGACTTATATGTGAAACCAACTGATCATATTCTCTTACTACATTACAATTCTTTTCACCCTCCATAGCTAAAAAGGACTCTACCCAAATCTCAGTTGGCAAGAGTAAAATGGATAGTTGTGGCAGATGATAAAGCGAAGTGAGATTAACAGAGATGTGTCATAAATTCCAGGCAAGGGGATACCCATAAGACCTCCTGAAAAAACAATTTGATGATATCAAAAGAAAAGAGTTGAGATGTTTGAAAAGAAATAGAAAAAATTTGTTAATCATGTAGCATTTGTGACACGCTATAATGTCTTACGTAGATATATTGCAAAAATTCATGTGATAAACAGTTTTTAATTCATGTGAAAAGTTTTTGTTATTGGATTGCATCTGACTATAAGTCTTTCTCATCAAATTCAATCTGCCCCATAAAGTGAATCACCCTGCTGGAAGATTAGACCCATGGGCAAACAGGTATGGGATCCATTATCCAGAAACCCCTTATTCAGAATGCTCCGAATTACAGAAAGGTTGACTCCATTTTATTCAAATACTCCAAATTTTTTAAAATAATTTCCTTTTTCTCTGTAATAATAAAACAGTAACATGTACTCGATCCCAACTAAGATATAATTAATCTTTATTGGAGGCAAAACCAGCCTGTTGGGTTTATTTAATGTTTACATGATTTTCTAGTAGATTTACTGTAAGGTATGAAGATCCAGAAAGATCTCTTATCCGGAAAGGTCCAGAGCATTCTTGATAACAGGTCCCATACCTGTACATGTAAATAGATATATCCAGTATATTTATACATTTGACATTAGGACAGTGCGGTCACAGCCCTAGGATCAGTTTTAGCCAACACAATGGCCCGAGCTGTCAAATTTAAATGATTTATATTATACAGTGACATATGTTTCACACCACTGGCTTCATGGTTCAGCTGGATATTATTAGCATGGTGTATAATGTAAATTCATTTAGAGGCAAATTCACTGACATCCAAAAAAATCGCCAATGCTAATTCACTAAAATCTGAAATTGACTCCAGGGCGCCGAACTTTGGTGAAGTTGCGCTAGCATTACTGCGCCAAGCTAAGTTGTGCTAGCATTACATAATTTGAATACGGGGGGAAGTTACATTTCAATGGACATACGTCCATTTGTTGCAGCAAATAAATTACACTACACAAGCCCAGGAAATCTCAATAAAATAAAGTTGTTATTTTGCCCAACACATGAGCCCAGTGTTAGTTTATGTGCCATATGTTAGGAAATGTAGGGGTGAAGCCGGTTATCCCCCAAAAAACATGTATGCTCCTTTTCAGCCTATCACCCTGAAAAAGGAAAAGACGCTATCGTTTTTTGGGAAATTTTTCAACAATTTTTTACAAACTCATTTTTAATCTATTGCACTTTGCCTGGTCTGAGGTGGTGAAGGCAAGTCTGGCTCAAGAGGCAACTTCAGGAATATCTGCATCTTAGTGAATTTGCGTAGTTACGTCCATTCACCAGAGCAAAAATTCACCAGGTGTTAGGGAGTGAAGTACCACTACAGTCTATCTCCTTTGCTAGCGAAGTTATGCCAGCGACCGTTAATAAATCGGTGAAGTACCGAAATGACGTCACTCTGGTGAATTGGTGTTTGTCACTTCGCCTTTTTAGTAAATTTGCCTCTTAGGCTTCCTGATTTCCAGCTTATTGATCACAGTGTTATTGATTTAATGAGGACCTATCTTGTTTTGATTGTGGTTAAATATTCTGAATATTGCACCTTGTATAAAAGATATTTAAGGCATGTTTATGTATTAGAAATAGTTTTTCTTTATTTAAAGGTAAAATAAAGCCATCCTGGCAAATTTTAGTTTTTGTACCAGTACACAGCCCACCCGCATCATCTCTACTAGTGATGGGCAAATGTGCGCCGTTTCGCTTTGCCGAAAAATTTGCGAAAAAACTTGGGAAACCACGCCGGCATCTCATTTTTGAAACCGGTGTCTGTTTTTTTGATGCGCCACCTGAATGTCACTATACATCATACTAAAAGTTAATGTGATGTAAACAATCCCTTTAACAACGTAAAACAAGAAAAACATGAAACAAAAACATAAATAGCTGATCATGTAACATAAATGGGGAGGTCACATGATCTCATTAATTCTTCATGAAGTCACAAAGCTGAACTGCTAATCATGTGACATGAATGGGGAGGTCACATGATCTCATTAATTCTTCATGAGGTCACAAAGCTGACACAAGAATGGTAAATGACCTGTAGTAACCCCAATCTCATTTATACTTTATGAGGTCACAAAGTTGAACAGCTGATCATGTGACATGAATGGGGAGGTCACATGATCTCATTAATTCTTCATGAGGTCTGTTAGAAAATGCCCTTATAAGGTCACAAAGCTGAACACCTGATCATGTGACATGAATGGTAGATGACTTGTAGTCTGTACCTATATATATATAGAGCACACGAACCAACCAGAGCCAGATTTGATTCATCAAACAAGAGAGCTGTTTACTTGCAAACAGAGAAACTTCGTTGGATTTTCGAGAACACATCATTTACATCATGTTTCGCAAGATAATTGACAACTTGCCATGGAGAAAAATGGTAAGAAATATTTTCTGATTTTTATATATATATATATATATATATATATATATATCTATATTTATAGGATATATCTGTGTGCAGGTTCTAAAACTAAAATAATGATATAAGGTGATAGATATTGCATACATACCAACAAATATTCACATTTTGCAGCACAGAATTCTTCATTAGAGACTTGTTACAGGACAAATTGTAATTGCTTATAGCACATACCTACTTACAGGTATATTTAGCCATAAAGATAATGACTTTTACATTAAGTAGTTTTGTCACATACCCTGCACTCAGGTGCAAATGCCCAATGTTTTTATAACTTCCAGGACTTGTAAAATTTCAATTCTGCAAAGGAAGTCTTGTTTGTGCACTGGGACATCAAAATAATGATGCCATGTAACACTTATATGGTAAAACGTATCAGTTATTATTATTAATTAGGGAGTTATTGCTGAGTCAATTACAATTCCAGGTGTGTGAATTTTCGACAGCAAAACAGCTTTTTCAATGACAATTTTTGTTACATACATGTTGACAGGTGTAAAAATGATTCTAAAGGGAAAGCTCCTTTGGATTGTTTGCATACTTTTCCATGAAAAACTTTTATTACAACTCCAGATAAACCCCTAAATAGCCGACAGTAATATCAAACACAGGGGATGCAGGTTTTCCGCATTATAAAGGAAAGAACACTGTACCCTCTTTCCTAAAGGATATATATTTATATATCAATCAAAATCAGACATTATTTGGTCAAACCAATGTATGCACTGCTTACTTCCAAAATTATTAGATTCAATACTGAACCGAGGTCAGTCATAACATTTGCACAGCACATATTTATTTGCAAATGGTTGTATTGCCCATGTTTTTACCTGAAGGCTGATATATTGCATTGCTGTGTCCATCTTTCCATTTTTTGGGAATTCACATTGCACACAAATATTCTCTGCTCTTCTCTGGTATTTGCACTGTTAGATATTTGTAGAAAATTATTTATAACTATAATTCTGCAAT
This sequence comes from Xenopus petersii, assembly GCA_038501925.1. Classification (NCBI taxonomy): domain Eukaryota; kingdom Metazoa; phylum Chordata; class Amphibia; order Anura; family Pipidae; genus Xenopus; species Xenopus petersii. The sequence goes on along the minus strand of CM076675.1, from coordinate 8,977,309 downwards.
TAACACCAATTCTTGTCTTCTTTTACAGAACAAATCAGCTGACATCACGAGCAACGATAACAATCTCCAGGAACAGTTAAAGGTAAGTAAGTTACAGTTGAAGGTAAGTCCAGCAGAACACACAGAAGTTTGCAGAGAAATAAAAAACACAGACAGTAGGAAAAACTGGGATGAGGAACAACGCACCATAGAGAAAAGAAAACAGGTAAGTTTTGCAGAGACCACCTATTGTGAGATCCCGATGAGAAAATGGAAGAAGATGAAAAAAATAAGAAGATTCGTGAGATCTACCTACCGTGAGATCACCTACAGTAAGATCACCTTGCCATTGAAGAAGAGGATCAGTAGAATAAGAAGATTGATGAGATCTACCTACCGTAAGATCGTCTTGCCATTGAAGGAGAGGATCCATAGAAACTTCAATACATGTCTTAGAATTAAATAAAACGTAATCAAAATGCAATTCATTGTGTCTCTCTCCATTACTTACTTAAAGAGTTAGTCAATTCAAATTTGAATTGTAATCCCCCTATTCGAATGTAAATTCCAATGTGAGATTTATCACACCTCAACCATGGAAACAGTCCTAATTCCAATATTCGCCACCTAAAACCTGCCAAATTCATGTACAAGTCAATGGCAGATGTCCATCGAGTCATTTGGAGATGTTAATAGCCTTCCTGATATTTAAAGTTTTTTTCAGGAGAAAAACTTGAATTGTACAATCATAAACAAGAGTCAGGCTGAATTCAAAAACCAAGTAATTAGATAATTGTAACGCTTGAGCAGGAACAGTAAACTGAAGCCTAGTCTGGGTACAGCAAAATGGTGGAACAGGCTTTTAAAATGAAGTTTGGCACCAATAGTTTGAATCTGGCATCAGCGTCAGGGCACCCAGCGTCACAGAGTCAGGCAGGAAGTGTGCACCTGCACACACGAAGAGAGCACGTCTTACAGTACCCCCCCTTCAGGAGTACCCTCCAGGGACTCCCATAACTCGTGAGGAAACCTTCTATGAAAAGCTCTGCCTAAACGAGGAGCATGGATATCAGAGGCTTTTACCCAAGACCTCTCCTCAGGTCCAAACCTCCTCCAGTGAACCAGGTACTGAATCTTGCCTCCCGACCTCCTAGAGTCCAAAATGTCTTGTACTTGAAATTCTTGATTGTCATTGAGGAAAATAGGAGCATGAAGAAGTTGAATATCAGAGAAAGCATTCTTCACAATTGGTTTGAGCAGAAAAACATGAGAGGAACTCGAAATGTTCATATTACGAGGAAGATCCAGTCTGACAGATACAGGATTGATCATTTCAATAACTTTATAAGGACCGATGTAGCGAGGTCCAAACTTGAGGGAAGGTAAACAGTTTAACAAGTTGAGTCGACAGCCAAACCAAATCTCCAAGTTGATAGGAAGGACCAGAATAACAGTGTTTGTCAGCAACAGCTTCTGATGAGAAGAGGCCTTAAGAAGAGATTGATGAGCCTGGGACCAGATGGACTTGAAGTCATGAACCAGTGTATCTGCTGCAGGTACTTCAGATTTAAAAACATTAGGTGGAAGAGCAGGAGGTTAATAACCAAAGACAGAGAAAAATGGAGCACAACCTAGTGAATCATGTTGTAAATTATTATGAACAAACTCAGGGAACGAAAGAAGCTCAACCCAATTATCCTGGTTTTGTGAAATAAAGCATTGAAGAAATTGCACAAGCTCTGGTTGATCCTCTCGGTCTGATCATTGCTGAAGACAAGTTTAATTTGATGCCCAGATGTCTAGAAAAAGCACGCCAGAATCTGGATACAAACTGCACCCCTCGATCGGAGACAATGGACTGAGGAACACCATGTAAGAGAAAAATGTCTTTAATTAAAATTAGAGCTAAGGCAGCAGCGGAAGGGAACTTCTTCAGAGGAATAAAATGGGCCATCTTGGAGAATTTATCCACAACCACAAGAATAGCAGTCATCTCAAGAGATTTGGGCAGGTCTACAATAAAGTCCATGGAAATGTCTGACCAGGGTTGGGTTGGTATGGGTAGCAGTTGGAGAAGGCCACAAGGTAACCCGCATGGTCTCTTCTGTTGGGTGCAAACTGTGCAAGCAGAAACAAAGAGCTTGATGTCTTTAGCAAGAGAAGGCCACCAACAATATCTGGAAACAAAGTCACGAGTCACTTGATGCCAGGATGACCAGAAATCCTGGAGGAATGAGCCCACTCGAGAACTTGAGCAACCCTATGTTGTGGTACAAAAATCTTCCTAGAGGGACATCCAGAGACATGATCAGAGTTGGAAAGAGAGACGTAGGAGCCACAATTAAGTCAGTAGAAATTATGGGGGCAAGTGGGACAGGGTTACTCTCCTCCTGCACTAGACATCTGGATAAGGCATCAGCTTTCAAATTTTTTAAGCAGAGCGATAAGAAATAAAATTAAATGTGGGAAAAAAAAGACCATTGGTCCTGATGAGTATTGAGTCTCTTTGCCAAAGAAATTTTGATTTTTATGGTCAATTAGAATAGTAATCGGTTCAATAGTCCCCCTCTAACAAATGACGCCACTCCTCAAGGGCAAGTTTGATGGCTAACAGCTCTCGGTTACCCACATTATAGTTTCTTTCAGCTGGAGAGAGTTTATGTGAAAAATAGGCACATGGATGGCGGGTCCCTTGGAACTCTGCGCGTTGAGACAAAACGGCACCAAACCCCCACCTCGGAAGCATTGACCTCAAGAATAAATGGTTGAGTAGGATCTGGGTGGACAAGAATCTGTGCAGTTCTAAACAAATGTTTGAAACAGACTTGAAAGTTTTTCTTGTAAGAGCAGTAATGGGAGCCGCAGTTTGAGAATTTACGGTAAAAATGAGCAAAACCCAGGAAACGTTGTATGGTCTTCAAAGTCGTGGGAACTGGCCAGTCCAGGACAGCAGAGACTTTGGCAGGGTCCATCTTGAACCCAGAAGGAGAAATAATGGAACCCAAAAATGAGATTGAGGTCTTTAAAATTCACACTTCTCACAGTTTAGCGTTACTTGGAAATTATGATCTGAAAGAGAAGACAAGAAAATCAAAATGTCATCCAAATATACAATAACACAGAACTGCAAAAATTCACAAAGAACATCATTAATAAAGTCCTGAAAAACTGCGTGGCCCCATCCTATGAAAATATTTTCATGAATCAATTTGAAGAAAGATTCGTTTATACGAATAACTTATATAAAAACTATTGTACTATATGGATTCGGTACATCGATGATGTGTTTGCGTTATGGATGGGGCTCCAGGGGACCATTTGTTTTGGAAATTAATAATGCACTTGGTCATATCAGATTTATGCTGAACTCTAGTCAAACAGAGATTCCCTTCTTAGATACACTAGTATATAGGCAAAATAACAGACTACTCACTGACTTATATGTGAAACCAACTGATCATATTCTCTTACTACATTACAATTCTTTTCACCCTCCATAGCTAAAAAGGACTCTACCCAAATCTCAGTTGGCAAGAGTAAAATGGATAGTTGTGGCAGATGATAAAGCGAAGTGAGATTAACAGAGATGTGTCATAAATTCCAGGCAAGGGGATACCCAAAAGACCTCTTGAAAAAACAATTTGATGATATCAAAAGAAAAAGTAGAGTTGAGATGTTTGAAAAGAAATAGAAAAAATTTGTTAATCATGTAGCATTTGTGACACGCTATAATGTCTTACGTAGACATATTGCAAAAATTCATGTGATAAACAGTTTTTAATTCATGTGAAAAGTTTTTGTTATTGGATTGCATCTGACTATAAGTCTTTCTCATCAAATTCAATCTGCCCCATAAAGTGAATCACCCCGCTGGAAGATTAGACCCATGGGCAAACAGGTACAGGTATGGGATCCATTATCAAGAAACCCCTTATTCAGAATGCTCCGAATTACAGAAAGGTTGACTCCATTTTATTCAAATACTCCAAATTTTTTAAAATAATTTCCTTTTTCTCTGTAATAATAAAACAGTAACATGTACTCGATCCCAACTAAGATATAATTAATCTTTATTGGAGGCAAAACCAGCCTGTTGGGTTTATTTAATGTTTACATGATTTTCTAGTAGATTTACTGTAAGGTATGAAGATCCAGAAAGATCTCTTATCCGGAAAGGTCCAGAGCATTCTTGATAACAGGTCCCATACCTGTACATGTAAATAGATATATCCAGTATATTTATACATTTGACATTAGGACAGTGCGGTCACATATTATACAGTGACATATGTTTCACACCACTGGCTTCATGGTTCAGCTGGATATTATTAGCATGGTGTATAATGTAAATTCATTTAGAGGCAAATTCACTGACATCCAAAAAAATCGCCAATGCTAATTCACTAAAATCTGAAATTGCCTCCAGGGCGCCGAACTTTGGTGAAGTTGTGCTAGCATTACTGCGCCAAGCTAAGTTGTGCTAGCATTACATAATTTGAATACGGGGGGAAGTTACATTTCAATGGACATACGTCCATTTGTTGCAGCAAATAAATTACACTACACAAGCCCAGGAAATCTCAATAAAATAAAGTTGTTATTTTGCCCAACACATGAGCCCAGTGTTAGTTTATGTGCCATATGTTAGGAAATGTAGGGGTGAAGCCGGTTATCCCCCAAAAAACATGTATGCTCCTTTTCAGCCTATCACCCTGAAAAAGGAAAAGACGCTATCGTTTTTTGGGAAATTTTTCAACAATTTTTTACAAACTCATTTTTAATCTATTGCACTTTGCCTGGTCTGAGGTGGTGAAGGCAAGTCTGGCTCAAGAGGCAACTTCAGGGATATCTGCATCTTAGTGAATTTGCGTAGTTACGTCCATTCACCAGAGCAAAAATTCACCAGGTGTTAGGGAGTGAAGTACCACTACAGTCTATCTCCTTTGCTAGCGAAGTTATGCCAGCGACCGTTAATAAATCGGTGAAGTACCGAAATGACGTCACTCTGGTGAATTGGTGTTTGTCACTTCGCCTTTTTAGTAAATTTGCCTCTTAGGCTTCCTGATTTCCAGCTTATTGATCACAGTGTTATTGATTTAATGAGGACCTATCTTGTTTTGATTGTGGTTAAATATTCTGAATATTGCACCTTGTTTAAAAGATATTTAAGGCATGTTTATGTATTAGAAATAGTTTTTCTTTATTTAAAGGTAAAATAAAGCCATCCTGGCAAATTTTAGTTTTTGTACCAGTACACAGCCCACCCGCATCATCTCTACTAGTGATGGGCAAATGTGCGCCGTTTCGCTTTGCCGAAAAATTTGCGAAAAAACTTGGGAAACCACGCCGGCATCTCATTTTTGAAACCGGTGTCTGTTTTTTTGATGCGCCACCTGAATGTCACTATACATCATACTAAAAGTTAATGTGATGTAAACAATCCCTTTAACAACGTAAAACAAGAAAAACATGAAACAAAAACATAAATAGCTGATCATGTAACATAAATGGGGAGGTCACATGATCTCATTAATTCTTCATGAAGTCACAAAGCTGAACTGCTAATCATGTGACATGAATGGGGAGGTCACATGATCTCATTAATTCTTCATGAGGTCACAAAGCTGACACAAGAATGGTAAATGACCTGTAGTAACCCCAATCTCATTTATACTTTATGAGGTCACAAAGTTGAACAGCTGATCATGTGACATGAATGGGGAGGTCACATGATCTCATTAATTCTTCATGAGGTCTGTTAGAAAATGCCCTTATAAGGTCACAAAGCTGAACACCTGATCATGTGACATGAATGGTAGATGACTTGTAGTCTGTACCTATATATATATAGAGCACACGAACCAACCAGAGCCAGATTTGATTCATCAAACAAGAGAGCTGTTTACTTGCAAACAGAGAAACTTCGTTGGATTTTCGAGAACACATCATTTACATCATGTTTCGCAAGATAATTGACAACTTGCCATGGAGAAAAATGGTAAGAAATATTTTCTGATTTTTATATATATATATATATATATATATATATCTATATTTATAGGATATATCTGTGTGCAGGTTCTAAAACTAAAATAATGATATAAGGTGATAGATATTGCATACATACCAACAAATATTCACATTTTGCAGCACAGAATTCTTCATTAGAGACTTGTTACAGGACAAATTGTAATTGCTTATAGCACATACCTACTTACAGGTATATTTAGCCATAAAGATAATGACTTTTACATTAAGTAGTTTTGTCACATACCCTGCACTCAGGTGCAAATGCCCAATGTTTTTATAACTTCCAGGACTTGTAAAATTTCAATTCTGCAAAGGAAGTCTTGTTTGTGCACTGGGACATCAAAATAATGATGCCATGTAACACTTATATGGTAAAACGTATCAGTTATTATTATTAATTAGGGAGTTATTGCTGAGTCAATTACAATTCCAGGTGTGTGAATTTTCGACAGCAAAACAGCTTTTTCAATGACAATTTTTGTTACATACATGTTGACAGGTGTAAAAATGATTCTAAAGGGAAAGCTCCTTTGGATTGTTTGCATACTTTTCCATGAAAAACTTTTATTACAACTCCAGATAAACCCCTAAATAGCCGACAGTAATATCAAACACAGGGGATGCAGGTTTTCCGCATTATAAAGGAAAGAACACTGTACCCTCTTTCCTAAAGGATATATATTTATATATCAATCAAAATCAGACATTATTTGGTCAAACCAATGTATGCACTGCTTACTTCCAAAATTATTAGATTCAATACTGAACCGAGGTCAGTCATAACATTTGCACAGCACATATTTATTTGCAAATGGTTGTATTGCCCATGTTTTTACCTGAAGGCTGATATATTGCATTGCTGTGTCCATCTTTCCATTTTTTGGGAATTCACATTGCACACAAATATTCTCTGCTCTTCTCTGGTATTTGCACTGTTAGATATTTGTAGAAAATTATTTATAACTATAATTCTGCAATTAACACCAATTCTTGTCTTCTTTTACAGAACAAATCAGCTGACATCACGAGCAACGATAACAATCTCCAGGAACAGTTAAAGGTAAGTAAGTTACAGTTGAAGGTAAGTCCAGCAGAACACACAGAAGTTTGCAGAGAAATAAAAAACACAGACAGTAGGAAAAACTGGGATGAGGAACAACGCACCATAGAGAAAAGAAAACAGGTAAGTTTTGCAGAGACCACCTATTGTGAGATCCCGATGAGAAAATGGAAGAAGATGAAAAAAATAAGAAGATTCGTGAGATCTACCTACCGTGAGATCACCTACAGTAAGATCACCTTGCCATTGAAGAAGAGGATCAGTAGAATAAGAAGATTGATGAGATCTACCTACCGTAAGATCGTCTTGCCATTGAAGGAGAGGATCCATAGAAACTTCAATACATGTCTTAGAATTAAATAAAACGTAATCAAAATGCAATTCATTGTGTCTCTCTCCATTACTTACTTAAAGAGTTAGTCAATTCAAATTTGAATTGTAATCCCCCTATTCGAATGTAAATTCCAATGTGAGATTTATCACACCTCAACCATGGAAACAGTCCTAATTCCAATATTCGCCACCTAAAACCTGCCAAATTCATGTACAAGTCAATGGCAGATGTCCATCGAGTCATTTGGAGATGTTAATAGCCTTCCTGATATTTAAAGTTTTTTTCAGGAGAAAAACTTGAATTGTACAATCATAAACAAGAGTCAGGCTGAATTCAAAAACCAAGTAATTAGATAATTGTAACGCTTGAGCAGGAACAGTAAACTGAAGCCTAGTCTGGGTACAGCAAAATGGTGGAACAGGCTTTTAAAATGAAGTTTGGCACCAATAGTTTGAATCTGGCATCAGCGTCAGGGCACCCAGCGTCACAGAGTCAGGCAGGAAGTGTGCACCTGCACACACGAAGAGAGCACGTCTTACAGTACCCCCCCTTCAGGAGTACCCTCCAGGGACTCCCATAACTCGTGAGGAAACCTTCTATGAAAAGCTCTGCCTAAACGAGGAGCATGGATATCAGAGGCTTTTACCCAAGACCTCTCCTCAGGTCCAAACCTCCTCCAGTGAACCAGGTACTGAATCTTGCCTCCCGACCTCCTAGAGTCCAAAATGTCTTGTACTTGAAATTCTTGATTGTCATTGAGGAAAATAGGAGCATGAAGAAGTTGAATATCAGAGAAAGCATTCTTCACAATTGGTTTGAGCAGAAAAACATGAGAGGAACTCGAAATGTTCATATTACGAGGAAGATCCAGTCTGACAGATACAGGATTGATCATTTCAATAACTTTATAAGGACCGATGTAGCGAGGTCCAAACTTGAGGGAAGGTAAACAGTTTAACAAGTTGAGTCGACAGCCAAACCAAATCTCCAAGTTGATAGGAAGGACCAGAATAACAGTGTTTGTCAGCAACAGCTTCTGATGAGAAGAGGCCTTAAGAAGAGATTGATGAGCCTGGGACCAGATGGACTTGAAGTCATGAACCAGTGTATCTGCTGCAGGTACTTCAGATTTAAAAACATTAGGTGGAAGAGCAGGAGGTTAATAACCAAAGACAGAGAAAAATGGAGCACAACCTAGTGAATCATGTTGTAAATTATTATGAACAAACTCAGGGAACGAAAGAAGCTCAACCCAATTATCCTGGTTTTGTGAAATAAAGCATTGAAGAAATTGCACAAGCTCTGGTTGATCCTCTCGGTCTGATCATTGCTGAAGACAAGTTTAATTTGATGCCCAGATGTCTAGAAAAAGCACGCCAGAATCTGGATACAAACTGCACCCCTCGATCGGAGACAATGGACTGAGGAACACCATGTAAGAGAAAAATGTCTTTAATTAAAATTAGAGCTAAGGCAGCAGCGGAAGGGAACTTCTTCAGAGGAATAAAATGGGCCATCTTGGAGAATTTATCCACAACCACAAGAATAGCAGTCATCTCAAGAGATTTGGGCAGGTCTACAATAAAGTCCATGGAAATGTCTGACCAGGGTTGGGTTGGTATGGGTAGCAGTTGGAGAAGGCCACAAGGTAACCCGCATGGTCTCTTCTGTTGGGTGCAAACTGTGCAAGCAGAAACAAAGAGCTTGATGTCTTTAGCAAGAGAAGGCCACCAACAATATCTGGAAACAAAGTCACGAGTCACTTGATGCCAGGATGACCAGAAATCCTGGAGGAATGAGCCCACTCGAGAACTTGAGCAACCCTATGTTGTGGTACAAAAATCTTCCTAGAGGGACATCCAGAGACATGATCAGAGTTGGAAAGAGAGACGTAGGAGCCACAATTAAGTCAGTAGAAATTATGGGGGCAAGTGGGACAGGGTTACTCTCCTCCTGCACTAGACATCTGGATAAGGCATCAGCTTTCAAATTTTTTAAGCAGAGCGATAAGAAATAAAATTAAATGTGGGAAAAAAAAGACCATTGGTCCTGATGAGTATTGAGTCTCTTTGCCAAAGAAATTTTGATTTTTATGGTCAATTAGAATAGTAATCGGTTCAATAGTCCCCCTCTAACAAATGACGCCACTCCTCAAGGGCAAGTTTGATGGCTAACAGCTCTCGGTTACCCACATTATAGTTTCTTTCAGCTGGAGAGAGTTTATGTGAAAAATAGGCACATGGATGGCGGGTCCCTTGGAACTCTGCGCGTTGAGACAAAACGGCACCAAACCCCCACCTCGGAAGCATTGACCTCAAGAATAAATGGTTGAGTAGGATCTGGGTGGACAAGAATCTGTGCAGTTCTAAACAAATGTTTGAAACAGACTTGAAAGTTTTTCTTGTAAGAGCAGTAATGGGAGCCGCAGTTTGAGAATTTACGGTAAAAATGAGCAAAACCCAGGAAACGTTGTATGGTCTTCAAAGTCGTGGGAACTGGCCAGTCCAGGACAGCAGAGACTTTGGCAGGGTCCATCTTGAACCCAGAAGGAGAAATAATGGAACCCAAAAATGAGATTGAGGTCTTTAAAATTCACACTTCTCACAGTTTAGCGTTACTTGGAAATTATGATCTGAAAGAGAAGACAAGAAAATCAAAATGTCATCCAAATATACAATAATGCAGAACTGCAAAAATTCACAAAGAACATCATTAATAAAGTCCTGAAAAACTGCGTGGCCCCATCCTATGAAAATATTTTCATGAATCAATTTGAAGAAAGATTCGTTTATACGAATAACTTATATAAAAACTATTGTACTATATGGATTCGGTACATCGATGATGTGTTTGCGTTATGGATGGGGCCCCAGGGGACCATTTGTTTTGGAAATTAATAATGCACTTGGTGATATCAGATTTATGCTGAACTCTAGTCAAACAGAGATTCCCTTCTTAGATACACTAGTATATAGGCAAAATAACAGACTACTCACTGACTTATATGTGAAACCAACTGATCATATTCTCTTACTACATTACAATTCTTTTCACCCTCCATAGCTAAAAAGGACTCTACCCAAATCTCAGTTGGCAAGAGTAAAATGGATAGTTGTGGCAGATGATAAAGCGAAGTGAGATTAACAGAGATGTGTCATAAATTCCAGGCAAGGGGATACCCATAAGACCTCCTGAAAAAACAATTTGATGATATCAAAAGAAAAGAGTTGAGATGTTTGAAAAGAAATAGAAAAAATTTGTTAATCATGTAGCATTTGTGACACGCTATAATGTCTTACGTAGATATATTGCAAAAATTCATGTGATAAACAGTTTTTAATTCATGTGAAAAGTTTTTGTTATTGGATTGCATCTGACTATAAGTCTTTCTCATCAGATTCAATCTGCCCCATAAAGTGAATCACCCTGCTGGAAGATTAGACCCATGGGCAAACAGGTATGGGATCCATTATCCAGAAACCCCTTATTCAGAATGCTCCGAATTACAGAAAGGTTGACTCCATTTTATTCAAATACTCCAAATTTTTTAAAATAATTTCCTTTTTCTCTGTAATAATAAAACAGTAACATGTACTCGATCCCAACTAAGATATAATTAATCTTTATTGGAGGCAAAACCAGCCTGTTGGGTTTATTTAATGTTTACATGATTTTCTAGTAGATTTACTGTAAGGTATGAAGATCCAGAAAGATCTCTTATCCGGAAAGGTCCAGAGCATTCTTGATAACAGGTCCCATACCTGTACATGTAAATAGATATATCCAGTATATTTATACATTTGACATTAGGACAGTGCGGTCACAGCCCTAGGATCAGTTTTAGCCAACACAATGGCCCGAGCTGTCAAATTTAAATGATTTATATTATACAGTGACATATGTTTCACACCACTGGCTTCATGGTTCAGCTGGATATTATTAGCATGGTGTATAATGTAAATTCATTTAGAGGCAAATTCACTGACATCCAAAAAAATCGCCAATGCTAATTCACTAAAATCTGAAATTGACTCCAGGGCGCCGAACTTTGGTGAAGTTGCGCTAGCATTACTGCGCCAAGCTAAGTTGTGCTAGCATTACATAATTTGAATACGGGGGGAAGTTACATTTCAATGGACATACGTCCATTTGTTGCAGCAAATAAATTACACTACACAAGCCCAGGAAATCTCAATAAAATAAAGTTGTTATTTTGCCCAACACATGAGCCCAGTGTTAGTTTATGTGCCATATGTTAGGAAATGTAGGGGTGAAGCCGGTTATCCCCCAAAAAACATGTATGCTCCTTTTCAGCCTATCACCCTGAAAAAGGAAAAGACGCTATCGTTTTTTGGGAAATTTTTCAACAATTTTTTACAAACTCATTTTTAATCTATTGCACTTTGCCTGGTCTGAGGTGGTGAAGGCAAGTCTGGCTCAAGAGGCAACTTCAGGAATATCTGCATCTTAGTGAATTTGCGTAGTTACGTCCATTCACCAGAGCAAAAATTCACCAGGTGTTAGGGAGTGAAGTACCACTACAGTCTATCTCCTTTGCTAGCGAAGTTATGCCAGCGACCGTTAATAAATCGGTGAAGTACCGAAATGACGTCACTCTGGTGAATTGGTGTTTGTCACTTCGCCTTTTTAGTAAATTTGCCTCTTAGGCTTCCTGATTTCCAGCTTATTGATCACAGTGTTATTGATTTAATGAGGACCTATCTTGTTTTGATTGTGGTTAAATATTCTGAATATTGCACCTTGTATAAAAGATATTTAAGGCATGTTTATGTATTAGAAATAGTTTTTCTTTATTTAAAGGTAAAATAAAGCCATCCTGGCAAATTTTAGTTTTTGTACCAGTACACAGCCCACCCGCATCATCTCTACTAGTGATGGGCAAATGTGCGCCGTTTCGCTTTGCCGAAAAATTTGCGAAAAAACTTGGGAAACCACGCCGGCATCTCATTTTTGAAACCGGTGTCTGTTTTTTTGATGCGCCACCTGAATGTCACTATACATCATACTAAAAGTTAATGTGATGTAAACAATCCCTTTAACAACGTAAAACAAGAAAAACATGAAACAAAAACATAAATAGCTGATCATGTAACATAAATGGGGAGGTCACATGATCTCATTAATTCTTCATGAAGTCACAAAGCTGAACTGCTAATCATGTGACATGAATGGGGAGGTCACATGATCTCATTAATTCTTCATGAGGTCACAAAGCTGACACAAGAATGGTAAATGACCTGTAGTAACCCCAATCTCATTTATACTTTATGAGGTCACAAAGTTGAACAGCTGATCATGTGACATGAATGGGGAGGTCACATGATCTCATTAATTCTTCATGAGGTCTGTTAGAAAATGCCCTTATAAGGTCACAAAGCTGAACACCTGATCATGTGACATGAATGGTAGATGACTTGTAGTCTGTACCTATATATATATAGAGCACACGAACCAACCAGAGCCAGATTTGATTCATCAAACAAGAGAGCTGTTTACTTGCAAACAGAGAAACTTCGTTGGATTTTCGAGAACACATCGTTTACATCATGTTTCGCAAGATAATTGACAACTTGCCATGGAGAAAAATGGTAAGAAATATTTTCTGATTTTTATATATATATATATATATATATATATATATATATATATATATATATATCTATATTTATAGGATATATCTGTGTGCAGGTTCTAAAACTAAAATAATGATATAAGGTGATAGATATTGCATACATACCAACAAATATTCACATTTTGCAGCACAGAATTCTTCATTAGAGACTTGTTACAGGACAAATTGTAATTGCTTATAGCACATACCTACTTACAGGTATATTTAGCCATAAAGATAATGACTTTTACATTAAGTAGTTTTGTCACATACCCTGCACTCAGGTGCAAATGCCCAATGTTTTTATAACTTCCAGGACTTGTAAAATTTCAATTCTGCAAAGGAAGTCTTGTTTGTGCACTGGGACATCAAAATAATGATGCCATGTAACAATTATATGGTAAAACGTATCAGTTATTATTATTAATTAGGGAGTTATTGCTGAGTCAATTACAATTCCAGGTGTGTGAATTTTCGACAGCAAAACAGCTTTTTCAATGACAATTTTTGTTACATACATGTTGACAGGTGTAAAAATGATTCTAAAGGGAAAGCTCCTTTGGATTGTTTGCATACTTTTCCATGAAAAACTTTTATTACAACTCCAGATAAACCCCTAAATAGCCGACAGTAATATCAAACACAGGGGATGCAGGTTTTCCGCATTATAAAGGAAAGAACACTGTACCCTCTTTCCTAAAGGATATATATTTATATATCAATCAAAATCAGACATTATTTGGTCAAACCAATGTATGCACTGCTTACTTCCAAAAATATTAGATTCAATACTGAACCGAGGTCAGTCATAACATTTGCACAGCACATATTTATTTGCAAATGGTTGTATTGCCCATGTTTTTACCTGAAGGCTGATATATTGCATTGCTGTGTCCATCTTTCCATTTTTTGGGAATTCACATTGCACACAAATATTCTCTGCTCTTCTCTGGTATTTGCACTGTTAGATATTTGTAGAAAATTATTTATAACTATAATTCTGCAATTAACACCAATTCTTGTCTTCTTTTACAGAACAAATCAGCTGACATCACGAGCAACGATAACAATCTCCAGGAACAGTTAAAGGTAAGTAAGTTACAGTTGAAGGTAAGTCCAGCAGAACACACAGAAGTTTGCAGAGAAATAAAAAACACAGACAGTAGGAAAAACTGGGATGAGGAACAACGCACCATAGAGAAAAGAAAACAGGTAAGTTTTGCAGAGACCACCTATTGTGAGATCCCGATGAGAAAATGGAAGAAGATGAAAAAAATAAGAAGATTCGTGAGATCTACCTACCGTGAGATCACCTACAGTAAGATCACCTTGCCATTGAAGAAGAGGATCAGTAGAATAAGAAGATTGATGAGATCTACCTACCGTAAGATCGTCTTGCCATTGAAGGAGAGGATCCATAGAAACTTCAATACATGTCTTAGAATTAAATAAAACGTAATCAAAATGCAATTCATTGTGTCTCTCTCCATTACTTACTTAAAGAGTTAGTCAATTCAAATTTGAATTGTAATCCCCCTATTCGAATGTAAATTCCAATGTGAGATTTATCACACCTCAACCATGGAAACAGTCCTAATTCCAATATTCGCCACCTAAAACCTGCCAAATTCATGTACAAGTCAATGGCAGATGTCCATCGAGTCATTTGGAGATGTTAATAGCCTTCCTGATATTTAAAGTTTTTTTCAGGAGAAAAACTTGAATTGTACAATCATAAACAAGAGTCAGGCTGAATTCAAAAACCAAGTAATTAGATAATTGTAACGCTTGAGCAGGAACAGTAAACTGAAGCCTAGTCTGGGTACAGCAAAATGGTGGAACAGGCTTTTAAAATGAAGTTTGGCACCAATAGTTTGAATCTGGCATCAGCGTCAGGGCACCCAGCGTCACAGAGTCAGGCAGGAAGTGTGCACCTGCACACACGAAGAGAGCACGTCTTACAGTACCCCCCCTTCAGGAGTACCCTCCAGGGACTCCCATAACTCGTGAGGAAACCTTCTATGAAAAGCTCTGCCTAAACGAGGAGCATGGATATCAGAGGCTTTTACCCAAGACCTCTCCTCAGGTCCAAACCTCCTCCAGTGAACCAGGTACTGAATCTTGCCTCCCGACCTCCTAGAGTCCAAAATGTCTTGTACTTGAAATTCTTGATTGTCATTGAGGAAAATAGGAGCATGAAGAAGTTGAATATCAGAGAAAGCATTCTTCACAATTGGTTTGAGCAGAAAAACATGAGAGGAACTCGAAATGTTCATATTACGAGGAAGATCCAGTCTGACAGATACAGGATTGATCATTTCAATAACTTTATAAGGACCGATGTAGCGAGGTCCAAACTTGAGGGAAGGTAAACAGTTTAACAAGTTGAGTCGACAGCCAAACCAAATCTCCAAGTTGATAGGAAGGACCAGAATAACAGTGTTTGTCAGCAACAGCTTCTGATGAGAAGAGGCCTTAAGAAGAGATTGATGAGCCTGGGACCAGATGGACTTGAAGTCATGAACCAGTGTATCTGCTGCAGGTACTTCAGATTTAAAAACATTAGGTGGAAGAGCAGGAGGTTAATAACCAAAGACAGAGAAAAATGGAGCACAACCTAGTGAATCATGTTGTAAATTATTATGAACAAACTCAGGGAACGAAAGAAGCTCAACCCAATTATCCTGGTTTTGTGAAATAAAGCATTGAAGAAATTGCACAAGCTCTGGTTGATCCTCTCGGTCTGATCATTGCTGAAGACAAGTTTAATTTGATGCCCAGATGTCTAGAAAAAGCACGCCAGAATCTGGATACAAACTGCACCCCTCGATCGGAGACAATGGACTGAGGAACACCATGTAAGAGAAAAATGTCTTTAATTAAAATTAGAGCTAAGGCAGCAGCGGAAGGGAACTTCTTCAGAGGAATAAAATGGGCCATCTTGGAGAATTTATCCACAACCACAAGAATAGCAGTCATCTCAAGAGATTTGGGCAGGTCTACAATAAAGTCCATGGAAATGTCTGACCAGGGTTGGGTTGGTATGGGTAGCAGTTGGAGAAGGCCACAAGGTAACCCGCATGGTCTCTTCTGTTGGGTGCAAACTGTGCAAGCAGAAACAAAGAGCTTGATGTCTTTAGCAAGAGAAGGCCACCAACAATATCTGGAAACAAAGTCACGAGTCACTTGATGCCAGGATGACCAGAAATCCTGGAGGAATGAGCCCACTCGAGAACTTGAGCAACCCTATGTTGTGGTACAAAAATCTTCCTAGAGGGACATCCAGAGACATGATCAGAGTTGGAAAGAGAGACGTAGGAGCCACAATTAAGTCAGTAGAAATTATGGGGGCAAGTGGGACAGGGTTACTCTCCTCCTGCACTAGACATCTGGATAAGGCATCAGCTTTCAAATTTTTTAAGCAGAGCGATAAGAAATAAAATTAAATGTGGGAAAAAAAAGACCATTGGTCCTGATGAGTATTGAGTCTCTTTGCCAAAGAAATTTTGATTTTTATGGTCAATTAGAATAGTAATCGGTTCAATAGTCCCCCTCTAACAAATGACGCCACTCCTCAAGGGCAAGTTTGATGGCTAACAGCTCTCGGTTACCCACATTATAGTTTCTTTCAGCTGGAGAGAGTTTATGTGAAAAATAGGCACATGGATGGCGGGTCCCTTGGAACTCTGCGCGTTGAGACAAAACGGCACCAAACCCCCACCTCGGAAGCATCGACCTCAAGAATAAATGGTTGAGTAGGATCTGGGTGGACAAGAATCTGTGCAGTTCTAAACAAATGTTTGAAACAGACTTGAAAGTTTTTCTTGTAAGAGCAGTAATGGGAGCCGCAGTTTGAGAATTTACGGTAAAAATGAGCAAAACCCAGGAAACGTTGTATGGTCTTCAAAGTCGTGGGAACTGGCCAGTCCAGGACAGCAGAGACTTTGGCAGGGTCCATCTTGAACCCAGAAGGAGAAATAAT
This sequence comes from Xenopus petersii, assembly GCA_038501925.1. Lineage (NCBI taxonomy): Eukaryota > Metazoa > Chordata > Amphibia > Anura > Pipidae > Xenopus > Xenopus petersii. The sequence goes on along the minus strand of CM076675.1, from coordinate 8,960,292 downwards.
GGAACCCAAAAATGAGATTGAGGTCTTTAAAATTCACACTTCTCACAGTTTAGCGTTACTTGGAAATTATGATCTGAAAGAGAAGACAAGAAAATCAAAATGTCATCCAAATATACAATAATGCAGAACTGCAAAAATTCACAAAGAACATCATTAATAAAGTCCTGAAAAACTGCGTGGCCCCATCCTATGAAAATATTTTCATGAATCAATTTGAAGAAAGATTCGTTTATACGAATAACTTATATAAAAACTATTGTACTATATGGATTCGGTACATCGATGATGTGTTTGCGTTATGGATGGGGCCCCAGGGGACCATTTGTTTTGGAAATTAATAATGCACTTGGTGATATCAGATTTATGCTGAACTCTAGTCAAACAGAGATTCCCTTCTTAGATACACTAGTATATAGGCAAAATAACAGACTACTCACTGACTTATATGTGAAACCAACTGATCATATTCTCTTACTACATTACAATTCTTTTCACCCTCCATAGCTAAAAAGGACTCTACCCAAATCTCAGTTGGCAAGAGTAAAATGGATAGTTGTGGCAGATGATAAAGCGAAGTGAGATTAACAGAGATGTGTCATAAATTCCAGGCAAGGGGATACCCATAAGACCTCCTGAAAAAACAATTTGATGATATCAAAAGAAAAGAGTTGAGATGTTTGAAAAGAAATAGAAAAAATTTGTTAATCATGTAGCATTTGTGACACGCTATAATGTCTTACGTAGATATATTGCAAAAATTCATGTGATAAACAGTTTTTAATTCATGTGAAAAGTTTTTGTTATTGGATTGCATCTGACTATAAGTCTTTCTCATCAAATTCAATCTGCCCCATAAAGTGAATCACCCTGCTGGAAGATTAGACCCATGGGCAAACAGGTATGGGATCCATTATCCAGAAACCCCTTATTCAGAATGCTCCGAATTACAGAAAGGTTGACTCCATTTTATTCAAATACTCCAAATTTTTTAAAATAATTTCCTTTTTCTCTGTAATAATAAAACAGTAACATGTACTCGATCCCAACTAAGATATAATTAATCTTTATTGGAGGCAAAACCAGCCTGTTGGGTTTATTTAATGTTTACATGATTTTCTAGTAGATTTACTGTAAGGTATGAAGATCCAGAAAGATCTCTTATCCGGAAAGGTCCAGAGCATTCTTGATAACAGGTCCCATACCTGTACATGTAAATAGATATATCCAGTATATTTATACATTTGACATTAGGACAGTGCGGTCACAGCCCTAGGATCAGTTTTAGCCAACACAATGGCCCGAGCTGTCAAATTTAAATGATTTATATTATACAGTGACATATGTTTCACACCACTGGCTTCATGGTTCAGCTGGATATTATTAGCATGGTGTATAATGTAAATTCATTTAGAGGCAAATTCACTGACATCAAAAAAATCGCCAATGCTAATTCACTAAAATCTGAAATTGACTCCAGGGCGCCGAACTTTGGTGAAGTTGCGCTAGCATTACTGCGCCAAGCTAAGTTGTGCTAGCATTACATAATTTGAATACGGGGGGAAGTTACATTTCAATGGACATACGTCCATTTGTTGCAGCAAATAAATTACACTACACAAGCCCAGGAAATCTCAATAAAATAAAGTTGTTATTTTGCCCAACACATGAGCCCAGTGTTAGTTTATGTGCCATATGTTAGGAAATGTAGGGGTGAAGCCGGTTATCCCCCAAAAAACATGTATGCTCCTTTTCAGCCTATCACCCTGAAAAAGGAAAAGACGCTATCGTTTTTTGGGAAATTTTTCAACAATTTTTTACAAACTCATTTTTAATCTATTGCACTTTGCCTGGTCTGAGGTGGTGAAGGCAAGTCTGGCTCAAGAGGCAACTTCAGGAATATCTGCATCTTAGTGAATTTGCGTAGTTACGTCCATTCACCAGAGCAAAAATTCACCAGGTGTTAGGGAGTGAAGTACCACTACAGTCTATCTCCTTTGCTAGCGAAGTTATGCCAGCGACCGTTAATAAATCGGTGAAGTACCGAAATGACGTCACTCTGGTGAATTGGTGTTTGTCACTTCGCCTTTTTAGTAAATTTGCCTCTTAGGCTTCCTGATTTCCAGCTTATTGATCACAGTGTTATTGATTTAATGAGGACCTATCTTGTTTTGATTGTGGTTAAATATTCTGAATATTGCACCTTGTATAAAAGATATTTAAGGCATGTTTATGTATTAGAAATAGTTTTTCTTTATTTAAAGGTAAAATAAAGCCATCCTGGCAAATTTTAGTTTTTGTACCAGTACACAGCCCACCCGCATCATCTCTACTAGTGATGGGCAAATGTGCGCCGTTTCGCTTTGCCGAAAAATTTGCGAAAAAACTTGGGAAACCACGCCGGCATCTCATTTTTGAAACCGGTGTCTGTTTTTTTGATGCGCCACCTGAATGTCACTATACATCATACTAAAAGTTAATGTGATGTAAACAATCCCTTTAACAACGTAAAACAAGAAAAACATGAAACAAAAACATAAATAGCTGATCATGTAACATAAATGGGGAGGTCACATGATCTCATTAATTCTTCATGAAGTCACAAAGCTGAACTGCTAATCATGTGACATGAATGGGGAGGTCACATGATCTCATTAATTCTTCATGAGGTCACAAAGCTGACACAAGAATGGTAAATGACCTGTAGTAACCCCAATCTCATTTATACTTTATGAGGTCACAAAGTTGAACAGCTGATCATGTGACATGAATGGGGAGGTCACATGATCTCATTAATTCTTCATGAGGTCTGTTAGAAAATGCCCTTATAAGGTCACAAAGCTGAACACCTGATCATGTGACATGAATGGTAGATGACTTGTAGTCTGTACCTATATATATATAGAGCACACGAACCAACCAGAGCCAGATTTGATTCATCAAACAAGAGAGCTGTTTACTTGCAAACAGAGAAACTTCGTTGGATTTTCGAGAACACATCGTTTACATCATGTTTCGCAAGATAATTGACAACTTGCCATGGAGAAAAATGGTAAGAAATATTTTCTGATTTTTATATATATATATATATATATATATATCTATCTATATATCTATATTTATAGGATATATCTGTGTGCAGGTTCTAAAACTAAAATAATGATATAAGGTGATAGATATTGCATACATACCAACAAATATTCACATTTTGCAGCACAGAATTCTTCATTAGAGACTTGTTACAGGACAAATTGTAATTGCTTATAGCACATACCTACTTACAGGTATATTTAGCCATAAAGATAATGACTTTTACATTAAGTAGTTTTGTCACATACCCTGCACTCAGGTGCAAATGCCCAATGTTTTTATAACTTCCAGGACTTGTAAAATTTCAATTCTGCAAAGGAAGTCTTGTTTGTGCACTGGGACATCAAAATAATGATGCCATGTAACAATTATATGGTAAAACGTATCAGTTATTATTATTAATTAGGGAGTTATTGCTGAGTCAATTACAATTCCAGGTGTGTGAATTTTCGACAGCAAAACAGCTTTTTCAATGACAATTTTTGTTACATACATGTTGACAGGTGTAAAAATGATTCTAAAGGGAAAGCTCCTTTGGATTGTTTGCATACTTTTCCATGAAAAACTTTTATTACAACTCCAGATAAACCCCTAAATAGCCGACAGTAATATCAAACACAGGGGATGCAGGTTTTCCGCATTATAAAGGAAAGAACACTGTACCCTCTTTCCTAAAGGATATATATTTATATATCAATCAAAATCAGACATTATTTGGTCAAACCAATGTATGCACTGCTTACTTCCAAAATTATTAGATTCAATACTGAACCGAGGTCAGTCATAACATTTGCACAGCACATATTTATTTGCAAATGGTTGTATTGCCCATGTTTTTACCTGAAGGCTGATATATTGCATTGCTGTGTCCATCTTTCCATTTTTTGGGAATTCACATTGCACACAAATATTCTCTGCTCTTCTCTGGTATTTGCACTGTTAGATATTTGTAGAAAATTATTTATAACTATAATTCTGCAATTAACACCAATTCTTGTCTTCTTTTACAGAACAAATCAGCTGACATCACGAGCAACGATAACAATCTCCAGGAACAGTTAAAGGTAAGTAAGTTACAGTTGAAGGTAAGTCCAGCAGAACACACAGAAGTTTGCAGAGAAATAAAAAACACAGACAGTAGGAAAAACTGGGATGAGGAACAACGCACCATAGAGAAAAGAAAACAGGTAAGTTTTGCAGAGACCACCTATTGTGAGATCCCGATGAGAAAATGGAAGAAGATGAAAAAAATAAGAAGATTCGTGAGATCTACCTACCGTGAGATCACCTACAGTAAGATCACCTTGCCATTGAAGAAGAGGATCAGTAGAATAAGAAGATTGATGAGATCTACCTACCGTAAGATCATCTTGCCATTGAAGGAGAGGATCCATAGAAACTTCAATACATGTCTTAGAATTAAATAAAACGTAATCAAAATGCAATTCATTGTGTCTCTCTGCATTACTTACTTAAAGAGTTAGTCAATTCAAATTTGAATTGTAATCCCCCTATTCGAATGTAAATTCCAATGTGAGATTTATCACACCTCAACCATGGAAACAGTCCTAATTCCAATATTCGCCACCTAAAACCTGCCAAATTCATGTACAAGTCAATGGCAGATGTCCATCGAGTCATTTGGAGATGTTAATAGCCTTCCTGATATTTAAAGTTTTTTTCAGGAGAAAAACTTGAATTGTACAATCATAAACAAGAGTCAGGCTGAATTCAAAAACCAAGTAATTAGATAATTGTAACGCTTGAGCAGGAACAGTAAACTGAAGCCTAGTCTGGGTACAGCAAAATGGTGGAACAGGCTTTTAAAATGAAGTTTGGCACCAATAGTTTGAATCTGGCATCAGCGTCAGGGCACCCAGCGTCACAGAGTCAGGCAGGAAGTGTGCACCTGCACACATGAAGAGAGCACGTCTTACAGTACCCCCCCTTCAGGAGTACCCTCCAGGGACTCCCATAACTCGTGAGGAAACCTTCTATGAAAAGCTCTGCCTAAACGAGGAGCATGGATATCAGAGGCTTTTACCCAAGACCTCTCCTCAGGTCCAAACCTCCTCCAGTGAACCAGGTACTGAATCTTGCCTCCCGACCTCCTAGAGTCCAAAATGTCTTGTACTTGAAATTCTTGATTGTCATTGAGGAAAATAGGAGCATGAAGAAGTTGAATATCAGAGAAAGCATTCTTCACAATTGGTTTGAGCAGAAAAACATGAGAGGAACTCGAAATGTTCATATTACGAGGAAGATCCAGTCTGACAGATACAGGATTGATCATTTCAATAACTTTATAAGGACCGATGTAGCGAGGTCCAAACTTGAGGGAAGGTAAACAGTTTAACAAGTTGAGTCGACAGCCAAACCAAATCTCCAAGTTGATAGGAAGGACCAGAATAACAGTGTTTGTCAGCAACAGCTTCTGATGAGAAGAGGCCTTAAGAAGAGATTGATGAGCCTGGGACCAGATGGACTTGAAGTCATGAACCAGTGTATCTGCTGCAGGTACTTCAGATTTAAAAACATTAGGTGGAAGAGCAGGAGGTTAATAACCAAAGACAGAGAAAAATGGAGCACAACCTAGTGAATCATGTTGTAAATTATTATGAACAAACTCAGGGAACGAAAGAAGCTCAACCCAATTATCCTGGTTTTGTGAAATAAAGCATTGAAGAAATTGCACAAGCTCTGGTTGATCCTCTCGGTCTGATCATTGCTGAAGACAAGTTTAATTTGATGCCCAGATGTCTAGAAAAAGCACGCCAGAATCTGGATACAAACTGCACCCCTCGATCGGAGACAATGGACTGAGGAACACCATGTAAGAGAAAAATGTCTTTAATTAAAATTAGAGCTAAGGCAGCAGCGGAAGGGAACTTCTTCAGAGGAATAAAATGGGCCATCTTGGAGAATTTATCCACAACCACAAGAATAGCAGTCATCTCAAGAGATTTGGGCAGGTCTACAATAAAGTCCATGGAAATGTCTGACCAGGGTTGGGTTGGTATGGGTAGCAGTTGGAGAAGGCCACAAGGTAACCCGCATGGTCTCTTCTGTTGGGTGCAAACTGTGCAAGCAGAAACAAAGAGCTTGATGTCTTTAGCAAGAGAAGGCCACCAACAATATCTGGAAACAAAGTCACGAGTCACTTGATGCCAGGATGACCAGAAATCCTGGAGGAATGAGCCCACTCGAGAACTTGAGCAACCCTATGTTGTGGTACAAAAATCTTCCTAGAGGGACATCCAGAGACATGATCAGAGTTGGAAAGAGAGACGTAGGAGCCACAATTAAGTCAGTAGAAATTATGGGGGCAAGTGGGACAGGGTTACTCTCCTCCTGCACTAGACATCTGGATAAGGCATCAGCTTTCAAATTTTTTAAGCAGAGCGATAAGAAATAAAATTAAATGTGGGAAAAAAAAGACCATTGGTCCTGATGAGTATTGAGTCTCTTTGCCAAAGAAATTTTGATTTTTATGGTCAATTAGAATAGTAATCGGTTCAATAGTCCCCCTCTAACAAATGACGCCACTCCTCAAGGGCAAGTTTGATGGCTAACAGCTCTCGGTTACCCACATTATAGTTTCTTTCAGCTGGAGAGAGTTTATGTGAAAAATAGGCACATGGATGGCGGGTCCCTTGGAACTCTGCGCGTTGAGACAAAACGGCACCAAACCCCCACCTCGGAAGCATTGACCTCAAGAATAAATGGTTGAGTAGGATCTGGGTGGACAAGAATCTGTGCAGTTCTAAACAAATGTTTGAAACAGACTTGAAAGTTTTTCTTGTAAGAGCAGTAATGGGAGCCGCAGTTTGAGAATTTACGGTAAAAATGAGCAAAACCCAGGAAACGTTGTATGGTCTTCAAAGTCGTGGGAACTGGCCAGTCCAGGACAGCAGAGACTTTGGCAGGGTCCATCTTGAACCCAGAAGGAGAAATAATGGAACCCAAAAATGAGATTGAGGTCTTTAAAATTCACACTTCTCACAGTTTAGCGTTACTTGGAAATTATGATCTGAAAGAGAAGACAAGAAAATCAAAATGTCATCCAAATATACAATAACACAGAACTGCAAAAATTCACAAAGAACATCATTAATAAAGTCCTGAAAAACTGCGTGGCCCCATCCTATGAAAATATTTTCATGAATCAATTTGAAGAAAGATTCGTTTATACGAATAACTTATATAAAAACTATTGTACTATATGGATTCGGTACATCGATGATGTGTTTGCGTTATGGATGGGGCTCCAGGGGACCATTTGTTTTGGAAATTAATAATGCACTTGGTGATATCAGATTTATGCTGAACTCTAGTCAAACAGAGATTCCCTTCTTAGATACACTAGTATATAGGCAAAATAACAGACTACTCACTGACTTATATGTGAAACCAACTGATCATATTCTCTTACTACATTACAATTCTTTTCACCCTCCATAGCTAAAAAGGACTCTACCCAAATCTCAGTTGGCAAGAGTAAAATGGATAGTTGTGGCAGATGATAAAGCGAAGTGAGATTAACAGAGATGTGTCATAAATTCCAGGCAAGGGGATACCCAAAAGACCTCTTGAAAAAACAATTTGATGATATCAAAAGAAAAAGTAGAGTTGAGATGTTTGAAAAGAAATAGAAAAAATTTGTTAATCATGTAGCATTTGTGACACGCTATAATGTCTTACGTAGACATATTGCAAAAATTCATGTGATAAACAGTTTTTAATTCATGTGAAAAGTTTTTGTTATTGGATTGCATCTGACTATAAGTCTTTCTCATCAAATTCAATCTGCCCCATAAAGTGAATCACCCCGCTGGAAGATTAGACCCATGGGCAAACAGGTACAGGTATGGGATCCATTATCAAGAAACCCCTTATTCAGAATGCTCCGAATTACAGAAAGGTTGACTCCATTTTATTCAAATACTCCAAATTTTTTAAAATAATTTCCTTTTTCTCTGTAATAATAAAACAGTAACATGTACTCGATCCCAACTAAGATATAATTAATCTTTATTGGAGGCAAAACCAGCCTGTTGGGTTTATTTAATGTTTACATGATTTTCTAGTAGATTTACTGTAAGGTATGAAGATCCAGAAAGATCTCTTATCTGGAAAGGTCCAGAGCATTCTTGATAACAGGTCCCATACCTGTACATGTAAATAGATATATCCAGTATATTTATACATTTGACATTAGGACAGTGCGGTCACATATTATACAGTGACATATGTTTCACACCACTGGCTTCATGGTTCAGCTGGATATTATTAGCATGGTGTATAATGTAAATTCATTTAGAGGCAAATTCACTGACATCCAAAAAAATCGCCAATGCTAATTCACTAAAATCTGAAATTGCCTCCAGGGCGCCAAACTTTGGTGAAGTTGTGCTAGCATTACTGCGCCAAGCTAAGTTGTGCTAGCATTACATAATTTGAATACGGGGGGAAGTTACATTTCAATGGACATACGTCCATTTGTTGCAACAAATAAATTACACTACACAAGCCCAGGAAATCTCAATAAAATAAAGTTGTTATTTTGCCCAACACATGAGCCCAGTGTTAGTTTATGTGCCATATGTTAGGAAATGTAGGGGTGAAGCCGGTTATCCCCCAAAAAACATGTATGCTCCTTTTCAGCCTATCACCCTGAAAAAGGAAAGACGCTATCGTTTTTTGGGAAATTTTTCAACAATTTTTTACAAACTCATTTTTAATCTATTGCACTTTGCCTGGTCTGAGGTGGTGAAGGCAAGTCTGGCTCAAGAGGCAACTTCAGGAATATCTGCATCTTAGTGAATTTGCGTAGTTACGTCCATTCACCAGAGCAAAAATTCACCAGGTGTTAGGGAGTGAAGTACCACTACAGTCTATCTCCTTTGCTAGCGAAGTTATGCCAGCGACCGTTAATAAATCGGTGAAGTACCGAAATGACGTCACTCTGGTGAATTGGTGTTTGTCACTTCGCCTTTTTAGTAAATTTGCCTCTTAGGCTTCCTGATTTCCAGCTTATTGATCACAGTGTTATTGATTTAATGAGGACCTATCTTGTTTTGATTGTGGTTAAATATTCTGAATATTGCACCTTGTTTAAAAGATATTTAAGGCATGTTTATGTATTAGAAATAGTTTTTCTTTATTTAAAGGTAAAATAAAGCCATCCTGGCAAATTTTAGTTTTTGTACCAGTACACAGCCCACCCGCATCATCTCTACTAGTGATGGGCAAATGTGCGCCGTTTCGCTTTGCCGAAAAATTTGCGAAAAAACTTGGGAAACCACGCCGGCATCTCATTTTTGAAACCGGTGTCTGTTTTTTTGATGCGCCACCTGAATGTCACTATACATCATACTAAAAGTTAATGTGATGTAAACAATCCCTTTAACAACGTAAAACAAGAAAAACATGAAACAAAAACATAAATAGCTGATCATGTAACATAAATGGGGAGGTCACATGATCTCATTAATTCTTCATGAAGTCACAAAGCTGAACTGCTAATCATGTGACATGAATGGGGAGGTCACATGATCTCATTAATTCTTCATGAGGTCACAAAGCTGACACAAGAATGGTAAATGACCTGTAGTAACCCCAATCTCATTTATACTTTATGAGGTCACAAAGTTGAACAGCTGATCATGTGACATGAATGGGGAGGTCACATGATCTCATTAATTCTTCATGAGGTCTGTTAGAAAATGCCCTTATAAGGTCACAAAGCTGAACACCTGATCATGTGACATGAATGGTAGATGACTTGTAGTCTGTACCTATATATATATAGAGCACACAAACCAACCAGAGCCAGATTTGATTCATCAAACAAGAGAGCTGTTTACTTGCAAACAGAGAAACTTCGTTGGATTTTCGAGAACACATCGTTTACATCATGTTTCGCAAGATAATTGACAACTTGCCATGGAGAAAAATGGTAAGAAATATTTTCTGATTTTTATATATATATATATATATATATATATATATATCTATATATCTATATTTATAGGATATATCTGTGTGCAGGTTCTAAAACTAAAATAATGATATAAGGTGATAGATATTGCATACATACCAACAAATATTCACATTTTGCAGCACAGAATTCTTCATTAGAGACTTGTTACAGGACAAATTGTAATTGCTTATAGCACATACCTACTTACAGGTATATTTAGCCATAAAGATAATGACTTTTACATTAAGTAGTTTTGTCACATACCCTGCACTCAGGTGCAAATGCCCAATGTTTTTATAACTTCCAGGACTTGTAAAATTTCAATTCTGCAAAGGAAGTCTTGTTTGTGCACTGGGACATCAAAATAATGATGCCATGTAACAATTATATGGTAAAACGTATCAGTTATTATTATTAATTAGGGAGTTATTGCTGAGTCAATTACAATTCCAGGTGTGTGAATTTTCGACAGCAAAACAGCTTTTTCAATGACAATTTTTGTTACATACATGTTGACAGGTGTAAAAATGATTCTAAAGGGAAAGCTCCTTTGGATTGTTTGCATACTTTTCCATGAAAAACTTTTATTACAACTCCAGATAAACCCCTAAATAGCCGACAGTAATATCAAACACAGGGGATGCAGGTTTTCCGCATTATAAAGGAAAGAACACTGTACCCTCTTTCCTAAAGGATATATATTTATATATCAATCAAAATCAGACATTATTTGGTCAAACCAATGTATGCACTGCTTACTTCCAAAATTATTAGATTCAATACTGAACCGAGGTCAGTCATAACATTTGCACAGCACATATTTATTTGCAAATGGTTGTATTGCCCATGTTTTTACCTGAAGGCTGATATATTGCATTGCTGTGTCCATCTTTCCATTTTTTGGGAATTCACATTGCACACAAATATTCTCTGCTCTTCTCTGGTATTTGCACTGTTAGATATTTGTAGAAAATTATTTATAACTATAATTCTGCAATTAACACCAATTCTTGTCTTCTTTTACAGAACAAATCAGCTGACATCACGAGCAACGATAACAATCTCCAGGAACAGTTAAAGGTAAGTAAGTTACAGTTGAAGGTAAGTCCAGCAGAACACACAGAAGTTTGCAGAGAAATAAAAAACACAGACAGTAGGAAAAACTGGGATGAGGAACAACGCACCATAGAGAAAAGAAAACAGGTAAGTTTTGCAGAGACCACCTATTGTGAGATCCCGATGAGAAAATGGAAGAAGATGAAAAAAATAAGAAGATTCGTGAGATCTACCTACCGTGAGATCACCTACAGTAAGATCACCTTGCCATTGAAGAAGAGGATCAGTAGAATAAGAAGATTGATGAGATCTACCTACCGTAAGATCGTCTTGCCATTGAAGGAGAGGATCCATAGAAACTTCAATACATGTCTTAGAATTAAATAAAACGTAATCAAAATGCAATTCATTGTGTCTCTCTCCATTACTTACTTAAAGAGTTAGTCAATTCAAATTTGAATTGTAATCCCCCTATTCGAATGTAAATTCCAATGTGAGATTTATCACACCTCAACCATGGAAACAGTCCTAATTCCAATATTCGCCACCTAAAACCTGCCAAATTCATGTACAAGTCAATGGCAGATGTCCATCGAGTCATTTGGAGATGTTAATAGCCTTCCTGATATTTAAAGTTTTTTTCAGGAGAAAAACTTGAATTGTACAATCATAAACAAGAGTCAGGCTGAATTCAAAAACCAAGTAATTAGATAATTGTAACGCTTGAGCAGGAACAGTAAACTGAAGCCTAGTCTGGGTACAGCAAAATGGTGGAACAGGCTTTTAAAATGAAGTTTGGCACCAATAGTTTGAATCTGGCATCAGCGTCAGGGCACCCAGCGTCACAGAGTCAGGCAGGAAGTGTGCACCTGCACACACGAAGAGAGCACGTCTTACAGTACCCCCCCTTCAGGAGTACCCTCCAGGGACTCCCATAACTCGTGAGGAAACCTTCTATGAAAAGCTCTGCCTAAACGAGGAGCATGGATATCAGAGGCTTTTACCCAAGACCTCTCCTCAGGTCCAAACCTCCTCCAGTGAACCAGGTACTGAATCTTGCCTCCCGACCTCCTAGAGTCCAAAATGTCTTGTACTTGAAATTCTTGATTGTCATTGAGGAAAATAGGAGCATGAAGAAGTTGAATATCAGAGAAAGCATTCTTCACAATTGGTTTGAGCAGAAAAACATGAGAGGAACTCGAAATGTTCATATTACGAGGAAGATCCAGTCTGACAGATACAGGATTGATCATTTCAATAACTTTATAAGGACCGATGTAGCGAGGTCCAAACTTGAGGGAAGGTAAACAGTTTAACAAGTTGAGTCGACAGCCAAACCAAATCTCCAAGTTGATAGGAAGGACCAGAATAACAGTGTTTGTCAGCAACAGCTTCTGATGAGAAGAGGCCTTAAGAAGAGATTGATGAGCCTGGGACCAGATGGACTTGAAGTCATGAACCAGTGTATCTGCTGCAGGTACTTCAGATTTAAAAACATTAGGTGGAAGAGCAGGAGGTTAATAACCAAAGACAGAGAAAAATGGAGCACAACCTAGTGAATCATGTTGTAAATTATTATGAACAAACTCAGGGAACGAAAGAAGCTCAACCCAATTATCCTGGTTTTGTGAAATAAAGCATTGAAGAAATTGCACAAGCTCTGGTTGATCCTCTCGGTCTGATCATTGCTGAAGACAAGTTTAATTTGATGCCCAGATGTCTAGAAAAAGCACGCCAGAATCTGGATACAAACTGCACCCCTCGATCGGAGACAATGGACTGAGGAACACCATGTAAGAGAAAAATGTCTTTAATTAAAATTAGAGCTAAGGCAGCAGCGGAAGGGAACTTCTTCAGAGGAATAAAATGGGCCATCTTGGAGAATTTATCCACAACCACAAGAATAGCAGTCATCTCAAGAGATTTGGGCAGGTCTACAATAAAGTCCATGGAAATGTCTGACCAGGGTTGGGTTGGTATGGGTAGCAGTTGGAGAAGGCCACAAGGTAACCCGCATGGTCTCTTCTGTTGGGTGCAAACTGTGCAAGCAGAAACAAAGAGCTTGATGTCTTTAGCAAGAGAAGGCCACCAACAATATCTGGAAACAAAGTCACGAGTCACTTGATGCCAGGATGACCAGAAATCCTGGAGGAATGAGCCCACTCAAGAACTTGAGCAACCCTATGTTGTGGTACAAAAATCTTCCTAGAGGGACATCCAGAGACATGATCAGAGTTGGAAAGAGAGACGTAGGAGCCACAATTAAGTCAGTAGAAATTATGGGGGCAAGTGGGACAGGGTTACTCTCCTCCTGCACTAGACATCTGGATAAGGCATCAGCTTTCAAATTTTTTAAGCAGAGCGATAAGAAATAAAATTAAATGTGGGAAAAAAAAGACCATTGGTCCTGATGAGTATTGAGTCTCTTTGCCAAAGAAATTTTGATTTTTATGGTCAATTAGAATAGTAATCGGTTCAATAGTCCCCCTCTAACAAATGACGCCACTCCTCAAGGGCAAGTTTGATGGCTAACAGCTCTCGGTTACCCACATTATAGTTTCTTTCAGCTGGAGAGAGTTTATGTGAAAAATAGGCACATGGATGGCGGGTCCCTTGGAACTCTGCGCGTTGAGACAAAACGGCACCAAACCCCCACCTCGGAAGCATTGACCTCAAGAATAAATGGTTGAGTAGGATCTGGGTGGACAAGAATCTGTGCAGTTCTAAACAAATGTTTGAAACAGACTTGAAAGTTTTTCTTGTAAGAGCAGTAATGGGAGCCACAGTTTGAGAATTTACGGTAAAAATGAGCAAAACCCAGGAAACGTTGTATGGTCTTCAAAGTCGTGGGAACTGGCCAGTCCAGGACAGCAGAGACTTTGGCAGGGTCCATCTTGAACCCAGAAGGAGAAATAATGGAACCCAAAAATGAGATTGAGGTCTTTAAAATTCACACTTCTCACAGTTTAGCGTTACTTGGAAATTATGATCTGAAAGAGAAGACAAGAAAATCAAAATGTCATCCAAATATACAATAACACAGAACTGCAAAAATTCACAAAGAACATCATTAATAAAGTCCTGAAAAACTGCGTGGCCCCATCCTATGAAAATATTTTCATGAATCAATTTGAAGAAAGATTCGTTTATACGAATAACTTATATAAAAACTATTGTACTATATGGATTCGGTACATCGATGATGTGTTTGCGTTATGGATGGGGCTCCAGGGGACCATTTGTTTTGGAAATTAATAATGCACTTGGTCATATCAGATTTATGCTGAACTCTAGTCAAACAGAGATTCCCTTCTTAGATACACTAGTATATAGGCAAAATAACAGACTACTCACTGACTTATATGTGAAACCAACTGATCATATTCTCTTACTACATTACAATTCTTTTCACCCTCCATAGCTAAAAAGGACTCTACCCAAATCTCAGTTGGCAAGAGTAAAATGGATAGTTGTGGCAGATGATAAAGCGAAGTGAGATTAACAGAGATGTGTCATAAATTCCAGGCAAGGGGATACCCAAAAGACCTCTTGAAAAAACAATTTGATGATATCAAAAGAAAAAGTAGAGTTGAGATGTTTGAAAAGAAATAGAAAAAATTTGTTAATCATGTAGCATTTGTGACACGCTATAATGTCTTACGTAGACATATTGCAAAAATTCATGTGATAAACAGTTTTTAATTCATGTGAAAAGTTTTTGTTATTGGATTGCATCTGACTATAAGTCTTTCTCATCAAATTCAATCTGCCCCATAAAGTGAATCACCCCGCTGGAAGATTAGACCCATGGGCAAACAGGTACAGGTATGGGATCCATTATCAAGAAACCCCTTATTCAGAATGCTCCGAATTACAGAAAGGTTGACTCCATTTTATTCAAATACTCCAAATTTTTTAAAATAATTTCCTTTTTCTCTGTAATAATAAAACAGTAACATGTACTCGATCCCAACTAAGATATAATTAATCTTTATTGGAGGCAAAACCAGCCTGTTGGGTTTATTTAATGTTTACATGATTTTCTAGTAGATTTACTGTAAGGTATGAAGATCCAGAAAGATCTCTTATCCGGAAAGGTCCAGAGCATTCTTGATAACAGGTCCCATACCTGTACATGTAAATAGATATATCCAGTATATTTATACATTTGACATTAGGACAGTGCGGTCACATATTATACAGTGACATATGTTTCACACCACTGGCTTCATGGTTCAGCTGGATATTATTAGCATGGTGTATAATGTAAATTCATTTAGAGGCAAATTCACTGACATCCAAAAAAATCGCCAATGCTAATTCACTAAAATCTGAAATTGCCTCCAGGGCGCCGAACTTTGGTGAAGTTGTGCTAGCATTACTGCGCCAAGCTAAGTTGTGCTAGCATTACATAATTTGAATACGGGGGGAAGTTACATTTCAATGGACATACGTCCATTTGTTGCAGCAAATAAATTACACTACACAAGCCCAGGAAATCTCAATAAAATAAAGTTGTTATTTTGCCCAACACATGAGCCCAGTGTTAGTTTATGTGCCATATGTTAGGAAATGTAGGGGTGAAGCCGGTTATCCCCCAAAAAACATGTATGCTCCTTTTCAGCCTATCACCCTGAAAAAGGAAAAGACGCTATCGTTTTTTGGGAAATTTTTCAACAATTTTTTACAAACTCATTTTTAATCTATTGCACTTTGCCTGGTCTGAGGTGGTGAAGGCAAGTCTGGCTCAAGAGGCAACTTCAGGAAAATCTGCATCTTAGTGAATTTGCGTAGTTACGTCCATTCGCCAGAGCAAAAATTCACCAGGTGTTAGGGAGCGAAGTACCACTACAGTCTATCTCCTTTGCTAGCGAAGTTATGCCAGCGACCGTTAATAAATCGGTGAAGTACCGAAATGACGTCACTCTGGTGAATTGGTGTTTGTCACTTCGCCTTTTTAGTAAATTTGCCTCTTAGGCTTCCTGATTTCCAGCTTATTGATCACAGTGTTATTGATTTAATGAGGACCTATCTTGTTTTGATTGTGGTTAAATATTCTGAATATTGCACCTTGTTTAAAAGATATTTAAGGCATGTTTATGTATTAGAAATAGTTTTTCTTTATTTAAAGGTAAAATAAAGCCATCCTGGCAAATTTTAGTTTTTGTACCAGTACACAGCCCACCCGCATCATCTCTACTAGTGATGGGCAAATGTGCGCCGTTTCGCTTTGCCGAAAAATTTGCGAAAAAACTTGGGAAACCACGCCGGCATCTCATTTTTGAAACCGGTGTCTGTTTTTTTGATGCGCCACCTGAATGTCACTATACATCATACTAAAAGTTAATGTGATGTAAACAATCCCTTTAACAACGTAAAACAAGAAAAACATGAAACAAAAACATAAATAGCTGATAAATGGGGAGGTCACATGATCTCATTAATTCTTCATGAAGTCACAAAGCTGAACTGCTAATCATGTGACATGAATGGGGAGGTCACATGATCTCATTAATTCTTCATGAGGTCACAAAGCTGACACAAGAATGGTAAATGACCTGTAGTAACCCCAATCTCATTTATACTTTATGAGGTCGCAAAGTTGAACAGCTGATCATGTGACATGAATGGGGAGGTCACATGATCTCATTAATTCTTCATGAGGTCTGTTAGAAAATGCCCTTATAAGGTCACAAAGCTGAACACCTGATCATGTGACATGAATGGTAGATGACTTGTAGTCTGTACCTATATATATATAGAGCACACGAACCAACCAGAGCCAGATTTGATTCATCAAACAAGAGAGCTGTTTACTTGCAAACAGAGAAACTTCGTTGGATTTTCGAGAACACATCGTTTACATCATGTTTCGCAAGATAATTGACAACTTGCCATGGAGAAAAATGGTAAGAAATATTTTCTGATTTTTATATATATATATATATATATATATATATATTTATAGGATATATCTGTGTGCAGGTTCTAAAACTAAAATAATGATATAAGGTGATAGATATTGCATACATACCAACAAATATTCACATTTTGCAGCACAGAATTCTTCATTAGAGACTTGTTACAGGACAAATTGTAATTGCTTATAGCACATACCTACTTACAGGTATATTTAGCCATAAAGATAATGACTTTTACATTAAGTAGTTTTGTCACATACCCTGCACTCAGGTGCAAATGCCCAATGTTTTTATAACTTCCAGGACTTGTAAAATTTCAATTCTGCAAAGGAAGTCTTGTTTGTGCACTGGGACATCAAAATAATGATGCCATGTAACACTTATATGGTAAAACGTATCAGTTATTATTATTAATTAGGGAGTTATTGCTGAGTCAATTACAATTCCAGGTGTGTGAATTTTCGACAGCAAAACAGCTTTTTCAATGACAATTTTTGTTACATACATGTTGACAGGTGTAAAAATGATTCTAAAGGGAAAGCTCCTTTGGATTCTTTGCATACTTTTCCATGAAAAACTTTTATTACAACTCCAGATAAACCCCTAAATAGCCGACAGTAATATCAAACACAGGGGATGCAGGTTTTCCGCATTATAAAGGAAAGAACACTGTACCCTCTTTCCTAAAGGATATATATTTATATATCAATCAAAATCAGACATTATTTGGTCAAACCAATGTATGCACTGCTTACTTCCAAAATTATTAGATTCAATACTGAACCGAGGTCAGTCATAACATTTGCACAGCACATATTTATTTGCAAAGGGTTGTATTGCCCATGTTTTTACCTGAAGGCTGATATATTGCATTGCTGTGTCCATCTTTCCATTTTTTGGGAATTCGCATTGCACACAAATATTCTCTGCTCTTCTCTGGTATTTGCACTGTTAGATATTTGTAGAAAATTATTTATAACTATAATTCTGCAATTAACACCAATTCTTGTCTTCTTTTACAGAACAAATCAGCTGACATCACGAGCAACGATAACAATCTCCAGGAACAGTTAAAGGTAAGTAAGTTACAGTTGAAGGTAAGTCCAGCAGAACACACAGAAGTTTGCAGAGAAATAAAAAACACAGACAGTAGGAAAAACTGGGATGAGGAACAACGCACCATAGAGAAAAGAAAACAGGTAAGTTTTGCAGAGACCACCTATTGTGAGATCCCGATGAGAAAATGGAAGAAGATGAAAAAAATAAGAAGATTCGTGAGATCTACCTACCGTGAGATCACCTACAGTAAGATCACCTTGCCATTGAAGAAGAGGATCAGTAGAATAAGAAGATTGATGAGATCTACCTACCGTAAGATCGTCTTGCCATTGAAGGAGAGGATCCATAGAAACTTCAATACATGTCTTAGAATTAAATAAAACGTAATCAAAATGCAATTCATTGTGTCTCTCTCCATTACTTACTTAAAGAGTTAGTCAATTCAAATTTGAATTGTAATCCCCCTATTCGAATGTAAATTCCAATGTGAGATTTATCACACCTCAACCATGGAAACAGTCCTAATTCCAATATTCGCCACCTAAAACCTGCCAAATTCATGTACAAGTCAATGGCAGATGTCCATCGAGTCATTTGGAGATGTTAATAGCCTTCCTGATATTTAAAGTTTTTTTCAGGAGAAAAACTTGAATTGTACAATCATAAACAAGAGTCAGGCTGAATTCAAAAACCAAGTAATTAGATAATTGTAACGCTTGAGCAGGAACAGTAAACTGAAGCCTAGTCTGGGTACAGCAAAATGGTGGAACAGGCTTTTAAAATGAAGTTTGGCACCAATAGTTTGAATCTGGCATCAGCGTCAGGGCACCCAGCGTCACAGAGTCAGGCAGGAAGTGTGCACCTGCACACACGAAGAGAGCACGTCTTACAGTACCCCCCCTTCAGGAGTACCCTCCAGGGACTCCCATAACTCGTGAGGAAACCTTCTATGAAAAGCTCTGCCTAAACGAGGAGCATGGATATCAGAGGCTTTTACCCAAGACCTCTCCTCAGGTCCAAACCTCCTCCAGTGAACCAGGTACTGAATCTTGCCTCCCGACCTCCTAGAGTCCAAAATGTCTTGTACTTGAAATTCTTGATTGTCATTGAGGAAAATAGGAGCATGAAGAAGTTGAATATCAGAGAAAGCATTCTTCACAATTGGTTTGAGCAGAAAAACATGAGAGGAACTCGAAATGTTCATATTACGAGGAAGATCCAGTCTGACAGATACAGGATTGATCATTTCAATAACTTTATAAGGACCGATGTAGCGAGGTCCAAACTTGAGGGAAGGTAAACAGTTTAACAAGTTGAGTCGACAGCCAAACCAAATCTCCAAGTTGATAGGAAGGACCAGAATAACAGTGTTTGTCAGCAACAGCTTCTGATGAGAAGAGGCCTTAAGAAGAGATTGATGAGCCTGGGACCAGATGGACTTGAAGTCATGAACCAGTGTATCTGCTGCAGGTACTTCAGATTTAAAAACATTAGGTGGAAGAGCAGGAGGTTAATAACCAAAGACAGAGAAAAATGGAGCACAACCTAGTGAATCATGTTGTAAATTATTATGAACAAACTCAGGGAACGAAAGAAGCTCAACCCAATTATCCTGGTTTTGTGAAATAAAGCATTGAAGAAATTGCACAAGCTCTGGTTGATCCTCTCGGTCTGATCATTGCTGAAGACAAGTTTAATTTGATGCCCAGATGTCTAGAAAAAGCACGCCAGAATCTGGATACAAACTGCACCCCTCGATCGGAGACAATGGACTGAGGAACACCATGTAAGAGAAAAATGTCTTTAATTAAAATTAGAGCTAAGGCAGCAGCGGAAGGGAACTTCTTCAGAGGAATAAAATGGGCCATCTTGGAGAATTTATCCACAACCACAAGAATAGCAGTCATCTCAAGAGATTTGGGCAGGTCTACAATAAAGTCCATGGAAATGTCTGACCAGGGTTGGGTTGGTATGGGTAGCAGTTGGAGAAGGCCACAAGGTAACCCGCATGGTCTCTTCTGTTGGGTGCAAACTGTGCAAGCAGAAACAAAGAGCTTGATGTCTTTAGCAAGAGAAGGCCACCAACAATATCTGGAAACAAAGTCACGAGTCACTTGATGCCAGGATGACCAGAAATCCTGGAGGAATGAGCCCACTCGAGAACTTGAGCAACCCTATGTTGTGGTACAAAAATCTTCCTAGAGGGACATCCAGAGACATGATCAGAGTTGGAAAGAGAGACGTAGGAGCCACAATTAAGTCAGTAGAAATTATGGGGGCAAGTGGGACAGGGTTACTCTCCTCCTGCACTAGACATCTGGATAAGGCATCAGCTTTCAAATTTTTTAAGCAGAGCGATAAGAAATAAAATTAAATGTGGGAAAAAAAAGACCATTGGTCCTGATGAGTATTGAGTCTCTTTGCCAAAGAAATTTTGATTTTTATGGTCAATTAGAATAGTAATCGGTTCAATAGTCCCCCTCTAACAAATGACGCCACTCCTCAAGGGCAAGTTTGATGGCTAACAGCTCTCGGTTACCCACATTATAGTTTCTTTCAGCTGGAGAGAGTTTATGTGAAAAATAGGCACATGGATGGCGGGTCCCTTGGAACTCTGCGCGTTGAGACAAAACGGCACCAAACCCCCACCTCGGAAGCATTGACCTCAAGAATAAATGGTTGAGTAGGATCTGGGTGGACAAGAATCTGTGCAGTTCTAAACAAATGTTTGAAACAGACTTGAAAGTTTTTCTTGTAAGAGCAGTAATGGGAGCCGCAGTTTGAGAATTTACGGTAAAAATGAGCAAAACCCAGGAAACGTTGTATGGTCTTCAAAGTCGTGGGAACTGGCCAGTCCAGGACAGCAGAGACTTTGGCAGGGTCCATCTTGAACCCAGAAGGAGAAATAATGGAACCCAAAAATGAGATTGAGGTCTTTA
Source organism: Xenopus petersii (assembly GCA_038501925.1). NCBI lineage: Eukaryota > Metazoa > Chordata > Amphibia > Anura > Pipidae > Xenopus > Xenopus petersii. The sequence goes on along the minus strand of CM076675.1, from coordinate 8,939,248 downwards.
AAATTCACACTTCTCACAGTTTAGCGTTACTTGGAAATTATGATCTGAAAGAGAAGACAAGAAAATCAAAATGTCATCCAAATATACAATAACACAGAACTGCAAAAATTCACAAAGAACATCATTAATAAAGTCCTGAAAAACTGCGTGGCCCCATCCTATGAAAATATTTTCATGAATCAATTTGAAGAAAGATTCGTTTATACGAATAACTTATATAAAAACTATTGTACTATATGGATTCGGTACATCGATGATGTGTTTGCGTTATGGATGGGGCTCCAGGGGACCATTTGTTTTGGAAATTAATAATGCACTTGGTCATATCAGATTTATGCTGAACTCTAGTCAAACAGAGATTCCCTTCTTAGATACACTAGTATATAGGCAAAATAACAGACTACTCACTGACTTATATGTGAAACCAACTGATCATATTCTCTTACTACATTACAATTCTTTTCACCCTCCATAGCTAAAAAGGACTCTACCCAAATCTCAGTTGGCAAGAGTAAAATGGATAGTTGTGGCAGATGATAAAGCGAAGTGAGATTAACAGAGATGTGTCATAAATTCCAGGCAAGGGGATACCCAAAAGACCTCTTGAAAAAACAATTTGATGATATCAAAAGAAAAAGTAGAGTTGAGATGTTTGAAAAGAAATAGAAAAAATTTGTTAATCATGTAGCATTTGTGACACGCTATAATGTCTTACGTAGACATATTGCAAAAATTCATGTGATAAACAGTTTTTAATTCATGTGAAAAGTTTTTGTTATTGGATTGCATCTGACTATAAGTCTTTCTCATCAAATTCAATCTGCCCCATAAAGTGAATCACCCCGCTGGAAGATTAGACCCATGGGCAAACAGGTACAGGTATGGGATCCATTATCAAGAAACCCCTTATTCAGAATGCTCCGAATTACAGAAAGGTTGACTCCATTTTATTCAAATACTCCAAATTTTTTAAAATAATTTCCTTTTTCTCTGTAATAATAAAACAGTAACATGTACTCGATCCCAACTAAGATATAATTAATCTTTATTGGAGGCAAAACCAGCCTGTTGGGTTTATTTAATGTTTACATGATTTTCTAGTAGATTTACTGTAAGGTATGAAGATCCAGAAAGATCTCTTATCTGGAAAGGTCCAGAGCATTCTTGATAACAGGTCCCATACCTGTACATGTAAATAGATATATCCAGTATATTTATACATTTGACATTAGGACAGTGCGGTCACATATTATACAGTGACATATGTTTCACACCACTGGCTTCATGGTTCAGCTGGATATTATTAGCATGGTGTATAATGTAAATTCATTTAGAGGCAAATTCACTGACATCCAAAAAAATCGCCAATGCTAATTCACTAAAATCTGAAATTGCCTCCAGGGCGCCAAACTTTGGTGAAGTTGTGCTAGCATTACTGCGCCAAGCTAAGTTGTGCTAGCATTACATAATTTGAATACGGGGGGAAGTTACATTTCAATGGACATACGTCCATTTGTTGCAACAAATAAATTACACTACACAAGCCCAGGAAATCTCAATAAAATAAAGTTGTTATTTTGCCCAACACATGAGCCCAGTGTTAGTTTATGTGCCATATGTTAGGAAATGTAGGGGTGAAGCCGGTTATCCCCCAAAAAACATGTATGCTCCTTTTCAGCCTATCACCCTGAAAAAGGAAAGACGCTATCGTTTTTTGGGAAATTTTTCAACAATTTTTTACAAACTCATTTTTAATCTATTGCACTTTGCCTGGTCTGAGGTGGTGAAGGCAAGTCTGGCTCAAGAGGCAACTTCAGGAATATCTGCATCTTAGTGAATTTGCGTAGTTACGTCCATTCACCAGAGCAAAAATTCACCAGGTGTTAGGGAGTGAAGTACCACTACAGTCTATCTCCTTTGCTAGCGAAGTTATGCCAGCGACCGTTAATAAATCGGTGAAGTACCGAAATGACGTCACTCTGGTGAATTGGTGTTTGTCACTTCGCCTTTTTAGTAAATTTGCCTCTTAGGCTTCCTGATTTCCAGCTTATTGATCACAGTGTTATTGATTTAATGAGGACCTATCTTGTTTTGATTGTGGTTAAATATTCTGAATATTGCACCTTGTTTAAAAGATATTTAAGGCATGTTTATGTATTAGAAATAGTTTTTCTTTATTTAAAGGTAAAATAAAGCCATCCTGGCAAATTTTAGTTTTTGTACCAGTACACAGCCCACCCGCATCATCTCTACTAGTGATGGGCAAATGTGCGCCGTTTCGCTTTGCCGAAAAATTTGCGAAAAAACTTGGGAAACCACGCCGGCATCTCATTTTTGAAACCGGTGTCTGTTTTTTTGATGCGCCACCTGAATGTCACTATACATCATACTAAAAGTTAATGTGATGTAAACAATCCCTTTAACAACGTAAAACAAGAAAAACATGAAACAAAAACATAAATAGCTGATAAATGGGGAGGTCACATGATCTCATTAATTCTTCATGAAGTCACAAAGCTGAACTGCTAATCATGTGACATGAATGGGGAGGTCACATGATCTCATTAATTCTTCATGAGGTCACAAAGCTGACACAAGAATGGTAAATGACCTGTAGTAACCCCAATCTCATTTATACTTTATGAGGTCGCAAAGTTGAACAGCTGATCATGTGACATGAATGGGGAGGTCACATGATCTCATTAATTCTTCATGAGGTCTGTTAGAAAATGCCCTTATAAGGTCACAAAGCTGAACACCTGATCATGTGACATGAATGGTAGATGACTTGTAGTCTGTACCTATATATATATAGAGCACACGAACCAACCAGAGCCAGATTTGATTCATCAAACAAGAGAGCTGTTTACTTGCAAACAGAGAAACTTCGTTGGATTTTCGAGAACACATCGTTTACATCATGTTTCGCAAGATAATTGACAACTTGCCATGGAGAAAAATGGTAAGAAATATTTTCTGATTTTTATATATATATATATATATATATATATATATATTTATAGGATATATCTGTGTGCAGGTTCTAAAACTAAAATAATGATATAAGGTGATAGATATTGCATACATACCAACAAATATTCACATTTTGCAGCACAGAATTCTTCATTAGAGACTTGTTACAGGACAAATTGTAATTGCTTATAGCACATACCTACTTACAGGTATATTTAGCCATAAAGATAATGACTTTTACATTAAGTAGTTTTGTCACATACCCTGCACTCAGGTGCAAATGCCCAATGTTTTTATAACTTCCAGGACTTGTAAAATTTCAATTCTGCAAAGGAAGTCTTGTTTGTGCACTGGGACATCAAAATAATGATGCCATGTAACACTTATATGGTAAAACGTATCAGTTATTATTATTAATTAGGGAGTTATTGCTGAGTCAATTACAATTCCAGGTGTGTGAATTTTCGACAGCAAAACAGCTTTTTCAATGACAATTTTTGTTACATACATGTTGACAGGTGTAAAAATGATTCTAAAGGGAAAGCTCCTTTGGATTCTTTGCATACTTTTCCATGAAAAACTTTTATTACAACTCCAGATAAACCCCTAAATAGCCGACAGTAATATCAAACACAGGGGATGCAGGTTTTCCGCATTATAAAGGAAAGAACACTGTACCCTCTTTCCTAAAGGATATATATTTATATATCAATCAAAATCAGACATTATTTGGTCAAACCAATGTATGCACTGCTTACTTCCAAAATTATTAGATTCAATACTGAACCGAGGTCAGTCATAACATTTGCACAGCACATATTTATTTGCAAAGGGTTGTATTGCCCATGTTTTTACCTGAAGGCTGATATATTGCATTGCTGTGTCCATCTTTCCATTTTTTGGGAATTCGCATTGCACACAAATATTCTCTGCTCTTCTCTGGTATTTGCACTGTTAGATATTTGTAGAAAATTATTTATAACTATAATTCTGCAATTAACACCAATTCTTGTCTTCTTTTACAGAACAAATCAGCTGACATCACGAGCAACGATAACAATCTCCAGGAACAGTTAAAGGTAAGTAAGTTACAGTTGAAGGTAAGTCCAGCAGAACACACAGAAGTTTGCAGAGAAATAAAAAACACAGACAGTAGGAAAAACTGGGATGAGGAACAACGCACCATAGAGAAAAGAAAACAGGTAAGTTTTGCAGAGACCACCTATTGTGAGATCCCGATGAGAAAATGGAAGAAGATGAAAAAAATAAGAAGATTCGTGAGATCTACCTACCGTGAGATCACCTACAGTAAGATCACCTTGCCATTGAAGAAGAGGATCAGTAGAATAAGAAGATTGATGAGATCTACCTACCGTAAGATCGTCTTGCCATTGAAGGAGAGGATCCATAGAAACTTCAATACCTGTCTTAGAATTAAATAAAACGTAATCAAAATGCAATTCATTGTGTCTCTCTCCATTACTTACTTAAAGAGTTAGTCAATTCAAATTTGAATTGTAATCCCCCTATTCGAATGTAAATTCCAATGTGAGATTTATCACACCTCAACCATGGAAACAGTCCTAATTCCAATATTCGCCACCTAAAACCTGCCAAATTCATGTACAAGTCAATGGCAGATGTCCATCGAGTCATTTGGAGATGTTAATAGCCTTCCTGATATTTAAAGTTTTTTTCAGGAGAAAAACTTGAATTGTACAATCATAAACAAGAGTCAGGCTGAATTCAAAAACCAAGTAATTAGATAATTGTAACGCTTGAGCAGGAACAGTAAACTGAAGCCTAGTCTGGGTACAGCAAAATGGTGGAACAGGCTTTTAAAATGAAGTTTGGCACCAATAGTTTGAATCTGGCATCAGCGTCAGGGCACCCAGCGTCACAGAGTCAGGCAGTAAGTGTGCACCTGCACACACGAAGAGAGCACGTCTTACAGTACCCCCCCTTCAGGAGTACCCTCCAGGGACTCCCATAACTCGTGAGGAAACCTTCTATGAAAAGCTCTGCCTAAACGAGGAGCATGGATATCAGAGGCTTTTACCCAAGACCTCTCCTCAGGTCCAAACCTCCTCCAGTGAACCAGGTACTGAATCTTGCCTCCCGACCTCCTAGAGTCCAAAATGTCTTGTACTTGAAATTCTTGATTGTCATTGAGGAAAATAGGAGCATGAAGAAGTTGAATATCAGAGAAAGCATTCTTCACAATTGGTTTGAGCAGAAAAACATGAGAGGAACTCGAAATGTTCATATTACGAGGAAGATCCAGTCTGACAGATACAGGATTGATCATTTCAATAACTTTATAAGGACCGATGTAGCGAGGTCCAAACTTGAGGGAAGGTAAACAGTTTAACAAGTTGAGTCGACAGCCAAACCAAATCTCCAAGTTGATAGGAAGGACCAGAATAACAGTGTTTGTCAGCAACAGCTTCTGATGAGAAGAGGCCTTAAGAAGAGATTGATGAGCCTGGGACCAGATGGACTTGAAGTCATGAACCAGTGTATCTGCTGCAGGTACTTCAGATTTAAAAACATTAGGTGGAAGAGCAGGAGGTTAATAACCAAAGACAGAGAAAAATGGAGCACAACCTAGTGAATCATGTTGTAAATTATTATGAACAAACTCAGGGAACGAAAGAAGCTCAACCCAATTATCCTGGTTTTGTGAAATAAAGCATTGAAGAAATTGCACAAGCTCTGGTTGATCCTCTCGGTCTGATCATTGCTGAAGACAAGTTTAATTTGATGCCCAGATGTCTAGAAAAAGCACGCCAGAATCTGGATACAAACTGCACCCCTCGATCGGAGACAATGGACTGAGGAACACCATGTAAGAGAAAAATGTCTTTAATTAAAATTAGAGCTAAGGCAGCAGCGGAAGGGAACTTCTTCAGAGGAATAAAATGGGCCATCTTGGAGAATTTATCCACAACCACAAGAATAGCAGTCATCTCAAGAGATTTGGGCAGGTCTACAATAAAGTCCATGGAAATGTCTGACCAGGGTTGGGTTGGTATGGGTAGCAGTTGGAGAAGGCCACAAGGTAACCCGCATGGTCTCTTCTGTTGGGTGCAAACTGTGCAAGCAGAAACAAAGAGCTTGATGTCTTTAGCAAGAGAAGGCCACCAACAATATCTGGAAACAAAGTCACGAGTCACTTGATGCCAGGATGACCAGAAATCCTGGAGGAATGAGCCCACTCGAGAACTTGAGCAACCCTATGTTGTGGTACAAAAATCTTCCTAGAGGGACATCCAGAGACATGATCAGAGTTGGAAAGAGAGACGTAGGAGCCACAATTAAGTCAGTAGAAATTATGGGGGCAAGTGGGACAGGGTTACTCTCCTCCTGCACTAGACATCTGGATAAGGCATCAGCTTTCAAATTTTTTAAGCAGAGCGATAAGAAATAAAATTAAATGTGGGAAAAAAAAGACCATTGGTCCTGATGAGTATTGAGTCTCTTTGCCAAAGAAATTTTGATTTTTATGGTCAATTAGAATAGTAATCGGTTCAATAGTCCCCCTCTAACAAATGACGCCACTCCTCAAGGGCAAGTTTGATGGCTAACAGCTCTCGGTTACCCACATTATAGTTTCTTTCAGCTGGAGAGAGTTTATGTGAAAAATAGGCACATGGATGGCGGGTCCCTTGGAACTCTGCGCGTTGAGACAAAACGGCACCAAACCCCCACCTCGGAAGCATTGACCTCAAGAATAAATGGTTGAGTAGGATCTGGGTGGACAAGAATCTGTGCAGTTCTAAACAAATGTTTGAAACAGACTTGAAAGTTTTTCTTGTAAGAGCAGTAATGGGAGCCGCAGTTTGAGAATTTACGGTAAAAATGAGCAAAACCCAGGAAACGTTGTATGGTCTTCAAAGTCGTGGGAACTGGCCAGTCCAGGACAGCAGAGACTTTGGCAGGGTCCATCTTGAACCCAGAAGGAGAAATAATGGAACCCAAAAATGAGATTGAGGTCTTTAAAATTCACACTTCTCACAGTTTAGCGTTACTTGGAAATTATGATCTGAAAGAGAAGACAAGAAAATCAAAATGTCATCCAAATATACAATAACACAGAACTGCAAAAATTCACAAAGAACATCATTAATAAAGTCCTGAAAAACTGCGTGGCCCCATCCTATGAAAATATTTTCATGAATCAATTTGAAGAAAGATTCGTTTATACGAATAACTTATATAAAAACTATTGTACTATATGGATTCGGTACATCGATGATGTGTTTGCGTTATGGATGGGGCTCCAGGGGACCATTTGTTTTGGAAATTAATAATGCACTTGGTCATATCAGATTTATGCTGAACTCTAGTCAAACAGAGATTCCCTTCTTAGATACACTAGTATATAGGCAAAATAACAGACTACTCACTGACTTATATGTGAAACCAACTGATCATATTCTCTTACTACATTACAATTCTTTTCACCCTCCATAGCTAAAAAGGACTCTACCCAAATCTCAGTTGGCAAGAGTAAAATGGATAGTTGTGGCAGATGATAAAGCGAAGTGAGATTAACAGAGATGTGTCATAAATTCCAGGCAAGGGGATACCCAAAAGACCTCTTGAAAAAACAATTTGATGATATCAAAAGAAAAAGTAGAGTTGAGATGTTTGAAAAGAAATAGAAAAAATTTGTTAATCATGTAGCATTTGTGACACGCTATAATGTCTTACGTAGACATATTGCAAAAATTCATGTGATAAACAGTTTTTAATTCATGTGAAAAGTTTTTGTTATTGGATTGCATCTGACTATAAGTCTTTCTCATCAAATTCAATCTGCCCCATAAAGTGAATCACCCCGCTGGAAGATTAGACCCATGGGCAAACAGGTACAGGTATGGGATCCATTATCAAGAAACCCCTTATTCAGAATGCTCCGAATTACAGAAAGGTTGACTCCATTTTATTCAAATACTCCAAATTTTTTAAAATAATTTCCTTTTTCTCTGTAATAATAAAACAGTAACATGTACTCGATCCCAACTAAGATATAATTAATCTTTATTGGAGGCAAAACCAGCCTGTTGGGTTTATTTAATGTTTACATGATTTTCTAGTAGATTTACTGTAAGGTATGAAGATCCAGAAAGATCTCTTATCCGGAAAGGTCCAGAGCATTCTTGATAACAGGTCCCATACCTGTACATGTAAATAGATATATCCAGTATATTTATACATTTGACATTAGGACAGTGCGGTCACATATTATACAGTGACATATGTTTCACACCACTGGCTTCATGGTTCAGCTGGATATTATTAGCATGGTGTATAATGTAAATTCATTTAGAGGCAAATTCACTGACATCCAAAAAAATCGCCAATGCTAATTCACTAAAATCTGAAATTGCCTCCAGGGCGCCGAACTTTGGTGAAGTTGTGCTAGCATTACTGCGCCAAGCTAAGTTGTGCTAGCATTACATAATTTGAATACGGGGGGAAGTTACATTTCAATGGACATACGTCCATTTGTTGCAGCAAATAAATTACACTACACAAGCCCAGGAAATCTCAATAAAATAAAGTTGTTATTTTGCCCAACACATGAGCCCAGTGTTAGTTTATGTGCCATATGTTAGGAAATGTAGGGGTGAAGCCGGTTATCCCCCAAAAAACATGTATGCTCCTTTTCAGCCTATCACCCTGAAAAAGGAAAAGACGCTATCGTTTTTTGGGAAATTTTTCAACAATTTTTTACAAACTCATTTTTAATCTATTGCACTTTGCCTGGTCTGAGGTGGTGAAGGCAAGTCTGGCTCAAGAGGCAACTTCAGGAATATCTGCATCTTAGTGAATTTGCGTAGTTACGTCCATTCACCAGAGCAAAAATTCACCAGGTGTTAGGGAGTGAAGTACCACTACAGTCTATCTCCTTTGCTAGCGAAGTTATGCCAGCGACCGTTAATAAATCGGTGAAGTACCGAAATGACGTCACTCTGGTGAATTGGTGTTTGTCACTTCGCCTTTTTAGTAAATTTGCCTCTTAGGCTTCCTGATTTCCAGCTTATTGATCACAGTGTTATTGATTTAATGAGGACCTATCTTGTTTTGATTGTGGTTAAATATTCTGAATATTGCACCTTGTATAAAAGATATTTAAGGCATGTTTATGTATTAGAAATAGTTTTTCTTTATTTAAAGGTAAAATAAAGCCATCCTGGCAAATTTTAGTTTTTGTACCAGTACACAGCCCACCCGCATCATCTCTACTAGTGATGGGCAAATGTGCGCCGTTTCGCTTTGCCGAAAAATTTGCGAAAAAACTTGGGAAACCACGCCGGCATCTCATTTTTGAAACCGGTGTCTGTTTTTTTGATGCGCCACCTGAATGTCACTATACATCATACTAAAAGTTAATGTGATGTAAACAATCCCTTTAACAACGTAAAACAAGAAAAACATGAAACAAAAACATAAATAGCTGATCATGTAACATAAATGGGGAGGTCACATGATCTCATTAATTCTTCATGAAGTCACAAAGCTGAACTGCTAATCATGTGACATGAATGGGGAGGTCACATGATCTCATTAATTCTTCATGAGGTCACAAAGCTGACACAAGAATGGTAAATGACCTGTAGTAACCCCAATCTCATTTATACTTTATGAGGTCACAAAGTTGAACAGCTGATCATGTGACATGAATGGGGAGGTCACATGATCTCATTAATTCTTCATGAGGTCTGTTAGAAAATGCCCTTATAAGGTCACAAAGCTGAACACCTGATCATGTGACATGAATGATAGATGACTTGTAGTCTGTACCTATATATATATAGAGCACACGAACCAACCAGAGCCAGATTTGATTCATCAAACAAGAGAGCTGTTTACTTGCAAACAGAGAAACTTCGTTGGATTTTCGAGAACACATCGTTTACATCATGTTTCGCAAGATAATTGACAACTTGCCATGGAGAAAAATGGTAAGAAATATTTTCTGATTTTTATATATATATATATATATATATATATATATATATATATATATTTATAGGATATATCTGTGTGCAGGTTCTAAAACTAAAATAATGATATAAGGTGATAGATATTGCATACATACCAACAAATATTCACATTTTGCAGCACAGAATTCTTCATTAGAGACTTGTTACAGGACAAATTGTAATTGCTTATAGCACATACCTACTTACAGGTATATTTAGCCATAAAGATAATGACTTTTACATTAAGTAGTTTTGTCACATACCCTGCACTCAGGTGCAAATGCCCAATGTTTTTATAACTTCCAGGACTTGTAAAATTTCAATTCTGCAAAGGAAGTCTTGTTTGTGCACTGGGACATCAAAATAATGATGCCATGTAACAATTATATGGTAAAACGTATCAGTTATTATTATTAATTAGGGAGTTATTGCTGAGTCAATTACAATTCCAGGTGTGTGAATTTTCGACAGCAAAACAGCTTTTTCAATGACAATTTTTGTTACATACATGTTGACAGGTGTAAAAATGATTCTAAAGGGAAAGCTCCTTTGGATTCTTTGCATACTTTTCCATGAAAAACTTTTATTACAACTCCAGATAAACCCCTAAATAGCCGACAGTAATATCAAACACAGGGGATGCAGGTTTTCCGCATTATAAAGGAAAGAACACTGTACCCTCTTTCCTAAAGGATATATATTTATATATCAATCAAAATCAGACATTATTTGGTCAAACCAATGTATGCACTGCTTACTTCCAAAATTATTAGATTCAATACTGAACCGAGGTCAGTCATAACATTTGCACAGCACATATTTATTTGCAAATGGTTGTATTGCCCATGTTTTTACCTGAAGGCTGATATATTGCATTGCTGTGTCCATCTTTCCATTTTTTGGGAATTCACATTGCACACAAATATTCTCTGCTCTTCTCTGGTATTTGCACTGTTAGATATTTGTAGAAAATTATTTATAACTATAATTCTGCAATTAACACCAATTCTTGTCTTCTTTTACAGAACAAATCAGCTGACATCACGAGCAACGATAACAATCTCCAGGAACAGTTAAAGGTAAGTAAGTTACAGTTGAAGGTAAGTCCAGCAGAACACACAGAAGTTTGCAGAGAAATAAAAAACACAGACAGTAGGAAAAACTGGGATGAGGAACAACGCACCATAGAGAAAAGAAAACAGGTAAGTTTTGCAGAGACCACCTATTGTGAGATCCCGATGAGAAAATGGAAGAAGATGAAAAAAATAAGAAGATTCGTGAGATCTACCTACCGTGAGATCACCTACAGTAAGATCACCTTGCCATTGAAGAAGAGGATCAGTAGAATAAGAAGATTGATGAGATCTACCTACCGTAAGATCGTCTTGCCATTGAAGGAGAGGATCCATAGAAACTTCAATACATGTCTTAGAATTAAATAAAACGTAATCAAAATGCAATTCATTGTGTCTCTCTCCATTACTTACTTAAAGAGTTAGTCAATTCAAATTTGAATTGTAATCCCCCTATTCGAATGTAAATTCCAATGTGAGATTTATCACACCTCAACCATGGAAACAGTCCTAATTCCAATATTCGCCACCTAAAACCTGCCAAATTCATGTACAAGTCAATGGCAGATGTCCATCGAGTCATTTGGAGATGTTAATAGCCTTCCTGATATTTAAAGTTTTTTTCAGGAGAAAAACTTGAATTGTACAATCATAAACAAGAGTCAGGCTGAATTCAAAAACCAAGTAATTAGATAATTGTAACGCTTGAGCAGGAACAGTAAACTGAAGCCTAGTCTGGGTACAGCAAAATGGTGGAACAGGCTTTTAAAATGAAGTTTGGCACCAATAGTTTGAATCTGGCATCAGCGTCAGGGCACCCAGCGTCACAGAGTCAGGCAGGAAGTGTGCACCTGCACACACGAAGAGAGCACGTCTTACAGTACCCCCCCTTCAGGAGTACCCTCCAGGGACTCCCATAACTCGTGAGGAAACCTTCTATGAAAAGCTCTGCCTAAACGAGGAGCATGGATATCAGAGGCTTTTACCCAAGACCTCTCCTCAGGTCCAAACCTCCTCCAGTGAACCAGGTACTGAATCTTGCCTCCCGACCTCCTAGAGTCCAAAATGTCTTGTACTTGAAATTCTTGATTGTCATTGAGGAAAATAGGAGCATGAAGAAGTTGAATATCAGAGAAAGCATTCTTCACAATTGGTTTGAGCAGAAAAACATGAGAGGAACTCGAAATGTTCATATTACGAGGAAGATCCAGTCTGACAGATACAGGATTGATCATTTCAATAACTTTATAAGGACCGATGTAGCGAGGTCCAAACTTGAGGGAAGGTAAACAGTTTAACAAGTTGAGTCGACAGCCAAACCAAATCTCCAAGTTGATAGGAAGGACCAGAATAACAGTGTTTGTCAGCAACAGCTTCTGATGAGAAGAGGCCTTAAGAAGAGATTGATGAGCCTGGGACCAGATGGACTTGAAGTCATGAACCAGTGTATCTGCTGCAGGTACTTCAGATTTAAAAACATTAGGTGGAAGAGCAGGAGGTTAATAACCAAAGACAGAGAAAAATGGAGCACAACCTAGTGAATCATGTTGTAAATTATTATGAACAAACTCAGGGAACGAAAGAAGCTCAACCCAATTATCCTGGTTTTGTGAAATAAAGCATTGAAGAAATTGCACAAGCTCTGGTTGATCCTCTCGGTCTGATCATTGCTGAAGACAAGCTTAATTTGATGCCCAGATGTCTAGAAAAAGCACGCCAGAATCTGGATACAAACTGCACCCCTCGATCGGAGACAATGGACTGAGGAACACCATGTAAGAGAAAAATGTCTTTAATTAAAATTAGAGCTAAGGCAGCAGCGGAAGGGAACTTCTTCAGAGGAATAAAATGGGCCATCTTGGAGAATTTATCCACAACCACAAGAATAGCAGTCATCTCAAGAGATTTGGGCAGGTCTACAATAAAGTCCATGGAAATGTCTGACCAGGGTTGGGTTGGTATGGGTAGCAGTTGGAGAAGGCCACAAGGTAACCCGCATGGTCTCTTCTGTTGGGTGCAAACTGTGCAAGCAGAAACAAAGAGCTTGATGTCTTTAGCAAGAGAAGGCCACCAACAATATCTGGAAACAAAGTCACGAGTCACTTGATGCCAGGATGACCAGAAATCCTGGAGGAATGAGCCCACTCGAGAACTTGAGCAACCCTATGTTGTGGTACAAAAATCTTCCTAGAGGGACATCCAGAGACATGATCAGAGTTGGAAAGAGAGACGTAGGAGCCACAATTAAGTCAGTAGAAATTATGGGGGCAAGTGGGACAGGGTTACTCTCCTCCTGCACTAGACATCTGGATAAGGCATCAGCTTTCAAATTTTTTAAGCAGAGCGATAAGAAATAAAATTAAATGTGGGAAAAAAAAGACCATTGGTCCTGATGAGTATTGAGTCTCTTTGCCAAAGAAATTTTGATTTTTATGGTCAATTAGAATAGTAATCGGTTCAATAGTCCCCCTCTAACAAATGACGCCACTCCTCAAGGGCAAGTTTGATGGCTAACAGCTCTCGGTTACCCACATTATAGTTTCTTTCAGCTGGAGAGAGTTTATGTGAAAAATAGGCACATGGATGGCGGGTCCCTTGGAACTCTGCGCGTTGAGACAAAACGGCACCAAACCCCCACCTCGGAAGCATTGACCTCAAGAATAAATGGTTGAGTAGGATCTGGGTGGACAAGAATCTGTGCAGTTCTAAACAAATGTTTGAAACAGACTTGAAAGTTTTTCTTGTAAGAGCAGTAATGGGAGCCGCAGTTTGAGAATTTACGGTAAAAATGAGCAAAACCCAGGAAACGTTGTATGGTCTTCAAAGTCGTGGGAACTGGCCAGTCCAGGACAGCAGAGACTTTGGCAGGGTCCATCTTGAACCCAGAAGGAGAAATAATGGAACCCAAAAATGAGATTGAGGTCTTTAAAATTCACACTTCTCACAGTTTAGCGTTACTTGGAAATTATGATCTGAAAGAGAAGACAAGAAAATCAAAATGTCATCCAAATATACAATAACACAGAACTGCAAAAATTCACAAAGAACATCATTAATAAAGTCCTGAAAAACTGCGTGGCCCCATCCTATGAAAATATTTTCATGAATCAATTTGAAGAAAGATTCGTTTATACGAATAACTTATATAAAAACTATTGTACTATATGGATTCGGTACATTGATGATGTGTTTGCGTTATGGATGGGGCTCCAGGGGACCATTTGTTTTGGAAATTAATAATGCACTTGGTCATATCAGATTTATGCTGAACTCTAGTCAAACAGAGATTCCCTTCTTAGATACACTAGTATATAGGCAAAATAACAGACTACTCACTGACTTATATGTGAAACCAACTGATCATATTCTCTTACTACATTACAATTCTTTTCACCCTCCATAGCTAAAAAGGACTCTACCCAAATCTCAGTTGGCAAGAGTAAAATGGATAGTTGTGGCAGATGATAAAGCGAAGTGAGATTAACAGAGATGTGTCATAAATTCCAGGCAAGGGGATACCCAAAAGACCTCTTGAAAAAACAATTTGATGATATCAAAAGAAAAAGTAGAGTTGAGATGTTTGAAAAGAAATAGAAAAAATTTGTTAATCATGTAGCATTTGTGACACGCTATAATGTCTTACGTAGACATATTGCAAAAATTCATGTGATAAACAGTTTTTAATTCATGTGAAAAGTTTTTGTTATTGGATTGCATCTGACTATAAGTCTTTCTCATCAAATTCAATCTGCCCCATAAAGTGAATCACCCCGCTGGAAGATTAGACCCATGGGCAAACAGGTACAGGTATGGGATCCATTATCAAGAAACCCCTTATTCAGAATGCTCCGAATTACAGAAAGGTTGACTCCATTTTATTCAAATACTCCAAATTTTTTAAAATAATTTCCTTTTTCTCTGTAATAATAAAACAGTAACATGTACTCGATCCCAACTAAGATATAATTAATCTTTATTGGAGGCAAAACCAGCCTGTTGGGTTTATTTAATGTTTACATGATTTTCTAGTAGATTTACTGTAAGGTATGAAGATCCAGAAAGATCTCTTATCCGGAAAGGTCCAGAGCATTCTTGATAACAGGTCCCATACCTGTACATGTAAATAGATATATCCAGTATATTTATACATTTGACATTAGGACAGTGCGGTCACATATTATACAGTGACATATGTTTCACACCACTGGCTTCATGGTTCAGCTGGATATTATTAGCATGGTGTATAATGTAAATTCATTTAGAGGCAAATTCACTGACATCCAAAAAAATCGCCAATGCTAATTCACTAAAATCTGAAATTGCCTCCAGGGCGCCGAACTTTGGTGAAGTTGTGCTAGCATTACTGCGCCAAGCTAAGTTGTGCTAGCATTACATAATTTGAATACGGGGGGAAGTTACATTTCAATGGACATACGTCCATTTGTTGCAGCAAATAAATTACACTACACAAGCCCAGGAAATCTCAATAAAATAAAGTTGTTATTTTGCCCAACACATGAGCCCAGTGTTAGTTTATGTGCCATATGTTAGGAAATGTAGGGGTGAAGCCGGTTATCCCCCAAAAAACATGTATGCTCCTTTTCAGCCTATCACCCTGAAAAAGGAAAAGACGCTATCGTTTTTTGGGAAATTTTTCAACAATTTTTTACAAACTCATTTTTAATCTATTGCACTTTGCCTGGTCTGAGGTGGTGAAGGCAAGTCTGGCTCAAGAGGCAACTTCAGGGATATCTGCATCTTAGTGAATTTGCGTAGTTACGTCCATTCACCAGAGCAAAAATTCACCAGGTGTTAGGGAGCGAAGTACCACTACAGTCTATCTCCTTTGCTAGCGAAGTTATGCCAGCGACCGTTAATAAATCGGTGAAGTACCGAAATGACGTCACTCTGGTGAATTGGTGTTTGTCACTTCGCCTTTTTAGTAAATTTGCCTCTTAGGCTTCCTGATTTCCAGCTTATTGATCACAGTGTTATTGATTTAATGAGGACCTATCTTGTTTTGATTGTGGTTAAATATTCTGAATATTGCACCTTGTTTAAAAGATATTTAAGGCATGTTTATGTATTAGAAATAGTTTTTCTTTATTTAAAGGTAAAATAAAGCCATCCTGGCAAATTTTAGTTTTTGTACCAGTACACAGCCCACCCGCATCATCTCTACTAGTGATGGGCAAATGTGCGCCGTTTCGCTTTGCCGAAAAATTTGCGAAAAAACTTGGGAAACCACGCCGGCATCTCATTTTTGAAACCGGTGTCTGTTTTTTTGATGCGCCACCTGAATGTCACTATACATCATACTAAAAGTTAATGTGATGTAAACAATCCCTTTAACAACGTAAAACAAGAAAAACATGAAACAAAAACATAAATAGCTGATCATGTAACATAAATGGGGAGGTCACATGATCTCATTAATTCTTCATGAAGTCACAAAGCTGAACTGCTAATCATGTGACATGAATGGGGAGGTCACATGATCTCATTAATTCTTCATGAGGTCACAAAGCTGACACAAGAATGGTAAATGACCTGTAGTAACCCCAATCTCATTTATACTTTATGAGGTCACAAAGTTGAACAGCTGATCATGTGACATGAATGGGGAGGTCACATGATCTCATTAATTCTTCATGAGGTCTGTTAGAAAATGCCCTTATAAGGTCACAAAGCTGAACACCTGATCATGTGACATGAATGGTAGATGACTTGTAGTCTGTACCTATATATATATAGAGCACACGAACCAACCAGAGCCAGATTTGATTCATCAAACAAGAGAGCTGTTTACTTGCAAACAGAGAAACTTCGTTGGATTTTCGAGAACACATCATTTACATCATGTTTCGCAAGATAATTGACAACTTGCCATGGAGAAAAATGGTAAGAAATATTTTCTGATTTTTATATATATATATATATATATATATATCTATATTTATAGGATATATCTGTGTGCAGGTTCTAAAACTAAAATAATGATATAAGGTGATAGATATTGCATACATACCAACAAATATTCACATTTTGCAGCACAGAATTCTTCATTAGAGACTTGTTACAGGACAAATTGTAATTGCTTATAGCACATACCTACTTACAGGTATATTTAGCCATAAAGATAATGACTTTTACATTAAGTAGTTTTGTCACATACCCTGCACTCAGGTGCAAATGCCCAATGTTTTTATAACTTCCAGGACTTGTAAAATTTCAATTCTGCAAAGGAAGTCTTGTTTGTGCACTGGGACATCAAAATAATGATGCCATGTAACACTTATATGGTAAAACGTATCAGTTATTATTATTAATTAGGGAGTTATTGCTGAGTCAATTACAATTCCAGGTGTGTGAATTTTCGACAGCAAAACAGCTTTTTCAATGACAATTTTTGTTACATACATGTTGACAGGTGTAAAAATGATTCTAAAGGGAAAGCTCCTTTGGATTGTTTGCATACTTTTCCATGAAAAACTTTTATTACAACTCCAGATAAACCCCTAAATAGCCGACAGTAATATCAAACACAGGGGATGCAGGTTTTCCGCATTATAAAGGAAAGAACACTGTACCCTCTTTCCTAAAGGATATATATTTATATATCAATCAAAATCAGACATTATTTGGTCAAACCAATGTATGCACTGCTTACTTCCAAAATTATTAGATTCAATACTGAACCGAGGTCAGTCATAACATTTGCACAGCACATATTTATTTGCAAATGGTTGTATTGCCCATGTTTTTACCTGAAGGCTGATATATTGCATTGCTGTGTCCATCTTTCCATTTTTTGGGAATTCACATTGCACACAAATATTCTCTGCTCTTCTCTGGTATTTGCACTGTTAGATATTTGTAGAAAATTATTTATAACTATAATTCTGCAATTAACACCAATTCTTGTCTTCTTTTACAGAACAAATCAGCTGACATCACGAGCAACGATAACAATCTCCAGGAACAGTTAAAGGTAAGTAAGTTACAGTTGAAGGTAAGTCCAGCAGAACACACAGAAGTTTGCAGAGAAATAAAAAACACAGACAGTAGGAAAAACTGGGATGAGGAACAACGCACCATAGAGAAAAGAAAACAGGTAAGTTTTGCAGAGACCACCTATTGTGAGATCCCGATGAGAAAATGGAAGAAGATGAAAAAAATAAGAAGATTCGTGAGATCTACCTACCGTGAGATCACCTACAGTAAGATCACCTTGCCATTGAAGAAGAGGATCAGTAGAATAAGAAGATTGATGAGATCTACCTACCGTAAGATCGTCTTGCCATTGAAGGAGAGGATCCATAGAAACTTCAATACATGTCTTAGAATTAAATAAAACGTAATCAAAATGCAATTCATTGTGTCTCTCTCCATTACTTACTTAAAGAGTTAGTCAATTCAAATTTGAATTGTAATCCCCCTATTCGAATGTAAATTCCAATGTGAGATTTATCACACCTCAACCATGGAAACAGTCCTAATTCCAATATTCGCCACCTAAAACCTGCCAAATTCATGTACAAGTCAATGGCAGATGTCCATCGAGTCATTTGGAGATGTTAATAGCCTTCCTGATATTTAAAGTTTTTTTCAGGAGAAAAACTTGAATTGTACAATCATAAACAAGAGTCAGGCTGAATTCAAAAACCAAGTAATTAGATAATTGTAACGCTTGAGCAGGAACAGTAAACTGAAGCCTAGTCTGGGTACAGCAAAATGGTGGAACAGGCTTTTAAAATGAAGTTTGGCACCAATAGTTTGAATCTGGCATCAGCATCAGGGCACCCAGCGTCACAGAGTCAGGCAGGAAGTGTGCACCTGCACACACGAAGAGAGCACGTCTTACAGTACCCCCCCTTCAGGAGTACCCTCCAGGGACTCCCATAACTCGTGAGGAAACCTTCTATGAAAAGCTCTGCCTAAACGAGGAGCATGGATATCAGAGGCTTTTACCCAAGACCTCTCCTCAGGTCCAAACCTCCTCCAGTGAACCAGGTACTGAATCTTGCCTCCCGACCTCCTAGAGTCCAAAATGTCTTGTACTTGAAATTCTTGATTGTCATTGAGGAAAATAGGAGCATGAAGAAGTTGAATATCAGAGAAAGCATTCTTCACAATTGGTTTGAGCAGAAAAACATGAGAGGAACTCGAAATGTTCATATTACGAGGAAGATCCAGTCTGACAGATACAGGATTGATCATTTCAATAACTTTATAAGGACCGATGTAGCGAGGTCCAAACTTGAGGGAAGGTAAACAGTTTAACAAGTTGAGTCGACAGCCAAACCAAATCTCCAAGTTGATAGGAAGGACCAGAATAACAGTGTTTGTCAGCAACAGCTTCTGATGAGAAGAGGCCTTAAGAAGAGATTGATGAGCCTGGGACCAGATGGACTTGAAGTCATGAACCAGTGTATCTGCTGCAGGTACTTCAGATTTAAAAACATTAGGTGGAAGAGCAGGAGGTTAATAACCAAAGACAGAGAAAAATGGAGCACAACCTAGTGAATCATGTTGTAAATTATTATGAACAAACTCAGGGAACGAAAGAAGCTCAACCCAATTATCCTGGTTTTGTGAAATAAAGCATTGAAGAAATTGCACAAGCTCTGGTTGATCCTCTCGGTCTGATCATTGCTGAAGACAAGTTTAATTTGATGCCCAGATGTCTAGAAAAAGCACGCCAGAATCTGGATACAAACTGCACCCCTCGATCGGAGACAATGGACTGAGGAACACCATGTAAGAGAAAAATGTCTTTAATTAAAATTAGAGCTAAGGCAGCAGCGGAAGGGAACTTCTTCAGAGGAATAAAATGGGCCATCTTGGAGAATTTATCCACAACCACAAGAATAGCAGTCATCTCAAGAGATTTGGGCAGGTCTACAATAAAGTCCATGGAAATGTCTGACCAGGGTTGGGTTGGTATGGGTAGCAGTTGGAGAAGGCCACAAGGTAACCCGCATGGTCTCTTCTGTTGGGTGCAAACTGTGCAAGCAGAAACAAAGAGCTTGATGTCTTTAGCAAGAGAAGGCCACCAACAATATCTGGAAACAAAGTCACGAGTCACTTGATGCCAGGATGACCAGAAATCCTGGAGGAATGAGCCCACTCGAGAACTTGAGCAACCCTATGTTGTGGTACAAAAATCTTCCTAGAGGGACATCCAGAGACATGATCAGAGTTGGAAAGAGAGACGTAGGAGCCACAATTAAGTCAGTAGAAATTATGGGGGCAAGTGGGACAGGGTTACTCTCCTCCTGCACTAGACATCTGGATAAGGCATCAGCTTTCAAATTTTTTAAGCAGAGCGATAAGAAATAAAATTAAATGTGGGAAAAAAAAGACCATTGGTCCTGATGAGTATTGAGTCTCTTTGCCAAAGAAATTTTGATTTTTATGGTCAATTAGAATAGTAATCGGTTCAATAGTCCCCCTCTAACAAATGACGCCACTCCTCAAGGGCAAGTTTGATGGCTAACAGCTCTCGGTTACCCACATTATAGTTTCTTTCAGCTGGAGAGAGTTTATGTGAAAAATAGGCACATGGATGGCGGGTCCCTTGGAACTCTGCGCGTTGAGACAAAACGGCACCAAACCCCCACCTCGGAAGCATTGACCTCAAGAATAAATGGTTGAGTAGGATCTGGGTGGACAAGAATCTGTGCAGTTCTAAACAAATGTTTGAAACAGACTTGAAAGTTTTTCTTGTAAGAGCAGTAATGGGAGCCGCAGTTTGAGAATTTACGGTAAAAATGAGCAAAACCCAGGAAACGTTGTATGGTCTTCAAAGTCGTGGGAACTGGCCAGTCCAGGACAGCAGAGACTTTGGCAGGGTCCATCTTGAACCCAGAAGGAGAAATAATGGAACCCAAAAATGAGATTGAGGTCTTTAAAATTCACACTTCTCACAGTTTAGCGTTACTTGGAAATTATGATCTGAAAGAGAAGACAAGAAAATCAAAATGTCATCCAAATATACAATAACACAGAACTGCAAAAATTCACAAAGAACATCATTAATAAAGTCCTGAAAAACTGCGTGGCCCCATCCTATGAAAATATTTTCATGAATCAATTTGAAGAAAGATTCGTTTATACGAATAACTTATATAAAAACTATTGTACTATATGGATTCGGTACATCGATGATGTGTTTGCGTTATGGATGGGGCTCCAGGGGACCATTTGTTTTGGAAATTAATAATGCACTTGGTCATATCAGATTTATGCTGAACTCTAGTCAAACAGAGATTCCCTTCTTAGATACACTAGTATATAGGCAAAATAACAGACTACTCACTGACTTATATGTGAAACCAACTGATCATATTCTCTTACTACATTACAATTCTTTTCACCCTCCATAGCTAAAAAGGACTCTACCCAAATCTCAGTTGGCAAGAGTAAAATGGATAGTTGTGGCAGATGATAAAGCGAAGTGAGATTAACAGAGATGTGTCATAAATTCCAGGCAAGGGGATACCCAAAAGACCTCTTGAAAAAACAATTTGATGATATCAAAAGAAAAAGTAGAGTTGAGATGTTTGAAAAGAAATAGAAAAAATTTGTTAATCATGTAGCATTTGTGACACGCTATAATGTCTTACGTAGACATATTGCAAAAATTCATGTGATAAACAGTTTTTAATTCATGTGAAAAGTTTTTGTTATTGGATTGCATCTGACTATAAGTCTTTCTCATCAAATTCAATCTGCCCCATAAAGTGAATCACCCCGCTGGAAGATTAGACCCATGGGCAAACAGGTACAGGTATGGGATCCATTATCAAGAAACCCCTTATTCAGAATGCTCCGAATTACAGAAAGGTTGACTCCATTTTATTCAAATACTCCAAATTTTTTAAAATAATTTCCTTTTTCTCTGTAATAATAAAACAGTAACATGTACTCGATCCCAACTAAGATATAATTAATCTTTATTGGAGGCAAAACCAGCCTGTTGGGTTTATTTAATGTTTACATGATTTTCTAGTAGATTTACTGTAAGGTATGAAGATCCAGAAAGATCTCTTATCTGGAAAGGTCCAGAGCATTCTTGATAACAGGTCCCATACCTGTACATGTAAATAGATATATCCAGTATATTTATACATTTGACATTAGGACAGTGCGGTCACATATTATACAGTGACATATGTTTCACACCACTGGCTTCATGGTTCAGCTGGATATTATTAGCATGGTGTATAATGTAAATTCATTTAGAGGCAAATTCACTGACATCCAAAAAAATCGCCAATGCTAATTCACTAAAATCTGAAATTGCCTCCAGGGCGCCAAACTTTGGTGAAGTTGTGCTAGCATTACTGCGCCAAGCTAAGTTGTGCTAGCATTACATAATTTGAATACGGGGGGAAGTTACATTTCAATGGACATACGTCCATTTGTTGCAACAAATAAATTACACTACACAAGCCCAGGAAATCTCAATAAAATAAAGTTGTTATTTTGCCCAACACATGAGCCCAGTGTTAGTTTATGTGCCATATGTTAGGAAATGTAGGGGTGAAGCCGGTTATCCCCCAAAAAACATGTATGCTCCTTTTCAGCCTATCACCCTGAAAAAGGAAAGACGCTATCGTTTTTTGGGAAATTTTTCAACAATTTTTTACAAACTCATTTTTAATCTATTGCACTTTGCCTGGTCTGAGGTGGTGAAGGCAAGTCTGGCTCAAGAGGCAACTTCAGGAATATCTGCATCTTAGTGAATTTGCGTAGTTACGTCCATTCACCAGAGCAAAAATTCACCAGGTGTTAGGGAGTGAAGTACCACTACAGTCTATCTCCTTTGCTAGCGAAGTTATGCCAGCGACCGTTAATAAATCGGTGAAGTACCGAAATGACGTCACTCTGGTGAATTGGTGTTTGTCACTTCGCCTTTTTAGTAAATTTGCCTCTTAGGCTTCCTGATTTCCAGCTTATTGATCACAGTGTTATTGATTTAATGAGGACCTATCTTGTTTTGATTGTGGTTAAATATTCTGAATATTGCACCTTGTTTAAAAGATATTTAAGGCATGTTTATGTATTAGAAATAGTTTTTCTTTATTTAAAGGTAAAATAAAGCCATCCTGGCAAATTTTAGTTTTTGTACCAGTACACAGCCCACCCGCATCATCTCTACTAGTGATGGGCAAATGTGCGCCGTTTCGCTTTGCCGAAAAATTTGCGAAAAAACTTGGGAAACCACGCCGGCATCTCATTTTTGAAACCGGTGTCTGTTTTTTTGATGCGCCACCTGAATGTCACTATACATCATACTAAAAGTTAATGTGATGTAAACAATCCCTTTAACAACGTAAAACAAGAAAAACATGAAACAAAAACATAAATAGCTGATCATGTAACATAAATGGGGAGGTCACATGATCTCATTAATTCTTCATGAAGTCACAAAGCTGAACTGCTAATCATGTGACATGAATGGGGAGGTCACATGATCTCATTAATTCTTCATGAGGTCACAAAGCTGACACAAGAATGGTAAATGACCTGTAGTAACCCCAATCTCATTTATACTTTATGAGGTCACAAAGTTGAACAGCTGATCATGTGACATGAATGGGGAGGTCACATGATCTCATTAATTCTTCATGAGGTCTGTTAGAAAATGCCCTTATAAGGTCACAAAGCTGAACACCTGATCATGTGACATGAATGGTAGATGACTTGTAGTCTGTACCTATATATATATAGAGCACACGAACCAACCAGAGCCAGATTTGATTCATCAAACAAGAGAGCTGTTTACTTGCAAACAGAGAAACTTCGTTGGATTTTCGAGAACACATCGTTTACATCATGTTTCGCAAGATAATTGACAACTTGCCATGGAGAAAAATGGTAAGAAATATTTTCTGATTTTTATATATATATATATATATATATATATATATATCTATATATCTATATTTATAGGATATATCTGTGTGCAGGTTCTAAAACTAAAATAATGATATAAGGTGATAGATATTGCATACATACCAACAAATATTCACATTTTGCAGCACAGAATTCTTCATTAGAGACTTGTTACAGGACAAATTGTAATTGCTTATAGCACATACCTACTTACAGGTATATTTAGCCATAAAGATAATGACTTTTACATTAAGTAGTTTTGTCACATACCCTGCACTCAGGTGCAAATGCCCAATGTTTTTATAACTTCCAGGACTTGTAAAATTTCAATTCTGCAAAGGAAGTCTTGTTTGTGCACTGGGACATCAAAATAATGATGCCATGTAACAATTATATGGTAAAACGTATCAGTTATTATTATTAATTAGGGAGTTATTGCTGAGTCAATTACAATTCCAGGTGTGTGAATTTTCGACAGCAAAACAGCTTTTTCAATGACAATTTTTGTTACATACATGTTGACAGGTGTAAAAATGATTCTAAAGGGAAAGCTCCTTTGGATTGTTTGCATACTTTTCCATGAAAAACTTTTATTACAACTCCAGATAAACCCCTAAATAGCCGACAGTAATATCAAACACAGGGGATGCAGGTTTTCCGCATTATAAAGGAAAGAACACTGTACCCTCTTTCCTAAAGGATATATATTTATATATCAATCAAAATCAGACATTATTTGGTCAAACCAATGTATGCACTGCTTACTTCCAAAATTATTAGATTCAATACTGAACCGAGGTCAGTCATAACATTTGCACAGCACATATTTATTTGCAAATGGTTGTATTGCCCATGTTTTTACCTGAAGGCTGATATATTGCATTGCTGTGTCCATCTTTCCATTTTTTGGGAATTCACATTGCACACAAATATTCTCTGCTCTTCTCTGGTATTTGCACTGTTAGATATTTGTAGAAAATTATTTATAACTATAATTCTGCAATTAACACCAATTCTTGTCTTCTTTTACAGAACAAATCAGCTGACATCACGAGCAACGATAACAATCTCCAGGAACAGTTAAAGGTAAGTAAGTTACAGTTGAAGGTAAGTCCAGCAGAACACACAGAAGTTTGCAGAGAAATAAAAAACACAGACAGTAGGAAAAACTGGGATGAGGAACAACGCACCATAGAGAAAAGAAAACAGGTAAGTTTTGCAGAGACCACCTATTGTGAGATCCCGATGAGAAAATGGAAGAAGATGAAAAAAATAAGAAGATTCGTGAGATCTACCTACCGTGAGATCACCTACAGTAAGATCACCTTGCCATTGAAGAAGAGGATCAGTAGAATAAGAAGATTGATGAGATCTACCTACCGTAAGATCGTCTTGCCATTGAAGGAGAGGATCCATAGAAACTTCAATACATGTCTTAGAATTAAATAAAACGTAATCAAAATGCAATTCATTGTGTCTCTCTCCATTACTTACTTAAAGAGTTAGTCAATTCAAATTTGAATTGTAATCCCCCTATTCGAATGTAAATTCCAATGTGAGATTTATCACACCTCAACCATGGAAACAGTCCTAATTCCAATATTCGCCACCTAAAACCTGCCAAATTCATGTACAAGTCAATGGCAGATGTCCATCGAGTCATTTGGAGATGTTAATAGCCTTCCTGATATTTAAAGTTTTTTTCAGGAGAAAAACTTGAATTGTACAATCATAAACAAGAGTCAGGCTGAATTCAAAAACCAAGTAATTAGATAATTGTAACGCTTGAGCAGGAACAGTAAACTGAAGCCTAGTCTGGGTACAGCAAAATGGTGGAACAGGCTTTTAAAATGAAGTTTGGCACCAATAGTTTGAATCTGGCATCAGCGTCAGGGCACCCAGCGTCACAGAGTCAGGCAGGAAGTGTGCACCTGCACACACGAAGAGAGCACGTCTTACAGTACCCCCCTTCAGGAGTACCCTCCAGGGACTCCCATAACTCGTGAGGAAACCTTCTATGAAAAGCTCTGCCTAAACGAGGAGCATGGATATCAGAGGCTTTTACCCAAGACCTCTCCTCAGGTCCAAACCTCCTCCAGTGAACCAGGTACTGAATCTTGCCTCCCGACCTCCTAGAGTCCAAAATGTCTTGTACTTGAAATTCTTGATTGTCATTGAGGAAAATAGGAGCATGAAGAAGTTGAATATCAGAGAAAGCATTCTTCACAATTGGTTTGAGCAGAAAAACATGAGAGGAACTCGAAATGTTCATATTACGAGGAAGATCCAGTCTGACAGATACAGGATTGATCATTTCAATAACTTTATAAGGACCGATGTAGCGAGGTCCAAACTTGAGGGAAGGTAAACAGTTTAACAAGTTGAGTCGACAGCCAAACCAAATCTCCAAGTTGATAGGAAGGACCAGAATAACAGTGTTTGTCAGCAACAGCTTCTGATGAGAAGAGGCCTTAAGAAGAGATTGATGAGCCTGGGACCAGATGGACTTGAAGTCATGAACCAGTGTATCTGCTGCAGGTACTTCAGATTTAAAAACATTAGGTGGAAGAGCAGGAGGTTAATAACCAAAGACAGAGAAAAATGGAGCACAACCTAGTGAATCATGTTGTAAATTATTATGAACAAACTCAGGGAACGAAAGAAGCTCAACCCAATTATCCTGGTTTTGTGAAATAAAGCATTGAAGAAATTGCACAAGCTCTGGTTGATCCTCTCGGTCTGATCATTGCTGAAGACAAGTTTAATTTGATGCCCAGATGTCTAGAAAAAGCACGCCAGAATCTGGATACAAACTGCACCCCTCGATCGGAGACAATGGACTGAGGAACACCATGTAAGAGAAAAATGTCTTTAATTAAAATTAGAGCTAAGGCAGCAGCGGAAGGGAACTTCTTCAGAGGAATAAAATGGGCCATCTTGGAGAATTTATCCACAACCACAAGAATAGCAGTCATCTCAAGAGATTTGGGCAGGTCTACAATAAAGTCCATGGAAATGTCTGACCAGGGTTGGGTTGGTATGGGTAGCAGTTGGAGAAGGCCACAAGGTAACCCGCATGGTCTCTTCTGTTGGGTGCAAACTGTGCAAGCAGAAACAAAGAGCTTGATGTCTTTAGCAAGAGAAGGCCACCAACAATATCTGGAAACAAAGTCACGAGTCACTTGATGCCAGGATGACCAGAAATCCTGGAGGAATGAGCCCACTCAAGAACTTGAGCAACCCTATGTTGTGGTACAAAAATCTTCCTAGAGGGACATCCAGAGACATGATCAGAGTTGGAAAGAGAGACGTAGGAGCCACAATTAAGTCAGTAGAAATTATGGGGGCAAGTGGGACAGGGTTACTCTCCTCCTGCACTAGACATCTGGATAAGGCATCAGCTTTCAAATTTTTTAAGCAGAGCGATAAGAAATAAAATTAAATGTGGGAAAAAAAAGACCATTGGTCCTGATGAGTATTGAGTCTCTTTGCCAAAGAAATTTTGATTTTTATGGTCAATTAGAATAGTAATCGGTTCAATAGTCCCCCTCTAACAAATGACGCCACTCCTCAAGGGCAAGTTTGATGGCTAACAGCTCTCGGTTACCCACATTATAGTTTCTTTCAGCTGGAGAGAGTTTATGTGAAAAATAGGCACATGGATGGCGGGTCCCTTGGAACTCTGCGCGTTGAGACAAAACGGCACCAAACCCCCACCTCGGAAGCATTGACCTCAAGAATAAATGGTTGAGTAGGATCTGGGTGGACAAGAATCTGTGCAGTTCTAAACAAATGTTTGAAACAGACTTGAAAGTTTTTCTTGTAAGAGCAGTAATGGGAGCCACAGTTTGAGAATTTACGGTAAAAATGAGCAAAACCCAGGAAACGTTGTATGGTCTTCAAAGTCGTGGGAACTGGCCAGTCCAGGACAGCAGAGACTTTGGCAGGGTCCATCTTGAACCCAGAAGGAGAAATAATGGAACCCAAAAATGAGATTGAGGTCTTTAAAATTCACACTTCTCACAGTTTAGCGTTACTTGGAAATTATGATCTGAAAGAGAAGACAAGAAAATCAAAATGTCATCCAAATATACAATAACACAGAACTGCAAAAATTCACAAAGAACATCATTAATAAAGTCCTGAAAAACTGCGTGGCCCCATCCTATGAAAATATTTTCATGAATCAATTTGAAGAAAGATTCGTTTATACGAATAACTTATATAAAAACTATTGTACTATATGGATTCGGTACATCGATGATGTGTTTGCGTTATGGATGGGGCTCCAGGGGACCATTTGTTTTGGAAATTAATAATGCACTTGGTCATATCAGATTTATGCTGAACTCTAGTCAAACAGAGATTCCCTTCTTAGATACACTAGTATATAGGCAAAATAACAGACTACTCACTGACTTATATGTGAAACCAACTGATCATATTCTCTTACTACATTACAATTCTTTTCACCCTCCATAGCTAAAAAGGACTCTACCCAAATCTCAGTTGGCAAGAGTAAAATGGATAGTTGTGGCAGATGATAAAGCGAAGTGAGATTAACAGAGATGTGTCATAAATTCCAGGCAAGGGGATACCCAAAAGACCTCTTGAAAAAACAATTTGATGATATCAAAAGAAAAAGTAGAGTTGAGATGTTTGAAAAGAAATAGAAAAAATTTGTTAATCATGTAGCATTTGTGACACGCTATAATGTCTTACGTAGACATATTGCAAAAATTCATGTGATAAACAGTTTTTAATTCATGTGAAAAGTTTTTG
This sequence comes from Xenopus petersii, assembly GCA_038501925.1. Taxonomy (NCBI): domain Eukaryota; kingdom Metazoa; phylum Chordata; class Amphibia; order Anura; family Pipidae; genus Xenopus; species Xenopus petersii. The sequence continues at coordinate 8,910,522 of CM076675.1, read as the reverse complement.
TTATTGGATTGCATCTGACTATAAGTCTTTCTCATCAAATTCAATCTGCCCCATAAAGTGAATCACCCCGCTGGAAGATTAGACCCATGGGCAAACAGGTACAGGTATGGGATCCATTATCAAGAAACCCCTTATTCAGAATGCTCCGAATTACAGAAAGGTTGACTCCATTTTATTCAAATACTCCAAATTTTTTAAAATAATTTCCTTTTTCTCTGTAATAATAAAACAGTAACATGTACTCGATCCCAACTAAGATATAATTAATCTTTATTGGAGGCAAAACCAGCCTGTTGGGTTTATTTAATGTTTACATGATTTTCTAGTAGATTTACTGTAAGGTATGAAGATCCAGAAAGATCTCTTATCCGGAAAGGTCCAGAGCATTCTTGATAACAGGTCCCATACCTGTACATGTAAATAGATATATCCAGTATATTTATACATTTGACATTAGGACAGTGCGGTCACATATTATACAGTGACATATGTTTCACACCACTGGCTTCATGGTTCAGCTGGATATTATTAGCATGGTGTATAATGTAAATTCATTTAGAGGCAAATTCACTGACATCCAAAAAAATCGCCAATGCTAATTCACTAAAATCTGAAATTGCCTCCAGGGCGCCGAACTTTGGTGAAGTTGTGCTAGCATTACTGCGCCAAGCTAAGTTGTGCTAGCATTACATAATTTGAATACGGGGGGAAGTTACATTTCAATGGACATACGTCCATTTGTTGCAGCAAATAAATTACACTACACAAGCCCAGGAAATCTCAATAAAATAAAGTTGTTATTTTGCCCAACACATGAGCCCAGTGTTAGTTTATGTGCCATATGTTAGGAAATGTAGGGGTGAAGCCGGTTATCCCCCAAAAAACATGTATGCTCCTTTTCAGCCTATCACCCTGAAAAAGGAAAAGACGCTATCGTTTTTTGGGAAATTTTTCAACAATTTTTTACAAACTCATTTTTAATCTATTGCACTTTGCCTGGTCTGAGGTGGTGAAGGCAAGTCTGGCTCAAGAGGCAACTTCAGGAATATCTGCATCTTAGTGAATTTGCGTAGTTACGTCCATTCACCAGAGCAAAAATTCACCAGGTGTTAGGGAGTGAAGTACCACTACAGTCTATCTCCTTTGCTAGCGAAGTTATGCCAGCGACCGTTAATAAATCGGTGAAGTACCGAAATGACGTCACTCTGGTGAATTGGTGTTTGTCACTTCGCCTTTTTAGTAAATTTGCCTCTTAGGCTTCCTGATTTCCAGCTTATTGATCACAGTGTTATTGATTTAATGAGGACCTATCTTGTTTTGATTGTGGTTAAATATTCTGAATATTGCACCTTGTTTAAAAGATATTTAAGGCATGTTTATGTATTAGAAATAGTTTTTCTTTATTTAAAGGTAAAATAAAGCCATCCTGGCAAATTTTAGTTTTTGTACCAGTACACAGCCCACCCGCATCATCTCTACTAGTGATGGGCAAATGTGCGCCGTTTCGCTTTGCCGAAAAATTTGCGAAAAAACTTGGGAAACCACGCCGGCATCTCATTTTTGAAACCGGTGTCTGTTTTTTTGATGCGCCACCTGAATGTCACTATACATCATACTAAAAGTTAATGTGATGTAAACAATCCCTTTAACAACGTAAAACAAGAAAAACATGAAACAAAAACATAAATAGCTGATCATGTAACATAAATGGGGAGGTCACATGATCTCATTAATTCTTCATGAAGTCACAAAGCTGAACTGCTAATCATGTGACATGAATGGGGAGGTCACATGATCTCATTAATTCTTCATGAGGTCACAAAGCTGACACAAGAATGGTAAATGACCTGTAGTAACCCCAATCTCATTTATACTTTATGAGGTCACAAAGTTGAACAGCTGATCATGTGACATGAATGGGGAGGTCACATGATCTCATTAATTCTTCATGAGGTCTGTTAGAAAATGCCCTTATAAGGTCACAAAGCTGAACACCTGATCATGTGACATGAATGGTAGATGACTTGTAGTCTGTACCTATATATATATAGAGCACACGAACCAACCAGAGCCAGATTTGATTCATCAAACAAGAGAGCTGTTTACTTGCAAACAGAGAAACTTCGTTGGATTTTCGAGAACACATCGTTTACATCATGTTTCGCAAGATAATTGACAACTTGCCATGGAGAAAAATGGTAAGAAATATTTTCTGATTTTTATATATATATATATATATATATATATATATATATATATATATATATATATATATATTTATAGGATATATCTGTGTGCAGGTTCTAAAACTAAAATAATGATATAAGGTGATAGATATTGCATACATACCAACAAATATTCACATTTTGCAGCACAGAATTCTTCATTAGAGACTTGTTACAGGACAAATTGTAATTGCTTATAGCACATACCTACTTACAGGTATATTTAGCCATAAAGATAATGACTTTTACATTAAGTAGTTTTGTCACATACCCTGCACTCAGGTGCAAATGCCCAATGTTTTTATAACTTCCAGGACTTGTAAAATTTCAATTCTGCAAAGGAAGTCTTGTTTGTGCACTGGGACATCAAAATAATGATGCCATGTAACAATTATATGGTAAAACGTATCAGTTATTATTATTAATTAGGGAGTTATTGCTGAGTCAATTACAATTCCAGGTGTGTGAATTTTCGACAGCAAAACAGCTTTTTCAATGACAATTTTTGTTACATACATGTTGACAGGTGTAAAAATGATTCTAAAGGGAAAGCTCCTTTGGATTCTTTGCATACTTTTCCATGAAAAACTTTTATTACAACTCCAGATAAACCCCTAAATAGCCGACAGTAATATCAAACACAGGGGATGCAGGTTTTCCGCATTATAAAGGAAAGAACACTGTACCCTCTTTCCTAAAGGATATATATTTATATATCAATCAAAATCAGACATTATTTGGTCAAACCAATGTATGCACTGCTTACTTCCAAAATTATTAGATTCAATACTGAACCGAGGTCAGTCATAACATTTGCACAGCACATATTTATTTGCAAATGGTTGTATTGCCCATGTTTTTACCTGAAGGCTGATATATTGCATTGCTGTGTCCATCTTTCCATTTTTTGGGAATTCACATTGCACACAAATATTCTCTGCTCTTCTCTGGTATTTGCACTGTTAGATATTTGTAGAAAATTATTTATAACTATAATTCTGCAATTAACACCAATTCTTGTCTTCTTTTACAGAACAAATCAGCTGACATCACGAGCAACGATAACAATCTCCAGGAACAGTTAAAGGTAAGTAAGTTACAGTTGAAGGTAAGTCCAGCAGAACACACAGAAGTTTGCAGAGAAATAAAAAACACAGACAGTAGGAAAAACTGGGATGAGGAACAACGCACCATAGAGAAAAGAAAACAGGTAAGTTTTGCAGAGACCACCTATTGTGAGATCCCGATGAGAAAATGGAAGAAGATGAAAAAAATAAGAAGATTCGTGAGATCTACCTACCGTGAGATCACCTACAGTAAGATCACCTTGCCATTGAAGAAGAGGATCAGTAGAATAAGAAGATTGATGAGATCTACCTACCGTAAGATCGTCTTGCCATTGAAGGAGAGGATCCATAGAAACTTCAATACATGTCTTAGAATTAAATAAAACGTAATCAAAATGCAATTCATTGTGTCTCTCTCCATTACTTACTTAAAGAGTTAGTCAATTCAAATTTGAATTGTAATCCCCCTATTCGAATGTAAATTCCAATGTGAGATTTATCACACCTCAACCATGGAAACAGTCCTAATTCCAATATTCGCCACCTAAAACCTGCCAAATTCATGTACAAGTCAATGGCAGATGTCCATCGAGTCATTTGGAGATGTTAATAGCCTTCCTGATATTTAAAGTTTTTTTCAGGAGAAAAACTTGAATTGTACAATCATAAACAAGAGTCAGGCTGAATTCAAAAACCAAGTAATTAGATAATTGTAACGCTTGAGCAGGAACAGTAAACTGAAGCCTAGTCTGGGTACAGCAAAATGGTGGAACAGGCTTTTAAAATGAAGTTTGGCACCAATAGTTTGAATCTGGCATCAGCGTCAGGGCACCCAGCGTCACAGAGTCAGGCAGGAAGTGTGCACCTGCACACACGAAGAGAGCACGTCTTACAGTACCCCCCTTCAGGAGTACCCTCCAGGGACTCCCATAACTCGTGAGGAAACCTTCTATGAAAAGCTCTGCCTAAACGAGGAGCATGGATATCAGAGGCTTTTACCCAAGACCTCTCCTCAGGTCCAAACCTCCTCCAGTGAACCAGGTACTGAATCTTGCCTCCCGACCTCCTAGAGTCCAAAATGTCTTGTACTTGAAATTCTTGATTGTCATTGAGGAAAATAGGAGCATGAAGAAGTTGAATATCAGAGAAAGCATTCTTCACAATTGGTTTGAGCAGAAAAACATGAGAGGAACTCGAAATGTTCATATTACGAGGAAGATCCAGTCTGACAGATACAGGATTGATCATTTCAATAACTTTATAAGGACCGATGTAGCGAGGTCCAAACTTGAGGGAAGGTAAACAGTTTAACAAGTTGAGTCGACAGCCAAACCAAATCTCCAAGTTGATAGGAAGGACCAGAATAACAGTGTTTGTCAGCAACAGCTTCTGATGAGAAGAGGCCTTAAGAAGAGATTGATGAGCCTGGGACCAGATGGACTTGAAGTCATGAACCAGTGTATCTGCTGCAGGTACTTCAGATTTAAAAACATTAGGTGGAAGAGCAGGAGGTTAATAACCAAAGACAGAGAAAAATGGAGCACAACCTAGTGAATCATGTTGTAAATTATTATGAACAAACTCAGGGAACGAAAGAAGCTCAACCCAATTATCCTGGTTTTGTGAAATAAAGCATTGAAGAAATTGCACAAGCTCTGGTTGATCCTCTCGGTCTGATCATTGCTGAAGACAAGCTTAATTTGATGCCCAGATGTCTAGAAAAAGCACGCCAGAATCTGGATACAAACTGCACCCCTCGATCGGAGACAATGGACTGAGGAACACCATGTAAGAGAAAAATGTCTTTAATTAAAATTAGAGCTAAGGCAGCAGCGGAAGGGAACTTCTTCAGAGGAATAAAATGGGCCATCTTGGAGAATTTATCCACAACCACAAGAATAGCAGTCATCTCAAGAGATTTGGGCAGGTCTACAATAAAGTCCATGGAAATGTCTGACCAGGGTTGGGTTGGTATGGGTAGCAGTTGGAGAAGGCCACAAGGTAACCCGCATGGTCTCTTCTGTTGGGTGCAAACTGTGCAAGCAGAAACAAAGAGCTTGATGTCTTTAGCAAGAGAAGGCCACCAACAATATCTGGAAACAAAGTCATGAGTCACTTGATGCCAGGATGACCAGAAATCCTGGAGGAATGAGCCCACTCGAGAACTTGAGCAACCCTATGTTGTGGTACAAAAATCTTCCTAGAGGGACATCCAGAGACATGATCAGAGTTGGAAAGAGAGACGTAGGAGCCACAATTAAGTCAGTAGAAATTATGGGGGCAAGTGGGACAGGGTTACTCTCCTCCTGCACTAGACATCTGGATAAGGCATCAGCTTTCAAATTTTTTAAGCAGAGCGATAAGAAATAAAATTAAATGTGGGAAAAAAAAGACCATTGGTCCTGATGAGTATTGAGTCTCTTTGCCAAAGAAATTTTGATTTTTATGGTCAATTAGAATAGTAATCGGTTCAATAGTCCCCCTCTAACAAATGACGCCACTCCTCAAGGGCAAGTTTGATGGCTAACAGCTCTCGGTTACCCACATTATAGTTTCTTTCAGCTGGAGAGAGTTTATGTGAAAAATAGGCACATGGATGGCGGGTCCCTTGGAACTCTGCGCGTTGAGACAAAACGGCACCAAACCCCCACCTCGGAAGCATTGACCTCAAGAATAAATGGTTGAGTAGGATCTGGGTGGACAAGAATCTGTGCAGTTCTAAACAAATGTTTGAAACAGACTTGAAAGTTTTTCTTGTAAGAGCAGTAATGGGAGCCGCAGTTTGAGAATTTACGGTAAAAATGAGCAAAACCCAGGAAACGTTGTATGGTCTTCAAAGTCGTGGGAACTGGCCAGTCCAGGACAGCAGAGACTTTGGCAGGGTCCATCTTGAACCCAGAAGGAGAAATAATGGAACCCAAAAATGAGATTGAGGTCTTTAAAATTCACACTTCTCACAGTTTAGCGTTACTTGGAAATTATGATCTGAAAGAGAAGACAAGAAAATCAAAATGTCATCCAAATATACAATAACACAGAACTGCAAAAATTCACAAAGAACATCATTAATAAAGTCCTGAAAAACTGCGTGGCCCCATCCTATGAAAATATTTTCATGAATCAATTTGAAGAAAGATTCGTTTATACGAATAACTTATATAAAAACTATTGTACTATATGGATTCGGTACATCGATGATGTGTTTGCGTTATGGATGGGGCTCCAGGGGACCATTTGTTTTGGAAATTAATAATGCACTTGGTCATATCAGATTTATGCTGAACTCTAGTCAAACAGAGATTCCCTTCTTAGATACACTAGTATATAGGCAAAATAACAGACTACTCACTGACTTATATGTGAAACCAACTGATCATATTCTCTTACTACATTACAATTCTTTTCACCCTCCATAGCTAAAAAGGACTCTACCCAAATCTCAGTTGGCAAGAGTAAAATGGATAGTTGTGGCAGATGATAAAGCGAAGTGAGATTAACAGAGATGTGTCATAAATTCCAGGCAAGGGGATACCCAAAAGACCTCTTGAAAAAACAATTTGATGATATCAAAAGAAAAAGTAGAGTTGAGATGTTTGAAAAGAAATAGAAAAAATTTGTTAATCATGTAGCATTTGTGACACGCTATAATGTCTTACGTAGACATATTGCAAAAATTCATGTGATAAACAGTTTTTAATTCATGTGAAAAGTTTTTGTTATTGGATTGCATCTGACTATAAGTCTTTCTCATCAAATTCAATCTGCCCCATAAAGTGAATCACCCCGCTGGAAGATTAGACAGACCCATGGGCAAACAGGTACAGGTATGGGATCCATTATCAAGAAACCCCTTATTCAGAATGCTCCGAATTACAGAAAGGTTGACTCCATTTTATTCAAATACTCCAAATTTTTTAAAATAATTTCCTTTTTCTCTGTAATAATAAAACAGTAACATGTACTCGATCCCAACTAAGATATAATTAATCTTTATTGGAGGCAAAACCAGCCTGTTGGGTTTATTTAATGTTTACATGATTTTCTAGTAGATTTACTGTAAGGTATGAAGATCCAGAAAGATCTCTTATCCGGAAAGGTCCAGAGCATTCTTGATAACAGGTCCCATACCTGTACATGTAAATAGATATATCCAGTATATTTATACATTTGACATTAGGACAGTGCGGTCACATATTATACAGTGACATATGTTTCACACCACTGGCTTCATGGTTCAGCTGGATATTATTAGCATGGTGTATAATGTAAATTCATTTAGAGGCAAATTCACTGACATCCAAAAAAATCGCCAATGCTAATTCACTAAAATCTGAAATTGCCTCCAGGGCGCCGAACTTTGGTGAAGTTGTGCTAGCATTACTGCGCCAAGCTAAGTTGTGCTAGCATTACATAATTTGAATACGGGGGGAAGTTACATTTCAATGGACATACGTCCATTTGTTGCAACAAATAAATTACACTACACAAGCCCAGGAAATCTCAATAAAATAAAGTTGTTATTTTGCCCAACACATGAGCCCAGTGTTAGTTTATGTGCCATATGTTAGGAAATGTAGGGGTGAAGCCGGTTATCCCCCAAAAAACATGTATGCTCCTTTTCAGCCTATCACCCTGAAAAAGGAAAAGACGCTATCGTTTTTTGGGAAATTTTTCAACAATTTTTTACAAACTCATTTTTAATCTATTGCACTTTGCCTGGTCTGAGGTGGTGAAGGCAAGTCTGGCTCAAGAGGCAACTTCAGGAATATCTGCATCTTAGTGAATTTGCGTAGTTACGTCCATTCACCAGAGCAAAAATTCACCAGGTGTTAGGGAGTGAAGTACCACTACAGTCTATCTCCTTTGCTAGCGAAGTTATGCCAGCGACCGTTAATAAATCGGTGAAGTACCGAAATGACGTCACTCTGGTGAATTGGTGTTTGTCACTTCGCCTTTTTAGTAAATTTGCCTCTTAGGCTTCCTGATTTCCAGCTTATTGATCACAGTGTTATTGATTTAATGAGGACCTATCTTGTTTTGATTGTGGTTAAATATTCTGAATATTGCACCTTGTTTAAAAGATATTTAAGGCATGTTTATGTATTAGAAATAGTTTTTCTTTATTTAAAGGTAAAATAAAGCCATCCTGGCAAATTTTAGTTTTTGTACCAGTACACAGCCCACCCGCATCATCTCTACTAGTGATGGGCAAATGTGCGCCGTTTCGCTTTGCCGAAAAATTTGCGAAAAAACTTGGGAAACCACGCCGGCATCTCATTTTTGAAACCGGTGTCTGTTTTTTTGATGCGCCACCTGAATGTCACTATACATCATACTAAAAGTTAATGTGATGTAAACAATCCCTTTAACAACGTAAAACAAGAAAAACATGAAACAAAAACATAAATAGCTGATCATGTAACATAAATGGGGAGGTCACATGATCTCATTAATTCTTCATGAAGTCACAAAGCTGAACTGCTAATCATGTGACATGAATGGGGAGGTCACATGATCTCATTAATTCTTCATGAGGTCACAAAGCTGACACAAGAATGGTAAATGACCTGTAGTAACCCCAATCTCATTTATACTTTATGAGGTCACAAAGTTGAACAGCTGATCATGTGACATGAATGGGGAGGTCACATGATCTCATTAATTCTTCATGAGGTCTGTTAGAAAATGCCCTTATAAGGTCACAAAGCTGAACATCTGATCATGTGACATGAATGGTAGATGACTTGTAGTCTGTACCTATATATATATAGAGCACACGAACCAACCAGAGCCAGATTTGATTCATCAAACAAGAGAGCTGTTTACTTGCAAACAGAGAAACTTCGTTGGATTTTCGAGAACACATCGTTTACATCATGTTTCGCAAGATAATTGACAACTTGCCATGGAGAAAAATGGTAAGAAATATTTTCTGATTTATATATATATATATATATATATATATATATATATATATATATATTTATAGGATATATCTGTGTGCAGGTTCTAAAACTAAAATAATGATATAAGGTGATAGATATTGCATACATACCAACAAATATTCACATTTTGCAGCACAGAATTCTTCATTAGAGACTTGTTACAGGACAAATTGTAATTGCTTATAGCACATACCTACTTACAGGTATATTTAGCCATAAAGATAATGACTTTTACATTAAGTAGTTTTGTCACATACCCTGCACTCAGGTGCAAATGCCCAATGTTTTTATAACTTCCAGGACTTGTAAAATTTCAATTCTGCAAAGGAAGTCTTGTTTGTGCACTGGGACATCAAAATAATGATGCCATGTAACACTTATATGGTAAAACGTATCAGTTATTATTATTAATTAGGGAGTTATTGCTGAGTCAATTACAATTCCAGGTGTGTGAATTTTCGACAGCAAAACAGCTTTTTCAATGACAATTTTTGTTACATACATGTTGACAGGTGTAAAAATGATTCTAAAGGGAAAGCTCCTTTGGATTGTTTGCATACTTTTCCATGAAAAACTTTTATTACAACTCCAGATAAACCCCTAAATAGCCGACAGTAATATCAAACACAGGGGATGCAGGTTTTCCGCATTATAAAGGAAAGAACACTGTACCCTCTTTCCTAAAGGATATATATTTATATATCAATCAAAATCAGACATTATTTGGTCAAACCAATGTATGCACTGCTTACTTCCAAAATTATTAGATTCAATACTGAACCGAGGTCAGTCATAACATTTGCACAGCACATATTTATTTGCAAATGGTTGTATTGCCCATGTTTTTACCTGAAGGCTGATATATTGCATTGCTGTGTCCATCTTTCCATTTTTTGGGAATTCACATTGCACACAAATATTCTCTGCTCTTCTCTGGTATTTGCACTGTTAGATATTTGTAGAAAATTATTTATAACTATAATTCTGCAATTAACACCAATTCTTGTCTTCTTTTACAGAACAAATCAGCTGACATCACGAGCAACGATAACAATCTCCAGGAACAGTTAAAGGTAAGTAAGTTACAGTTGAAGGTAAGTCCAGCAGAACACACAGAAGTTTGCAGAGAAATAAAAAACACAGACAGTAGGAAAAACTGGGATGAGGAACAACGCACCATAGAGAAAAGAAAACAGGTAAGTTTTGCAGAGACCACCTATTGTGAGATCCCGATGAGAAAATGGAAGAAGATGAAAAAAATAAGAAGATTCGTGAGATCTACCTACCGTGAGATCACCTACAGTAAGATCACCTTGCCATTGAAGAAGAGGATCAGTAGAATAAGAAGATTGATGAGATCTACCTACCGTAAGATCGTCTTGCCATTGAAGGAGAGGATCCATAGAAACTTCAATACATGTCTTAGAATTAAATAAAACGTAATCAAAATGCAATTCATTGTGTCTCTCTCCATTACTTACTTAAAGAGTTAGTCAATTCAAATTTGAATTGTAATCCCCCTATTCGAATGTAAATTCCAATGTGAGATTTATCACACCTCAACCATGGAAACAGTCCTAATTCCAATATTCGCCACCTAAAACCTGCCAAATTCATGTACAAGTCAATGGCAGATGTCCATCGAGTCATTTGGAGATGTTAATAGCCTTCCTGATATTTAAAGTTTTTTTCAGGAGAAAAACTTGAATTGTACAATCATAAACAAGAGTCAGGCTGAATTCAAAAACCAAGTAATTAGATAATTGTAACGCTTGAGCAGGAACAGTAAACTGAAGCCTAGTCTGGGTACAGCAAAATGGTGGAACAGGCTTTTAAAATGAAGTTTGGCACCAATAGTTTGAATCTGGCATCAGCGTCAGGGCACCCAGCGTCACAGAGTCAGGCAGGAAGTGTGCACCTGCACACACGAAGAGAGCACGTCTTACAGTACCCCCCCTTCAGGAGTACCCTCCAGGGACTCCCATAACTCGTGAGGAAACCTTCTATGAAAAGCTCTGCCTAAACGAGGAGCATGGATATCAGAGGCTTTTACCCAAGACCTCTCCTCAGGTCCAAACCTCCTCCAGTGAACCAGGTACTGAATCTTGCCTCCCGACCTCCTAGAGTCCAAAATGTCTTGTACTTGAAATTCTTGATTGTCATTGAGGAAAATAGGAGCATGAAGAAGTTGAATATCAGAGAAAGCATTCTTCACAATTGGTTTGAGCAGAAAAACATGAGAGGAACTCGAAATGTTCATATTACGAGGAAGATCCAGTCTGACAGATACAGGATTGATCATTTCAATAACTTTATAAGGACCGATGTAGCGAGGTCCAAACTTGAGGGAAGGTAAACAGTTTAACAAGTTGAGTCGACAGCCAAACCAAATCTCCAAGTTGATAGGAAGGACCAGAATAACAGTGTTTGTCAGCAACAGCTTCTGATGAGAAGAGGCCTTAAGAAGAGATTGATGAGCCTGGGACCAGATGGACTTGAAGTCATGAACCAGTGTATCTGCTGCAGGTACTTCAGATTTAAAAACATTAGGTGGAAGAGCAGGAGGTTAATAACCAAAGACAGAGAAAAATGGAGCACAACCTAGTGAATCATGTTGTAAATTATTATGAACAAACTCAGGGAACGAAAGAAGCTCAACCCAATTATCCTGGTTTTGTGAAATAAAGCATTGAAGAAATTGCACAAGCTCTGGTTGATCCTCTCGGTCTGATCATTGCTGAAGACAAGTTTAATTTGATGCCCAGATGTCTAGAAAAAGCACGCCAGAATCTGGATACAAACTGCACCCCTCGATCGGAGACAATGGACTGAGGAACACCATGTAAGAGAAAAATGTCTTTAATTAAAATTAGAGCTAAGGCAGCAGCGGAAGGGAACTTCTTCAGAGGAATAAAATGGGCCATCTTGGAGAATTTATCCACAACCACAAGAATAGCAGTCATCTCAAGAGATTTGGGCAGGTCTACAATAAAGTCCATGGAAATGTCTGACCAGGGTTGGGTTGGTATGGGTAGCAGTTGGAGAAGGCCACAAGGTAACCCGCATGGTCTCTTCTGTTGGGTGCAAACTGTGCAAGCAGAAACAAAGAGCTTGATGTCTTTAGCAAGAGAAGGCCACCAACAATATCTGGAAACAAAGTCACGAGTCACTTGATGCCAGGATGACCAGAAATCCTGGAGGAATGAGCCCACTCGAGAACTTGAGCAACCCTATGTTGTGGTACAAAAATCTTCCTAGAGGGACATCCAGAGACATGATCAGAGTTGGAAAGAGAGACGTAGGAGCCACAATTAAGTCAGTAGAAATTATGGGGGCAAGTGGGACAGGGTTACTCTCCTCCTGCACTAGACATCTGGATAAGGCATCAGCTTTCAAATTTTTTAAGCAGAGCGATAAGAAATAAAATTAAATGTGGGAAAAAAAAGACCATTGGTCCTGATGAGTATTGAGTCTCTTTGCCAAAGAAATTTTGATTTTTATGGTCAATTAGAATAGTAATCGGTTCAATAGTCCCCCTCTAACAAATGACGCCACTCCTCAAGGGCAAGTTTGATGGCTAACAGCTCTCGGTTACCCACATTATAGTTTCTTTCAGCTGGAGAGAGTTTATGTGAAAAATAGGCACATGGATGGCGGGTCCCTTGGAACTCTGCGCGTTGAGACAAAACGGCACCAAACCCCCACCTCGGAAGCATTGACCTCAAGAATAAATGGTTGAGTAGGATCTGGGTGGACAAGAATCTGTGCAGTTCTAAACAAATGTTTGAAACAGACTTGAAAGTTTTTCTTGTAAGAGCACTAATGGGAGCCGCAGTTTGAGAATTTACGGTAAAAATGAGCAAAACCCAGGAAACGTTGTATGGTCTTCAAAGTCGTGGGAACTGGCCAGTCCAGGACAGCAGAGACTTTGGCAGGGTCCATCTTGAACCCAGAAGGAGAAATAATGGAACCCAAAAATGAGATTGAGGTCTTTAAAATTCACACTTCTCACAGTTTAGCGTTACTTGGAAATTATGATCTGAAAGAGAAGACAAGAAAATCAAAATGTCATCCAAATATACAATAACACAGAACTGCAAAAATTCACAAAGAACATCATTAATAAAGTCCTGAAAAACTGCGTGGCCCCATCCTATGAAAATATTTTCATGAATCAATTTGAAGAAAGATTCGTTTATACGAATAACTTATATAAAAACTATTGTACTATATGGATTCGGTACATCGATGATGTGTTTGCGTTATGGATGGGGCTCCAGGGGACCATTTGTTTTGGAAATTAATAATGCACTTGGTCATATCAGATTTATGCTGAACTCTAGTCAAACAGAGATTCCCTTCTTAGATACACTAGTATATAGGCAAAATAACAGACTACTCACTGACTTATATGTGAAACCAACTGATCATATTCTCTTACTACATTACAATTCTTTTCACCCTCCATAGCTAAAAAGGACTCTACCCAAATCTCAGTTGGCAAGAGTAAAATGGATAGTTGTGGCAGATGATAAAGCGAAGTGAGATTAACAGAGATGTGTCATAAATTCCAGGCAAGGGGATACCCAAAAGACCTCTTGAAAAAACAATTTGATGATATCAAAAGAAAAAGTAGAGTTGAGATGTTTGAAAAGAAATAGAAAAAATTTGTTAATCATGTAGCATTTGTGACACGCTATAATGTCTTACGTAGACATATTGCAAAAATTCATGTGATAAACAGTTTTTAATTCATGTGAAAAGTTTTTGTTATTGGATTGCATCTGACTATAAGTCTTTCTCATCAAATTCAATCTGCCCCATAAAGTGAATCACCCCGCTGGAAGATTAGACCCATGGGCAAACAGGTACAGGTATGGGATCCATTATCAAGAAACCCCTTATTCAGAATGCTCCGAATTACAGAAAGGTTGACTCCATTTTATTCAAATACTCCAAATTTTTTAAAATAATTTCCTTTTTCTCTGTAATAATAAAACAGTAACATGTACTCGATCCCAACTAAGATATAATTAATCTTTATTGGAGGCAAAACCAGCCTGTTGGGTTTATTTAATGTTTACATGATTTTCTAGTAGATTTACTGTAAGGTATGAAGATCCAGAAAGATCTCTTATCTGGAAAGGTCCAGAGCATTCTTGATAACAGGTCCCATACCTGTACATGTAAATAGATATATCCAGTATATTTATACATTTGACATTAGGACAGTGCGGTCACATATTATACAGTGACATATGTTTCACACCACTGGCTTCATGGTTCAGCTGGATATTATTAGCATGGTGTATAATGTAAATTCATTTAGAGGCAAATTCACTGACATCCAAAAAAATCGCCAATGCTAATTCACTAAAATCTGAAATTGCCTCCAGGGCGCCAAACTTTGGTGAAGTTGTGCTAGCATTACTGCGCCAAGCTAAGTTGTGCTAGCATTACATAATTTGAATACGGGGGGAAGTTACATTTCAATGGACATACGTCCATTTGTTGCAACAAATAAATTACACTACACAAGCCCAGGAAATCTCAATAAAATAAAGTTGTTATTTTGCCCAACACATGAGCCCAGTGTTAGTTTATGTGCCATATGTTAGGAAATGTAGGGGTGAAGCCGGTTATCCCCCAAAAAACATGTATGCTCCTTTTCAGCCTATCACCCTGAAAAAGGAAAGACGCTATCGTTTTTTGGGAAATTTTTCAACAATTTTTTACAAACTCATTTTTAATCTATTGCACTTTGCCTGGTCTGAGGTGGTGAAGGCAAGTCTGGCTCAAGAGGCAACTTCAGGAATATCTGCATCTTAGTGAATTTGCGTAGTTACGTCCATTCACCAGAGCAAAAATTCACCAGGTGTTAGGGAGTGAAGTACCACTACAGTCTATCTCCTTTGCTAGCGAAGTTATGCCAGCGACCGTTAATAAATCGGTGAAGTACCGAAATGACGTCACTCTGGTGAATTGGTGTTTGTCACTTCGCCTTTTTAGTAAATTTGCCTCTTAGGCTTCCTGATTTCCAGCTTATTGATCACAGTGTTATTGATTTAATGAGGACCTATCTTGTTTTGATTGTGGTTAAATATTCTGAATATTGCACCTTGTTTAAAAGATATTTAAGGCATGTTTATGTATTAGAAATAGTTTTTCTTTATTTAAAGGTAAAATAAAGCCATCCTGGCAAATTTTAGTTTTTGTACCAGTACACAGCCCACCCGCATCATCTCTACTAGTGATGGGCAAATGTGCGCCGTTTCGCTTTGCCGAAAAATTTGCGAAAAAACTTGGGAAACCACGCCGGCATCTCATTTTTGAAACCGGTGTCTGTTTTTTTGATGCGCCACCTGAATGTCACTATACATCATACTAAAAGTTAATGTGATGTAAACAATCCCTTTAACAACGTAAAACAAGAAAAACATGAAACAAAAACATAAATAGCTGATAAATGGGGAGGTCACATGATCTCATTAATTCTTCATGAAGTCACAAAGCTGAACTGCTAATCATGTGACATGAATGGGGAGGTCACATGATCTCATTAATTCTTCATGAGGTCACAAAGCTGACACAAGAATGGTAAATGACCTGTAGTAACCCCAATCTCATTTATACTTTATGAGGTCGCAAAGTTGAACAGCTGATCATGTGACATGAATGGGGAGGTCACATGATCTCATTAATTCTTCATGAGGTCTGTTAGAAAATGCCCTTATAAGGTCACAAAGCTGAACACCTGATCATGTGACATGAATGGTAGATGACTTGTAGTCTGTACCTATATATATATAGAGCACACGAACCAACCAGAGCCAGATTTGATTCATCAAACAAGAGAGCTGTTTACTTGCAAACAGAGAAACTTCGTTGGATTTTCGAGAACACATCGTTTACATCATGTTTCGCAAGATAATTGACAACTTGCCATGGAGAAAAATGGTAAGAAATATTTTCTGATTTTTATATATATATATATATATATATATATATATATTTATAGGATATATCTGTGTGCAGGTTCTAAAACTAAAATAATGATATAAGGTGATAGATATTGCATACATACCAACAAATATTCACATTTTGCAGCACAGAATTCTTCATTAGAGACTTGTTACAGGACAAATTGTAATTGCTTATAGCACATACCTACTTACAGGTATATTTAGCCATAAAGATAATGACTTTTACATTAAGTAGTTTTGTCACATACCCTGCACTCAGGTGCAAATGCCCAATGTTTTTATAACTTCCAGGACTTGTAAAATTTCAATTCTGCAAAGGAAGTCTTGTTTGTGCACTGGGACATCAAAATAATGATGCCATGTAACACTTATATGGTAAAACGTATCAGTTATTATTATTAATTAGGGAGTTATTGCTGAGTCAATTACAATTCCAGGTGTGTGAATTTTCGACAGCAAAACAGCTTTTTCAATGACAATTTTTGTTACATACATGTTGACAGGTGTAAAAATGATTCTAAAGGGAAAGCTCCTTTGGATTCTTTGCATACTTTTCCATGAAAAACTTTTATTACAACTCCAGATAAACCCCTAAATAGCCGACAGTAATATCAAACACAGGGGATGCAGGTTTTCCGCATTATAAAGGAAAGAACACTGTACCCTCTTTCCTAAAGGATATATATTTATATATCAATCAAAATCAGACATTATTTGGTCAAACCAATGTATGCACTGCTTACTTCCAAAATTATTAGATTCAATACTGAACCGAGGTCAGTCATAACATTTGCACAGCACATATTTATTTGCAAAGGGTTGTATTGCCCATGTTTTTACCTGAAGGCTGATATATTGCATTGCTGTGTCCATCTTTCCATTTTTTGGGAATTCGCATTGCACACAAATATTCTCTGCTCTTCTCTGGTATTTGCACTGTTAGATATTTGTAGAAAATTATTTATAACTATAATTCTGCAATTAACACCAATTCTTGTCTTCTTTTACAGAACAAATCAGCTGACATCACGAGCAACGATAACAATCTCCAGGAACAGTTAAAGGTAAGTAAGTTACAGTTGAAGGTAAGTCCAGCAGAACACACAGAAGTTTGCAGAGAAATAAAAAACACAGACAGTAGGAAAAACTGGGATGAGGAACAACGCACCATAGAGAAAAGAAAACAGGTAAGTTTTGCAGAGACCACCTATTGTGAGATCCCGATGAGAAAATGGAAGAAGATGAAAAAAATAAGAAGATTCGTGAGATCTACCTACCGTGAGATCACCTACAGTAAGATCACCTTGCCATTGAAGAAGAGGATCAGTAGAATAAGAAGATTGATGAGATCTACCTACCGTAAGATCGTCTTGCCATTGAAGGAGAGGATCCATAGAAACTTCAATACATGTCTTAGAATTAAATAAAACGTAATCAAAATGCAATTCATTGTGTCTCTCTCCATTACTTACTTAAAGAGTTAGTCAATTCAAATTTGAATTGTAATCCCCCTATTCGAATGTAAATTCCAATGTGAGATTTATCACACCTCAACCATGGAAACAGTCCTAATTCCAATATTCGCCACCTAAAACCTGCCAAATTCATGTACAAGTCAATGGCAGATGTCCATCGAGTCATTTGGAGATGTTAATAGCCTTCCTGATATTTAAAGTTTTTTTCAGGAGAAAAACTTGAATTGTACAATCATAAACAAGAGTCAGGCTGAATTCAAAAACCAAGTAATTAGATAATTGTAACGCTTGAGCAGGAACAGTAAACTGAAGCCTAGTCTGGGTACAGCAAAATGGTGGAACAGGCTTTTAAAATGAAGTTTGGCACCAATAGTTTGAATCTGGCATCAGCGTCAGGGCACCCAGCGTCACAGAGTCAGGCAGGAAGTGTGCACCTGCACACACGAAGAGAGCACGTCTTACAGTACCCCCCCTTCAGGAGTACCCTCCAGGGACTCCCATAACTCGTGAGGAAACCTTCTATGAAAAGCTCTGCCTAAACGAGGAGCATGGATATCAGAGGCTTTTACCCAAGACCTCTCCTCAGGTCCAAACCTCCTCCAGTGAACCAGGTACTGAATCTTGCCTCCCGACCTCCTAGAGTCCAAAATGTCTTGTACTTGAAATTCTTGATTGTCATTGAGGAAAATAGGAGCATGAAGAAGTTGAATATCAGAGAAAGCATTCTTCACAATTGGTTTGAGCAGAAAAACATGAGAGGAACTCGAAATGTTCATATTACGAGGAAGATCCAGTCTGACAGATACAGGATTGATCATTTCAATAACTTTATAAGGACCGATGTAGCGAGGTCCAAACTTGAGGGAAGGTAAACAGTTTAACAAGTTGAGTCGACAGCCAAACCAAATCTCCAAGTTGATAGGAAGGACCAGAATAACAGTGTTTGTCAGCAACAGCTTCTGATGAGAAGAGGCCTTAAGAAGAGATTGATGAGCCTGGGACCAGATGGACTTGAAGTCATGAACCAGTGTATCTGCTGCAGGTACTTCAGATTTAAAAACATTAGGTGGAAGAGCAGGAGGTTAATAACCAAAGACAGAGAAAAATGGAGCACAACCTAGTGAATCATGTTGTAAATTATTATGAACAAACTCAGGGAACGAAAGAAGCTCAACCCAATTATCCTGGTTTTGTGAAATAAAGCATTGAAGAAATTGCACAAGCTCTGGTTGATCCTCTCGGTCTGATCATTGCTGAAGACAAGTTTAATTTGATGCCCAGATGTCTAGAAAAAGCACGCCAGAATCTGGATACAAACTGCACCCCTCGATCGGAGACAATGGACTGAGGAACACCATGTAAGAGAAAAATGTCTTTAATTAAAATTAGAGCTAAGGCAGCAGCAGAAGGGAACTTCTTCAGAGGAATAAAATGGGCCATCTTGGAGAATTTATCCACAACCACAAGAATAGCAGTCATCTCAAGAGATTTGGGCAGGTCTACAATAAAGTCCATGGAAATGTCTGACCAGGGTTGGGTTGGTATGGGTAGCAGTTGGAGAAGGCCACAAGGTAACCCGCATGGTCTCTTCTGTTGGGTGCAAACTGTGCAAGCAGAAACAAAGAGCTTGATGTCTTTAGCAAGAGAAGGCCACCAACAATATCTGGAAACAAAGTCACGAGTCACTTGATGCCAGGATGACCAGAAATCCTGGAGGAATGAGCCCACTCGAGAACTTGAGCAACCCTATGTTGTGGTACAAAAATCTTCCTAGAGGGACATCCAGAGACATGATCAGAGTTGGAAAGAGAGACGTAGGAGCCACAATTAAGTCAGTAGAAATTATGGGGGCAAGTGGGACAGGGTTACTCTCCTCCTGCACTAGACATCTGGATAAGGCATCAGCTTTCAAATTTTTTAAGCAGAGCGATAAGAAATAAAATTAAATGTGGGAAAAAAAAGACCATTGGTCCTGATGAGTATTGAGTCTCTTTGCCAAAGAAATTTTGATTTTTATGGTCAATTAGAATAGTAATCGGTTCAATAGTCCCCCTCTAACAAATGACGCCACTCCTCAAGGGCAAGTTTGATGGCTAACAGCTCTCGGTTACCCACATTATAGTTTCTTTCAGCTGGAGAGAGTTTATGTGAAAAATAGGCACATGGATGGCGGGTCCCTTGGAACTCTGCGCGTTGAGACAAAACGGCACCAAACCCCCACCTCGGAAGCATTGACCTCAAGAATAAATGGTTGAGTAGGATCTGGGTGGACAAGAATCTGTGCAGTTCTAAACAAATGTTTGAAACAGACTTGAAAGTTTTTCTTGTAAGAGCACTAATGGGAGCCGCAGTTTGAGAATTTACGGTAAAAATGAGCAAAACCCAGGAAACGTTGTATGGTCTTCAAAGTCGTGGGAACTGGCCAGTCCAGGACAGCAGAGACTTTGGCAGGGTCCATCTTGAACCCAGAAGGAGAAATAATGGAACCCAAAAATGAGATTGAGGTCTTTAAAATTCACACTTCTCACAGTTTAGCGTTACTTGGAAATTATGATCTGAAAGAGAAGACAAGAAAATCAAAATGTCATCCAAATATACAATAACACAGAACTGCAAAAATTCACAAAGAACATCATTAATAAAGTCCTGAAAAACTGCGTGGCCCCATCCTATGAAAATATTTTCATGAATCAATTTGAAGAAAGATTCGTTTATACGAATAACTTATATAAAAACTATTGTACTATATGGATTCGGTACATCGATGATGTGTTTGCGTTATGGATGGGGCTCCAGGGGACCATTTGTTTTGGAAATTAATAATGCACTTGGTCATATCAGATTTATGCTGAACTCTAGTCAAACAGAGATTCCCTTCTTAGATACACTAGTATATAGGCAAAATAACAGACTACTCACTGACTTATATGTGAAACCAACTGATCATATTCTCTTACTACATTACAATTCTTTTCACCCTCCATAGCTAAAAAGGACTCTACCCAAATCTCAGTTGGCAAGAGTAAAATGGATAGTTGTGGCAGATGATAAAGCGAAGTGAGATTAACAGAGATGTGTCATAAATTCCAGGCAAGGGGATACCCAAAAGACCTCTTGAAAAAACAATTTGATGATATCAAAAGAAAAAGTAGAGTTGAGATGTTTGAAAAGAAATAGAAAAAATTTGTTAATCATGTAGCATTTGTGACACGCTATAATGTCTTACGTAGACATATTGCAAAAATTCATGTGATAAACAGTTTTTAATTCATGTGAAAAGTTTTTGTTATTGGATTGCATCTGACTATAAGTCTTTCTCATCAAATTCAATCTGCCCCATAAAGTGAATCACCCCGCTGGAAGATTAGACCCATGGGCAAACAGGTACAGGTATGGGATCCATTATCAAGAAACCCCTTATTCAGAATGCTCCGAATTACAGAAAGGTTGACTCCATTTTATTCAAATACTCCAAATTTTTTAAAATAATTTCCTTTTTCTCTGTAATAATAAAACAGTAACATGTACTCGATCCCAACTAAGATATAATTAATCTTTATTGGAGGCAAAACCAGCCTGTTGGGTTTATTTAATGTTTACATGATTTTCTAGTAGATTTACTGTAAGGTATGAAGATCCAGAAAGATCTCTTATCCGGAAAGGTCCAGAGCATTCTTGATAACAGGTCCCATACCTGTACATGTAAATAGATATATCCAGTATATTTATACATTTGACATTAGGACAGTGCGGTCACATATTATACAGTGACATATGTTTCACACCACTGGCTTCATGGTTCAGCTGGATATTATTAGCATGGTGTATAATGTAAATTCATTTAGAGGCAAATTCACTGACATCCAAAAAAATCGCCAATGCTAATTCACTAAAATCTGAAATTGCCTCCAGGGCGCCGAACTTTGGTGAAGTTGTGCTAGCATTACTGCGCCAAGCTAAGTTGTGCTAGCATTACATAATTTGAATACGGGGGGAAGTTACATTTCAATGGACATACGTCCATTTGTTGCAGCAAATAAATTACACTACACAAGCCCAGGAAATCTCAATAAAATAAAGTTGTTATTTTGCCCAACACATGAGCCCAGTGTTAGTTTATGTGCCATATGTTAGGAAATGTAGGGGTGAAGCCGGTTATCCCCCAAAAAACATGTATGCTCCTTTTCAGCCTATCACCCTGAAAAAGGAAAAGACGCTATCGTTTTTTGGGAAATTTTTCAACAATTTTTTACAAACTCATTTTTAATCTATTGCACTTTGCCTGGTCTGAGGTGGTGAAGGCAAGTCTGGCTCAAGAGGCAACTTCAGGAATATCTGCATCTTAGTGAATTTGCGTAGTTACGTCCATTCACCAGAGCAAAAATTCACCAGGTGTTAGGGAGTGAAGTACCACTACAGTCTATCTCCTTTGCTAGCGAAGTTATGCCAGCGACCGTTAATAAATCGGTGAAGTACCGAAATGACGTCACTCTGGTGAATTGGTGTTTGTCACTTCGCCTTTTTAGTAAATTTGCCTCTTAGGCTTCCTGATTTCCAGCTTATTGATCACAGTGTTATTGATTTAATGAGGACCTATCTTGTTTTGATTGTGGTTAAATATTCTGAATATTGCACCTTGTTTAAAAGATATTTAAGGCATGTTTATGTATTAGAAATAGTTTTTCTTTATTTAAAGGTAAAATAAAGCCATCCTGGCAAATTTTAGTTTTTGTACCAGTACACAGCCCACCCGCATCATCTCTACTAGTGATGGGCAAATGTGCGCCGTTTCGCTTTGCCGAAAAATTTGCGAAAAAACTTGGGAAACCACGCCGGCATCTCATTTTTGAAACCGGTGTCTGTTTTTTTGATGCGCCACCTGAATGTCACTATACATCATACTAAAAGTTAATGTGATGTAAACAATCCCTTTAACAACGTAAAACAAGAAAAACATGAAACAAAAACATAAATAGCTGATCATGTAACATAAATGGGGAGGTCACATGATCTCATTAATTCTTCATGAAGTCACAAAGCTGAACTGCTAATCATGTGACATGAATGGGGAGGTCACATGATCTCATTAATTCTTCATGAGGTCACAAAGCTGACACAAGAATGGTAAATGACCTGTAGTAACCCCAATCTCATTTATACTTTATGAGGTCACAAAGTTGAACAGCTGATCATGTGACATGAATGGGGAGGTCACATGATCTCATTAATTCTTCATGAGGTCTGTTAGAAAATGCCCTTATAAGGTCACAAAGCTGAACACCTGATCATGTGACATGAATGGTAGATGACTTGTAGTCTGTACCTATATATATATAGAGCACACGAACCAACCAGAGCCAGATTTGATTCATCAAACAAGAGAGCTGTTTACTTGCAAACAGAGAAACTTCGTTGGATTTTCGAGAACACATCGTTTACATCATGTTTCGCAAGATAATTGACAACTTGCCATGGAGAAAAATGGTAAGAAATATTTTCTGATTTTTATATATATATATATATATATATATATATATATATATATATATATATATATTTATAGGATATATCTGTGTGCAGGTTCTAAAACTAAAATAATGATATAAGGTGATAGATATTGCATACATACCAACAAATATTCACATTTTGCAGCACAGAATTCTTCATTAGAGACTTGTTACAGGACAAATTGTAATTGCTTATAGCACATACCTACTTACAGGTATATTTAGCCATAAAGATAATGACTTTTACATTAAGTAGTTTTGTCACATACCCTGCACTCAGGTGCAAATGCCCAATGTTTTTATAACTTCCAGGACTTGTAAAATTTCAATTCTGCAAAGGAAGTCTTGTTTGTGCACTGGGACATCAAAATAATGATGCCATGTAACACTTATATGGTAAAACGTATCAGTTATTATTATTAATTAGGGAGTTATTGCTGAGTCAATTACAATTCCAGGTGTGTGAATTTTCGACAGCAAAACAGCTTTTTCAATGACAATTTTTGTTACATACATGTTGACAGGTGTAAAAATGATTCTAAAGGGAAAGCTCCTTTGGATTCTTTGCATACTTTTCCATGAAAAACTTTTATTACAACTCCAGATAAACCCCTAAATAGCCGACAGTAATATCAAACACAGGGGATGCAGGTTTTCCGCATTATAAAGGAAAGAACACTGTACCCTCTTTCCTAAAGGATATATATTTATATATCAATCAAAATCAGACATTATTTGGTCAAACCAATGTATGCACTGCTTACTTCCAAAATTATTAGATTCAATACTGAACCGAGGTCAGTCATAACATTTGCACAGCACATATTTATTTGCAAATGGTTGTATTGCCCATGTTTTTACCTGAAGGCTGATATATTGCATTGCTGTGTCCATCTTTCCATTTTTTGGGAATTCACATTGCACACAAATATTCTCTGCTCTTCTCTGGTATTTGCACTGTTAGATATTTGTAGAAAATTATTTATAACTATAATTCTGCAATTAACACCAATTCTTGTCTTCTTTTACAGAACAAATCAGCTGACATCACGAGCAACGATAACAATCTCCAGGAACAGTTAAAGGTAAGTAAGTTACAGTTGAAGGTAAGTCCAGCAGAACACACAGAAGTTTGCAGAGAAATAAAAAACACAGACAGTAGGAAAAACTGGGATGAGGAACAACGCACCATAGAGAAAAGAAAACAGGTAAGTTTTGCAGAGACCACCTATTGTGAGATCCCGATGAGAAAATGGAAGAAGATGAAAAAAATAAGAAGATTCGTGAGATCTACCTACCGTGAGATCACCTACAGTAAGATCACCTTGCCATTGAAGAAGAGGATCAGTAGAATAAGAAGATTGATGAGATCTACCTACCGTAAGATCGTCTTGCCATTGAAGGAGAGGATCCATAGAAACTTCAATACATGTCTTAGAATTAAATAAAACGTAATCAAAATGCAATTCATTGTGTCTCTCTCCATTACTTACTTAAAGAGTTAGTCAATTCAAATTTGAATTGTAATCCCCCTATTCGAATGTAAATTCCAATGTGAGATTTATCACACCTCAACCATGGAAACAGTCCTAATTCCAATATTCGCCACCTAAAACCTGCCAAATTCATGTACAAGTCAATGGCAGATGTCCATCGAGTCATTTGGAGATGTTAATAGCCTTCCTGATATTTAAAGTTTTTTTCAGGAGAAAAACTTGAATTGTACAATCATAAACAAGAGTCAGGCTGAATTCAAAAACCAAGTAATTAGATAATTGTAACGCTTGAGCAGGAACAGTAAACTGAAGCCTAGTCTGGGTACAGCAAAATGGTGGAACAGGCTTTTAAAATGAAGTTTGGCACCAATAGTTTGAATCTGGCATCAGCGTCAGGGCACCCAGCGTCACAGAGTCAGGCAGGAAGTGTGCACCTGCACACACGAAGAGAGCACGTCTTACAGTACCCCCCCTTCAGGAGTACCCTCCAGGGACTCCCATAACTCGTGAGGAAACCTTCTATGAAAAGCTCTGCCTAAACGAGGAGCATGGATATCAGAGGCTTTTACCCAAGACCTCTCCTCAGGTCCAAACCTCCTCCAGTGAACCAGGTACTGAATCTTGCCTCCCGACCTCCTAGAGTCCAAAATGTCTTGTACTTGAAATTCTTGATTGTCATTGAGGAAAATAGGAGCATGAAGAAGTTGAATATCAGAGAAAGCATTCTTCACAATTGGTTTGAGCAGAAAAACATGAGAGGAACTCGAAATGTTCATATTACGAGGAAGATCCAGTCTGACAGATACAGGATTGATCATTTCAATAACTTTATAAGGACCGATGTAGCGAGGTCCAAACTTGAGGGAAGGTAAACAGTTTAACAAGTTGAGTCGACAGCCAAACCAAATCTCCAAGTTGATAGGAAGGACCAGAATAACAGTGTTTGTCAGCAACAGCTTCTGATGAGAAGAGGCCTTAAGAAGAGATTGATGAGCCTGGGACCAGATGGACTTGAAGTCATGAACCAGTGTATCTGCTGCAGGTACTTCAGATTTAAAAACATTAGGTGGAAGAGCAGGAGGTTAATAACCAAAGACAGAGAAAAATGGAGCACAACCTAGTGAATCATGTTGTAAATTATTATGAACAAACTCAGGGAACGAAAGAAGCTCAACCCAATTATCCTGGTTTTGTGAAATAAAGCATTGAAGAAATTGCACAAGCTCTGGTTGATCCTCTCGGTCTGATCATTGCTGAAGACAAGTTTAATTTGATGCCCAGATGTCTAGAAAAAGCACGCCAGAATCTGGATACAAACTGCACCCCTCGATCGGAGACAATGGACTGAGGAACACCATGTAAGAGAAAAATGTCTTTAATTAAAATTAGAGCTAAGGCAGCAGCGGAAGGGAACTTCTTCAGAGGAATAAAATGGGCCATCTTGGAGAATTTATCCACAACCACAAGAATAGCAGTCATCTCAAGAGATTTGGGCAGGTCTACAATAAAGTCCATGGAAATGTCTGACCAGGGTTGGGTTGGTATGGGTAGCAGTTGGAGAAGGCCACAAGGTAACCCGCATGGTCTCTTCTGTTGGGTGCAAACTGTGCAAGCAGAAACAAAGAGCTTGATGTCTTTAGCAAGAGAAGGCCACCAACAATATCTGGAAACAAAGTCACGAGTCACTTGATGCCAGGATGACCAGAAATCCTGGAGGAATGAGCCCACTCGAGAACTTGAGCAACCCTATGTTGTGGTACAAAAATCTTCCTAGAGGGACATCCAGAGACATGATCAGAGTTGGAAAGAGAGACGTAGGAGCCACAATTAAGTCAGTAGAAATTATGGGGGCAAGTGGGACAGGGTTACTCTCCTCCTGCACTAGACATCTGGATAAGGCATCAGCTTTCAAATTTTTTAAGCAGAGCGATAAGAAATAAAATTAAATGTGGGAAAAAAAAGACCATTGGTCCTGATGAGTATTGAGTCTCTTTGCCAAAGAAATTTTGATTTTTATGGTCAATTAGAATAGTAATCGGTTCAATAGTCCCCCTCTAACAAATGACGCCACTCCTCAAGGGCAAGTTTGATGGCTAACAGCTCTCGGTTACCCACATTATAGTTTCTTTCAGCTGGAGAGAGTTTATGTGAAAAATAGGCACATGGATGGCGGGTCCCTTGGAACTCTGCGCGTTGAGACAAAACGGCACCAAACCCCCACCTCGGAAGCATTGACCTCAAGAATAAATGGTTGAGTAGGATCTGGGTGGACAAGAATCTGTGCAGTTCTAAACAAATGTTTGAAACAGACTTGAAAGTTTTTCTTGTAAGAGCACTAATGGGAGCCGCAGTTTGAGAATTTACGGTAAAAATGAGCAAAACCCAGGAAACGTTGTATGGTCTTCAAAGTCGTGGGAACTGGCCAGTCCAGGACAGCAGAGACTTTGGCAGGGTCCATCTTGAACCCAGAAGGAGAAATAATGGAACCCAAAAATGAGATTGAGGTCTTTAAAATTCACACTTCTCACAGTTTAGCGTTACTTGGAAATTATGATCTGAAAGAGAAGACAAGAAAATCAAAATGTCATCCAAATATACAATAACACAGAACTGCAAAAATTCACAAAGAACATCATTAATAAAGTCCTGAAAAACTGCGTGGCCCCATCCTATGAAAATATTTTCATGAATCAATTTGAAGAAAGATTCGTTTATACGAATAACTTATATAAAAACTATTGTACTATATGGATTCGGTACATCGATGATGTGTTTGCGTTATGGATGGGGCTCCAGGGGACCATTTGTTTTGGAAATTAATAATGCACTTGGTCATATCAGATTTATGCTGAACTCTAGTCAAACAGAGATTCCCTTCTTAGATACACTAGTATATAGGCAAAATAACAGACTACTCACTGACTTATATGTGAAACCAACTGATCATATTCTCTTACTACATTACAATTCTTTTCACCCTCCATAGCTAAAAAGGACTCTACCCAAATCTCAGTTGGCAAGAGTAAAATGGATAGTTGTGGCAGATGATAAAGCGAAGTGAGATTAACAGAGATGTGTCATAAATTCCAGGCAAGGGGATACCCAAAAGACCTCTTGAAAAAACAATTTGATGATATCAAAAGAAAAAGTAGAGTTGAGATGTTTGAAAAGAAATAGAAAAAATTTGTTAATCATGTAGCATTTGTGACACGCTATAATGTCTTACGTAGACATATTGCAAAAATTCATGTGATAAACAGTTTTTAATTCATGTGAAAAGTTTTTGTTATTGGATTGCATCTGACTATAAGTCTTTCTCATCAAATTCAATCTGCCCCATAAAGTGAATCACCCCGCTGGAAGATTAGACCCATGGGCAAACAGGTACAGGTATGGGATCCATTATCAAGAAACCCCTTATTCAGAATGCTCCGAATTACAGAAAGGTTGACTCCATTTTATTCAAATACTCCAAATTTTTTAAAATAATTTCCTTTTTCTCTGTAATAATAAAACAGTAACATGTACTCGATCCCAACTAAGATATAATTAATCTTTATTGGAGGCAAAACCAGCCTGTTGGGTTTATTTAATGTTTACATGATTTTCTAGTAGATTTACTGTAAGGTATGAAGATCCAGAAAGATCTCTTATCCGGAAAGGTCCAGAGCATTCTTGATAACAGGTCCCATACCTGTACATGTAAATAGATATATCCAGTATATTTATACATTTGACATTAGGACAGTGCGGTCACATATTATACAGTGACATATGTTTCACACCACTGGCTTCATGGTTCAGCTGGATATTATTAGCATGGTGTATAATGTAAATTCATTTAGAGGCAAATTCACTGACATCCAAAAAAATCGCCAATGCTAATTCACTAAAATCTGAAATTGCCTCCAGGGCGCCGAACTTTGGTGAAGTTGTGCTAGCATTACTGCGCCAAGCTAAGTTGTGCTAGCATTACATAATTTGAATACGGGGGGAAGTTACATTTCAATGGACATACGTCCATTTGTTGCAGCAAATAAATTACACTACACAAGCCCAGGAAATCTCAATAAAATAAAGTTGTTATTTTGCCCAACACATGAGCCCAGTGTTAGTTTATGTGCCATATGTTAGGAAATGTAGGGGTGAAGCCGGTTATCCCCCAAAAAACATGTATGCTCCTTTTCAGCCTATCACCCTGAAAAAGGAAAAGACGCTATCGTTTTTTGGGAAATTTTTCAACAATTTTTTACAAACTCATTTTTAATCTATTGCACTTTGCCTGGTCTGAGGTGGTGAAGGCAAGTCTGGCTCAAGAGGCAACTTCAGGGATATCTGCATCTTAGTGAATTTGCGTAGTTACGTCCATTCACCAGAGCAAAAATTCACCAGGTGTTAGGGAGTGAAGTACCACTACAGTCTATCTCCTTTGCTAGCGAAGTTATGCCAGCGACCGTTAATAAATCGGTGAAGTACCGAAATGACGTCACTCTGGTGAATTGGTGTTTGTCACTTCGCCTTTTTAGTAAATTTGCCTCTTAGGCTTCCTGATTTCCAGCTTATTGATCACAGTGTTATTGATTTAATGAGGACCTATCTTGTTTTGATTGTGGTTAAATATTCTGAATATTGCACCTTGTTTAAAAGATATTTAAGGCATGTTTATGTATTAGAAATAGTTTTTCTTTATTTAAAGGTAAAATAAAGCCATCCTGGCAAATTTTAGTTTTTGTACCAGTACACAGCCCACCCGCATCATCTCTACTAGTGATGGGCAAATGTGCGCCGTTTCGCTTTGCCGAAAAATTTGCGAAAAAACTTGGGAAACCACGCCGGCATCTCATTTTTGAAACCGGTGTCTGTTTTTTTGATGCGCCACCTGAATGTCACTATACATCATACTAAAAGTTAATGTGATGTAAACAATCCCTTTAACAACGTAAAACAAGAAAAACATGAAACAAAAACATAAATAGCTGATCATGTAACATAAATGGGGAGGTCACATGATCTCATTAATTCTTCATGAAGTCACAAAGCTGAACTGCTAATCATGTGACATGAATGGGGAGGTCACATGATCTCATTAATTCTTCATGAGGTCACAAAGCTGACACAAGAATGGTAAATGACCTGTAGTAACCCCAATCTCATTTATACTTTATGAGGTCACAAAGTTGAACAGCTGATCATGTGACATGAATGGGGAGGTCACATGATCTCATTAATTCTTCATGAGGTCTGTTAGAAAATGCCCTTATAAGGTCACAAAGCTGAACACCTGATCATGTGACATGAATGGTAGATGACTTGTAGTCTGTACCTATATATATATAGAGCACACGAACCAACCAGAGCCAGATTTGATTCATCAAACAAGAGAGCTGTTTACTTGCAAACAGAGAAACTTCGTTGGATTTTCGAGAACACATCGTTTACATCATGTTTCGCAAGATAATTGACAACTTGCCATGGAGAAAAATGGTAAGAAATATTTTCTGATTTTTATATATATATATATATATATATATATATATATATATATATATATATATATTTATAGGATATATCTGTGTGCAGGTTCTAAAACTAAAATAATGATATAAGGTGATAGATATTGCATACATACCAACAAATATTCACATTTTGCAGCACAGAATTCTTCATTAGAGACTTGTTACAGGACAAATTGTAATTGCTTATAGCACATACCTACTTACAGGTATATTTAGCCATAAAGATAATGACTTTTACATTAAGTAGTTTTGTCACATACCCTGCACTCAGGTGCAAATGCCCAATGTTTTTATAACTTCCAGGACTTGTAAAATTTCAATTCTGCAAAGGAAGTCTTGTTTGTGCACTGGGACATCAAAATAATGATGCCATGTAACACTTATATGGTAAAACGTATCAGTTATTATTATTAATTAGGGAGTTATTGCTGAGTCAATTACAATTCCAGGTGTGTGAATTTTCGACAGCAAAACAGCTTTTTCAATGACAATTTTTGTTACATACATGTTGACAGGTGTAAAAATGATTCTAAAGGGAAAGCTCCTTTGGATTCTTTGCATACTTTTCCATGAAAAACTTTTATTACAACTCCAGATAAACCCCTAAATAGCCGACAGTAATATCAAACACAGGGGATGCAGGTTTTCCGCATTATAAAGGAAAGAACACTGTACCCTCTTTCCTAAAGGATATATATTTATATATCAATCAAAATCAGACATTATTTGGTCAAACCAATGTATGCACTGCTTACTTCCAAAATTATTAGATTCAATACTGAACCGAGGTCAGTCATAACATTTGCACAGCACATATTTATTTGCAAATGGTTGTATTGCCCATGTTTTTACCTGAAGGCTGATATATTGCATTGCTGTGTCCATCTTTCCATTTTTTGGGAATTCACATTGCACACAAATATTCTCTGCTCTTCTCTGGTATTTGCACTGTTAGATATTTGTAGAAAATTATTTATAACTATAATTCTGCAATTAACACCAATTCTTGTCTTCTTTTACAGAACAAATCAGCTGACATCACGAGCAACGATAACAATCTCCAGGAACAGTTAAAGGTAAGTAAGTTACAGTTGAAGGTAAGTCCAGCAGAACACACAGAAGTTTGCAGAGAAATAAAAAACACAGACAGTAGGAAAAACTGGGATGAGGAACAACGCACCATAGAGAAAAGAAAACAGGTAAGTTTTGCAGAGACCACCTATTGTGAGATCCCGATGAGAAAATGGAAGAAGATGAAAAAAATAAGAAGATTCGTGAGATCTACCTACCGTGAGATCACCTACAGTAAGATCACCTTGCCATTGAAGAAGAGGATCAGTAGAATAAGAAGATTGATGAGATCTACCTACCGTAAGATCGTCTTGCCATTGAAGGAGAGGATCCATAGAAACTTCAATACATGTCTTAGAATTAAATAAAACGTAATCAAAATGCAATTCATTGTGTCTCTCTCCATTACTTACTTAAAGAGTTAGTCAATTCAAATTTGAATTGTAATCCCCCTATTCGAATGTAAATTCCAATGTGAGATTTATCACACCTCAACCATGGAAACAGTCCTAATTCCAATATTCGCCACCTAAAACCTGCCAAATTCATGTACAAGTCAATGGCAGATGTCCATCGAGTCATTTGGAGATGTTAATAGCCTTCCTGATATTTAAAGTTTTTTTCAGGAGAAAAACTTGAATTGTACAATCATAAACAAGAGTCAGGCTGAATTCAAAAACCAAGTAATTAGATAATTGTAACGCTTGAGCAGGAACAGTAAACTGAAGCCTAGTCTGGGTACAGCAAAATGGTGGAACAGGCTTTTAAAATGAAGTTTGGCACCAATAGTTTGAATCTGGCATCAGCGTCAGGGCACCCAGCGTCACAGAGTCAGGCAGGAAGTGTGCACCTGCACACACGAAGAGAGCACGTCTTACAGTACCCCCCCTTCAGGAGTACCCTCCAGGGACTCCCATAACTCGTGAGGAAACCTTCTATGAAAAGCTCTGCCTAAACGAGGAGCATGGATATCAGAGGCTTTTACCCAAGACCTCTCCTCAGGTCCAAACCTCCTCCAGTGAACCAGGTACTGAATCTTGCCTCCCGACCTCCTAGAGTCCAAAATGTCTTGTACTTGAAATTCTTGATTGTCATTGAGGAAAATAGGAGCATGAAGAAGTTGAATATCAGAGAAAGCATTCTTCACAATTGGTTTGAGCAGAAAAACATGAGAGGAACTCGAAATGTTCATATTACGAGGAAGATCCAGTCTGACAGATACAGGATTGATCATTTCAATAACTTTATAAGGACCGATGTAGCGAGGTCCAAACTTGAGGGAAGGTAAACAGTTTAACAAGTTGAGTCGACAGCCAAACCAAATCTCCAAGTTGATAGGAAGGACCAGAATAACAGTGTTTGTCAGCAACAGCTTCTGATGAGAAGAGGCCTTAAGAAGAGATTGATGAGCCTGGGACCAGATGGACTTGAAGTCATGAACCAGTGTATCTGCTGCAGGTACTTCAGATTTAAAAACATTAGGTGGAAGAGCAGGAGGTTAATAACCAAAGACAGAGAAAAATGGAGCACAACCTAGTGAATCATGTTGTAAATTATTATGAACAAACTCAGGGAACGAAAGAAGCTCAACCCAATTATCCTGGTTTTGTGAAATAAAGCATTGAAGAAATTGCACAAGCTCTGGTTGATCCTCTCGGTCTGATCATTGCTGAAGACAAGTTTAATTTGATGCCCAGATGTCTAGAAAAAGCACGCCAGAATCTGGATACAAACTGCACCCCTCGATCGGAGACAATGGACTGAGGAACACCATGTAAGAGAAAAATGTCTTTAATTAAAATTAGAGCTAAGGCAGCAGCGGAAGGGAACTTCTTCAGAGGAATAAAATGGGCCATCTTGGAGAATTTATCCACAACCACAAGAATAGCAGTCATCTCAAGAGATTTGGGCAGGTCTACAATAAAGTCCATGGAAATGTCTGACCAGGGTTGGGTTGGTATGGGTAGCAGTTGGAGAAGGCCACAAGGTAACCCGCATGGTCTCTTCTGTTGGGTGCAAACTGTGCAAGCAGAAACAAAGAGCTTGATGTCTTTAGCAAGAGAAGGCCACCAACAATATCTGGAAACAAAGTCACGAGTCACTTGATGCCAGGATGACCAGAAATCCTGGAGGAATGAGCCCACTCGAGAACTTGAGCAACCCTATGTTGTGGTACAAAAATCTTCCTAGAGGGACATCCAGAGACATGATCAGAGTTGGAAAGAGAGACGTAGGAGCCACAATTAAGTCAGTAGAAATTATGGGGGCAAGTGGGACAGGGTTACTCTCCTCCTGCACTAGACATCTGGATAAGGCATCAGCTTTCAAATTTTTTAAGCAGAGCGATAAGAAATAAAATTAAATGTGGGAAAAAAAAGACCATTGGTCCTGATGAGTATTGAGTCTCTTTGCCAAAGAAATTTTGATTTTTATGGTCAATTAGAATAGTAATCGGTTCAATAGTCCCCCTCTAACAAATGACGCCACTCCTCAAGGGCAAGTTTGATGGCTAACAGCTCTCGGTTACCCACATTATAGTTTCTTTCAGCTGGAGAGAGTTTATGTGAAAAATAGGCACATGGATGGCGGGTCCCTTGGAACTCTGCGCGTTGAGACAAAACGGCACCAAACCCCCACCTCGGAAGCATTGACCTCAAGAATAAATGGTTGAGTAGGATCTGGGTGGACAAGAATCTGTGCAGTTCTAAACAAATGTTTGAAACAGACTTGAAAGTTTTTCTTGTAAGAGCAGTAATGGGAGCCGCAGTTTGAGAATTTACGGTAAAAATGAGCAAAACCCAGGAAACGTTGTATGGTCTTCAAAGTCGTGGGAACTGGCCAGTCCAGGACAGCAGAGACTTTGGCAGGGTCCATCTTGAACCCAGAAGGAGAAATAATGGAACCCAAAAATGAGATTGAGGTCTTTAAAATTCACACTTCTCACAGTTTAGCGTTACTTGGAAATTATGATCTGAAAGAGAAGACAAGAAAATCAAAATGTCATCCAAATATACAATAACACAGAACTGCAAAAATTCACAAAGAACATCATTAATAAAGTCCTGAAAAACTGCGTGGCCCCATCCTATGAAAATATTTTCATGAATCAATTTGAAGAAAGATTCGTTTATACGAATAACTTATATAAAAACTATTGTACTATATGGATTCGGTACATCGGTGATGTGTTTGCGTTATGGATGGGGCTCCAGGGGACCATTTGTTTTGGAAATTAATAATGCACTTGGTCATATCAGATTTATGCTGAACTCTAGTCAAACAGAGATTCCCTTCTTAGATACACTAGTATATAGGCAAAATAACAGACTACTCACTGACTTATATGTGAAACCAACTGATCATATTCTCTTACTACATTACAATTCTTTTCACCCTCCATAGCTAAAAAGGACTCTACCCAAATCTCAGTTGGCAAGAGTAAAATGGATAGTTGTGGCAGATGATAAAGCGAAGTGAGATTAACAGAGATGTGTCATAAATTCCAGGCAAGGGGATACCCAAAAGACCTCTTGAAAAAACAATTTGATGATATCAAAAGAAAAAGTAGAGTTGAGATGTTTGAAAAGAAATAGAAAAAATTTGTTAATCATGTAGCATTTGTGACACGCTATAATGTCTTACGTAGACATATTGCAAAAATTCATGTGATAAACAGTTTTTAATTCATGTGAAAAGTTTTTGTTATTGGATTGCATCTGACTATAAGTCTTTCTCATCAAATTCAATCTGCCCCATAAAGTGAATCACCCCGCTGGAAGATTAGACAGACCCATGGGCAAACAGGTACAGGTATGGGATCCATTATCAAGAAACCCCTTATTCAGAATGCTCCGAATTACAGAAAGGTTGACTCCATTTTATTCAAATACTCCAAATTTTTTAAAATAATTTCCTTTTTCTCTGTAATAATAAAACAGTAACATGTACTCGATCCCAACTAAGATATAATTAATCTTTATTGGAGGCAAAACCAGCCTGTTGGGTTTATTTAATGTTTACATGATTTTCTAGTAGATTTACTGTAAGGTATGAAGATCCAGAAAGATCTCTTATCCGGAAAGGTCCAGAGCATTCTTGATAACAGGTCCCATACCTGTACATGTAAATAGATATATCCAGTATATTTATACATTTGACATTAGGACAGTGCGGTCACATATTATACAGTGACATATGTTTCACACCACTGGCTTCATGGTTCAGCTGGATATTATTAGCATGGTGTATAATGTAAATTCATTTAGAGGCAAATTCACTGACATCCAAAAAAATCGCCAATACTAATTCACTAAAATCTGAAATTGCCTCCAGGGCGCCGAACTTTGGTGAAGTTGTGCTAGCATTACATAATTTGAATACGGGGGGAAGTTACATTTCAATGGACATACGTCCATTTGTTGCAGCAAATAAATTACACTACACAAGCCCAGGAAATCTCAATAAAATAAAGTTGTTATTTTGCCCAACACATGAGCCCAGTGTTAGTTTATGTGCCATATGTTAGGAAATGTAGGGGGTTATCCCCCAAAAACATGTATGCTCCTTTTCAGCCTATCACCCTGAAAAAGGAAAAGACGCTATCGTTTTTTGGGAAATTTTTCAACAATTTCTTACAAACTCATTTTTAATCTATTGCACTTTGCCTGGTCTGAGGTGGTGAAGGCAAGTCTGGCTCAAGAGGCAACTTCAGGAAAATCTGCATCTTAGTGAATTTGCGTAGTTACGTCCATTCGCCAGAGCAAAATTCACCAGGTGTTAGGGAGCGAAGTACCACTACAGTCTATCTCCTTTGCTAGCAAAGTTATGCCAGCGACCGTTAATAAATCGGTGAAGTACCGAAATGACGTCACTCTGGTGAATTGGTGTTTGTCACTTCGCCTTTTTAGTAAATTTGCCTCTTAGGCTTCCTGATTTCCAGCTTATTGATCACAGTGTTATTGATTTAATGAGGACCTATCTTGTTTTGATTGTGGTTAAATATTCTGAATATTGCACCTTGTATAAAAGATATTTAAGGCATGTTTATGTATTAGGAATAGTTTTTCTTTATTTAAAGGTAAAATAAAGCCATCCTGGCAAATTTTAGTTTTTGTACCAGTACACAGCCCACCCACATCATCTCTACTAGTGATGGGCAAATGTGCGCCGTTTCGCTTCGCCGAAAAATTTGCGAAAAAACTTGGGAAACTACACCGGCATCTCATTTTTGAAACCGGTGTCTGTTTTTTTGATGCGCCACCTGAATGTCACTATACATCATACTAAAAGTTAATGTGATGTAAACAATCCCTTTAACAACGTAAAACAAGAAAAACATGAAACAAAAACATAAATAGCTGATCATGTAACATAAATGGGGAGGTCACATGATCTCATTAATTCTTCATGAAGTCACAAAGCTGAACTGCTAATCATGTGACATGAATGGGGAGGTCACATGATCTCATTAATTCTTCATGAGGTCACAAAGCTGACACAAGAATGGTAAATGACCTGTAGTAACCCCAATCTCATTTATACTTTATGAGGTCACAAAGTTGAACAGCTGATCATGTGACATGAATGGGGAGGTCACATGATCTCATTAATTCTTCATGAGGTCTGTTAGAAAATGCCCTTATAAGGTCACAAAGCTGAACACCTGATCATGTGACATGAATGGTAGATGACTTGTAGTCTGTACCTATATATATATAGAGCACACGAACCAACCAGAGCCAGATTTGATTCATCAAACAAGAGAGCTGTTTACTTGCAAACAGAGAAACTTCGTTGGATTTTCGAGAACACATCGTTTACATCATGTTTCGCAAGATAATTGACAACTTGCCATGGAGAAAAATGGTAAGAAATATTTTCTGATTTATATATATATATATATATATATATATATATATATATATATATATATATATATATATCTATATTTATAGGATATATCTGTGTGCAGGTTCTAAAACTAAAATAATGATATAAGGTGATAGATATTGCATACATACCAACAAATATTCACATTTTGCAGCACAGA
This sequence comes from Xenopus petersii, assembly GCA_038501925.1. Taxonomy (NCBI): domain Eukaryota; kingdom Metazoa; phylum Chordata; class Amphibia; order Anura; family Pipidae; genus Xenopus; species Xenopus petersii. Next base: position 8,873,188 of record CM076675.1, on the reverse strand, counting down.
ATTCTTCATTAGAGACTTGTTACAGGACAAATTGTAATTGCTTATAGCACATACCTACTTACAGGTATATTTAGCCATAAAGATAATGACTTTTACATTAAGTAGTTTTGTCACATACACTGCACTCAGGTGCAAATGCCCAATGTTTTTATAACTTCCAGGACTTGTAAAATTTCAATTCTGCAAAGGAAGTCTTGTTTGTGCACTGGGACATCAAAATAATGATGCCATGTAACAATTATATGGTAAAACGTATCAGTTATTATTATTAATTAGGGAGTTATTGCTGAGTCAATTACAATTCCAGGTGTGTGAATTTTCGACAGCAAAACAGCTTTTTCAATGACAATTTTTGTTACATACATGTTGACAGGTGTAAAAATGATTCTAAAGGGAAAGCTCCTTTGGATTCTTTGCATACTTTTCCATGAAAAACTTTTATTACAACTCCAGATAAACCCCTAAATAGCCGACAGTAATATCAAACACAGGGGATGCAGGTTTTCCGCAATATAAAGGAAAGAACACTGTACCCTCTTTCCTAAAGGATATATATTTATATATCAATCAAAATCAGACATTATTTGGTCAAACCAATGTATGCACTGCTTACTTCCAAAATTATTAGATTCAATACTGAACCGAGGTCAATCATAACATTTGCACAGCACATATTTATTTGCAAATGGTTGTATTGCCCATGTTTTTACCTGAAGGCTGATATATTGCATTGCTGTGTCCATCTTTCCATTTTTTGGGAATTCGCATTGCACACAAATATTCTCTGCTCTTCTCTGGTATTTGCACTGTTAGATATTTGTAGAAAATTATTTATAACTATAATTCTGCAATTAACACCAATTCTTGTCTTCTTTTACAGAACAAATCAGCTGACATCACGAGCAACGATAACAATCTCCAGGAACAGTTAAAGGTAAGTAAGTTACAGTTGAAGGTAAGTCCAGCAGAACACACAGAAGTTTGCAGAGAAATAAAAAACACAGACAGTAGGAAAAACTGGGATGAGGAACAACGCACCATAGAGAAAAGAAAACAGGTAAGTTTTGCAGAGACCACCTATTGTGAGATCCCGATGAGAAAATGGAAGAAGATGAAAAAAATAAGAAGATTCGTGAGATCTACCTACCGTGAGATCACCTACAGTAAGATCACCTTGCCATTGAAGAAGAGGATCAGTAGAATAAGAAGATTGATGAGATCTACCTACCGTAAGATCGTCTTGCCATTGAAGGAGAGGATCCATAGAAACTTCAATACATGTCTTAGAATTAAATAAAACGTAATCAAAATGCAATTCATTGTGTCTCTCTCCATTACTTACTTAAAGAGTTAAATAGTCAATTCAAATTTGAATTGTAATCCCCCTATTCGAATGTAAATTCCAATGTGAGATTTATCAAACCTCAACCATGGAAACAGTCCTAATTCCAATATTCGCCACCTAAAACCTGCCAAATTCATGTACAAGTCAATGGCAGATGTCCATCGAGTCATTTGGAGATGTTAATAGCCTTCCTGATATTTAAAGTTTTTTCCAGGAGAAAAACTTGATTTGTACAATCATAAACAAGAGTCAGGCTGAATTCAAAAACCAAGTAATTAGATAATTGTAACGCTTGAGCAGGAACAGTAAACTGAAGCCTAGTCTGGGTACAGCAAAATGGTGGAACAGGCTTTTAAAATGAAGTTTGGCACCAATAGTTTGAATCTGGCATCAGCGTCAGGGCACCCAGCGTCACATAGTCAGGCAGGAAGTGTGCACCTGCACACACGAAGAGAGCACGTCTTACAGTACCCCCCCTTCAGGAGTACCCTCCAGGGACTCCCATAACTCGTGAGGAAACCTTCTATGAAAAGCTCTGCCTAAACGAGGAGCATGGATATCAGAGGCTTTTACCCAAGACCTCTCCTCAGGTCCAAACCTCCTCCAGTGAACCAGGTACTAAATCTTGCCTCCCGACCTCCTAGAGTCCAAAATATCTTGTACTTGAAATTCTTGATTGTCATTGAGGAAAATAGGAGCATGAAGAAGTTGAATATCAGAGAAAGCATTCTTCACAATTGGTTTGAGCAGAAAAACATGAGAGGAACTCGAAATGTTCATATTACGAGGAAGATCCAGTCTGACAGATACAGGATTGATCATTTCAATAACTTTATAAGGACCGATGTAGCGAGGTCCAAACTTGAGGGAAGGTAAACAGTTTAACAAGTTGAGTCGACAGCCAAACCAAATCTCCAAGTTGATAGGAAGGACCAGAATAACAGTGTTTGTCAGCAACAGCTTCTGATGAGAAGAGGCCTTAAGAAGAGATTGATGAGCCTGGGACCAGATGGACTTGAAGTCATGAACCAGTGTATCTGCTGCAGGTACTTCAGATTTAAAAACATTAGGTGGAAGAGCAGGAGGTTAATAACCAAAGACAGAGAAAAATGGAGCACAACCTAGTGAATCATGTTGTAAATTATTATGAACAAACTCAGGGAACGAAAGAAGCTCAACCCAATTATCCTGGTTTTGTGAAATAAAGCATTGAAGAAATTGCACAAGCTCTGGTTGATCCTCTCGGTCTGATCATTGCTGAAGACAAGTTTAATTTGATGCCCAGATGTCTAGAAAAAGTACGCCAGAATCTGGATACAAACTGCACCCCTCGATCGGAGACAATGGACTGAGGAACACCATGTAAGAGAAAAATGTCTTTAATTAAAATTAGAGCTAAGGCAGCAGCGGAAGGGAGCTTCTTCAGAGGAATAAAATGGGCCATCTTGGAGAATTTATCCACAACCACAAGAATAGTAGTCATCTCAAGAGATTTGGGCAGGTCTACAATAAAGTCCATGGAAATGTCTGACCAGGGTTGGGTTGGTATGGGTAGCAGTTGGAGAAGGCCACAAGGTAACCCGCATGGTCTCTTCTGTTGGGTGCAAACTGTGCAAGCAGAAACAAAGAGCTTGATGTCTTTAGCAAGAGAAGGCCACCAACATATAAATGCAAGTTATACACTAAATGGCAGTGTATTGGGAGTTTCCTTAAATGAGAAGGATCTAGGGGTCTTTGTAGATAACACGTTGTCTAATTCTGGGCAGTGTCATTCTGTGGCTACTAAAGCAAATAAAGTTCTGTCTTGCATAAAAAAGGGCATTAACTCAAGGGATGAAAACATAATTATGCCTCTTTATAGGTCCCTGGTAAGGCCTCATCTGGAGTATGCAGTGCAGTTTTGGAATCCAGTCCTTAAGAGGGATATAAATGAGCTGGAGAGAGTGCAGAGACATGCAACTAAATTGGTTAGAGGGACGGAAGACTTAAATTATGAGGGTAGACTGTCAAGGTTGGGGTTGTTTTCTCTGGAAAAAAGGCGCTTGCGAGGGGACATGATTACACTTTACAAGTACATTAGAGGACATTATAGACAAATGGCAGGGGACCTTTTTACCCATAAAGTGGATCACCGTACCAGAGGCCACCCGTTTAGACTAGAAGAAAAGAACTTTCATTTGAAGCAACGTAGGGGGTTCTTCACAGTCAGGACAGTGAGGTTGTGGAATGCACTGCCGGGTGATGTTGTGATGGCTGATTCAGTTAATGCCTTTAAGAATGGCTTGGATGATTTTTTGGACAGACATAATATCAAAGGCTATTGTGATACTAAGCTCTATAGTTAGTATGGGTATATAGAATTTAATTAAAAGTAGAGGGGTGTATGTATGGATGCTGGGTTTTCATTTGGAGGGGTTGAACTTGATGGACTTTGTCTTTTTTCAACCCAATTTAACTATATAACTATGTAACTATGTAACAATATCTGGAAACAAAGTCACGAGTCACTTGATGCCAGGATGACCAGAAATCCTGGAGGAATGAGCCCACTCGAGAACTTGAGCAACCCTATGTTGTGGTACAAAAATCTTCCTAGAGGGACATCCAGAGACAAGATCAGAGTTGGAAAGAGAGACGTAGGAGCCACAATTAAGTCAGTAGAAATTATGGGGGCGAGTGGGACAGGGTTACTCTCCTCCTGCACTAGACATCTGGATAAGGCATCAGCTTTCAAATTTTTTAAGCAGAGCGATAAGAAATAAAATTAAATGTGGAAAAAGAAAAGACCATTGGTCCTGATGAGTATTGAGTCTCTTTGCCAAAGAAATTTTGATTTTTATGGTCAATTAGAATAGTAATCGGTTCAATAGTCCCCCTCTAACAAATGACGCCACTCCTCAAGGGCAAGTTTGATGGCTAACAGCTCTCGGTTACCCACATTATAGTTTCTTTCAGCTGGAGAGAGTTTATGTGAAAAATAGGCACATGGATGGCGGGTCCCTCGAACTCTGCGCGTTGAGACAAAACGGCACCAAACCCCCACCTCGGAAGCATCGACCTCAAGAATAAATGGTTGAGTAGGATCTGGGTGGACAAGAATCTGTGCAGTTCTAAACAAATGTTTGAAACAGACTTGAAAGCTTTCTTGTAAGAGCAGTAATGGGAGCCGCAGTTTGAGAATTTACGGTAAAAATGAGCAAAACCCAGGAAACGTTGTATGGTCTTCAAAGTCGTGGGAACTGGCCAGTCCAGGACAGCAGAGACGTTGGCAGGGTCCATCTTGAACCCAGAAGGAGAAATAATGGAACCCAAAAATGAGATTGAGGTCTTTAAAATTCACACTTCTCACAGTTTAGCGTTACTTGGACATTATGATCTGAAAGAGAAGACAAGAAAATCAAAATGTCATCCAAATATACAATAACGCAGAACTGCAAAAATTCACAAAGAACATCATTAATAAAGTCCTGAAAAACTGCGTGGCCCCATCCTATGAAAATATTTTCATGAATCAATTTGAAGAAAGATTCGTTTATACGAATAACTTATATAAAAACTATTGTACTATATGGATTCGGTACATCGATGATGTGTTTGCGTTATGGATGGGGCCCCAGGGGACCATTTGTTTTGGAAATTAATAATGCACTTGGTCATATCAGATTTATGCTGAACTCTAGTCAAACAGAGATTCCCTTCTTAGATACACTAGTATATAGGCAAAATAACAGACTACTCACTGACTTATATGTGAAACCAACTGATCATATTCTCTTACTACATTACAATTCTTTTCACCCTCCATAGCTAAAAAGGACTCTACCCAAATCTCAGTTGGCAAGAGTAAAATGGATAGTTGTGGCAGACGATAAAGCAAAGTGAGATTAACAGAGATGTGTCATAAATTCCAGGCAAGGGGATACCCAAAAGACCTCCTGAAAAAACAATTTGATGATATCAAAAGAAAAAGTAGAGTTGAGATGTTTGAAAAGAAATAGAAAAAATTTGTTAATCATGTAGCATTTGTGACACGCTATAATGTCTTACGTAGACATATTGCAAAAATTCATGTGATAAACAGTTTTTAATTCATGTGAAAAGTTTTTGTTATTGGATTGCATCTGACTATAAGTCTTTCTCATCAAATTCAATCTGCCCCATAAAGTGAATCACCCCGCTGGAAGATTAGACCCATGGGCAAACAGGTACAGGTATGGGATCCATTATCCAGAAACCCCTTATCCAGAATGCTCCGAATTACAGAAAGGTTGACTCCATTTTATTCAAATACTCCAAATTTTTTAAAATAATTTCCTTTTTCTCTGTAATAATAAAACAGTAACATGTACTCGATCCCAACTAAGATATAATTAATCTTTATTGGAGGCAAAACCAGCCTGTTGGGTTTATTTAATGTTTACATGATTTTCTAGTAGATTTACTGTAAGGTATGAAGATCCAGAAAGATCTCTTATCCGGAAAGGTCCAGAGCATTCTTGATAACAGGTCCCATACCTGTACATGTAAATAGATATATCCAGTATATTTATACATTTGACATTAGGACAGTGCGGTCACAGCCCTAGGATCAGTTTTAGCTAACACAATGGCCCGAGCTGTCAAATTTAAATGATTTATATTATACAGTGACATATGTTTCACACCACTGGCTTCATGGTTCAGCTGGATATTATTAGCATGGTGTATCATGTAAATTCATTTAGAGGCAAATTCACTGACATCCAAAAAAATCGCCAATGCTAATTCACTAAAATCTGAAATTGCCTCCAGGGCGCCGAACTTTGGTGAAGTTGCGCTAGCATTACTGCGCCAAGCTAAGTTGTGCTAGCATTACATAATTTGAATACGGGGGGAAGTTACATTTCAATAGACATACGTCCATTTGTTGCAGCAAATAAATTACACTACACAAGCCCAGGAAATCTCAATAAAATAAAGTTGTTATTTTGCCCAACACATGAGGCCAGTGTTAGTTTATGTGCCATATGTTAGGAAATGTAGGGGTGAAGCCGGTTATCCCCCAAAAAACATGTATGCTCCTTTTCAGCCTATCACCCTGAAAAAGGAAAAGACGCTATCGTTTTATGGGAAATTTTTCAACAATTTTTTACAAACTCATTTTTAATCTATTGCACTTTGCCTGGTCTGAGGTGGTGAAGGCAAGTCTGGCTCAAGAGGCAACTTCAGGAAAATCTGCATCTTAGTGAATTTGCGTAGTTACTTCCATTCGCCATAGCAAAAATTCACCAGGTGTTAGGGAGTGAAGTACCACTACAGTCTATCTCCTTTGCTAGCGAAGTTATGCCAGCGACCGTTAATAAATCGGTGAAGTACCGAAATGACGTCACTCTGGTGAATTGGTGTTTGTCACTTCGCCTTTTTAGTAAATTTGCCTCTTAGGCTTCCTGATTTCCAGCTTATTGATCACAGTGTTATTGATTTAATGAGGACCTATCTTGTTTTGATTGTGGTTAAATATTCTGAATATTGCACCTTGTATAAAAGATATTTAAGGCATGTTTATGTATTAGAAATAGTTTTTCTTTATTTAAAGGTAAAATAAAGCCATCCTGGCAAATTTTAGTTTTTGTACCAGTACACAGCCCACCCGCATCATCTCTACTAGTGATGGGCAAATGTGCGCCGTTTCGCTTCGCCGAAAAATTTGCGAAAAAACTTGGGAAACTACGCCGGCATCTCATTTTTGAAACCGGTGTCTGTTTTTTTGATGCGCCACCTGAATGTCACTATACATCATACTAAAAGTTAATGTGATGTAAACAATCCCTTTAACAACGTAAAACAAGAAAAACATGAAACAAAAACATAAATAGCTGATCATGTAACATAAATGGGGAGGTCACATGATCTCATTAATTCTTCATGAAGTCACAAAGCTGAACTGCTAATCATGTGACATGAATGGGGAGGTCACATGATCTCATTAATTCTTCATGAGGTCACAAAGCTGACACAAGAATGGTAAATGACCTGTAGTAACCCCAATCTCATTTATACTTTATGAGGTCACAAAGTTGAACAGCTGATCATGTGACATGAATGGGGAGGTCACATGATCTCATTAATTCTTCATGAGGTCTGTTAGAAAATGCCCTTATAAGGTCACAAAGCTGAACACCTGATCATGTGACATGAATGGTAGATGACTTGTAGTCTGTACCTATATATATATAGAGCACACGAACCAACCAGAGCCAGATTTGATTCATCAAACAAGAGAGCTGTTTACTTGCAAACAGAGAAACTTCGTTGGATTTTCGAGAACACATCGTTTACATCATGTTTCGCAAGATAATTGACAACTTGCCATGGAGAAAAATGGTAAGAAATATTTTCTGATTTATATATATATATATATATATATTTATAGGATATATCTGTGTGCAGGTTCTTAAACTAAAATAATGATATAAGGTGATAGATATTGCATACATACCAACAAATATTCACATTTTGCAGCACAGAATTCTTCATTAGAGACTTGTTACAGGACAAATTGTAATTGCTTATAGCACATACCTACTTACAGGTATATTTAGCCATAAAGATAATGACTTTTACATTAAGTAGTTTTGTCACATACACTGCACTCAGGTGCAAATGCCCAATGTTTTTATAACTTCCAGGACTTGTAAAATTTCAATTCTGCAAAGGAAGTCTTGTTTGTGCACTGGGACATCAAAATAATGATGCCATGTAACAATTATATGGTAAAACGTATCAGTTATTATTATTAATTAGGGAGTTATTGCTGAGTCAATTACAATTCCAGGTGTGTGAATTTTCGACAGCAAAACAGCTTTTTCAATGACAATTTTTGTTACATACATGTTGACAGGTGTAAAAATGATTCTAAAGGGAAAGCTCCTTTGGATTGTTTGCATACTTTTCCATGAAAAACTTTTATTACAACTCCAGATAAACCCCTAAATAGCCGACAGTAATATCAAACACAGGGGATGCAGGTTTTCCGCAATATAAAGGAAAGAACACTGTACCCTCTTTCCTAAAGGATATATATTTATATATCAATCAAAATCAGACATTATTTGGTCAAACCAATGTATGCACTGCTTACTTCCAAAATTATTAGATTCAATACTGAACCGAGGTCAATCATAACATTTGCACAGCACATATTTATTTGCAAATGGTTGTATTGCCCATGTTTTTACCTGAAGGCTGATATATTGCATTGCTGTGTCCATCTTTCCATTTTTTGGGAATTCGCATTGCACACAAATATTCTCTGGTCTTCTCTGGTATTTGCACTGTTAGATATTTGTAGAAAATTATTTATAACTATAATTCTGCAATTAACACCAATTCTTGTCTTCTTTTACAGAACAAATCAGCTGACATCACGAGCAACGATAACAATCTCCAGGAACAGTTAAAGGTAAGTAAGTTACAGTTGAAGGTAAGTCCAGCAGAACACACAGAAGTTTGCAGAGAAATAAAAAACACAGGCAGTAGGAAAAACTGGGATGAGGAACAACGCACCATAGAGAAAAGAAAACAGGTAAGTTTTGCAGAGACCACCTATTGTGAGATCCCGATGAGAAAATGGAAGAAGATGAAAAAAATAAGAAGATTCGTGAGATCTACCTACCGTGAGATCACCTACAGTAAGATCACCTTGCCATTGAAGAAGAGGATCAGTAGAATAAGAAGATTGATGAGATCTACCTACCGTAAGATCGTCTTGCCATTGAAGGAGAGGATCCATAGAAACTTCAATACATGTCTTAGAATTAAATAAAACGTAATCAAAACGCAATTCATTGTGTCTCTCTCCATTACTTACTTAAAGAGTTAAATAGTCAATTCAAATTTGAATTGTAATCCCCCTATTCGAATGTAAATTCCAATGTGAGATTTATCACACCTCAACCATGGAAACAGTCCTAATTCCAATATTCGCCACCTAAAACCTGCCAAATTCATGTACAAGTCAATGGCAGATGTCCATCGAGTCATTTGGAGATGTTAATAGCCTTCCTGATATTTAAAGTTTTTTTCAGGAGAAAAACTTGATTTGTACAATCATAAACAAGAGTCAGGCTGAATTCAAAAACCAAGTAATTAGATAATTGTAACGCTTGAGCAGGAACAGTAAACTGAAGCCTAGTTTGGGTACAGCAAAATGGTGGAACAGGCTTTTAAAATGAAGTTTGGCACCAATAGTTTGAATCTGGCATCAGCGTCAGGGCACCCAGCGTCACAGAGTCAGGCAGGAAGTGTGCACCTGCACACACGAAGAGAGCACGTCTTACAGTACCCCCCCTTCAGGAGTACCCTCCAGGGTCTCCCATAACTTGTGAGGAAACCTTCTATGAAAAGCTCTGCCTAAACGAGGAGCATGGATATCAGAGGCTTTTACCCAAGACCTCTCCTCAGGTCCAAACCTCCTCCAGTGAACCAGGTACTGAATCTTGCCTCCCGACCTCCTAGAGTCCAAAATGTCTTGTACTTCAAATTCTTGATTGTCATTGAGGAAAATAGGAGCATGAAGAAGTTGAATATCAGAGAAAGCATTCTTCACAATTGGTTTGAGCAGAAAGACATGAGAGGAACTCGAAATGTTCATATTACGAGGAAGATCCAGTCTGACAGATACAGGATTGATAATTTCAATAACTTTATAAGGACCGATGTAGCGAGGTCCAAACTTGAGGGAAGGTAAACAGTTTAACAAGTTGAGTCGACAGCCAAACCAAATCTCCAAGTTGATAGGAAGGACCAGAATAACAGTGTTTGTCAGCAACAGCTTCTGATGAGAAGAGGCCTTAAGAAGAGATTGATGAGCCTGGGACCAGATGGACTTGAAGTCATGAACCAGTGTATCTGCTGCAGGTACTTCAGACTTAAAAACATTAGGTGGAAGAGCAGGAGGTTAATAACCAAAGACAGAGAAAAATGGAGCACAACCTAGTGAATCATGTTGTAAATTATTATGAACAAACTCAGGGAACGAAAGAAGCTCAACCCAATTATCCTGGTTTTGTGAAATAAAGCATTGAAGAAATTGCACAAGCTCTGGTTGATCCTCTCGGTCTGATCATTGCTGAAGACAAGTTTAATTTGATGCCCAGATGTCTAGAAAAAGCACGCCAGAATCTGGATACAAACTGCACCCCTCGATCGGAGACAATGGACTGAGGAACACCATGTAAGAGAAAAATGTCTTTAATTAAAATTAGAGCTAAGGCAGCAGCGGAAGGGAACTTCTTCAGAGGAATAAAATGGGCCATCTTGGAGAATTTATCCACAACCACAAGAATAGTAGTCATCTCAAGAGATTTGGGCAGGTCTACAATAAAGTCCATGGAAATGTCTGACCAGGGTTGGGTTGGTATGGGTAGCAGTTGGAGAAGGCCACAAGGTAACCCGCATGGTCTCTTCTGTTGGGTGCAAACTGTGCAAGCAGAAACAAAGAGCTTGATGTCTTTAGCAAGAGAAGGCCACCAACAATATCTGGAAACAAAGTCACGAGTCACTTGATGCCAGGATGACCAGAAATCCTGGAGGAATGAGCCCACTCAAGAACTTGAGCAACCCTATGTTGTGGTACAAAAATCTTCCTAGAGGGACATCCAGAGACATGATCAGAGTTGGAAAGAGAGACGTAGGAGCCACAATTAAATCAGTAGAAATTATGGGGGTGAGTGGGACAGGGTTACTCTCCTCCTGCACTAGACATCTGGATAAGGCATCAGCTTTCAAATTTTTTAAGCAGAGCGATAAGAAATAAAATTAAATGTGGAAAAAATAAGACCATTGGTCCTGATGAGTATTGAGTCTCTTTGCCAAAGAAATTTTGATTTTTATGGTCAATTAGAATAGTAATCGGTTCAATAGTCCCCCTCTAACAAATGACGCCACTCCTCAAGGGCAAGTTTGATGGCTAACAGCTCTCGGTTACCCACATTATAGTTTCTTTCAGCTGGAGAGAGTTTATGTGAAAAATAGGCACATGGATGGCGGGTCCCTTGGAACTCTGCGCGTTGAGACAAAACGGCACCAAACCCCCACCTCAGAAGCATCGACCTCAAGAATAAATGGTTGAGTAGGATCTGGGTGGACAAGAATCTGTGCAGTTCTAAACAAATGTTTGAAACAGACTTGAAAGTTTTTCTTGTAAGAGCAGTAATGGGAGCCGCAGTTTGAGAATTTACGGTAAAAATGAGCAAAACCCAGGAAACATTGTATGGTCTTCAAAGTCGTGGGAACTAGCCAGTCCAGGACAGCAGAGACTTTGGCAGGGTCCATCTTGAACCCAGAAGGAGAAATAATGGAACCCAAAAATGAGATTGAGGTCTTTAAAATTCACACTTCTCACAGTTTAGCGTTACTTGGAAATTATGATCTGAAAGAGAAGACAAGAAAATCAAAATGTCATCCAAATATACAATAACGCAGAACTGCAAAAATTCACAAAGAACATCATTAATAAAGTCCTGAAAAACTGCGTGGCCCCATCCTATGAAAATATTTTCATGAATCAATTTGAAGAAAGATTCGTTTATATGAATAACTTATATAAAAACTATTGTACTATATGGATTTGGTACATCGATGATGTGTTTGCGTTATGGATGGGGCCCCAGGGGACCATTTGTTTTGGAAATTAATAATGCACTTGGTCATATCAGATTTATGCTGAACTAGTCAAACAGAGATTCCCTTCTTAGATACACTAGTATATAGGCAAAATAACAGACTACTCACTGACTTATATGTGAAACCAACTGATCATATTCTCTTACTACATTACAATTCTTTTCACCCTCCATAGCTAAAAAGGACTCTACCCAAATCTCAGTTGGCAAGAGTAAAATGGATAGTTGTGGCAGATGATAAAGCGAAGTGAGATTAACAGAGATGTGTCATAAATTCCAGCCAAGGGGATACCCAAAAGACCTCCTGAAAAAACAATTTGATGATATCAAAAGAAAAAGTAGAGTTGAGATGTTTGAAAAGAAATAGAAAAAATTTGTTAATCATGTAGCATTTGTGACACGCTATAATGTCTTACGTAGACATGTTGCAAAAATTCATGTGATAAACAGTTTTTAATTCATGTGAAAAGTTTTTGTTATTGGATTGCATCTGACTATAAGTCTTTCTCATCAAATTCAATCTGCCCCATAAAGTGAATCACCCCGCTGGAAGATTAGACCCATGGGCAAACAGGTACAGGTATGGGATCCATTATCCAGAAACCCCTTATCCAGAATGCTCCGAATTACAGAAAGGTTGACTCCATTTTATTTAAATACTCCAAATTTTTTGAAATAATTTCCTTTTTCTCTGTAATAATAAAACAGTAACATGTACTCGATCCCAACTAAGATATAATTAATCTTTATTGGAGGCAAAACCAGCCTGTTGGGTTTCAATTTACATGATTTTCTAGTAGATTTACTGTAAGGTATGAAGATCCAGAAAGATCTCTTATCCGGAAAGGTCCAGAGCATTCTTGATAACCTGTACAGGTCCCATACCTGTACATGTAAATAGATATATCCAGTATATTTATACTTTTGACATTAGGACAGTGCGGTCACAGCCCTAGGATCAGTTTTAGCCAACACAATGGCCCGAGCTGTCAAATTTAAATGATTTATATTATACAGTGACATATGTTTCACACCACTGGCTTCATGGTTCAGCTGGATATTATTAGCATGGTGTATAATGTAAATTCATTTAGAGGCAAATTCACTGACATCCAAAAAAATCGCCAATGCTAATTCACTAAAATCTGAAATTGCCTCCAGGGCGCCGAACTTTGGTGAAGTTGCGCTAGCATTACTGCGCCAAGCTAAGTTGTGCTAGCATTACATAATTTGAATACGGGGGGAAGTTACATTTCAATGGACGTATATGTTGCAGCAAATAAATTACACTACACAAGCCCAGGAAATCTCAATAAAATAAAGTTGTTATTTTGCCCAACACATGAGCCCAGTGTTAGTTTATGTGCCATATGTTAGGAAATGTAGGGGTGAATCCCCAAAAACATGTATGCTCCTTTTCAGCCTATCACCGTGAAAAAGGAAAAGACGCTATTGTTTTTTGGGAAATTTTTCAACAATTTTTTACAAACTTATTTTTAATCTATTGCACTTTGCCTGGTCTGAGGTGGTGAAGGCAAGTCTGGCTCAAGAGGCAACTTCAGGAAAATCTGCATCTTAGTGAATTTGCGTAGTTACGTCCATTCGCCAGAGCAAAAATTCACCAGGTGTTAGGGTGCGAAGTACCACTACAGTCTATCTCCTTTGCTAGCGAAGTTATGCCAGCGACCATTAATAACACGGTGAAGTACCGAAATGACGTCACTCTGGTGAATTGGTGTTTGTCACTTCGCCTTTTTAGTAAATTTGCCTCTTAGGCTTCCTGATTTCCAGCTTATTGATCACAGTGTTATTGATTTAATGAGGAGCTATCTTGTTTTGATTGTGGTTAAATATTCTGAATATTGCACCTTGTATAAAAGATATTTAAGGCATGTTTATGTATTAGAAATAGTTTTTCTTTATTTAAAGGTAAAATAAAGCCATCCTGGCAAATTTTAGTTTTTGTACCAGTACACAGCCCACCCGCATCATCTCTACTAGTGATGGGCAAATGTGCGCCGTTTCGCTTCGCCGAAAAATTTGCGAAAAAACTTGGGAAACTGCGCCGGCATCTCATTTTTGAAACCGGTGTCTGTTTTTTTGATGCGCCACCTGAATGTCACTATACATCATACTAAAAGTTAATGTGATATAAACAATCCCTTTAACAATGTAAAACAAGAAAAACATGAAACAAAAACATAAATAGCTGATCATGTAACATAAATGGGGAGGTCACATGATCTCATTAATTCTTCATGAAGTCACAAAGCTGAACTGCTAATCATGTGACATGAATGGGGAGGTCACATGATCTCATTAATTCTTCATGAGGTCACAAAGCTGACACAAGAATGGTAAATGACCTGTAGTAACCCCGATCTCATTTATACTTTATGAGGTCACAAAGCTGATCATGTGACAAGAATGGTAGATGACCTGTAGTAACCCCAATCTCATTTATTCTTTATGAGGTCACAAAGTTGAACAGCTGATCATGTGACATGAATGGGAAAGTCACATGATCTCATTAATTCTTCATGAGGTCTGTTAGAAAATGCCCTTATAAGGTCACAAAGCAGAACACCAGATCATGTGACATGAATGGTAGATGACTTGTAGTCTGTACCTATATATATAGAGCAAACAAACCAACCAAAACCATATTTGATTAGTCAACCAGAGAACTTTTTACTTGTAAACAGAAAAACTTTTTTAGATTTTTGAGAAGACATTTTACATCATGTTTCGCAAGATAACGAACTGTTTATCAAAGATAAAAATGGTAAGAAATAGTTTCTATATTTATACATATATATATTTATAGGATATACAGTATCTGTGTGCAGATTCTAAAACTAAAAAAATGATATAAGGTGATAGATATTGCATACATACCAACAAATATCCACATTTTGCAGCACAGAATTCTTCATTTGAGACTTGTTACAGGACAAATTGTAATTGCTTATAGCACATATTTGGGTAGATCTACTTACAGGTATATTTAGCCATAAAGATTATGACTTTTACATGAAGTCATTTTGTCACATACACTGCACTCAGGTGCAAATGGCCAATGTTTTTATAACTGCCAGGTGGGATACTAAATACTTTGGAGGACTTGTAATAGTGATTTCAATTCTGCAAAGCAAATCTTGATTGTGCGGGACATCAAAATAACTATTTGCAAATGGTTGTATTGCCCATGTTTTTTTTCCTGAAGGCTGATATATTGCATTGCTGTGTCCATCTTTCCATTTTTTGGAAATTTGCATTGCACACAAATATTCTCTGCTCTTCTCTGGTATTTACACTGTTAGATATTTGTAGAAAATTATTTATAACTATAATTCTGCAATTAACACAAATTCTTGTCTTCTTTTATAGAACAAATCAGCTGAAATCACGAGCAACGATAACAATCCCCAAGAAAAGTTAAAGAGCTGTCTGAAGGTAAGTCCAGCAGAACACACAGACGTGTGTGGAGAGATAAAAAAAACAGACAGTAGGAAAAAAACGGTCACATTTGCTAAAAATGTGTCTACAAGTGCAGACTGTGGAAAGCCACTACTCCAAAAGCAGAAACCTAGAAAACAGGTGAGTTTTGCAGAGAATCTGACCACCTATTATGATATCCCCATGAGGAAATGGAGGAAGATAAAAAAAATAAGAAGATCCATGAGATCTACCTACCGTAAGATCACCTTGCCATTGAAGAAGAGGATCCGTAGAAATGAGCATGTAGTCAACTCAGAAAGCAGTATAAGGACTGCTGAGGATTTGTGTACAACAAAAACTAGTGAGAAAACTCGGGATGAGGAACAATCCACTAAAGAGAAAAGAAAACAGGTGAGTTTTGCAGAGAATCTGACCACCTATTGTGATATCCCCATGAGGAAATGGAGGAAGATAAAACAAATAAGAAGATTCGTGAGATCTTCCTATCATAAGATCACCTTGACATTGAAGGAAAGAATCCATAGAAATGAGTATGTAGTCAACCCAGAAAGCAGTGAGGAAACTGAGTACGAAGAATACTCAGAAAAAACTAACAAGAGTGAAGAGGAAGAGACTGTGATAGAAATACACACTGAAGAGAAAAAAATACAGATAGAAAACATAGAAAGCAGTGAGGAAACTAAGGATGAAGTCAACTCAGAAAGCAGTGAGAATGATGAGTATAAGGATTGCTTAGAAAACATTAAGAAAAGTGAAGAGGAAAACTTGGGAAATGAAACAAAGCACATGGGAAACACAGAAAGCAATGAGGAAACTAAGGAGGAAATCAACTCAGAAAGCAGTGAGAATGATGAGTATGAGGATTGCTTAGAAAACATTAAGAAAATTGAAGAGGAAAAGTGGAGAACTGAAAAAGAAAATGCTGACGAGACTATGATAGAAACACACACTGAAGAGAAAACAAGCCAGACACTATTTGGATGGATTGTGTGTGCCTTTCATGAGATGTCCATGCAAATAGGCATGAAGCTGAATATCTGCCAAAAAAAAAGTGAGAACCATGAAGAGGATTTCAGAGAAACCAGTAAGGAAGCTGAGGATGAAGTCAACTCAGAAAGCAGTGAGGAAACTGATGATGAAGTATACTCAGAAAACACCAAGAAAAGTGGAAAAGAAATGTTGATAATTGAAATGGAAAGTGATGAAGAGATAATGATAATGTGTGAAATGGTAGGTGAGAAGAATGAAGAGGAAATTGCAGAAAGCAATGAAGAAACTGATAAATGAGTATAATGGAATGGAGGGCCTCTCCAAAAGTTTAATACATGTCTGAGAATTAAAGAAAACAATTAAAGCTCAATATATTGTGTCTCTCTCCATTACTTAGAGGTAGATTTGTCAAGGGTAAAATAGTCCATTCAAATTTGATTTTTAATCCACCTATTGGAATGTAAATTCCAATGTGAGATGTATCACACTTCAACCATGGAAACAGTCCTAATTCCAATATTCGCCACCTAAAACCTGCCAAGTTCATGTACAAGTCAATGGCAGATGTCCATTAAGTCATTTGGAGATGTTATGAATTTATTTGAATTTTAAAAAACTCACATGAATTCGAAATTCAACCTTTGATAAATGGGCCTTCCATTGTTTGATTCCATGAAAATAATTATGTTTTGTCACACGCAGTAAGCAACTCAGACATTTACATGGGTTTCTTGGGCAGTTGTTGGGGGTAATTGTTTTAAGTTGGCTTAATACAAATGTAGGAGAGCTGTGTACCCTTGTCTCTCCTCTGTATGGTTTCTGTGCAAGCAGGGGAGGAGCCCCACCCTCTGTGAGCTGACAGGAAGGAAGAGGGGGAGAGAAAGTGCTGCTGGGAGAAAGGAAATGCTGCTGGGAGATAGAATCAGCAGAGTACACATACTCCCAGAGTTTGTGTGTGGGAAACTTAGTAGGGACCCCCAGTGGCAAAAAAGCCTCCTCTCTTTAGGGTGTGGAAGGAAAGGGGGTCCTTGTCAGGGCTCTGAAGAGCAAAGCGTGCTCTTCTCAGGGCACAGAAAAACAAAGGGAGTCCTTCTTAGGACTTTGAAGCAACTGCCACATAAGTGGGGATTCCCCTCAGCTGTTCAGAGATCATCAGCTGCATCTATTCAGTGAAGTTGCTCACTGAATTTAAAGGTATAGTGTCACCCCCAGAGAGGGGGCCATATGTCGTGTTCGCCCAGGATGATCTATCAGTGGGATGCCCCCTGGTGTATCCACAGGCTGTCATTGCCGCTTGTAAAGTTGAAGCACCCAGTTCACCTGCAAGCTATACCAGTAGAAAAAGGAGGTCACTGCCATCATTACCCGGTACCGTACTGCACACAATAAAGCAAGAACCACCTGTATCTGAGACCAGTGATGTTAAGGATGCCAGTATTACAGAGCATTCCTTGAATGATGCAATAACCCAAATGATAGAGGCATTGGCTCAAAGTCTGCAGCTAAGCCACTATAAAAAGCTAAAGACCTTTTCAGGCATAGAACCTGTCCCTACCAGTGAGGAGGGATTTAAGACCTGGAAGGAATTTGCTTTACAAGCATTAGATGAGTAGGCTTGCTCAGAACAAACCAAGAGACAGTAAATTATGGTAATGTACATCCACCATCAGCTAGTATTGTGTCAAATTTTAAAGCCAGTCACAGAGACTACACTGTTATGGACATAGTTGATATCCACATGTCTGCATATGGAAAGCATGAAGACCCTGCCCAGTTAGTGGCTAACATTAAACACATGAAGCAGAAGCCTACAGAGGATGTGTCTGAATTCACACTCTGGCTAGAGAACATGCTGTGGCAACTCTTGTCTACGAAAAGTCATTGCAGCAGAGGAAGTAGACAAACTACGCCTAAAACAATTGTTACAGGGGATGTCATTCTTTTTCCCCATGTATTCCACTTTGCAAATACTCCTGAGGGATAAAACAGACACAGGCTTTATTGACCCGATGAAAGTGATTAAGCAAGAGGAGACCATGTGGTCTCTGGAGAAGGGATAGGAACAGATCTCGCCAAGATAGAAGCGGTGGCAACCTGACCAAAGCCCCAAAATGTCAGTGAGCTGAGATCATTTCTTGGGTTTTGTGGTTACTACAGGTGGTTTGCAGAGAGGTATTCAAGAGTGGCTCACACTTTAAATGAATTGCTGAGGCTTGCTAATGTGCATGGTGATGGGAGAAAAAGAGCTGCTAAAACCCCTTTTGGTGATAGGTGGGGTTCAGCCTGTGAGGAGGACGTTGTTCTGTTGAAGAAAAGGCTGACAGAAGCTCCTGTATTGACTTTTTCTGATCCTTATAGGCCATATATCCTCCACCTTGACGCCAGTTATGAAGGATTGGGAGGTGTCCTTCACCAGAAATACCCAGAAGGGCTGTGGCCAGTGGCCTATATTAGTAGGAGTCTGACCCCCAGTGAAAAGAATTATCCTGTACATAAACTGGAATTCCTTGCTCTCAAGTGGGCCCTTGCAGACAAGTTGCATGACTACTTGTATGGAGTAGAGTTTGAAGTAAGAACAGATAATAATACTCTTACATATATTTTGACTACTGCTAAATTGGATGCCACAGGACACCAGTGGTTAGCGGCACTGTCAAAGAATATTGGGCCTAAGAATATCGGAGGAGATGCCCTCTCTAGACGACCGGACCTGCCTGCCCTGGAAGATGATGGGAAGTGGGAGGAGATACCTAGTCCAGGTATGAAGACCTACTGTGCTACAGCTGCTGTAGTGGATGACAATGTGGCTTTTTCTGGATTGAGAGTTGTGGATTCTGTTGGTGGAGGGCTGGAGTGTATACCACCTATGTACTATTATCCAGTTGACCTAGTGGGTGGAGACTCCAAGTTCATCAGTCATAAGGACATGGTTCAAATCCAGAACACTAATCCTTTGATAGGGCCGCTGTGGAGAGCTGTTAATGCCAGAAATCCTGCTTTGCTCAAGAAGAATTTGCCAGGTGGGTATGAATTTTTCCAGCGTGGTGGAAGTTCTGTGTGGAACAAGAGCTGTTATACCGGGTGATACAATATCATAATCACCCTGGGAGGTGGCAATTAGTGTTGCCCCATAAGTTCAGGAACATCTTGTTAAGGAGTCTGCATGATCACCATGGACATCTTGGAGTGGAGAAGACTTATGGATTGGTCCAAGACCACTTTTTCTGGCCTAGAATAAGTGATGCAGTTACTAGTTACTGTAGAAAGTGCCTAAGATGTCTGCAAAGGAAGACACTTCCGGTCCTCCCTGCCCCCATGGGTCACTGGAAGAGTTCAGAGCCCATGGACTTAGTGTGTATGGACTTTTTTTGTATTGAAAGTGATTCAAGGGACACCGGCAATGTGTTAGTAGTCACAAATCACTTTACCAGGTATGCTCAAGCTTTCCCCACCAAAGACCAAAAAGTCTCTACAGTAGCCAAAGTACTATGGGAGAAATTTTTCATTCACTATAGTTAGCCAAATAGACTACATTCTGATTAAGGCAGAGACTTTGAGAGCCGGCTCATGAAAGAGCTTTTGCAACTGATGAACATCGAAAAGAGCAGAACTACTCCCTACCATCCTCAGGGAGATGCCCAGCCTGAAAGATTTAATAGAACATTGTTGGATATGCTAGGTACTCTGCTAGTGGAGGATAAAAGGAGCTAGAGTAAGCATGTGGAGGCTGTGGTGCATGCCAATAACAGTACACAGCATGATAGCACTGGTTTCTCTCCATACTTCTTGATGTTTGGGAGGGAGCCAAGGTTGCCCCTTGATATTCAGCTTTGTGCATCTACAGATGGAGTGAGACATCAGGACCACTTTCAGTATGTTTCCCGCTTGAGCGAAAGCTTGGCTACTGCCTACCGCTTAGCTGAAGAGAATGTTAGCAAGCTGAATGCCAATAACAAAAGAATGTTTGATCTTAAAGTCAAGTACAGAGAGTTGTTTCTCGGTGAAAGTGTTACTGAAGAATTTAGGATTGCCTGTGAAGCATAAGCTGGCTGACTGTTGGAGACTTGAACTGTTTGATGTGGTGAGCAAGCTGCCTGGGATTCCTGTGTACAAGATAAAGGGACCAGAGCGTCTAGTAAAAGCCTGTCATAGGAATCACCTACTTCCTGTACCTCAAGTTAGTGTTGTTTCTATGGGTGTTGACATTGACGGAAGGAACGGGGATCCTTGTCAGGGCTCTGAAAAGCAAAGTGTGCTCTTCTCAGGGCACGGAAAACCAGAGGGAGTCCTTCTCAGCAACTGCCACATAAGTGGGGATTCCCCTCAGCAGTCCAGATATCATCAGCTGCATTTATTCCGTGAAGTTGCTCCTGGCTGGCAGGATCATTGTAATTTAAATAAATCTATCAACCATTCCACCCGTGTGGACCGTGTATGTGTTGTACTACTTTTCAGCCTGTCCTGACCTTGGGTGGAGGCACGCCATATTAAAGTGTACCTGCTCTCCCATCTAGTAGAGGCACAGAGTAGCAGAAGAGGGCTATACATGATAATAAAATCATATGATATTTGCTACATGTAAGGAGGGTGGAACTACAATGCCCAGAAATATCAATGTATTCTAGATATTGATTGGTTTGTTGATTTGAAAATGGAATTTGCCAATTCAGCATATCGGCCAGCGTATGATCTACTGAAAGACGAAGAACTGAAGAGGCATCAGAGTTGCTTCAATCACTTGGACTGACAGCCTAAATGGACTGATCAGTAGACCGGCACCAATCAGCAGGTTGCGTATGTTGGTTAGCTGTCTGAAATCTGATTGGTTGCTATGGATTACTAGATGTGGGCAAACATAAGACTTTAAATTACTTTATCCTACTAGACCCAAGCATGAGAATACAGGACACACCATTAGTCAATAAGGAAAGTGTCACATAGACTTGTTAATCTGCCGGGAGATCCAATAAAGCACAATACATGATAAACCAGATAAAAGAAAAACCCTGAAAAAAAAATTCATATACCTGAATATCCATCACCAAATATATTATGGGAAAATGTGGGATTGAAGTAAGAGATCAACTTGTATCATGAGATTAAATCTGGCCCATTATGAGAAAAATGATCTCTTAATTCAGTGCTAGTTTTATTTATAGGCTTCATATAAATTTTTAGACAAAGCAAGCTTTACTTGTTGAACTGAATCTGGCCTGATAAGTTGGATTCTATTTAGGATTCTATAACTGGTCATATGGACCAGATACAGTTCAAAGATAAAATAATAACTCATAGTTCATCTCATCATTGGAAAAAAGAAAAGACGCCAGCGTTTTTTGGGAATTAGAAAAATTTTGCATTAAAAATTGAGGTCCTATGCACTCCATTGCACTTAGCTTGTTCAGAGGTTGTGAAGGCAAGTCTGGCGAATGAGGTAATGCTCAGTAAAATCCGCATCTTAGCGGAGTTACGTCCATTCACCAGAGTAAAAATTCCCCTGGTGTTCGAGTGTGAATCAACACTACCGTCTATCTCCTTTGCTAGCAAAGTGATGCCTACACCTGTTAGGAAATTGGCAAAGTCCCTGCGGGCGGTAACACAAGTGAATTATTATTATTAACATGTATTTATATAGCGCCAACATATTGCGTAGCACAGTAAAGTAAATGTGATTATACAAATAAATCACATGAATTCTATACATAGAACATATGGAGTAACAAACATCACAATCAATACAGGTACAAAAAGGTGAGGAAGGCCCTATGCATAGGCATACAGTCTAAAGGGAAGGGAGAAATACACAAGGTGTGGGAGTGGGCAAGATTGAATTAAGTGGGTGAGAAATGTGGTATTGTATGTTGTGTTACAAAGGTTGGGAGAAAGTCGGACAGACCGTGGGAGAGAGTTCCAGAGGTGGGGTGCAGCCCTTGCAAAGTCTTGAATGCGAGCATGTGAGGAGGTAATGAGGGAAGAGTTGAGTATTGACGCTAGTGTTAGCCACACCGCCCTTTAGGGTATCTGCCCCTAAGGGAGATTGCATTCCCATAATTCAGAACTTTCTGGATAATGGGTCTTCAGATAAGGTATCCCATACTGTAATTATAGCTCCAATTAGAAAAGCCTGGAGGAAAAAGCCAAGTTGAATAATTCTACAGCATGTATAATTAGAGTATATCTTTTTAGCACCAAGCGTTCTCTCAGAGACACCCCTAACCTCATTTCATTAGGGTGATAATGATCCATCCCAGAAAGGTTTGAATACTCACCCCATACATTAGCTAAAACTGGACGCCTTTCATCAAGAGGGTTATTTATCAATGTTCAAATTTTAATTTTTGTCACGATTCAAATTTTTTTTGGCACAGAAACTCACAAATTTGCATTTTATTTTTAAAAACTCAAATGTTTGGTATTTATTTAGCTCAACAAACTTGAATGTGAAACTTTGCCAGCTTAAAGCTTGCGAGTTCATGTAGAAGTCAATGGGCATTGTCCTAGGCAAAATTCAAGTTATTTTTTTCAATCAAGAGTTTCAAGGTTATGAAGGTTTTTGAGCTGGTAAACAGAATTTTCTTTGTGTTTTTTAGCTTTTTTTAGTTCTCTTCACGATTGCATTCAATTGAGGTTTTTATATTCTCATTTTTTAATAAACATTCACGTTGGTTTTAAATTAATTTGAAGTAGAAAAAAATCAAATCTCACAAATTCCATTTTTGAAATATTAGTGTTCCATTGTGTATTGGTGTGGGTTCAATATCATATTAAATTAACAGGGAGTAAGTATTTCTTTTGAAACAGTCCATATGTATAATTTATAAATGTAAATAAGGGGCCTATTTAATAATAATTTTTCTGTTTGACTTTTTAAAGCAGAATTTTTAAAGGAAAATCCAAATATACTCCAGCTAAAACCTGTCTTAATCATGTAGAAGTCAATGGCAGATGGTCCCTTTAACAATTGGAACATGATTTTTCCCTTCAGGATCTCAATAGTTTTGGATTGTTTGCCCTGCTTTTCATTCATTAATCCGATAAATTTGAGATTTTAAAGTGACAATTTGATATATTTGAGTTTTTCAGAGAGACAATTATAAAAGGTCACACAATTTGAATAGGTAATCGATTTTGTCATGACTTTTTATTGCTAGGGTTGCTACCCTTTCCCCCAGTAAAGACCAGACAGGGGTTGGGGTCATAATACAGTGAGGGCTTGGCTGTAACATATAAGGGCATGGCAGTGATGTATATCAGCGGGCAGTGATATCGAGGGTGGGGCTATGATGCAGCAATCGGCCATTGGCCCATCGGCATGTCAATCATGTGGAATCCTGCCCTTAAAAATACCGGGCTGTCCGGGTCTAAACCAGACAGGTGGCAACCCTATTTGTTGCACTGATTTTTTCGAGCTGTTTTATTGGAAAATTAATTGGATCCAGGTTTAGGAGTTTGGTCTAATTTTTTTAGTGAGAAAAAGTCAAGTTTTAGTAAATAGCCCCCTAGGTATATGAACAGCAGATATTAGGTACACATCTCATACACGATATATTACAAACCAATGACCCAATCTCTATAAGCCAGTACAAACAAAATCTGCATCTTAGTGAATTTGCGTAGTTACATCCATTCGCCAGAGTAAAAATTCACCAGGTGTTAGGGAGCGAAGTACCACTACAGTCTATCTCCTTTGCTAGCGAAGTTATGCCAGCGACCGTTAATAAAACGGTGAAGTACCGAAATGACGTCACTCTGGTGAATTGGTGTTTGTCACATCGCCTTTTTAGTAAATTTGCCTCTTAGGCTTCCTGATTTCCAGCTTATTGATCACAGTGTTATTGATTTAATGAGGAGCTATCTTGTTTTGATTGTGGTTAAATACTTTGAATATTGCACCTTGTGTAAAAGTTATTTAAGGCATGTTTATGTATTAGGAATAGTTTTTCTTTATTTAAAGGTAAAATAAAGCCATCCTGGCAAATTTTAGTTTTTGTACCAGGACACAGCCCACCCGCATCATCTCTAGTAGTGATGGGGAAATTTGCGCCGTTTCGCTTCGCCGAAAAATTTGCGAATTTCCCGCAAAATTCGCGAAACAACAAAAAATTTGGGAAACTGCGCCAGCATCTCATTTTTGACGCCGGTGTCTGTTTTTTTGACGCACCGCCCGAATATCACTATACATCATACTAAAAGTTAATGTGATGTAAACAATCCCTTTAACATATGGCACAAAACATGAAACCATAAAACAAACCAAATATATCGCAGAAGGTAAAACAATGTGAAACAAGAAAAACATGAAACAAAAACATAAATATCTGATCATGTGACATAAATGGGGAGGTCACATGATCTCATTAATTCTTCATGAGGTCACAAAGCTGACACAAGAATGGTAAATGACCTGTAGTAACCTCGATCTCATTTATACTTTATGAGGTCACAAAGCTGATCATGTGACAAGAATGGTAGATGACCTGTAGTAACCCCGATCTCATTCTTATTCTTTATGAGGTCACAAAGTTGAACAGCTGATCATGTGACATGAATGGGGAGGTCACATGATCTCATTAATTATTCATGAGGTCTGTTAGAAAATGACCTTATAAGGTCACAAAGCTCAACACCTGATCATGTGACATGAATGGTAGATGACTTGTAGTCTGTACCTATATATATAGAGCAAACAAACCAACCAAAACCATATTTGATTAGTCAACCAGAGAACTGTTTACTTGTAAACAGAAAAACTTTTTTAGATTTTTGAGAACACATTTTACATCATGTTTCGCAAGATAACGAACTGTTTATCAAAGATAAAAATGGTAAGAAATAGTTTCTATATTTATACATATATATATTTATAGAATATATCTGTGTGCAGATTCTAAAACTAGAATAATGATATAAGGTGATAGATATTGCATACATACCAACAAATATCCACATTTTGCAGCACAGAATTCTTCATTTGAGACTTGTTACAGGACAAATTGTAATTGCTTATAGCACATATTTGGGTAGATCTACTTACAGGTATATTTAGCCATAAAGATTATGACTTTTACATGAAGTCGTTTTGTCACATACACTGCACTCAGGTGCAAATGGCCAATGTTTTTATAACTGCCAGGCGGGATACTAAATACTTTGGAGGACTTGTAATAGTGATTTCAATTCTGCAAAGCAAATCTTGTTTGTGCACTGGGACATTAAAATAGTGATGCCATGTAACAATTATATGGTAAAATGTATCAGTTATTAATATTAATTAGGGAGTTATTGCTGAGTCAATTACAATTACAAGTGGGGGAATTTTTGACATCAAAACAGCGTTTTCAATGACAATTTTTGTTACATACACTGTTCACAGGTGTAAAAGGGATTCTAAAGGGAAAGCTCATTTGGATTGTTTGCTTACTTTTGCATGAAACACTTTTATTGCAACTCCAAATAAACCCCTAAATAGCCGACAGTAATATCAAACACAAGGGATGGGTGTTTTTCACAATATAAAGGCAAAATCATTGTACCCTCTTTCCACAAGGATATATATATATATATATATATATAACCAGACTTTATTTGGTCAAACCAATGTATGCACTGCTTACTTCCAAAATAATTAGATTCAGTATCGAACAGAGGTCATTTATAACATTTGTGCAGCACATATTTATTTACAAATGGTTGTATTGCCCATGTTTTTTTCCTGAAGGCTGATATATATATATATATATATATTTATATATATATATATATATATTGCATTGCTGTGTCCATCTTTCCATTTTTTTGGGAATTCACATTGCACATAAATAATCTCTGCTCTTCTCTGGTATTTGCACTGTTAGATATTTGTAAAAAATTAGTTATAACTATAATTCTGCAATTAACACTAATTTTTGTCAACAATAATGTTTTCCAGGAAATGGAATGTCAGAAAGTAAGAGAAGTGTGTGGAAAAATTAAAACCATATACAATAGGGAACAAAGAGCCACATTTACTAAGAATGAGTTAACATGTGCAGACTGTGGAAAGCCACTGCTGCAAAAGCAGAAACTGAGAAAAAGAACATGTTTTTTTGACAAAAAGAGAGAGATAATACAAATAACAACAAAAACTAGTGAGAAAACTCAGACTACTGCGTATAAAGAAAATAGGGAATTAGAAAGTAGGGGAAAAAGGGCCACATTTGCTAAGAATGTGTTTACTCGCGCAAACTGGGAAAAGCCACTGCTGCAAATGCAGAAACTTAGCATAAGAACATGTTCCCTTAACAAAAAGAGAAAGACAAAAGAAATAACAACGAAATCGAATGAGAAAACTCAGGATGCGGAAAAATCAGAAAACACTGAGACTACTGAGTATAAAGTTGTTGAGAAAAGTAAAAACGTAGGGAATACAGAAAGATTTGAGAAAACTAGAAAAGAAAACACCGAAGAGACGGTGAAAAAAACTGAAGCGAAAAGAAAAGGGGTGCAATTTGCAGAGAATCTGTGCACCTATTATTATTACCCCATACCAATACAGAATTCTGAGTATGAAGAAAACCAGAACCGGGCCAGACTGGCCAGGCACCCTAGGCTACGTGGCTGGCTACGGTACGTGCAATGTACGCGCAAGCGCAAAGCTCTGCCTACCCCTAGTTCCGGCCCTGCAGAAGACACTAAGAAAAGTGAAAAGGAAAAGTTGAGAACTGAAAAAGAAAATACTGAATTGACTGTGGTAGAAACACACACTGAGGAGGAAAAAAAGCAGATGGAAAACATAGAAAGCAGTGAGGAAACTAAGGATAAAGTCAACTCAGAAAGCAGTGAGAATGATGAGTATGAGGATTGCTTAGAAAACATTGAGAAAAGTGAAGAGGAAAAGTGGAGAACTGAAAAAAAGCAGAAGGAAAACACAGAAAGCAGTGAGGAAACTAAGGATGAAATCAACTCAGAAAGCAGTGAGAATGATGAGTATGAGGATTGCTTAGAAAACATTGAGAAAATTGAAGAGGAAAAGTGGAGAACTGTAAAGGAAAATGCTGACGAGACTATGATAGAAACACACACTGAAGAGAAACCAAACCAGACACTATTTGGATGGATTGTGTGTGCCTTTCATGAGATGTCCAAGCAAATAGGCATGATGCTGAATATCTGCCAAATAAAAAGTAAAAACAATGAAGAAATCAGAGAAACAACAAGTAAAAGAATACAACGTGTGGTAAATAAATATTGGCCTATATTACGGAGAGACCGAACATTACATGAAGTTTGTAAGGACCAACCCATTTTTTCATATAAAAGAGGTAGGAACATTGCAGACAAATTAGTGAAATCCGATATATTAAAATCAAAATCAGACACGAGGTTCCTTGATCCACCAAAGTATGGGACATTCCCTTGCCTTAACTGCAGTAATTGCAACTCAATTATAAAGGGTCCTTTTGTAAGACATCCCTTAAAAGGAAATAAAATTGCTATTAAACATTACAGCACATGCAATACAGAGTCTGTAGTATATGGGCTTAAATGCCCCTGTGGCAAAATATACGTTGGCCAGACTAAGAGGAAAGTGCGGGTTAGAATTGGAGAACATAAACGCTCCATTACGAATTACAACCCCACTGATATTAAAACTCACACCCCAGTGGGTAAGCACTTCCATGACTATAGACATAACAGTGCCAGTCTAAGGTGGCAAGTACTTGAGGAGGTGAAAATACCGAAACGGGGTGGTGATAGAAAAATGTTACTATTACAAACTGAAGCCAAGTGGATAGATACACTTAATGCAATGGAACCCTGGGGATTGAACGATGCCTTTAGTATTAAATGATTTTTATAATACGAATATGTTACTACTATAAGCTTGGTTCTCCAGGGTAAGCTTTATTCATTGATCTCGAAGAAATCAGAGAAATCAGTGAGGAAATGGAGAATGAAGTATACTCAGAAAAAACTAAGAAAAGCGGAGAAGAAATGCATATAACTGAAATAGAAAGTGATGAAGAGATTGTGATAGAATTACACTTCTGAAGAGAAAACAAACAAGACGCCATTTGCACAGATTACTCAGATTAGAGAAACACATAAAGCGAAGGACACAATAAATCTTCATTTTGTTTTGTCTATTTGGTGGAAGACTGCCTTCATCTGAGTGAGGAAATATTTTACTGTGTGGATCCTCTCTATGTTTTACTAGTTTTTTTGTAACTGCTTCAGAAGAAACTAGAGAAAGATGAGCAAGAAAGTGAGGAATAAAACCCACATCATGGTGGGAAACTAAAGAAAGGAGAACACAAAGCAATAAGCAATCTAGAAAGAAAATGAAACGTGTTGCCTATAATCTGTGCATCTATTATGTGACTGGAATTGGAGGAGAAGGGACTGGAGGGCACCAGGCAATTACAAGCTTCTTCATGAATATTTGCTGATACTCTAATGAAAAAGGGATCTTTTTGAGCTGCTTTGGGAGAAATTCATGAAAGAATGAGTAAAAACTCACAAAGTGGGAGAAAATATAACAAGAGAAGTGTGTTGGTTACACACATAAGGGGTAACTAAAAAGGGCAGAAGCTGAGCAGATATTTGAGCTACTTTGGGCGAATCTCAAGAAAGATGAGGAAAACTCTTTAAAGTACTGAGATAAATGGGTATGAGGGACTGGAGGGACTGGAGGGCCTGGGACAATTAGGAGCTTCTTGCAATTTTATATTCTTATTTGTGTGAATTGTTTTCCTCTTTGCAACTTTTATCTGTCTGTCTGAGAATTAAATAAAGCAATTAAAGCTCAATGCATTGTGTCTCTCTCCATTACTTAGGGACAGATTTATCAAGGGTTGAATAGTCAATTTGAATTCGAATTTTAATTCCCCTATTCAAATGTAAATTCTAATGTGAGATTTATCAATCCTCAACCATGGAAACAGTCCTAATTCCAATATTCGCCACCTAAAACCTGCCGAGTTCATGTACAAGTCAATGGCAGATGTCTATTGAGTCATTTGGAGATGTTAATAGCCTTCCTGACATTCAAGTTTTTTCAGAAGAAAAACTTGATTTGTACAAATTGAATATGAAACCATTAGATTGAATACTACCCATTCAAATTTTTTCCTAACCTCCCAGTCGAATTGTGAATATATTAGAATTAAAAAAAAAACTCCCATGAATTCAAAATCCAACCTTTGATATATGGGCCTCCCAATGTTTGATTTAATGAAAATAATTATGTTATGTCCTGCGCAGTAGGCAACACAGGTATTTACATGGGTTTTTTGGTAGTTGCTGGGGGTAATTGTTTTCAGTTGGCTTAATACATAACATTAAAATCATATGATATTTGGTACATGTACGGAGGGTGGAACTACAATGCCCACAAATATCAATGTATTCTGGATATTGGTCAGTTTGTTGATCAGGCAGATTTGAAAATGGAATTTGCCAATTTAGCATGTCGACCAGCATACGATCTACTGAAAGCTGAGGAACTGAAGAGGCATCGGAGTTGCTACTGTTCAATCACTTGGGCTGACAGCCTAAATAGACTGATCAGTAGACAAGGCACCAATCAGCATGTGTTGGTTAGCTGTCTGAAATCTGATTGGTTGCTATGGATTACTAGATGTGGGCATACTTAAGACTTTAAATCATCCAATAAAGCACAATACATGAGTTAGAGTCCTGCATCGGGTCAGGTACGCACGGGTACCCACGGAATACCCGACCTCTGGCAGGATTGTGGGCGGAAAATCATGAGCTAACTTTAATGCGGGTAGGTTATATGAGAGGCATATGAGAAGCTTGTAGAAGGCCTTTCTAAGCATTGATTCCAGTTAAGGCAAAGGCAATGGCACTAAATACTTGCAAATATCAGGAAACGTTTGACCCAGAGAAAATCAGATTGTCAGGAGTGCTCCTTTCTGGAACGCTTTGCTTCTGGTCCGTCAATTTTTATGCGAGTCACCACAGTTTTCTGGATTAATTTGTCAACTCAGCGGTAAAATGCTGAAAGTCACCGCAAATTTGTGTCTGACTAATTTATTCTCCCAGCATAGAAGACAAATGGTACGGAGCACACGGTGGTCCAGGAGTAAAATTCTGTATATTAAATATCCATTAAACCATCATTACATGGATGTCATAACCCCACACTTGACGCGTTTTGTGGCATCTCGCCACTTCCTCAGAAGCATGGGGAATCCCCACCCCCAACACCGTTTCTAAAACCAAATTTGCCCCACCTATTAAAAACATTTAAACATTTAACCCACTAAAGGTATCTTAAATTACTCCTATTGGTGATACCTGGTATCAGTCTTATAACTCGATTAACCAGGTTGAAGCTAATCTATAGGTCAAATGGAGAATGCCACTAACACAGAAAAAATATATACAAAAGTATAGATAAACTTATCAACATGTAATTAAAGGAAAACTATACCCCCCAAACAATGTAGGTCTCTATTAAAAGATACTGAGTAAAACAGCTCATCTGTAAAACCCTGCTTCATGTAAATGAACCATTATCATAATAATATACTTTTTTAGTAGTATGTGCCATTGGGTAATTATAAATAGAAAATTGCCATTTTAAAAAATAAGGGCCGCCCCCTGAGATCATACGATTCACTGTGCACACATACAAACCACATGTAAGGTCACATGAGCCAATTAACAGACAGAGTTGTGTCTTTTGCTTCCTCACTTCTTCCTGTTACAGTTAGTGTTGTAGTATTTCTGGTCAGGTGATCTCTGAGGCAGCACAGATAGAGTCACGAAATGGTGGCTCAAGGCAAGAGATGTAAAAGGGCAATATTTATGTAAATATATATTCCAGTTTGGTAAGATTCTTTAATATGTCATTCAATTTGATATAAACTATCTGTTGCTTAAGTATTTATTTTGGGGGTATAGTTTTCCTTTAATGTGCACCAAAGTACCAAGTGATCTAATGCCCTTAACCACGATGAAAAAATACAATATATTATAATACTTAAAGGTACCGCACTTGTCATGTAAATCTCCTATTTGGCATATAATATAGGGGGAGAATAAACAAAATTTACAATATACAATGTAAAACGTGCAACCAAGAACTGTATCCATACTCAATATATCAAACCACCATATCCTATATAAAAGTATATTGGTGAACTAATACATTAATGAAATAAAAAATGCACTAGTTGCAAAAACAAGATAACTCCCAATCCCTGTTGAAGCCCCCATGATATTCAGTGGTTTTTAATTGATAAATCCAATAGGCCTCCAACCTCCAAAGTTTTCGATCCAGATCCCCCTTCCTCACATCTCTAGGGGGTTTATCTATAATTTGAATGGTCAGACATTCTACACCCTGATGTTTTTCAATCACATGTTTGGCAATGGCCGATTTCAAATCTGCTCGATCAATCGCTGACATATGTTCTGAAATGCGGGTACTTGCCATTCTAATGGTTTTGCCCACATACTGAGCACCGCATCCACATGTAACCAAATAAATAACTCCTTTTGACATGCAATTGAAATATTGTTTAATATCATGGGAACAACCTGTCACTGAGCTATGGAACTCCTTGGAAACGTGTATCAATAAACATGTCTTGCACCTAGTCCGTTCACATTTGTAAACACCCTTATATTTTAGCCAGGCCTTTGTGTCACCATTTCCCTTGGAAGAGAATAAACTTCTTGATACATGAGAAGCCAAATTATTCGCTTTCTCATACAAGAAGGATGGCGTTTTGTCTAGAATATTACAAAGTACAGGATCTTGTAGGAGTACCCCCCAATATTTGTTAATACTCCTCCTAATGGAGTGGGAGGCACGACTATAAGTGGTACAAAAGCGGACACCTGACTGTCCTGTATGATCCAATGTCTTACTATGTATTTGTTTAAATTTGGCTTTGGGATGCAAAAGTTTCCCCTGGTCAGCTAACACTGCTTTTTCATAGGCCATTTTGATGTCTTGGACACTGTAACCCCTCTCCGCAAAACAATCCCACAACAACATGGCTTGTTCATGAAAGGCATCCCATGAGGAGCAAATACGACGCAGCCTAAGATATTGCCCCACAGGGATGCCCCTCAGGCACGGCCCTGGATGGTTGCTCCGTGCATGAAGCAATCTGTTGTGGGTAATCGCCTTGCAGAATAATTTGGTAGTGATTTCTCCTTCCTGACTATGAAAGACAACATCCAGAAATGGAATCTCAGTCTCGTTCATTTCATACGTGAATTGAATTCCCCTAAGTGTCTGGTTACAATTTGACACAAAAGCAGCAAACGAGGATTCATCCCCATCCCACACGCCTATGCAATCATCGATATACCTATAAAATAATCTGGTGTCTATGCGGGTTCTGGTCTCCAAAAATGAAGAACCTCTCCCACCATCCCATTACCAAATTTGCGTAAGTGCGTGAGAATGATGGCCCCATTGCGGGCCATTTTGTTGCAAATAAAACTGCCCATTGAACAGAAAGTAATTAGAGTGAAGCAAAACATCTATCCCCTCCATGATAAATTCATTCTGTGTCTGTGGGAAACTTAGAGTTGCTGTCAGCCAGAAACGTATAGCCTGTAAACCAATATCATGTTCAATTGAGGAGTTAAGAGAGACTACATCCATGGAAAACCACCTGTAGCCTGGTCTCCATACTAGATTGGCCATTTTATTTAAACACATAGTTGTATCCCTTAAATATGTGGGTAATTGAAAGACCAACGTATCCATATATTTGGACAGGTTCTCAGTGAGGGAACATATGCTAGCCACTATCGGGCGCCCCTTAACATTTTCCAAAGATTTGTGCACTTTAGGCAATACATGAAATATTGGGATGGTTGGATTTTTACAATGGATATATTCAAACTCACTCTGACTAATCACACCCAAACTATGTGCTGAAGATAAAAGGACCAACAACTTATGTTGAAAAACCTTAGTTGGGTCTGAGTCTAAGGCCCTATATGTTGTTGTGTCCTTTAATTGTATCGTTATTTCTAATTCATAGGTACTGGCATCAAGGACAACCACTGATCCACCTTTATCTGCACTTTTCACTACTATATTGTTATTACGGCTGAGGGTTTTCAGGGCTTCATGTTCACCTTTACTCAAACTCTTAGGCCTATATAGACGCTTACCACAGTATTTCATACTTTGTCAAATTTTGGTTTGGAAGCCGAAGTTCCCCTTTAAGTTAAAAAAGTAAATAATTTTATTAATTTAAGAAAAATAGGGATATAAATTTAAGATTACAAATATTATTGAGAAAAAATCTGAAATTTGTAAAATGTTTAATATATACATGAACAATCCCAACTTGGCCTGTCTTTCCTAATAGCTAAGATTTTCCATACCTTTTACCAGCTTAGTTGCCCTTCTCTGGACCCTCTCTAATACAGTAATGTCCTGTTTGAGTGATGGAGACCAAAACTACAGTGTATTCTAGATGGGGCCTTACCAGTGCTCTATACAGTGGAAGAATCACCCGCTCCTACTGTGAACCAATGCCCCTTTTAATACAGCTCAAGACCTTATTTGCCCTTGATGCTGCTGACTGGCATTGCTTGCTACAGCCAAGTTTATCATCTACAAGGACTCCAAGCTCTGTCTCCATTATGGATTTGCCTAGTGCAGTCCCATTAAAGGTATAAGTGGCTTGGATATTTTTACTTCCCAGGTGCATGACTTTACATTTATCAACATTGAATATCAGCTCATGTAGGTTCGCTCTAACCTACTCTTGAACGCTCCAATCCATAACTGGGGCACAACATCAGGACAACAGACAGTAATTTCTGGCTAGGCTGCCTATCACCCAATCCTAAAGTGAGCCGATACCAACCTCCAAACTTCAGTTCAGCATTGGCACATGTGCATTAAAAAAAAAGATTGAGCTTGGGGCAAGATGATGGTGGCCTGCTTACTATCTGCCATGTACCAAAAAAGGCAGTGTAAAAAGGTAATATATGACAGCTTTTCATTGGTCCTCAGAGTGATCAATCATAAATGCAATTCATGTATATATACAGTATATATATGTGTATATATATATATATATATATATATATATATATATATATATATATATAGTGCACTCATTTGTATATCTCAAAGAACGTAGGAGCACACCGGTTGTTTTGAAAATATTGAAAAAAATATTAATTTTATTTAT
The DNA here is from genome assembly GCA_038501925.1 of Xenopus petersii. Taxonomy (NCBI): domain Eukaryota; kingdom Metazoa; phylum Chordata; class Amphibia; order Anura; family Pipidae; genus Xenopus; species Xenopus petersii. The sequence goes on along the minus strand of CM076675.1, from coordinate 8,838,545 downwards.
CCATTTAAAAACAGGCTAACGTTTCGGTCTCCATCTGAGTTAAACAGAGGAGATTCTCATCATCTGTAAAGACATCTCGAATTTCCATCTGTGAACTATGAAATCTCTTTCTGACAGACTTTGGTTTGTTCTTTCCACTCTCAGTCCCACGTGTAACCACACAGCCCATTTCTTCTTCTGTCGCAGATGGTCCAACCCTTCTCATGGTTTCTTCCTTACATTGTTCATGTTCTCTATATTACAAGTCATACGTTGAGCAAATGTTATCAATTTCTGAAGTTCATCAATTTTCTCATCTATGTGGAATCCAAAGTGACTGACTTATAGTGATATTTTCTCTAAGGCCATAGTAACCATCCAACATTTGCACTCAAACAGGCTATGTTAGTGCTGTCCAGCACATGTGCATCTGCCCCCCCCAATTGTGTGGCCCCCCAAATCAAAGTCTGGTGACTGTGTAAGCATTAAAAGGTATCAGTACTAATATTTACTGGCCCCGCACCCCAGACTCAGATTTTTAATTCCTGCATTGTTCACACCTTTAATCACCCCTACATTGTTCACACCTATAATATTAGAAATATTGGAAGAATTAAATAAAAAAAAGGAGAAAACACAATAAAAATGTATCTTTCTGGATTGTGGGTAAGAGAGTTTGTAAGACTTATATAAAGAGTTGAGGTGAACAGGCACAGTCCATTCAGGTATGACATCTATTTTCTGCAAAGACATTATCCATAAAGCTCTAAAACACAGCAATGACATTTAGGGGCAGATTTACTAAGCCTCGGGTGAGTATTTGAATTTCAAAAAGTTCGAATTTCTAAGTAAATTTTTGGATGCTTTGACCATCGAATTGGACTTCAATTCAAACAATAAAAAATCGTTCGACTATTCGACCATTCGATAGTCGAAGTACTGTCTCTTTAAAAATCCTTAGAATGCAATACTTCGCAAAGTTAATCATACCGAATTGCATTATAAGCCTATGGGGGCCTTCTACAAGCATTTTCTAAGCTTTTGGCATTGAATAAAAATCCTTTGATCGATCGCTGAAAATCTTCAAATTGTTCGATCGAACGATTTTTATACGATCGGTCGATTGCTTATTTTAGCGCTAAATCCTTCTAATTCGATATTTGAATTCTGAAGGATTTCAATTCGATGGTCGAATTCGAGGGTTTTAACCCCTCAAAATTCGACCCATGATAAAAAACCCCTTATTATAGTGTCTTGCGTGAACAAGCTTTTATTTTTGACTGATTTGTTTTTTCTCTTTAATAATAAGATAATCTAATGGACTGTTGGTGGGGAAGGCAAGATCCAGGTTAACAGAGCCACATCCACAGAATTCAATTTTTATTGGGAGGCACTTGCACAATGGCCACTCAGAGACGATCACTAGGGGGGCAAATTCAAGATTCGTAGTTGCGCCAGGCATAACTTTGGCGCACTTCGCAAATTCACTAAAATCCGAAGTTGCGCTCAGGGGTAGCGTAAGGTTGCGAAGTTGCGCTAGCGTTGATTCGCGAAGCAAAGTTACGCTAGCGATGGTTAATTTGCATACGGCGCCAAATTCAAATTGCAATGGAGGAATATGTAGCAGCACTACAAATGCCTGGGAAACTTTCAAAACATCAAATAAAATTTTTATTTTGCCCTACACATGTGCCCACTGTATAGGTAAGTTGCCATGAGTCAGGAAATGTAGGGGGGAAGGAGGAGAGCCCCAAAAAATGTTCGATCTTTTTCAGCCTATCACCCATAATATAGAAAAAACGCCAGCGTTTTTTGAAGAAATCCCTATCTACTCTATTGCGCTTCGCCTGGTCTGAGGTGGCGAAGGAAGTCTAGCGTAAAAGGTAGCGTTCAGTACACTGCGTGCATTAGTGAATTTGCGTAGTTACGTCCGTTGCGCAAATTCGCCAAGCGTAAGGGTGCGAAGTTACACTAGCGAAGTTACGCCAGCGTCCGTTAGTGAATTTGCGAAGTAACTAAAATGGCCAAAGCTAGCGTATTGACGCTAGCGTTAGGTGCTTCGGTGCATAGTTAATTTGCCCCTATATCTTTATGGGGTTGTTCTGCCTTTGTGTGTGATTTGTACAATCAATCTATTCACGCCCCCATAAAAATGCAATATTTATGAAACGAATATATAGGTTTTTTTTTTGTGCTTGCTTTTCATATGCTAATTGCCAATGCATATTATAACATTATAAGACTATAGACTAAGTTGATGATGTCACTGATGTTCATACAGATTTGCTTTCCCCTTAAAAGAAAACAGCTTTCAGACAGCACACTCTATAAGTAGCGAAGTCAATTCTGAACCTGTTTCCACGTACACTGATAGCATTTAAACTGCCTTTAAATCATTGGACAAATGCCATGATACAGTGACAGAGCCGTCGTTGCTTATGGAAGTGTAACAGCTTTACTGATCCTCATGTAGCAATGAGAATCTTATTACAAACCACACATAATACAAAAGAAACACTAAGGGGCCGATTTACTAAATTCGGGTGAAGGGTTAGAATAAAAAAAACTTCGAATTTCGAAGTTTTTTTGGGCTACTTCGACCATCGAATGGGCTACTTCGACCTTCGACTTCGAATCGAACGATTCAAACTAAAAATCGTTCGACTATTCGACCATTCGATAGTCGAAGTACTGTCCCTTTAAAAAAAAACTTCGACCCCCTACTTCGGCAGATAAAACCTACCGAAGTCAATGTTAGCCTATGGGGAAGGTCCCCATAGGCTTGCCTGTGATTTTTTGATCGAAGGATTTTCCTTCGATCGTTGGATTAAAATCCTTCGAATCGTTCGTTCGATCGCAGGATTTGCGCTAAATCGTTCGACTTCGATATTCGAAGTGGTACGATTTTAGTTCACAGTCGAATATCGAGGGTTAATTAACCCTCGATATTCGACCCATAGTGAATCGGCCTCTAACTAAAGAAACTTTTATTTTTTTCATGGGCCTAATTCAGCTGCTATTTTCAAATGCAAGACCAGAACTGAGCAGAGGTAGAGCAAAGCTTAAATATTAAAAATAAATAATTTATGAAATGATTGAAAAGGTTTAGGAGGTTGGAGAAATATACCCGTACCCTATCAAATTATTATAATATTATAAACAAATATCTAAAATGTGTTGTTTTTCTATATTTCTTAAAAGCTCTAAAAATCTAAGCCTGATTAAGTTTAAAAAACACTGAATCCTCTGATGCAAAAATATACCGAGCAAAATTTGTCGCCGTCCTATAGAAGTCAATAGTTTACGCTATTTTTCAACCTATCACCCTGAAAATGGAAAAGACGCTAGCGTTTTCAGCTATTTTTTGAGTTAGTCCTACCTACTCTATTGCACTTCGCCTGGTCTGAGGTGGTGAAGGCAAGTCTGGCGCAAGAGTAAAATCTGCATCTTAGTGAATTTGCGTAGTTACGTCCATTTGCCAGAGCAAAAATTCACCAGGTGTTAGGGAGCGAAGTCCATCTCCTTCGCTAGCGAAGTAACGCCGACTGTTAGTAAATCGAAGTACCGAAATGACGTCACTCTGGTGAATTGGTGTTTGTCACTTTGCCTTTTTAGTAAATTTGCCTCTTAGGCTTCCTGATTTCCAGCTTATTGATCACAGTCTTATTGATTTAATGAGGACCTTAATTGTTTTGATTGTGGTTAAATATTCTGAATATTGCACCTTGTGTAAAAGTTGTTTAAGGCATGTTTATGTATTAGGAATAGTTTTTTTTTATTAAAAGGTAAAATAAAGCCATCCTGGCAAATTGTAGTTTTTGTACCAGGACACAGCCCACCCGCATCATCCCTAGAACTACAGAGCTGCCCAGCAGTGTTGGCCCCACACTTAGCTGTGTCACTTCCATCTCCAGCATCCGTCTTGCTGATCAGTGAGCACATGCACATTGGAACTAAACTGGGATCTTGTGTTACTGCAAATGTTCCTTAGTGAGATAAATACTGGGAATGGATACGTCATTAATTGTGTGTTCTGCCTTATTGGCCTTTTTAAGTGGCAGGAATTCCCTTCTCTAAAAGGCAGAATCATTAGTATGAGGCAAATGTAGAGTTGAGAGTCATCTGATGACAAAAGGCAAAATCTGTTCAAATTCATAGAAGGGTAGATAAAGGTTTGTGAATATGGAAGGAAATCCAACAATTCTATCTCCAGTTCTATTTTGTCTCAGCATTATCACTTTTGTAAATTCCCTACAATGTGTCAAATAAAAAACAACACATGAAAGAAATCATAAAATATAAAGCAAAATATAAAACAAAACATGAAACATAACAGGAAATATAAAACAAGACATGAAATACATTGCAAAACATGAAATAAAATTTGAAGGGGTAGTTCACGTTTAAGTTAATTTTCAGTATGTTATAGAATGGCTAATTCTAAGCAACTTTTCAAATGGTCTTCCATATTTATTTTTTATAGCTTTTTATTTATTTGCCTCTTTCTTCTGAATCATTCTAGCTTTTAAATAGGGGTCATTGGCCCTGTCTTTAAAACAAATGCTCTGTAAGGCTACAATTGTATTGTTGTTGCTACTTTTAATTACTTATCTTTCTATTCAGGCCTCTCCTATTCATATTCCAATCTCTTAATTAAATCAATGCATGGTTGCTAGGGACATTTGGACCCTAGCAACCAGATGGCTGAAATTGCAAACTGGAGAGCTGCTGAATCAAATGCTAAATACCTCAAAAGCCACAAATAATAAAAAATGAAAACCAACTGCAAATGATCTCAGAATATCACTCTATACATCATACTAAAAGTTAATGTGATGTAAACAATCCCTTTAACATATGGCACAAAACATGAAACCATAAAACAAACCAAATATATCGCAGAAGGTAAAACAATGTGAAACAGGAAAAACATGAAACAAAAATGTAAAAAAAATGAAAACCTGATCATGTGACATAAATGGGGAGGTCACATGATCTCATTAATTCTTCGTGAAGTCACAAAGCTGAACTGCTAATCATGTGACATGAATGGGGAGGTCACATGATCTCATTAATTCTTCATGAGGTCACAAAGCTGACACAAGAATGGTAGATGACCTGTAGTAACCCCAATCTCATTTATACTTTATGAGGTCACAAAGCTGATCATGTGACAAGAATGGTAGATGACCTGTAGTAACCCCGATCTCATTCTTATTCTTTATGAGGTCACAACGTTGAACAGCTGATCATGTGACATGAATGGGGAGGTCACATGATCTCATTAATTCTTCATGAAGTCTGTTAGAAAATGCCCTTATAAGGTCACAAAGCTCAACACCTGATCATGTGACATGAATGGTAGATGACTTGTAGTCTGTACCTATATATATAGAGCAAACAAACCAACCAAAACCATATTTGATTAATCAACCAGAGAACTGTTTACTTGTAAACAGAAAAACTTTTTTAGATTTTTGAGAACACATTTTACATCATGTTTTGCAAGATAACGAACTGTTTATCAAAGATAAAAATGGTAAGAAATAGTTTCTATATTTATACATATATATATTTATAGAATATATCTGTGTGCAGATTCTAAAACTAGAATAATGATATAAGGTGATAGATATTGCATACATACCAACAAATATTCACATTTTGCAGCACAGAATTCTTCATTTGAGACTTGTTACAGGACAAATTGTAATTGCTTATAGCACATATTTGGGTAGATCTACTTACAGGTATATTTAGCCATAAAGATTATGACTTTTACATGAAGTCGTTTTGTCACATACACTGCACTCAGGTGCAAATGGCCAATGTTTTTATAACTGCCAGGCGGGATACTAAATACTTTGAGGACTTGTAATAGTGATTTCAATTCTGCAAAGGAAATCTTGTTTGTGCACTGGGACATTAAAATAGTGATGCCATGTAACAATTATATGGTAAAATGTATCAGTTATTAATATTAATTAGGGAGTTATTGCTGAGTCAATTACAATTACAAGTGGGGGAATTTTTGACATCAAAACAGCGTTTTCAATGATAATTTTTGTTACATACACTGTTCACAGGTGTAAAAGGGATTCTAAAGGGAAAGCTCATTTGGATTGTTTGCTTACTTTTGCATGAAACACTTTTATTGCAACTCCAAATAAACCCCTAAATAGCCGACAGTAATATCAAACACAAGGGATGGGTGTTTTTCACAATATAAAGGCAAGATCATTGTACCCTCTTTCCACAAGGATATATATATATATATATAACCAGACTTTATTTGGTCAAACCAATGTATGCACTGCTTACTTCCAAAATAATTAGATTCAGTATTGAACAGAGGTCATTTATAACATTTGTGCAGCACATATTTATTTACAAATGGTTGTATTGCCCATGTTTTTTTCCTGAAGGCTGATATATATATATATATATATATATATATATATATATATATATATATATATATTGCATTGCTGTGTCCATTTTTCCATTTTTTTGGGAATTCACATTGCACATAAATAATCTCTGCTCTTCTCTGGTATTTGCACTGTTAGATATTTGTAGAAAATTAGTTATAACTATAATTCTGCAATTAACACTAATTTTTGTCAACAATAATGTTTTCCAGGAAATGGAATGTCAGAAAGTAAGAGAAGTGTGTGGAAAAATTAAAACCATATACAATAGGGAACAAAGAGCCACATTTACTAAGAATGAGTTAACATGTGCAGACTGTGGAAAGCCACTGCTGCAAAAGCAGAAACTGAGAAAAAGAACATGTTTTTTTGACAAAAAGAGAGAGATAATACAAATAACAACAAAAACTAGTGAGAAAACTCAGACTACTGCGTATAAAGAAAATAGGGAATTAGAAAGTAGGGGAAAAAGGGCCACATTTGCTAAGAATGTGTTTACTCGCGCAAACTGGCAAAAGCCACTGCTGCAAATGCAGAAACTTAGCATAAGAACATGTTCCCTTAACAAAAAGAGAAAGACAAAAGAAATAACAACGAAATCGAATGAGAAAACTCAGGATGCGGAAAAATCAGAAAACACTGAGACTACTGAGTATAAAGTTGTTGAGAAAAGTAAAAACGTAGGGAATACAGAAAGATTTGAGAAAACCAGAAAAGAAAACACCGAAGAGACGGTGAAAAAAACTGAAGCGAAAAGAAAAGGGGTGCAATTTGCAGAGAATCTGTGCACCTATTATTATTACCCCATACCAATACAGAATTCTGAGTATGAAGAAAACCAGAACCGGGCCAGACTGGCCAGGCACCCTAGGCTACGTGGCTGGCTACGGTACGTGCAATGTACGCGCAAGCGCAAAGTGCAAAAACCCTGCGGGAGAATGGACCGGACATGGGATGGGCTATGGAGCAGTTATGTGCCTGGCGCCCCTCGAGCTCTGCCTACCCCTAGTTCCGGCCCTGCAGAAGACACTAAGAAAAGTGAAAAGGAAAAGTTGAGAACTGAAAAAGAAAATACTGAATTGACTGTGGTAGAAACACACACTGAGGAGGAAAAAAAGCAGATGGAAAACATAGAAAACAGTGAGGAAACTAAGGATAAAGTCAACTCGGAAAGCAGTGAGAATGATGAGTATGAGGATTGCTTAGAAAACATTGAGAAAAGTGAAGAGGAAAAGTGGAGAACTGAAAAAAAGCAGAAGGAAAACACAGAAAGCAGTGAGGAAACTAAGGATGAAATCAACTCAGAAAGCAGTGAGAATGATGAGTATGAGGATTGCTTAGAAAACATTGAGAAAATTGAAGAGGAAAAGTGGAGAACTGAAAAAAAGCAGAAGGAAAACACAGAAAGCAGTGAGGAAACTAAGGATAAAATCAACTCAGAAAGCAGTGAGAATGATGAGTATGAGGATTGCTTAGAAAACATTGAGAAAATTGAAGAGGAAAAGTGGAGAACTGAAAAGGAAAATGCTGACGAGACTATGATAGAAACACACACTGAAGAGAAACCAAACCAGACACTATTTGGATGGATTGTGTGTGCCTTTCATGAGATGTCCAAGCAAATAGGCATGATGCTGAATATCTGCCAAAAAAAAAGTAAAAACAATGAAGAAATCAGAGAAACAACAAGTAAAAGTATACAAGGTGTGGTAAATAAATATTGGCCTATATTACGGAGAGACCGAACATTACATGAAATTTGTAAGGACCAACCCATTTTTTCATATAAAAGAGGTAGGAACATTGCAGACAAATTAGTGAAATCCGATATATTAAAATCAAAATCAGACACGAGGTTCCTTGGTCCACCAGAGTATGGGACATTCCCTTGCCTTAACTGCAGTAATTGCAACTCAATTATAAAGGGTCCTTTTGTAAGACATCCCTTAAAAGGAAATAAAATTGCTATTAAACATTACAGCACATGCAATACAGAGTCTGTAGTATATGGGCTTAAATGCCCCTGTGGCAAAATATACGTTGGCCAGACTAAGAGGAAAGTGCGGGTTAGAATTGGAGAACATAAACGCTCCATTACGAATTACAACCCCACTGATGTTAAAACTCACACCCCAGTGGGTAAGCACTTCCATGACTATAGACATAACAGTGCCAGTCTAAGGTGGCAAGTACTTGAGGAGGTGAAAATACCGAAACGGGGTGGTGATAGAAAAATGTTACTATTACAAACTGAAGCCAAGTGGATAGATACACTTAATGCAATGGAACCATGGGGATTGAACGATGCCTTTAGTATTAAATGATTTTGGAGAATGAAGTATACTCAGAAAAAACTAAGAAAAGCGGAGAAGAAATGCATATAACTGAAATAGAAAGTGATGAAGAGATTGTGATAGAATTACACTTCTGAAGAGAAAACAAACAAGACGCCATTTGCACAGATTACTCAGATTAGAGAAACACGTAAAGCAAAGGACACAATAAATCTTCATTTTGTTTTGTCTATTTGGTGGAAGACTGCCTTCATCTGAGTGAGGAAATATTTTACTGTGTGGATCCTCTCTATGTTTTACTAGTTTTTTTGTAACTGCTTCAGAAGAAACTAGAGAAAGATGAGCAAGAAAGTGAGGAATAAAACCCACATCGTGGTGGGAAACTAAAGAAAGGAGAACACAAAGCAATAAGCACTCGAAAGAAAATGAAACGTGTTGCCTATAATCTGTGCATCTATTATGTGACTGGAATTGGAGGAGAAGGGACTGGAGGGCACCGGGCAATTACAAGCTTCTTCATGAATATTTGCTGATACTCAAATGAAAAAGGGATCTTTTTAAGCTGCTTTGGGAGAAATTCATGAAAGAATGAGTAAAAACTCACAAAGTGTGAGAAAATATAACAAGAGAAGTGTGTTGGTTACACACATAAAGGGTAACTAAAAAGGGCAGAAGCTGAGCAGATATTTGAGCTACTTTGGGCAAATCTCAAGAAAGATGAGGAAAACTCTTTAAAGTACTGAGATAAATGGGTATGAGGGACTGGAGGGACTGGAGGGCCTGGGACAATTATGAGCTTCTTGCAATTTTATATTCTTATTTGTGTGAATTGTTTTCCTCTTTGCAACTTTTATCTGTCTGTCTGAGAATTAAATAAAGCAATTAAAGCTCAATGCATTGTGTCTCTCTCCATTACTTAGGGACAGATTTATCAAGGGTTGAATAGTCAATTTGAATTCGAATTTTAATCCCCCTATTCAAATGTAAATTCTAATGTGAGATTTATCTATCCTCAACCATGGAAACAGTCCTAATTCCAATATTCGCCACCTAAAACCTGCCGAGTTCATGTACAAGTCAATGGCAGATGTCCATTGAGTCATTTGGAGATGTTAATAGCCTTCCTGACATTCAAGTATTTTCAGAAGAAAAACTTGATTTGTACAAATTGAATACGAAACCATTAGATTGAATACTACCCATTCAAATTTTTTCCTAACCTCCCAGTCGAATTGTGAATGTATTAGAATTAAAAAAAAAACTCCCATGAATTCAAAATCCAACCTTTGATATATGTGTCTCCCAATGTTTGATTTAATGAAAATAATTATGTTATGTCCTGCGCAGTAGGCAACACAGTTATTTACATGGGTTTTTTAGTAGTTGCTGGGGGTAATTGTTTTCAGTTGGCTTAATACATAACATTAAAATCATATGATATTTGGTACATGTACGGAGGGTGGAACTACAATGCCCACAAATATCAATGTATTCTGGATATTGGTCTGTTTGTTGATCAGGCAGATTTGAAAATGGAATTTGCCAATTTAGCATGTCGACCAGCATACGATCTACTGAAAGCTGAGGAACTGAAGAGGCATCGGAGTTGCTACTGTTCAATCACTTGGCCTGACAGCCTAAATAGACTGATCAGTAGACAAGGCAACAATCAGCATGTGTTGGTTAGCTGTCTGAAATCTGATTGGTTGCTATGGATTACTAGATGTGGGCATACATAAGACTTTAAATCAGGGGTGTCCAAACTGCGGCCCGAGGGCCACATACGGCCCAGGATGGATATGAATGCGGCCCAGCTTGAAACTCTCAGTTCCCGAGGAAACGTCATAATAATAATATCATAATAATAATAAGTCTATTTAATATCCAGATGCCCCATATTCCAGTGTATAGCTCCATCTTGTTATCCAACTGGTATTGCAGTTCTTTTCTGTGTATTTTCTTTACTTTTACAAATCAAAAGTGTTTGTGTATTTCATGTGTGGCCCCCGGACAATTTTTCTTTTTCCAATGCGGCCCAGGGAAGCCAAAAGATTGAACACCCCTGCTTTAAATCATCCAATAAAGCACAATACATTAGTTAGAGTCCTGCATCGGGTCAGGTACGCACGGGTACCCACGGAATACCCGACCTCTGGCAGGATTGTGGGTGGAAAATCATGAGCTAACTTTAATGCGGGTAGGTTATATGAGAGGCATATGAGAAGCTTGTGGAAGACCTTTCTAAGCATTGATTCCAGTTAAGGCAAAGGCACTAAATACTTGCAAATATCAGGAAACGTTTGACCCAGAGAAAATCAGATCGTCAGGAGTGCTCCTTTCTGGAACGCTTTGCTTCTGGTCCGTCAATTTTTATGCGAGTCATCACAGTTTTCTGGATTAATTCGGCAACTCAGCGGTAAAATGCTGAAAGTCACCGCAAATTTGTGTCTGACTAATTTATTCTCCCAGCATAGAAGACAAATGGTACGGAACACACGGTGGTCCAGGAGTAAAATTCTGTATATTAAATATCCATTAAACCGTCAGTACATTACATGGATGTCATAACCCCACACTGGATGCGTTTCGTGGCATCTCGCCACTTCCTCAGAAGCATGGGGAATCCCCACCCCCAACACCGTTTATAAAACCAAATTAGCCCAACCTATTAATAACATTTAAACATTTAACCCACTAAAGGTATCTTAAATTACTCCTATTGGTGATACCTGGTATCAGTCTTATAACTCGATTAACCAGGTTGAAGCTAATCTATAGGTCAAATGGAGAATGCCACTAACACAGAAAAAATATATACAAAAGTATAGATAAACTTATCAACATGTAATTAATGTGCACCAAAGTACCAAGTGATCTAACGCCCTTAACCACGATGAAAAAATACAATATATTATCATACTTAAAGGTACTGCACTTGTCATGTAAATCTCCTATTTGGCATATAATATAGGGGGAGAATAAACAAAATTTACAATATACAATGTACAACGTGCAACCAAGAACTGTATCCATACTCAATATATCAAACCACCATATCCTATATAAAAGTATCTTGGTGAACTAATACATTAATGAAATAAAAAATGCACTAGTTGCAGAAACAAGATAACTCCCAATCTGTGTTTAAGCCCCCATGATATTCAGTGGTTTTTAATTGATAAATCCAATAGGCCTCCAAACTCCAAAGTTTTCGATCCAGATCCCCCTTCCTCACATCTCTAGGGGGTTTATCTATAATTTAAAAGGTCAGACATTCTATACCCTGATGTTTTTCAATCACATGTTTGGCAATGGCCGATTTCAAATTTGCTCTATCAATCGCTGACATATGTTCTGAAATGCGGCTACTTGCCATTCTAAAGGTTTTGCCCACAACTGAGCACCGCATCCACATGTAGCCAAATAAATAACTCCTTTTGACATGCAATTGAAATATTGTTTAATATCATGGGAACAACCTGTCACTGAGCTATGGAACTCCTTGGAAACGTGTATCAATAAACATGTCTTGCACCTAGTCCGTTCACATTTGTAAACACCCTTATATTTTAGCCAGGCCTTTGTGTCACCATTTCCCTTGGAAGAGAATAAACTTCTTGATACATGAGAAGTCAAATTATTCCCTTTCATATACACGAAGGATGGCGTTTTGTCTAGAATATTACAAAGTACAGGATCTTGTAGGAGTACCCCCCAATATTTGTTAATACTCCTCCTAATGGAATGGGAGGCACGACTATAAGTGGTACAAAAGCGGACACCTGACTGTCCTGTATGATCCAATGTCTTACTATGTATTTGTTTAAATTTGGCTTTGGGATGCAAAAGTTTCCCCCGGTCAGCTAACACTGCTTTTTCATAGGCCATTTTGATGTCTTGGACACTGTAACCCCTCTACGCAAAACAATCCCACAACAACATGGCTTGTTCATGAAAGGCATCCCATGAGGAGCAAATACGACGCAGCCTAAGATATTGCCCCACAGGGATGCCCCTCAGGCACGGCCCTGGATGGTTGCTCCGTGCATGAAGCAATCTGTTGTGGGTAATCGCGTTGCAGAATAATTTGGTAGTGATTTCTCCTTCCTGACTATGAAAGACAACATCCAGAAATGGAATCTCAGTCTCGTTCATTTCATACGTGAATTGAATTCCCCTAACTGGTTACAATATGACACAAAAGTAGCAAACGAGGATTCATCCCCATCCCACACGCCTATGCAATCATCGATATACCTATAAAATAATCTGGTGTCTATGCGGGTTCTGGTCTCAAAAAATGAAGAACCTCTCCCACCATCCCATTACCAAATTTGCGTAAGTGCGTGAGAATGATGCCCCCATTGCGGCCCACTTTGTTGCAAATAAAACTGCCCATTGAACAGAAAGTAATTAGAGTGAAGCAAAAAATCTATCCCCTCCATGATAAATTCATTCTGTGTCTGTGGGAAACTTAGAGTTGCTGTCAGCCAGAAACGTATAGCCTCTAAACCAATATCATGTTCAATTGAGGAGTTAAGAGAGACTACATCCATGGAAAACCACCTGTAGCCTGGTCTCCATACTAGATTGGCCATTTTATTTAAACACATAGTTGTATCCCTTAAATATGTGGGTAATTGAAAGACCAACTTATCCATATATTTGGACAGGTTCTCAGTGAGGGAACATATGCTAGCCACTATCGGGCGCCCCTTTACATTTTCCAAACATTTGTGCACTTTAGGCAATACATGAAATATTGAGATGGCTGGATTTTCACAATGGATATATTCAAACTCACGTTATTTCTAATTCATAGGTACTGGCATCAAGGACAACCACTGATCCACCTTTATCTGCACTTTTCACTACTATATTGTTATTACGGCTGAGGGTTTTCAGGGCTTCATGTTCACCTTTACTCAAATTCTTAGGCCTATATAGACGCTTACCACAGTATTTCATACTTTGTCAAATTTTGGTTTGGAAGCCGAAGTTCCCTTTAAGTTAAAAAAAGTAAATAATTTTATTAATTTAAGAAAAATAGGGATATAAATTTAAGATTACAAATATTATTGAGAAAAAATCTGAAATTTGTAAAATGTTTAATATATACATGAACAATCCCAACTTGGCCTGTCTTTCCTAATAGCTAAGATTTTCCATACCTTTTACCAGCTTAGTTGCCCTTCTCTGGACCCTCTCTAATACAGTAATGTCCTGTTTGAGTGATGGAGACCAAAACTACAGTGTATTCTAGATGGGGCCTTACCAGTGCTCTATACAGTGGAAGAATCACCCGCTCCTACTGTGAACCAATGCCCCTTTTAATACAGCTCAAGACCTTATTTGCCCTTGATGCTGCTGACTGGCATTGCTTGCTACAGCCAAGTTTATCATCTACAAGGACTCCAAGCTCTGTCTCCATTATGGATTTGCCTAGTGCAGTCCCATTAAAGGTATAAGTGGCTTGGATATTTTTAGTTCCCAGGTGCATGACTTTACATTTATCAACATTGAATATCAGCTCATGTAGGTTCGCTCTAACCTACTCTTGAACGCTCCAATCCATAACTGGGGCACAACATCAGGACAACAGACAGTCCTTTCTGGCTAGGCTGCCTATCACCCAATCCTAAAGTGAGCCGATACCAACCTCCAAACTTCAGTTCAGCATTGGCACATGTGCATTAAAAAAAAGATTGAGCTTGGGGCAAGATGATGGTGGCCTGCTTACTATCTGCCATGTACCAAAAAAAGGCAGTGTAAAAAGGTAATATATGACAGCTTTTCATTGGTCCTCAGAGTGAGGTCCTCATAAATTCAATTCATGTATATATACAGTATATATATATATATATATATATATATATATATATAGTGCACTCATTTGTATATCTCAAAGAACGTAGGAGCACACCGGTTGTTTTGAAAATATTGAAAAAAATATTAATTTTATGTATCCATTTAAAAACAGGCTAACGTTTCGGTCTCCATCTGAGTTAAACAGAGGAGATTCTCATCATCTGTAAAGACATCTCGAATTTCCATCTGTGAACTATGAAATCTCTTTCTGACAGACTTTGGTTTGTTCTTTCCACTCTCAGTCCCACGTATAACCACGAAAGCCCATTTCTTCTTCTGTCCCAGATGGTCCAACCCTTCTCATGGTTTCTTCCTTACATTGTTCATGTTCTCTATATTACAAGTCATACGTTGAGCAAATGTTATCAATTTCTGAAGTTCGTCAATTTTCTCATCTATGTGGAATCCAAAGTGACTGACTTATAGTGATATTTTCTCTAAGGCCATAGTAACCATCCAACATTTGCACTCAAACAGGCTATGTTAGTGCTGTCCAGCACATGTGCATCTGCCCCCCCCCAATTGTGTGGCCCCCCAAATCAAAGTCTGGTGACTGTGTAAGCATTAAAACGTATCAGTACTAATATTTACTGGCCCCGCACCCCAGACTCAGATTTTTAATTCCTGCATTGTTCACACCTTTAATCACCCCTACATTGTTCACACCTATAATATTAGAAATATTGGAAGAATTAAATAAAAAAAGTAGAAAACACAATAAAAATGTATCTTTCTGGATTGTGGGTAAGAGAGTTTGTAAGACTTATATAAAGAGTTGAGGTGAACAGGCACAGTCCATTCAGGTATGACATCTATTTTCTGCAAAGACATTATCCATAAAGCTCTAAAACACAGCAATGACATTTAGGGGCAGATTTACTAAGCCTCGGGTGAGTATTCGAATTTCAAAAAGTTCAAATTTCTAAGTAAATTTTTGGATGCTTTGACCATCGAATTGGACTTCAATTCAAACAATAAAAAATCGTTAGACTATTCGACCATTCGATAGTCGAAGTACTGTCTCTTTAAAAACCCTTCGAATGCAATACTTCGCAAAGTTAATCCTACCGAATTGCATTATAAGCCTATGGGGGCCTTCTACAAGCATTTTCTAAGTTTTTGGCATTGAATAAAAATCCTTTGATCGATCGCTGAAAATCTTCAAATTGTTCGATCGAACGATTTTTATACGATCGGTCGATTGCTTATTTTAGCGCTAAATCCTTCTAATTCGATATTTGAATTCTGAAGGATTTCAATTCGATGGTCGAATTCGAGGGTTTTAACCCCTTGAAATTCGACCCATGATAAAAAACCCCTTATTATAGTGTCTTGCGTGAACAAGCTTTTATTTTTGACTGATTTGTTTTTTCTCTTTAATAATAAGATAATCTAATGGACTGTTGGTGGGGAAGGCAAGATCCAGGTTAACAGAGCCACATCCACAGAATTCCATTTTTATTGGGAGGCACTTGCACAATGGCCACTCAGAGATGATCACTAGGGGGGCAAATTCAAGATTCGTAGTTGCGCCAGGCATAACTTCGCCGCACTTCGCAAATTCACTAAAATCCGAAGTTGCGCTCAGGGGTAGCGTAAGGTTGCGAAGTTGCGCTAGCGTTGATTCGCAAAGCAAAGTTACGCTAGCGATGGTTAATTTGCATACGGCGCCAAATTCAAATTTCAATGGAGGAATATGTAGCAGCACTACAAATGCCTGGGAAACCTTCAAAACATCAAATAAAATTTTTATTTTGCCCTACACATGTGCCCACTGTATAGGTAAGTTGCCATGAGTCAGGAAATGTAGGGGGGAAGGAGGAGAGCCCCAAAAAATTTTTTGATCTTTTTCAGCCTATCACCCATAATATAGAAAAAACGCCAGCGTTTTTTGGGACTTAGAAAAAATGTTAATTTTTTTGAAGAAATCCCTATCTACTCTATTGCGCTTCGCCTGGTCTGAGGTGGCGAAGGAAGTCTAGCGTAAAAGGTAGCGTTCAGTACACTGCGTGCGTTAGTGAATTTGCGTAGTTACGTCCGTTGCGCAAATTCGCCAAGCGTAAGGGTGCGAAGTTACACTAGCCAAGTTACGCCAGCGTCCGTTAGTGAATTTGCGAAGTAACGTAAATGGCCAAAGCTAGCGAATTGACGCTAGCGTTAGGCGCTTCGGTGCATAGTTAATTTGCCCCTATATCTTTATGGGGTTGTTCTGCCTTTGTGTGTGATTTGTACAATCAATCTATTCATGCCCCCATAAAAATGCAATATTTATGAAACGAAAATATAGGTTTTTTTTTGTGCTTGCTTTTCATATGCTAATTGCCAATGCATATTATAACATTATAAGACTATAGACTAAGTTGATGATGTCACTGATGTTCATACAGATTTGCTTTCCCCTTAAAAGAAAACAGCTTTCAGACAGCACACTCTATAAGTAGCGAAGTCCATTCTGAACCTGTTTCCACGTACACTGATAGCATTTAAACTGCCTTTAAATCATTGGACAAATGCCATGATACAGTGACAGAGCCGTCTTTGCTTATGGAAGTGTAACAGCTTTACTGACCCTCATGTAGCAATGAGAATCTTATTACAAACCACACATAATACAAAAGAAACACTAACTAAAGAAACTTTTATTTTTTTCATGGGCCTAATTCAGCTGCTATTTTCAAATGCAAGACCCGAACTGAGCAGAGGTAGAGCAAAGCTTAAATATTAAAAATAAATAATTTATGAAATGATTGAAAAGGTTTAGGAGGTTGGAGAAATATACCCGTACCCTATCAAATTATTATAATATTATAAACAAATATCTAAAATGTGTTGTTTTTCTATATTTCTTAAAAGCTCTAAAAATCTAAGACTGATTAAGTTTAAAAAACACTGAATCCTCTGATGCAAAAATATGCTGAGCAAAATTTGTCGTCGTCCTATAGAAGTCAATAGTGTACGCTATTTTTCAACCTATCACCCTGAAAATGGAAAAGACGCTAGCGTTTTCAGCTATTTTTTGAGTTAGTCCTATCTACTCTATTGCACTTCGCCTGGTCTGAGGTGGTGAAGGCAAGTCTGGCGCAAGAGTAAAATCTGCATCTTAGTGAATTTGCGTAGTTACGTCCATTCGCCAGAGCAAAAATTCACCAGGTGTTAGGGAGCGAAGTCCATCTCCTTCGCTAGCGAAGTAACGCCGACTGTTAGTAAATCGGTGAAGTACCGAAATGACGTCACTCTGGTGAATTGGTGTTTGTCACTTTGCCTTTTTAGTAAATTTGCCTCTTAGGCTTCCTGATTTCCAGCTTATTGATCACAGTCTTATTGATTTAATGAGGACCTATCTTGTTTTGATTGTGGTTAAATATTCTGAATATTGCACCTTGTGTAAAAGTTATTTAAGGCATGTTTATGTATTAGGAATAGTTTTTTTTTATTAAAAGGTAAAATAAAGCCATCCTGGCAAATTGTAGTTTTTGTACCAGGACACAGCCCACCCGCATCATCCCTAGAACTACAGAGCTGCCCAGCAGTGTTGGCCCCACACTTAGCTGTGTCACTTCCATCTCCAGCATCCGTCTTGCTGATCAGTGAGCACATGCACATTGGAACTAAACTGGGATCTTGTGTTACTGCAAATGTTCCTTAGTGAGATAAATACTGGGAATGGATACGTCATTAATTGTGTGTTCTGCCTTATTGGCCTTTTTAAGTGGCAGGAATTCCCTTCTCTAAAAGGCAGAATCATTAGTATGAGGCAAATGTAGAGTTGAGAGTCATCTGATGACAAAAGGCAAAATCTGTTCAAATTCATAGAAGGGTAGATAAAGGTTTGTGAATATGGAAGGAAATCCAACAATTCTATCTCCAGTTCTATTTTGTCTCAGCATTATCACTTTTGTAAATTCCCTACAATGTGTCAAATAAAAAACAACACATGAAAGAAATCATAAAATATAAAGCAAAATATAAAACAAAACATGAAACATAACAGGAAATATAAAACAAGACATGAAATACATTGCAAAACATGAAATAAAATTTGAAGGGGTAGTTCACGTTTAAGTTAATTTTCAGTATGTTATAGAATGGCTAATTCTAAGCAACTTTTCAAATGGTCTTCCATATTTATTTTTTATAGCTTTTTATTTATTTGCCTCTTTCTTCTGAATCATTCTAGCTTTTAAATAGGGGTCATTGGCCCTGTCTTTAAAACAAATGCTCTGTAAGGCTACAATTGTATTGTTGTTGCTACTTTTAATTACTTATCTTTCTATTCAGGCCTCTCCTATTCATATTCCAATCTCTTAATTAAATCAATGCATGGTTGCTAGGGACATTTGGACCCTAGCAACCAGATGGCTGAAATTGCAAACTGGAGAGCTGCTGAATCAAATGCTAAATACCTCAAAAGCCACAAATAATAAAAAATGAAAACCAACTGCAAATGATCTCAGAATATCACTCTATACATCATACTAAAAGTTAATGTGATGTAAACAATCCCTTTAACATATGGCACAAAACATGAAACCATAAAACAAACCAAATATATCGCAGAAGGTAAAACAATGTGAAACAGGAAAAACATGAAACAAAAATGTAAAAAAATGAAAACCTGATCATGTGACATAAATGGGGAGGTCACATGATCTCATTAATTCTTCGTGAAGTCACAAAGCTGAACTGCTAATCATGTGACATGAATGGGGAGGTCACATGATCTCATTAATTCTTCATGAGGTCACAAAGCTGACACAAGAATGGTAGATGACCTGTAGTAACCCCAATCTCATTTATACTTTATGAGGTCACAAAGCTGATCATGTGACAAGAATGGTAGATGACCTGTAGTAACCCCGATCTCATTCTTATTCTTTATGAGGTCACAAAGTTGAACAGCTGATCATGTGACATGAATGGGGAGGTCACATGATCTCATTAATTCTTCATGAAGTCTGTTAGAAAATGCCCTTATAAGGTCACAAAGCTCAACACCTGATCATGTGACATGAATGGTAGATGACTTGTAGTCTGTACCTATATATATAGAGCAAACAAACCAACCAAAACCATATTTGATTAGTCAACCAGAGAACTGTTTACTTGTAAACAGAAAAACTTTTTTAGATTTTTGAGAACACATTTTACATCATGTTTCGCAAGATAACGAACTGTTTATCAAAGATAAAAATGGTAAGAAATAGTTTCTATATTTATACATATATATATTTATAGAATATATCTGTGTGCAGATTCTAAAACTAGAATAATGATATAAAGTGATAGATATTGCATACATACCAACAAATATCCACATTTTGCAGCACAGAATTCTTCATTTGAGACTTGTTACAGGACAAATTGTAATTGCTTATAGCACATATTTGGGTAGATCTACTTACAGGTATATTTAGCCATAAAGATTATGACGTTTACATGAAGTCATTTTGTCACATACACTGCACTCAGGTGCAAATGGCCAATGTTTTTATAACTGCCAGGCGGGATACTAAATACTTTGGAGGACTTGTAATAGTGATTTCAATTCTGCAAAGCAAATCTTGTTTGTGCACTGGGACATTAAAATAGTGATGCCATGTAACAATTATATGGTAAAATGTATCAGTTATTAATATTAATTAGGGAGTTATTGCTGAGTCAATTACAATTCCAAGTGGGGGAATTTTTGACATCAAAACAGCGTTTTCAATGACAATTTTTGTTACATACACTGTTCACAGGTGTAAAAGGGATTCTAAAGGGAAAGCTCATTTGGATTGTTTGCTTACTTTTGCATGAAACACTTTTATTGCAACTCCAAATAAACCCCTAAATAGCCGACAGTAATATCAAACACAAGGGATGGATGTTTTTCACAATATAAAGGCAAAATCATTGTACCCTCTTTCCACAAGGATATATATATATATATATATATATATATATATATATATATATATATATATATATATAACCAGACTTTATTTGGTCAAACCAATGTATGCACTGCTTACTTCCAAAATAATTAGATTCAGTATCGAACAGAGGTCATTTATAACATTTGTGCAGCACATATTTATTTACAAATGGTTGTATTGCCCATGTTTTTTTCCTGAAGGCTGATATATATATATATATTGCATTGCTGTGTCCATCTTTCCATTTTTTTGGGAATTCACATTGCACATAAATAATCTCTGCTCTTCTCTGGTATTTGCACTGTTAGATATTTGTAGAAAATTAGTTATAACTATAATTCTGCAATTAACACTAATTTTTGTCAACAATAATGTTTTCCAGGAAATGGAATGTCAGAAAGTAAGAGAAGTGTGTGGAAAAATTAAAACCATATACAATAGGGAACAAAGAGCCACATTTACTAAGAATGAGTTAACATGTGCAGACTGTGGAAAGCCACTGCTGCAAAAGCAGAAACTGAGAAAAAGAACATGTTTTTTTGACAAAAAGAGAGAGATAATAGAAATAACAACAAAAACTAGTGAGAAAACTCAGACTACTGAGTATAAAGAAAATAGGGAATTAGAAAGTAGGGAAAAAAGGGCCACATTTGCTAAGAATGTGTATACGCGCGCAAACTGGCAAAAGCCACTGCTGCAAATGCAGAAACTTAGCATAAGAACATGTTCCCTTAACAAAAAGAGAAAGACAAAAGAAATAACAACGAAATCGAATGAGAAAACTCAGGATGCGGAAAAATCAGAAAACACTGAGACTACTGAGTATAAAGTTGTTGAGAAAAGTAAAAACGTAGGGAATACAGAAAGATTTGAGAAAACCAGAAAAGAAAACACCGAAGAGATGGTGAAAAAAACTGAAGCGAAAAGAAAAGGGGTGCAATTTGCAGAGAATCTGTGCACCTATTATTATTACCCCATACCAATACAGAATTCTGAGTATAAAGAAAACCAGAACCGGGCCAGACTGGCCAGGCACCCTAGGCTACGTGGCTGGCTACGGTATGTGCAATGTACGCGCAAGCGCAAAGTGCAAAAACCCTGCGAGAGAATGGACCGGACATGGGATGGGCTATGGAGCAGTTATGTGCCTGGCGCCCCTCGAGCTCTGCCTACCCCTAGTTCCGGCCCTGCAGAAGACACTAAGAAAAGTGAAAAGGAAAAGTTGAGAACTGGAAAAGAAAATACTGAATTGACTGTGATAGAAACACACACTGAGGAGGAAAAAAAGCAGATGGAAAACATAGAAAGCAGTGAGGAAACTAAGGATAAAGTCAACTCGGAAAGCAGTGAGAATGATGAGTATGAGGATTGCTTAGAAAACATTGAGAAAAGTGAAGAGGAAAAGTGGAGAACTGAAAAAAAGCAGAAGGAAAACACAGAAAGCAGTGAGGAAACTAAGGATAAAATCAACTCAGAAAGCAGTGAGAATGATGAGTATGAGGATTGCTTAGAAAACATTGAGAAAATTGAAGAGGAAAAGTGGAGAACTGAAAAGGAAAATGCTGACGAGACTATGATAGAAACACACACTGAAGAGAAACCAAACCAGACACTATTTGGATGGATTGTGTGTGCCTTTCATGAGATGTCCAAGCAAATAGGCATGATGCTGAATATCTGCCAAAAAAAAAGTAAAAACAATGAAGAAATCAGAGAAACAACAAGTAAAAGTATACAAGGTGTGGTAAATAAATATTGGCCTATATTACGGAGAGACCGAACATTACATGAAATTTGTAAGGACCAACCCATTTTTTCATATAAAAGAGGTAGGAACATTGCAGACAAATTAGTGAAATCCGATATATTAAAATCAAAATCAGACACGAGGTTCCTTGATCCACCAAAGTATGGGACATTCCCTTGCCTTAACTGCAGTAATTGCAACTCAATTATAAAGGGTCCTTTTGTAAGACATCCCTTAAAAGGAAATAAAATTGCTATTAAACATTACAGCACATGCAATACAGAGTCTGTAGTATATGGGCTTAAATGCCCCTGTGGCAAAATATACGTTGGCCAGACTAAGAGGAAAGTGCGGGTTAGAATTGGAGAACATAAACGCTCCATTACGAATTACAACCCCACTGATGTTAAAACTCACACCCCAGTGGGTAAGCACTTCCATGACTATAGACATAACAGTGCCAGTCTAAGGTGGCAAGTACTTGAGGAGGTGAAAATACCGAAACGGGGTGGTGATAGAAAAATGTTACTATTACAAACTAAAGCCAAGTGGATAGATACACTTAATGCAATGGAACCATGGGGATTGAACGATGCCTTTAGTATTAAATGATTTTTGTAATATGTTACTACTATAAGCTTGGTTCTCCAGGGTAAGCTTTATTCATTGATCTCGAAGAAATCAGAGAAATCAGTGAGGAAATGGAGAATGAAGTATACTCAGAAAAAACTAAGAAAAGCGGAGAAGAAATGCATATAACTGAAATAGAAAGTGATGAAGAGATTGTGATAGAATTACACTTCTGAAGAGAAAACAAACAAGACGCCATTTGCACAGATTACTCAGATTAGAGAAACACGTAAAGCGAAGGACACAATAAATCTTCATTTTGTTTTGTCTATTTGGTGGAAGACTGCCTTCATCTGAGTGAGGAAATATTTTACTGTGTGGATCCTCTCTATGTTTTACTAGTTTTTTTGTAACTGCTTCAGAAGAAACTAGAGAAAGATGAGCAAGAAAGTGAGGAATAAAACCCACATCGTGGTGGGAAACTAAAGAAAGGAGAACACAAAGCAATAAGCACTCTAGAAAGAAAATGAAACGTGTTGCCTATAATCTGTGCATCTATTATGTGACTGGAATTGGAGGAGAAGGGACTGGAGGGCACCGGGCAATTACAAGCTTCTTCATGAATATTTGCTGATACTCAAATGAAAAAGGGATCTTTTTGAGCTGCTTTGGGAGAAATTCATGAAAGAATGAGTAAAAACTCACAAAGTGTGAGAAAATATAACAAGAGAAGTGTGTTGGTTACACACATAAGGGGTAACTAAAAAGGGCAGAAGCTGAGTAGATATTTGAGCTACTTTGGGCGAATCTCAAGAAAGATGAGGAAAACTCTTTAAAGTACTGAGATAAATGGGTATGAGGGACTGGAGGGCCTGGGACAATTATGAGCTTCTTGCAATTTTATATTCTTATTTGTGTGAATTGTTTTCCTCTTTGCAACTTTTATCTGTCTGTCTGAGAATTAAATAAAGCAATTAAAGCTCAATGCATTGTGTCTCTCTCCATTACTTAGGGACAGATTTATCAAGGGTTGAATAGTCAATTTGAATTCGAATTTTAATCCCCCTATTCAAATGTAAATTCTAATGTGAGATTTATCAATCCTCAACCATGGAAACAGTCCTAATTCCAATATTCGCCACCTAAAACCTGCCGAGTTCATGTACAAGTCAATGGCAGATGTCCATTGAGTCATTTGGAGATGTTAATAGCCTTCCTGACAGTCAAGTTTTTTCAGAAGAAAAACTTGATTTGTACAAATTGAATACGAAACCATTAGATTGAATACTACCCATTCAAATTTTTTCCTAACCTCCCAGTCGAATTGTGAATATATTAGAATTAAAAAAAAACTCCCATGAATTCAAAATCCAACCTTTGATATATGGGCCTCCCAATGTTTGATTTAATGAAAATAATTATGTTATGTCCTGCGCAGTAGGCAACACAGGTATTTACATGGGTTTTTTGGTAGTTGCTGGGGGTAATTGTTTTCAGTTGGCTTAATACATAACATTAAAATCATATGATATTTGGTACATGTACAGAGGGTGGAACTACAATGCCCACAAATATCAATGTATTCTGGATATTGGTCGGTTTGTTGATCAGGCAGATTTGAAAATGGAATTTGCCAATTTAGCATGTCGACCAGCATACGATCTACTGAAAGCTGAGGAACTGAAGAGGCATCGGAGTTGCTACTGTTCAATCACTTGGACTGACAGCCTAAATAGACTGATCAGTAGACAAGGCACCAATCAGCATGTGTTGGTTAGCTGTCTGAAATCTGATTGGTTGCTATGGATTACTAGATGTGGGCATACATAAGACTTTAAATCATCCAATAAAGCACAATACATTAGTTAGAGTCCTGCATCGGGTCAGGTACGCACTGAGGAATACCCAACCTCTGGCAGGATTGTGGGTGGAAAATCATGAGTTAACTTTAATGCGGGTAGGTTATATGAGAGGCATATGAGAAGCTTGTGGAAGACCTTTCTAAGCATTGATTCCAGTTAAGGCAAAGGCAATGGCACTAAATACTTGCAAATATCAGGAAACGTTTGACCCAGAGGAAATCAGATTGTCAGGAGTGCTCCTTTCTGGAACGCTTTGCTTCTGGTCCGTCAATTTTTATGCGAGTCACCACAGTTTTGTGGATTAATTTGGCAACTCAGCGGTAAAATGCTGAAAGTCACCGCAAATTTGTGTCGGACTAATTTATTCTCCCAGCATAGAAGACAAATGGTACGGAGCACACGGTGGTCCAGGAGTAAAATTCTGTATATTAAATATCCATTAAACCGTCAGTACATTACATGGATGTCATAACCCCACACTTGACGCGTTTCGTGGCATCTTGCCACTTCCTCAGAAGCATGGGGAATCCCCACCCCCAACACCGTTTATAAAACCAAATTTGCCCCACCTATTAAAAACATTTAAACATTTAACCCACTAAAGGTATCTTAAATTACTCCTATTGGTGATACCTGGTATCAGTCTTATAACTCGATTAACCAGGTTGAAGCTAATCTATAGGTCAAATGGAGAATGCCACTAACACAGAAAAAATATATACAAAAGTATAGATAAACTTATCAACATGTAATTAATGGGCACCAAAGTACCAAGTGATCTAATGCCCTTAACCACGATGAAAAAATACAATATATTATCATACTTAAAGGTACCGCACTTGTCATGTAAATCTCCTATTTGGCATATAATATAGGGGGAGAATAAACAAAATTTACAATATACAATGTACAACGTGCAACCAAGAACTGTATCCATACTCAATATATCAAACCACCATATCCTATATAAAAGTATCTTGGTGAACTAATACATTAATGAAATAAAAAATGCACTAGTTGCAGAAACAAGATAACTCCCAATCCCTGTTGAAGCCCCCATGATATTCAGTGGTTTTTAATTGATAAATCCAATAGGCCTCCAACCTCCAAAGTTTTCGATCCAGATCCCCCTTCCTCACATCTCTAGGGGGTTTATCTATAATTTGAAAGGTCAGACATTCTACACCCTGATGTTTTTCAATCACATGTTTGGCAATGGCCGATTTCAAATCTGCTCGATCAATCGCTGACATATGTTCTGAAATGCGGGTACTTGCCATTCTAATGGTTTTGCCCACATACTGAGCACCGCATCCACATGTAGCCAAATAAATTACTCCTTTTGACATGCAATTGAAATATTGTTTAATATCATGGGAACAACCTGTCACTGAGCTATGGAACTCCTTGGAAACGTGTATCAATAAACATGTCTTGCACCTAGTCCGTTCACATTTGTAAACACCCTTATATTTTAGCCAGGCCTTTGTGTCACCATTTCCCTTGGAAGAGAATAAACTTCTTGATACATGAGAAGCCAAATTATTCGCTTTCTTATACAAGAAGGATGGCGTTTTGTCTAGAATATTACAAAGTACAGGATCTTGTAGGAGTTCCCCCCAATATTTGTTAATACTCCTCCTAATGGAGTGGGAGGCACGACTATAAGTGGTACAAAAGCGGACACCTGACTGTCCTGTATGATCCAATGTCTTACTATGTATTTGTTTAAATTTGGCTTTGGGATGCAAAAGTTTCCCCGGCCAGCTAACACTGCTTTTTCATAGGCCATTTTGATGTCTTGGACACTGTAACCCCTCTCCGCAAAACAATCCCACAACAACATGGCTTGTTCATGAAAGGCATCCCATGAGGAGCAAATACGACGCAGCCTAAGATATTGCCCCACAGGGATGCCCCTCATGCACGGCCCTGGATGGTTGCTCCGTGCATGAAGCAATCTGTTGTGGGTAATCGCCTTGCAGAATAAGTTGGTAGTGATTTCTCCTTCCTGACTATGAAAGACAACATCCAGAAATGGAATCTCAGTCTCGTTCATTTCATACGTGAATTGAATTCCCCTAACTGTCTGGTTACAATATGACACAAAAGCAGCAAAGGAGGGTTCATCCCCATCCCACACGCCTATGCAATCATCGATATACCTATAAAATAATCTGGTGTCTATGCGGGTTCTGGTCTCCAAAAATAAAGAACCTCTCCCACCATCCCATTACCAAATTAGCGTAAGTGCGTGAGAATGATGCCCCCATTGCGGCCCATTTTGTTGCAAATAAAACTGCCCATTGAACAGAAAGTAATTAGAGTGAAGCAAAACATCTATCCCCTCCATGATAAATTCATTCTGTGTCTGTGGGAAACTTAGAGTTGCTGTCAGCCAGAAACGTATAGCCTCTAAACCAATATCATGTTCAATTGAGGAGTTAAGAGAGACTACATCCATGGAAAACCACCTGTAGCCTGGTCTCCATACTAGATTGGCCATTTTATTTAAACACATAGTTGTATCCCTTAAATATGTGGGTAATTGAAAGACCAACTTATCCATATATTTGGACAGGTTCTCAGTGAGGGAACATATGCTAGCCACTATCGGGCGCCCCTTAACATTTTCCAAAGATTTGTGCACTTTAGGCAATACATGAAATATTGGGATGGTTGGATTTTTACAATGGATATATTCAAACTCACTCTGACTAATCACACCCAAACTATGTGCTGAAGATAAAAGGACCAACAACTTATGTTGAAAAACCTTAGTTGGGTCTGAGTCTAAGGCCCTATATGTTGTTGTGTCCTTTAATTGTCTCGTTATTTCTAATTCATAGGTACTGGCATCAAGGACAACCACTGATCCACCTTTATCTGCACTTTTCACTACTATATTGTTATTACGGCTGAGGGTTTTCAGGGCTTCATGTTCACCTTTACTCAAATTCTTAGGCCTATGTAGACGCTTACCACAGTATTTCATACTTTGTCAAAGTTTGGTTTGGAAGCCGAAGTTCCCCTTTAAGTTAAAAAAGTAAATAATTTTATTAATTTAAGAAAAATAGGGATATAAATTTAAGATTACAAATATTATTGAGAAAAAATCTGAAATTTGTAAAATGTTTAATATATACATGAACAATCCCAACTTGGCCTGTCTTTCCTAATAGCTAAGATTTTCCATACCTTTTACCAGCTTAGTTGCCCTTCTCTGGACCTTCTCTAATACAGTAATGTCCTGTTTGAGTGACGGAGACCAAAACTACAGTGTATTCTAGATGGGGCCTTACCAGTGCTCTATACAGTGGAAGAATCACCCGCTCCTACTGTGAACCAATGCCCCTTTTAATACAGCTCAAGACCTTATTTGCCCTTGATGCTGCTGACTGGCATTGCTTGCTACAGCCAAGTTTATCATCTACAAGGACTCCAAGCTCTGTCTCCATTATGGATTTGCCTAGTGCAGTCCCATTAAAGGTATAAGTGGCTTGGATATTTTTACTTCCCAGGTGCATGACTTTACATTTATCAACATTGAATATCAGCTCATGTAGGTTCGCTCTAACCTACACTTGAACGCTCCAATCCATAACTGGGGCACAACATCAGGACAACAGACAGTCCTTTCTGGCTAGGCTGCCTATCACCCAATCCTAAAGTGAGCCGATACCAACCTCCAAACTTCAGTTCAGCATTGGCACATGTGCATTAAAAAAAAGATTGAGCTTGGGGCAAGATGATGGTGGCCTGCTTACTATCTGCCATGTACCAAAAAAAGGCAGTGTAAAAAGGTAATATAAGACAGCTTTTCATTGGTCCTCAGAGTGATCAATCATAAATTCAATTCATGTATATATACAGTATATATATATATATATATATATATATAAATATATATATATATATATATATATATATATATATAGTGCACTCATTTGTATATCTCAAAGAACGTAGGAGCACACCGGTTGTTTTGAAAATATTGAAAAAAATATTAATTTTATGTATCCATTTAAAAACAGGCTAACGTTTCGGTCTCCATCTGAGTTAAACAGAGGAGATTCTCATCATCTGTAAAGACATCTCGAATTTCCATCTGTGAACTATGAAATCTCTTTCTGACAGACTTTGGTTTGTTCTTTCCACTCTCAGTCCCACGTGTAACCACGAAAGCCCTTTTCTTCTTCTGTCCCAGATGGTCCAACCCTTCTCATGGTTTCTTCCTTACATTGTTCATGTTCTCTATATTACAAGTCATACGTTGAGCAAATGTTATCAATTTCTGAAGTTCGTCAATTTTCTCATCTATGTGGAATCCAAAGTGACTGACTTATAGTGATATTTTCTCTAAGGCCATAGTAACCATCCAACATTTGCACTCAAACAGGCTATGTTAGTGCTGTCCAGCACATGTGCATCTGCCCCCCCAATTGTGTGGCCCCCCAAATCAAAGTCTGGTGACTGTGTAAGCATTAAAAGGTATCAGTACTAATATTTACTGGCCCCGCACCACAGACTCAGATTTTTAATTCCTGCATTGTTCACACCTTTAATCACCCCTACATTGTTCACACCTATAATATTAGAAATATTGGAAGAATTAAATAAAAAAAGGAGAAAACACAATAAAAATGTATCTTTCTGGATTGTGGGTAAGAGAGTTTGTAAGACTTATATAAAGAGTTGAGGTGAACAGGCACAGTCCATTCAGGTATGACATCTATTTTCTGCAAAGACATTATCCATAAAGCTCTAAAACACAGCAATGACATTTAGGGGCAGATTTACTAAGCCTCGGGTGAGTATTCGAATTTCAAAAAGTTTGAATTTCTAAGTAAATTTTTGGATGCTTTGACCATCGAATTGGACTTCAATTCAAACAATAAAAAATCGTTCGACTATTCGACCATTCGATAGTCGAAGTACTGTCTCTTTAAAAATCCTTCGAATGCAATACTTCGCAAAGTTAATCCTACCGAATTGCATTATAAGCCTATGGGGGCCTTCTACAAGCATTTTCTAAGTTTTTGGCATTGAATAAAAATCCTTTGATCGATCGCTGAAAATCTTCAAATTGTTCGATCAAACGATTTTTATATGATCGGTCGATTGCTTATTTTAGCGCTAAATCCTTGTAATTCGATATTTGAATTCTGAAGGATTTCAATTCGATGGTCGAATTCGAGGGTTTTAACCCCTCAAAATTCGACCCATGATAAAAAAAACCCTTATTATAGTGTCTTGCGTGAACAAGCTTTTATTTTTGACTGATTTGTTTTTTCTCTTTAATAATAAGATAATCTAATGGACTGTTGGTGGGGAAGGCAAGATCCAGGTTAACAGAGCCACATCCACAGAATTCCATTTTTATTGGGAGGCACTTGCACAATGGCCACTCAGAGATGATCACTAGGGGGGCAAATTCAAGATTTGTAGTTGCGCCAGGCATAACTTCGCCGCACTTCGCAAATTCACTAAAATCCGAAGTTGCGCTCAGGGGTAGCGTAAGGTTGCGAAGTTGCGCTAGCGTTGATTCGCGAAGCAAAGTTACGCTAGCGATGGTTAATTTGCATATGGCGCCAAATTCAAATTTCAATGGAGGAATATGTAGCAGCACTACAAATGCCTGGGAAACCTTCAAAACATCAAATAAAATTTTTATTTTGCCCTACACATGTGCCCACTGTATAGGTAAGTTGCCATGAGTCAGGAAATGTAGGGGGGAAGGAGGAGAGCCCCAAAAAAATTTTCGATCTTTTTCAGCCTATCACCCATAATATAGAAAAAACACCGGCGTTTTTTGGGACTTAGAAAAAATGTTAATTTTCTTGAAGAAATCCCTATCTACTCTATTGCGCTTCGCCTGGTCTGAGGTGGCGAAGGAAGTCTAGCGTAAAAGGTAGCGTTCAGTACACTGCACGCGTTAGTGAATTTGCGTAGTTACGTCCGTTGCGCAAATTCGCCAAGCGTAAGGGTGCGAAGTTACACTAGCGAAGTTACGCCAGCGTCCGTTAGTGAATTTGCGAAGTAACTAAAATGGCCAAAGCTAGCGTATTGACGCTAGCGTTAGGTGCTTCGGTGCATAGTTAATTTGCCCCTATATCTTTATGGGGTTGTTCTGCCTTTGTGTGTGATTTGTACAATCAATCTATTCACGCCCCCATAAAAATGCAATATTTATGAAACGAATATATAGGTTTTTTTTTGTGCTTGCTTTTCATATGCTAATTGCCAATGCATATTATAACATTATAAGACTATAGACTAAGTTGATGATGTCACTGATGTTCATACAGATTTGCTTTCCCCTTAAAAGAAAACAGCTTTCAGACAGCACACTCTATAAGTAGCGAAGTCAATTCTGAACCTGTTTCCACGTACACTGATAGCATTTAAACTGCCTTTAAATCATTGGACAAATGCCATGATACAGTGACAGAGCCGTCGTTGCTTATGGAAGTGTAACAGCTTTACTGATCCTCATGTAGCAATGAGAATCTTATTACAAACCACACATAATACAAAAGAAACACTAAGGGGCCGATTCACTAAATTCGGGTGAAGGGTTAGAATAAAAAAAACTTCGAATTTCGAAGTTTTTTTGGGCTACTTCGACCATCGAATGGGCTACTTCGACCTTCGACTACGACCTTCGACTTCGAATCGAACGATTCAAACTAAAAATCGTTCGACTATTCGACCATTCGATAGTCGAAGTACTGTCCCTTTAAAAAAAACTTCGACCCCCTACTTCGGCAGATAAAACCTACCGAAGTCAATGTTAGCCTATGGGGAAGGTCCCCATAGGCTTGCCTGTGATTTTTTGATCGAAGGATTTTCCTTCGATCGTTGGATTAAAATCCTTCGAATCGTTCGATTCGAAGGATTTAATCGTTCGATCGAACGAAAAATCCTTCGATCGTTCGATCGCAGGATTTGCGCTAAATCGTTCGACTTCGATATTCGAAGTCGTACGATTTTAGTTCACAGTCGAATATCGAGGGTTAATTAACCCTCGATATTCGACCCATAGTGAATCGGCCTCTAACTAAAGAAACTTTTATTTTTTTCATGGGCCTAATTCAGCTGCTATTTTCAAATGCAAGACCGGAACTGAGCAGAGGTAGAGCAAAGCTTAAATATTAAAAATAAATAATTTATGAAATGATTGAAAAGGTTTAGGAGGTTGGAGAAATATACCCATACCCTATCAAATTATTATAATATTATAAACAAATATCTAAAATGTGTTGTTTTTCTATATTTCTTAAAAGCTCTAAATATCTAAGACTGATTAAGTTTAAAAAACACTGAATCCTCTGATGCAAAAATATGCCGAGCAAAATTTGTCGTCGTCCTATAGAAGTCAATAGTTTACGCTATGTTTCAACCTATCACCCTGAAAATGGAAAAGACGCTAGCGTTTTCAGCTATTTTTTGAGTTAGTCCTATCTACTCTATTGCACTTCGCCTGGTCTGAGGTGGTGAAGGCAAGTCTGGCGCAAGAGTAAAATCTGCATCTTAGTGAATTTGCGTAGTTACGTCCATTCGCCAAAGCAAAAATTCACCAGGTGTTAGGGAGCGAAGTCCATCTCCTTCGCTAGCGAAGTAACGCCGACTGTTAGTAAATCGGTGAAGTACCGAAATGACGTCACTCTGGTGAATTGGTGTTTGTCACTTTGCCTTTTTAGTAAATTTGCCTCTTAGGCTTCCTGATTTCCAGCTTATTGATCACAGTCTTATTGATTTAATGAGGACCTATCTTGTTTTGATTGTGGTTAAATATTCTGAATATTGCACCTTGTGTAAAAGTTATTTAAGGCGGGGGCGTGGCTTGCCTGACTCCGTGGATGGCTGTGTGATTCTGAGCTCTGCCTCAATACGAGCTGGAAGGGTGAGCAATTGAGCATTTAACATGGGGAAAACATACCGAATGAAAGCTGACAAGGAGGGCACCCCAGCTAGACGAAAAACGCTACCCCAAACTGACATAGCGCCCTTATTTTTATCGAAAAAGAAAGACCGTGCGCAAAACAAAATGGCGCCGATAGCAGCGCTGCAGGGGGAAGAGGGAGACTCGCAGCATCCAGACACGTCGGATATAGATAGTGAGGGAGAAGAAAACGCAGATTTTCATACTTACCTAAGTAAACTCCCTTCCAAATCCGATATAAAGGAGATGTTGAGGGAAGTCACCTCCTCCATAAAAGAAAAGCTGCAAGATATAAAGAGGGACATGCTCTCCTTAGCAGAGAGGACAGACAAAGTAGAAACAAATCAAAGCAAACTTATACAGAACCAGAAGGCACTAAATGTAAAGATCAAATCACAGCAGCACTGCATAGAAGAAATGCAGAGACACATTGACGACCTAGAAAATAGGGGTCGCCGAAATAACATAAGGGTCAGAGGAGTGCCAGAAATAGTAAAAGCTGAAGATATACATGCTGTACTTTTACAAATCTTCAATGGCTTACTCAACAAAGACCCTAGCTCAGAAATTGTAATTGATAGGGAACACAGGGTCCCGAAACCGAAAGGAGCCCCCTTAAATGCTCCAAGGGACATACTGTGCTGCATTCACGATTTTAAGACAAAGGAGGAAATCCTGTTAAAGGCAAAAGATGTGAATAACCTAACATATGAGGATTGCAATATACATCTTTTCCAGGACATTTCACGGTTAACCTTGATTAAAAGGAAACAACTAAAGCCACTTACAGTCAAGCTGAGGGAGAAAGGGATTATGTACAAGTGGGGATATCCCTTCAGCCTCATAGCAAGATATGAAGGATCTCAGCATACCCTGCGCTCACCGGCTGAGACAAAGGACTTCCTCAAGAGGCTGCACATGGAGGACATTTCTTTACCAGGATGGGATGAAGAGACAGTGGCCGCACAAGAGATGGACTTTACTCTACAAGGGGAATGGACTAGAACAGCGACTCCAGGCAGGTCCCCATATACTCCGAGATTCAGAGGAACACGTGAGCATAGCTTATCGGCAAGAAATATGAATGACTGATAGGACTCGTGGTGCATTGAATCCAATACTTATATATGCCTTTAGTAGGCATCTGGTGAGAAGTATCTTATAATACTTTCATGTTGTTGAAATGCTTAATAGTTGCTAACAAGATCTGAAGTTATTGACGGTCTGTTATTAATATACCCCATGTTATACGTTATATAGTTATAAGGATATACACTTTAATTCTGTGTTTTCTGGGATGGTAACATCTTATTACACCCAACCAGTTCTAAAGGAGGTAGACCATTCCTTTGTTGCAGGTGATCACTGCCCCTACTTACTTGATTGTGAGCCAAATTCTTTCCCCGATAACCTCAAGATTAGCTCTGAGGACTTATTGGTTTGGCTTTTACCTCTCTTAACTATCATATGACCCTTTCCTCCCTTTCCCTCTTCCTACCCCCTTCTATCCTACCTATCCACTGCGCAATATGTACAGTGCTGCGCAATATGTTGGCGCTATATAAATACATGTTAATAATAATAATAATACTCAGAAACTTGAGAACATTCTGTCCCGCAGAAGAAGATTTGTGCATCAGTATAATGTTGCTTGTAATAAGAGGGAAAAAAAGCAATATGTTCAACTTCAAATATGGCGTTAGACAACTGTATTATTTACTCGCTGAATGTTAATGGGTTAAATGAACCGAAGAAAAGGGCGCAGATCCTTGGGGAATGCAAACGAAAAGGTGCTAAAATTGTTCTCCTTCAAGAGACACATTTTCAAGAAACCAAAATTCCTAATATACCGACTACAACGTATAAATATATATATTCTAGTAATAACAATAATAAAAAAACCTTGGGGGTCATGATCCTTATCCATAAAAATGTACCCTTTCAATATATAGATGCCATTAAGGATTCGGAAGGGAGATACCTAATTATTAAAGGCAAATTGGGAAATTCATTGATTACGATAGCCAACATATATGCCCCTAATAAAGGACAGCCGCATTTTATTGCTCATTTTCTAAAACATTTGGAAGCATTCGCCAGGGGTATCATCCTTGTTGGTGGGGATTTGAATATGGTGCTAAACCCTTTGGTGGATTCATCTAAAGGGAAAACAAGTTTAGCTTATAAACAGTTAAAAAGGGTAAAAACAGCGTTATCACATTTGAATCTTATGGATATATGGAGATGTCATCATCCTAATACAAAAGACTATACACACTACTCAAAACAATTTAACTGTTATAATAGAATAGACTACCTTTTTATAAATCAAAACTGGTTGAATTTGGTAAAACAAACTGATATTGGATTAACAACACTCTCTGACCATGCCCCAGTTGTGGTTGAAATATGTATACCCGATTCCACTAAACCAGTTTATAACTGGAAACTTAATGATATTTTACTCCATACTGAAGCCAACAGAACACAAATAGGACAAGCTATACGACAAACTATTTCAGAAAACAACTTACCTGGCACTGACCCGGGGATTTTATGGGAAACCCATAAATGCGTTATTAGGGGTCTCCTCATCTCCATGGGTTCAGTTCTAAAAAAGAAAAGGGAAGAAAAGGTTAGAAAGATAACTATAGAAATACAAAAATTAGAGAATACTCATAAGGAATCGTTAGCAACTAGTACCTGGGACATATTAGTAGGGAAGAGGTTGCAACTTAAAGCGCTATTAGATGAATATTCCTATAAGTCCTACTTAAAATGTAAACAGAAATCATATGAACTAGGAAATAAATGCAGTAAACAGTTCGCTACCAAATTGAAAGGATTATTACCCCTTACACATATACATGCTATTAAAGACAAGAGTAATGTAATGCAATTCACCTCCCCAAAAATAGCGGAATGTTTTAAAGATTTCTATCATGAAGAAAGAAGAGGAGAAAATTAAGCAGTTCCTAGAAGAGGCCAAATTGCATTCTTTGACACAACAAGAGACAGAATGGCTAGACTCACCCTTCACAAGGGAGGAATTAACTAAAATAATACAAGAACTCCCAGCAAAAAAGAGCCCCGGCCCAGACGGGTTTGGAGCAGCCTATTATAAGACTTTTAAAGACATCATCATAACCCCTCTTCTCCAATATTTCAACTCTATAGGTTCTTCATGTAAAATTCCAATTCATGCCCAAGAAGCCCATATAACGATTATACAAAAACCTAATAAAGACCCCCAGCTATGCAGTAATTACAGGCCAATTTCACTTATTAATGTAGATAATAAAATATACGCTAAGTTAATTGCCAATAGACTGAGAAAATTTACCCCACATATCATTAATCCGGAGCAAACAGGCTTTGTCCCTGATAGGGAGGGAAAGGACAACACTACCAGGGTCATCTCCTTAATCCATTATGCTGAGAACAAAGGCATCCCTACTATGATATTAACTACAGATGCGGAGAAGGCCTTCGATAGGGTGTCCTGGCCCTTTTTAAAGCGAGCGTTAGAGGGATTCGGTATAGGGGAAATAACAATTAACAGGATTATGGCATTATATAGTTCTCCCTCAGCAAAAGTAAGAGTTAATGGAATCTTATCACCACAAATTATGATACACAATGGCACAAGACAAGGTTGCCCCCTGTCCCCGATCCTTTTCGTGTTGGTTATGGAGACACTACTAAATTCCATAAGAAACAACCCCGACATTTCAGGCCTAGTTATTAATAAAAGAGAACATAAAGCAGCCGCTTTTGCAGACGACCTGCTTCTATTTATTACAAGACCGATAACATCACTACCGAACTTAATGAACCTCTTTAGTAGGTTTAGTGATATATCCAATTTTAAGATTAATTTCCACAAATCGGAGGCGATGAATATCAATTTACCCCAAAAAACTGTTAAGCTCCTAGTCGAGTCCTTCCCTTTTCAGTGGGCAAAAAGAACTATAACGTATTTGGGGATTAAAATATCTAAAGACCTTTCAGCCCTATACAAGGATAATGTGGCCCCGCTACTTGATTCAATCCCTTTGCTACTGGGTAAATGGAAAAAATTGGGTTTGTCATGGATGGGGAAAATCCAGGCAATAAAAATGATAGCAATTCCAAAGATTTTATTTTTTCTGCAGAATATACCAATATTTTTCCCGAAAGTATTTTTTACAAAGATAAAAGCAATACTGTCCAATTTTATATGGGGTGAAAAAAAAGCTAGATTGAGTTATCATTTGTTAACAATGCATAAACAGAAAGGGGGCCTATCAGTGCCTGATGTACACGGATATTATAAAGCGATCCATCTAGCTAGAATTTTGCAATGGAATAAGGCAACTTCAGAGAAAATTTGGGCAGAAGTGGAACAAGCGGAATCACCTGTCCCACTAATAAACTTGATTTGGGCCAAAGAAGAGAATATTTTAGCAAACTTAAAAAAACACCCAACCATTGGAGCTACCTTGAAAATATGGTTTTTGTCCTGTAAGTTACATGGGTTATCAGAATCTCCATACATCCTCCAACCATTAAATCAAAATTTGAACTTCCCACCAAGCTTAGATAAACAAGCATTTCGGCATTGGGAAGTATACAATAACAGATCTACTTTAATAACGGACTTTGTAAAGAATAATAAAGTGATATCCTTGGCTAAGATACAAAGAAGGTGGGGATTCCACCCTAGAGACTCTTGGTGCTACAACCAACTACACCACTTTATAAGCAAAAGTAATTTAATAGGAGGGAATAGCCCACTTACGTGGTGGGAAAGGACACTTACATCTCCGATTGCACTTAAAAAGCCTATGTCTGTAATTTATAGATACCTAAAGGATAACGCGGTTCCCCAGACGATTAGATACAGAGAGGTTTGGGAAAACGAATGGCAAATATCTCTCACCAATGAAAACTGGACAGCCATTTATAAATCGACCCATAAATCATCAATAGCATCCAAAACACAGGAAATGAATTTCAAGCTACTATCTCGATGGTATTACACACCTGAGAGACTTCATAAGATATATCCTAATTCAGAAAACAAGTGTTGGAGGTGTCACAATGCTGAAGGTAGCTACATACACATATGGTATACTTGTACACCCTTAAAAAAATATTGGAATAAGGTTCAAAAAATGATGAGTGTGATACTTCAAGAGAATGTTGCAGCAGAATTTTTACCTAAACTTATTTTACATTTTGATATACAAAAGAACAAGATAATCAAAAACAAACTGTTATTACATATGATTCAAGCTGCTAAAGCGTTAATTCCTAAGAACTGGAAAAAAGTAGACCCTCCGACTTTTTCGGAATGGGTTCAGATGGTGGAGGAGACGAGAAAATTGGAGGAAATAACGGCAATTAGTCATAGTAACAGCTCTAAATATTGGGAAATTTGGAAACCGTGGTTAGATCATATGCATTCAAGTGAGTAAAAGTAACAGGTTGACAAAAGATGGATAAGTGATATATGAGTGAAGTTAACGGAAACATTGACGAGCATAGAAAAATAGAGTAATTTAGGGATAGGATGGACTCTTCTCTTCTCTATACCGGCTTATAGCATCTGCTGTGATGATAGGATGATGGAAAATTTTATGTGGATTGTATAACTTAAAATTGTTTATATAATACATGATGTACTATGCTGGTACCCCCCCCTCCCTAACCCTTTCTTCTTCTGTACCCCTTCCCTCCTTTTTTTGGAAAAATAAAGATTTCAAAAAAAAAAAAAAAGTTATTTAAGGCATGTTTATGTATTAGGAATAGTTTTTTTTTTATTAAAAGGTAAAATAAAGCCATCCTGGCAAATTGTAGTTTTTGTACCAGGACACAGCCCACCCGCATCATCCCTAGAACTACAGAGCTGCCCAGCAGTGTTGGCCCCACACTTAGCTGTGTCACTTCCATCTCCAGCATCCGTCTTGCTGATCAGTGAGCACATGCACATTGGAACTAAACTGGGATCTTGTGTTACTGCAAATGTTCCTTAGTGAGATAAATACTGGGAATGGATACGTCATTAATTGTGTGTTCTGCCTTATTGGCCTTTTTAAGTGGCAGGAATTCCCTTCTCTAAAAGGCAGAATCATTAGTATGAGGCAAATGTAGAGTTGAGAGTCATCTGATGACAAAAGGCAAAATCTGTTCAAATTCATAGAAGGGTAGATAAAGGTTTGTGAATATGGAAGGAAATCCAACAATTCTATCTCCAGTTCTATTTTGTCTCAGCATTATCACTTTTGTAAATTCCCTACAATGTGTCAAATAAAAAACAACACATGAAAGAAATCATAAAATATAAAGCAAAATATAAAACAAAACATGAAACATAACAGGAAATCTAAAACAAGACATGAAATACATTGCAAAACATGAAATAAAATTTGAAGGGGTAGTTCACGTTTAAGTTAATTTTCAGTATGTTATAGAATGGCTAATTCTAAGCAACTTTTCAAATGGTCTTCCATATTTATTTTTTATAGCTTTTTATTTATTTGCCTCTTTCTTCTGAATCATTCTAGCTTTTAAATAGGGGTCATTGGCCCTGTCTTTAAAACAAATGCTCTGTAAGGCTACAATTGTATTGTTGTTGCTACTTTTAATTACTTATCTTTCTATTCAGGCCTGTCCTATTCATATTCCAATCTCTTAATTAAATCAATGCATGGTTGCTAGGGACATTTGGACCCTAGCAACCAGATGGCTGAAATTGCAAACTGGAGAGCTGCTGAATCAAATGCTAAATACCTCAAAAGCCACAAATAATAAAAAATGAAAACCAACTGCAAATGATCTCAGAATATCACACTATACATCATACTAAAAGTTAATGTGATGTAAACAATCCCTTTAACATATGGCACAAAACATGAAACCATAAAACAAACCAAATATATCGCAGAAGGTAAAACAATGTGAAACAGGAAAAACATGAAACAAAAATGTAAAAAAAATGAAAACCTGATCATGTGACATAAATGGGGAGGTCACATGATCTCATTAATTCTTCGTGAAGTCACAAAGCTGAACTGCTAATCATGTGACATGAATGGGGAGGTCACATGATCTCATTAATTCTTCATGAGGTCACAAAGCTGACACAAGAATGGTAGATGACCTGTAGTAACCCCAATCTCATTTATACTTTATGAGGTCACAAAGCTGATCATGTGACAAGAATGGTAGATGACCTGTAGTAACCCCGATCTCATTCTTATTCTTTATGAGGTCACAACGTTGAACAGCTGATCATGTGACATGAATGGGGAGGTCACATGATCTCATTAATTCTTCATGAAGTCTGTTAGAAAATGCCCTTATAAGGTCACAAAGCTCAACACCTGATCATGTGACATGAATGGTAGATGACTTGTAGTCTGTACCTATATATATAGAGCAAACAAACCAACCAAAACCATATTTGATTAGTCAACCAGAGAACTGTTTACTTGTAAACAGAAAAACTTTTTTAGATTTTTGAGAACACATTTTACATCATGTTTCGCAAGATAACGAACTGTTTATCAAAGATAAAAATGGTAAGAAATAGTTTCTATATTTATACATATATATATTTATAGAATATATCTGTGTGCAGATTCTAAAACTAGAATAATGATATAAGGTGATAGATATTGCATACATACCAACAAATATCCACATTTTGCAGCACAGAATTCTTCATTTGAGACTTGTTACAGGACAAATTGTAATTGCTTATAGCACATATTTGGGTAGATCTACTTACAGGTATATTTAGCCATAAAGATTATGACTTTTACATGAAGTCGTTTTGTCACATACACTGCACTCAGGTGCAAATGCCCAATGTTTTTATAACTGCCAGGCGGGATACTAAATACTTTGGAGGACTTGTAATAGTGATTTCAATTCTGCAAAGGAAATCTTGTTTGTGCACTGGGACATTAAAATAATGATGCCATGTAATAATTATATGGTAAAATGTATCAGTTATTAATATTAATTAGGGAGTCAATTACAATTACAAGTGGGGGAATTTTTGACATCAAAACAGCGTTTTCAATGACAATTTTTGTTACATACACTGTTCACAGGTGTAAAAGGGATTCTAAAGGGAAAGCTCATTTGGATTGTTTGCTTATTTTTGCATGAAACACTTTTATTGCAACTCCAAATAAACCCCTAAATAGCCGACAGTAATATCAAACACAAGGGATGGGTGTTTTTCACAATATAAAGGCAAGATCATTGTACCCTCTTTCCACAAGGATATATATATATATATATATATATATATATATATATAACCAGACTTTATTTGGTCAAACCAATGTATGCACTGCTTACTTCCAAAATAATTAGATTCAGTATTGAACAGAGGTCATTTATAACATTTGTGCAGCACATATTTATTTACAAATGGTTGTATTGCCCATGTTTTTTCCTGAAGGCTGATATATATATATATATATATATATATATATATATATATATATATATATATATATATATATATATTGCATTGCTGTGTCCATTTTTCCATTTTTTTGGGAATTCACATTGCACATAAATAATCTCTGCTCTTCTCTGGTATTTGCACTGTTAGATATTTGTAGAAAATTAGTTATATCTATAATTCTGCAATTAACACTAATTTTTGTCAACAATAATGTTTTCCAGGAAATGGAATGTCAGAAAGTAAGAGAAGTGTGTGGAAAAATTAAAACCATATACAATAGGGAACAAAGAGCCACATTTACTAAGAATGTTTTAACATGTGCAGACTGTGGAAAGCCACTGCTGCAAAAGCAGAAACTGAGAAAAAGAACATGTTTTTTTGACAAAAAGAGAGAGATAATACAAATAACAACAAAAACTAGTGAGAAAACTCAGACTACTGAGTATAAAGAAAATAGGGAATTAGAAAGTAGGGAAAAAAGGGCCACATTTGCTAAGAATGTGTTTACTCGCGCAAACTGGCAAAAGCCACTGCTGCAAATGCAGAAACTTAGCATAAGAACATGTTCCCTTAACAAAAAGAGAAAGACAAAAGAAATAACAACGAAATCGAATGAGAAAACTCAGGAGACTACTGAGTATAAAGTTGTTGAGAAAAGTAAAAACGTAGGGAATACAGAAAGATTTGAGAAAACCAGAAAAGAAAACACCGAAGAGATGGTGAAAAAAACTGAAGCGAAAAGAAAAGGGGTGCAATTTGCAGAGAATCTGTGCACCTATTATTATTACCCCATACCAATACAGAATTCTGAGTATGAAGAAAACCAGAACCGGGCCAGACTGGCCAGGCACCCTAGGCTACGTGGCTGGCTACGGTACGTGCAATGTACGCGCAAGCGCAAAGTGCAAAAACCCTGCGAGAGAATGGACCGGACATGGGATGGGCTATGGAGCAGTTATGTGCCTGGCGCCCCTCGAGCTCTGCCTACCCCTAGTTCCGGCCCTGCAGAAGACACTAAGAAAAGTGAAAAGGAAAAGTTGAGAACTGGAAGAGAAAATACTGAATTGACTGTGGTAGAAACACACACTGAGGAGGAAAAAAAGCAGATGGAAAACATAGAAAGCAGTGAGGAAACTAAGGAAAAAGTCAACTCGGAAAGCAGTGAGAATGATGAGTATGAGGATTGCTTAGAAAACATTGAGAAAAGTGAAGAGGAAAAGTGGAGAACTGAAAAAAAGCAGAAGGAAAACACAGAAAGCAGTGAGGAAACTAAGGATGAAATCAACTCAGAAAGCAGTGAGAATGATGAGTATAAGGATTGCTTAGAAAACATTGAGAAAAGTGAAGAGGAAAAGTGGAGAACTGAAAAAAAGCAGAAGGAAAACACAGAAAGCAGTGAGGAAACTAAGGATGAAATCAACTCAGAAAGCAGTGAGAATGATGAGTATGAGGATTGCTTAGAAAACATTGAGAAAATTGAAGAGGAAAAGTGGAGAACTGTAAAGGAAAATGCTGACGAGACTATGATAGAAACACACACTGAAGAGAAACCAAACCAGACACTATTTGGATGGATTGTGTGTGCCTTTCATGAGATGTCCAAGCAAATAGGCATGATGCTGAATATCTGCCAAATAAAAAGTAAAAACAATGAAGAAATCAGAGAAACAACAAGTAAAAGTATACAAGGTGTGGTAAATAAATATTGGCCTATATTACGGAGAGACCGAACATTACATGAAATTTGTAAGGACCAACCCATTTTTTCATATAAAAGAGGTAGGAACATTGCAGACAAATTAGTGAAATCCGATATATTAAAATCAAAATCAGACACGAGGTTCCTTGATCCACCAAAGTATGGGACATTCCCTTGCCTTAACTGCAGTAATTGCAACTCAATTATAAAGGGTCCTTTTGTAAGACATCCCTTAAAAGGAAATAAAATTGCTATTAAACATTACAGCACATGCAATACAGAGTCTGTAGTATATGGGCTTAAATGCCCCTGTGGCAAAATATACGTTGGCCAGACTAAGAGGAAAGTGCGGGTTAGAA
Organism: Xenopus petersii; assembly: GCA_038501925.1. Classification (NCBI taxonomy): domain Eukaryota; kingdom Metazoa; phylum Chordata; class Amphibia; order Anura; family Pipidae; genus Xenopus; species Xenopus petersii. Next base: position 8,795,406 of record CM076675.1, on the reverse strand, counting down.
TTGGAGAACATAAACGCTCCATTACGAATTACAACCCCACTGATGTTAAAACTCACACCCCAGTGGGTAAGCACTTCCATGACTATAGACATAACAGTGCCAGTCTAAGGTGGCAAGTACTTGAGGAGGTGAAAATACCGAAACGGGGTGGTGATAGAAAAATGTTACTATTACAATCTGAAGCCAAGTGGATAGATACACTTAATGCAATGGAACCATGGGGATTGAACGATGCCTTTAGTATTAAATGATTTTTGTAATATGTTACTACTATAAGCTTGGTTCTCCAGGGTAAGCTTTATTCATTGATCTCGAAGAAATCAGAGAAATCAGTGAGGAAATGGAGAATGAAGTATACTCAGAAAAAACTAAGAAAAGCGGAGAAGAAATGCATATAACTGAAATAGAAAGTGATGAAGAGATTGTGATAGAATTACACTTCTGAAGAGAAAACAAACAAGACGCCGTTTGCACAGATTACTCAGATTAGAGAAACACGTAAAGCGAAGGACACAATAAATCTTCATTTTGTTTTGTCTATTTGGTGGAAGACTGCCTTCATCTGAGTGAGGAAATATTTTACTGTGTGGATCCTCTCTATGTTTTACTAGTTTTTTTGTAACTGCTTCAGAAGAAACTAGAGAAAGATGAGCAAGAAAGTGAGGAATAAAACCCACATCGTGGTGGGAAACTAAAGAAAGGAGAACACAAAGCAATAAGCACTCTAGAAAGAAAATGAAACGTGTTGCCTATAATCTGTGCATCTATTATGTGACTGGAATTGGAGGAGAAGGGACTGGAGGGCACCGGGCAATTACAAGCTTCTTCATGAATATTTGCTGATACTCAAATGAAAAAAGGGATCTTTTTGAGCTGCTTTGGGAGAAATTCATGAAAGAATGAGTAAAAACTCACAAAGTGTGAGAAAATATAACAAGAGAAGTGTGTTGGTTACACACATAAGGGGTAACTAAAAAGGGCAGAAGCTGAGCAGATATTTGAGCTACTTTGGGCGAATCTCAAGAAAGATGAGGAAAACTCTTTAAAGTACTGAGATAAATGGGTATGAGGGACTGGAGGGACTGGAGGGCCTGGGACAATTATGAGCTTCTTTCAATTTTATATTCTTATTTGTGTGAATTGTTTTCCTCTTTGCAACTTTTATCTGTCTGTCTGAGAATTAAATAAAGCAATTAAAGCTCAATGCATTGTGTCTCTCTCCATTACTTAGGGACAGATTTATCAAGGGTTGAATAGTCAATTTGAATTCGAATTTTAATCCCCCTATTCAAATGTAAATTCTAATGTGAGATTTATCAATCCTCAACCATGGAAACAGTCCTAATTCCAATATTCGCCACCTAAAACCTGCCGAGTTCATGTACAAGTCAATGGCAGATGTCCATTGAGTCATTTGGAGATGTTAATAGCCTTCCTGACAGTCAAGTTTTTTCAGAAGAAAAACTTGATTTGTACAAATTGAATACGAAACAATTAGATTGAATACTACCCATTCAAATTTTTTCCTAACCTCCCAGTCGAATTGTGAATATATTAGAATTAAAAAAAAAAACTCCCATGAATTCAAAATCCAACCTTTGATATATGGGCCTCCCAATGTTTGATTTAATGAAAATAATTATGTTATGTCCTGCGCAGTAGGCAACACAGGTATTTACATGGGTTTTTTGGTAGTTGCTGGGGGTAATTGTTTTCAGTTGGCTTAATACATAACATTAAAATCATATGATATTTGGTACATGTACGGAGGGTGGAACTACAATGCCCACAAATATCAATGTATTCTGGATATTGGTCGGTTTGTTGATCAGGCAGATTTGAAAATGGAATTTGCCAATTTAGCATGTCGACCAGCATACGATCTAGTGAAAGCTGAGGAACTGAAGAGGCATCGGAGTTGCTACTGTTCAATCACTTGGACTGACAGCCTAAATAGACTGATCAGTAGACAAGGCACCAATCGGCATGTGTTGGTTAGCTGTCTGAAATCTGATTGGTTGCTATGGATTACTAGATGTGGGCATACATAAGACTTTAAATCATCCAATAAAGCACAATACATTAGTTAGAGTCCTGCATCGGGTCAGTTATGCACGGGTACCCACGGAATACCCGACCTCTGGCAGGATTGTGGGTGGAAAATCATGAGCTAACTTTAATGCGGGTAGGTTATATGAGAGGCATATGAGAAGCTTGTGGAAGACCTTTCTAAGCATTGATTCCAGTTAAGGCAAAGGCAATGGCACTAAATACTTGCAAATATCAGGAAACGTTTGACCCAGAGGAAATCAGATTGTCAGGAGTGCTCCTTTCTGGAACGCTTTGCTTCTGGTCCGTCAATTTTTATGCGAGTCACCACAGTTTTGTGGATTAATTCGGCAACTCAGCGGTAAAATGCTGAAAGTCACCGCAAATTTGTGTCGGACTAATTTATTCTCCCAGCATAGAAGACAAATGGTACGGAGCACACGGTGGTCCAGGAGTAAAATTCTGTATATTAAATATCCATTAAACGTCAGTACATTACATGGATGTCATAACCCCACACTTGACGCGTTTCGTGGCGTCTCGCCACTTCCTCAGAAGCATGGGGAATCCCCACCCCCAACACCATTTATAAAACCAAATTAGCCCCACCTATTAAAAACATTTAAACATTTAACCCACTAAAGGTATCTTAAATTACTCCTATTGGTGATACCTGGTATCAGTCTTACAACTCGATTAACCAGGTTGAAGCTAATCTATAGGTCAAATGGAGAATGCCACTAACACAGAAAAAATATATACAAAAGTATAGATAAACATGTAACATGTAATTAATGTGCACCAAAGTACCAAGTGATCTAATGCCCTTAAGCACGATGAAAAAATACAATATATTATCATACTTAAAGGTACCGCACTTGTCATGTAAATCTCCTATTTGGCATATAATATAGGGGGAGAATAAACAAAATTTACAATATACAATGTACAACGTGCAACCAAGAACTGTATCCATACTCAATATATCAAACCACCATATCCTATATAAAAGTATCTTGGTGAACTAATACATTAATGAAATAAAAAATGCACTAGTTGCAGAAACAAGATAACTCCCAATCCCTGTTTAAGCCCCCATGATATTCAGTAATTTTTGATTGATAAATCCAATAGGCCTCCAACCTCCAAAGTTTTCGATCCAGATCCCCCTTCCTCACATCTCTAGGGGGTTTATCTATAATTTGAAAGGTCAGACATTCTATACCCTGATGTTTTTCAATCACATGTTTGGCAATGGCCGATTTCAAATTTGCTCGATCAATCGCTGACATATGTTCTGAAATGCGGGTACTTGCCATTCTAATGGTTTTGACCACATACTGAGCACCGCATCCACATGTAGCCAAATAAATAACTCCTTTTGACATGCAATTGAAATATTGTTTAATATCATGGTAAAAACCTGTCACTGAGCTATGGAACTCCTTGGAAACGTGTATCAATAAACATGTCTTGCACCTAGTCCGTCCACATTTGTAAACACCCTTATATTTTAGCCAGGCCTTTGTGTCACCATTTCCCTTGGAAGAGAATAAACTTCTTGATACATGAGAAGTCAAATTATTCCCTTTCTTATACACGAAGGATGGCGTTTTGTCTAGAATATTACAAAGTACAGGATCTTGTAGGAGTACCCACCCATATTTGTTAATACTCCTCTTAATGGAGTGGGAGGCACGACTATAAGTGGTACAAAAGCGGACACCTGACTGTCCTGTATGATCCAATGTCTTACTATGTATTTGTTTAAATTTGGCTTTGGGATGCAAAAGTTTCCCCTGGTCAGCTAACACTGCTTTTTCATAGGCCATTTTGATGTCTTGGACACTGTAACCCCTCTCTGCAAAACAATCCCACAACAACATGGCTTGTTCATGAAAGGCATCCCATGAGGAGCAAATACGACGCAGCCTAAGATATTGCCCCACAGGGATGCCCCTCAGGCACGGCTCTGGATGGTTGCTCCGTGCATGAAGCAATGTGTTGCAGGTAATCGCCTTGCTGAATAAGTTGGTAGTGATTTCTCCTTCCTGACTATGAAAGACAACATCCAGAAACGGAATCTCAGTCTCGTTCATTTCATACGTGAATTGAATTCCCCTAACTGTCTGGTTACAATATGACACAAAAGCAGCAAAGGAGGGTTCATCCCCATCCCACTCGCCTATGCAATCATCGATATACCTATAAAATAATCTGGTGTCTATGCGGGTTCTGGTCACCAAAAATGAAGAACCTCTCCCACCATCCCATTACCAAATTTGCGTAAGTCCGTGAGAATTATGCCTCCATTGCAGCCCCACTTTGTTGCAAATAAAACTGCCCATTGAACAGAAAGTAATTAGAGTGAAGCAAAAAATCTATCCCCTCCATGATAAATTCATTCTGTGTCTGTGTGAAACTGAGTTGCTGTCAGCCAGAAACGTATAGCCTCTAAACCAATATCATGTTCAATTGAGGAGTTAAGAGAGACTACATCCATGGAAAACCACCTGTAGCCTGGTCTCCATACTAGATTGGCCATTTTATTTAAACACATAGTTGTATCCCTTAAATATGTGGGTAATTGAAAGACCAACGGTAACAACAACTTAACCACATATTTGGACAGGTTCTCAGTGAGGGAACATATGCTAGCCACTATCGGGCGCCCCTTTACATTTTCCAAACATTTGTGCACTTTAGGCAATACATGAAATATGGGGATGGTTGGATTTTCACAATGGATATATTCAAACTCACTTTGAGTGATTTTTTTTGAGTGATTGACTAATCACTCCGAAACTATGTACTGAAGATAAAAGGACCAACAACTTATGTTGAAAAACCTTAGATGGGTCTGAGTCTAAGGCCCTATATGTTGTGGTGTCCTTTAATTGTCTCATTATTTCTAATTCATAGGTACTGGCATCAAGGACAACCACCTTTATCAGCACTTTTCAGTACTATATTGTTATTACGGCTGAGGGTTTTCAGGGCTTCATGTTCACCTTTACTCAAATTCTTAGGCCTATATGGACGCTTACCACAGTATTTTATATATTTTTCTATATATATATTTTATATATAATATTTTATATCAAATTTTGGTTTGGAAGCCGCAGTTCCCCTTTAAATTAAAAAATTAAATAATTTTATTAATTTAAGAAAAATAGGAATATAAATTTAAGATTACAAATATTATTGAGAAAAAATCTGAAATTTATAAAATGTTTAATATATACATGAACAACCCCAACTTGGCCTGTCTTTCCTAATAGCTAAGATTTTCCATACCTTTTACCAGCTTAGTTGCCCTTCTCTGGACCCTCTCTAATACAGTAATGTCCTGTTTGAGTGATGGAGACCAAAACTATACAGTGTATTCTAGATGGGGCCTTACCAGTGCTCTATACAGTGGAAGAATCACCCCCTCCTACTGTGAATCAATGCCCCTTTTAATACAGCTCAAGATCTTATTTGCCCTGATGCTGCTGACTGGCATTGCTTGTTACAGCCAAGTTTATTATCTACAAGGACTCCAAGGTTCTTTTTCATAATGGATTTGCCTAGTGCAGTCCCACTAAAGGTATAAGTGGCTTGGATATTTTTACATCCCAGGTGCATGACTTTACATTTATCAACATTGAATATCAGCTCCTGTAGGTTCGCTCTAACCTACTCTTGAACGCTCCAATCCATAACTGGGGCACAACATCAGGACAACAGACAGTCCTTTCTGGCTAGGCTGCCTATCACCCAATCCTAAAGTGAGCCGATACCAACCTCCAAACTTCAGTTCAGCATTGGCACATGTGCATTTAAAAAAAGATTGAGCTTGGGGCAAGATGATGGTGGCCTGCTTACTATCTGCCATGTACCAAAAAAGGCAGTGTAAAAAGGTAATATATGACAGCTTTTCATTGGTCCTTAGAGTGATCAATCATCAATTCAATTCATGTATATATACAGTATATATATATATATATATAGTGCACTCATTTGTATATCTCAAAGAACGTAGGAGCACACCGGTTGTTTTGAAAAAGTTGAAAAAAATATTAATTTTATTTATCCATTTAAAAACAGGCTAACGTTTCGGTCTCCATCTGAGTTAAACAGAGGAGATTCTCGTCATCTGTAAAGACATCTCGAATTTCCATCTGTGAACTATGAAATCTCTTTCTGACAGACTTTGGTTTGTTCTTTCCACTCTCAGTCCCACGTATAACCACGCAGCCCATTTCTTCTTCTGTCCCAGATGGTCCAACCCTTCTCATGGTTTCTTCCTTACATTGTTCAATGTTCTCTATATTACAAGTCATACGTTGAGCAAATGTTATCAATTTCTGAAGTTCATCAATTTTCTCATCTATGTGGAATCCAAAGTGACTGACTTATAGTGATATTTTCTCTAAGGCCATAGTAACCATCCAACATTAGGGATGTAGCGAACGTCGGAAAAAAAGTTCGCGAACATATTCGCGAACTTGCGCAAAAATGCGAGCGGTTCGCGAACGGTTCGCGAACCCCATAGACTTCAATGGGAAGGCGAACTTTAACATCTAAAAAAGACATTTCTGTCCAGAAAAATGATTTTAAAGTTGTTTAAAGGGTGCAACGACCTGGACAGTGGCATGCCAGAGGGGGATCAAGGGCAAAAATGTATCTGAAAAATCTGCCTGTGTGTGCTTGGAAGAGATAGTGTAGGGGGAGAGCTGTTAGTGATTTCAGGGACAGATGATAGTAAGTTTGCTGGCTAGTAATCTGCTTGATACTGCTCTGTATTGGAGGGACAGAAGTCTGCAGGGATTTGAGGGACATTTTAGCTTAGGTAGCTTTGCTGGCTAGTAATCTACTGTTCTTTTTAAACAACTGCCATACGTTGACCTTGTAGGCATTGTTTGCCCAGTTTTTTTGGACGCAGCCACTGAAGCACAGTTGCCAGAAAAAATATGCCATATAAATGCTGAAAATAGTAATTTTTCGCCATACGTTGACCTTGTAGACATTGTTTGCCCAGTTTTTTTTGGACGCAGCCACTGAAGCACAGTTGCCAGAAAAAATATGCCATATAAATGCTGAAAATAGTAATTTTTCGCCATACGTTGACCTTGTAGACATTGTTTGCCCAGTTTTTTTGGACGCAGCCACTGAAGCACAGTTGCCAGAAAAAATATGCCATATAAATGCTGAAAATAGTCATTTTTTGCCATACGTTGACCTTGTAGGCATTGTTTGCCCAGTTTTTTTGGTCGCAGCCACTGAAGCACAGTTGCCAGAAAAAATATGCCATATAAATGCTGAAAATAGTCATTTTTTGCCATATACGTTGAGTCAACGTATGGCAAAAAATGACTATTTTCAGCATTTATATGGCATATTTTTTCTGGCCTCTGTGCTTCAGTGGCTGCGGCCAAAAAAACTGGGCAAACAATGCCTACAAGGTCAACGACGTTGACCTTGTAGGCATTGTTTGCCCAGTTTTTTTGGCCGCAGCCACTGAAGCACAGAGGCCAGAAAAAATATGCCATATAAATGCTGAAAATAGTCATTTTTTTGGTCGCAGCCACTGAAGCACAGTTGCCAGAAAAATTATGCCATATAAATGCTGAAAATATAAATTTTTTTGGTTGCAGCCACTGAAGCACAGAGGCCAGAAAAATTATGCCATATAAATGCAGAAAATATGCATTTTTTTGGTCGCAGCCACTGAAGCACAGTTGACAGAAAAATTATGCCATATAAATGCTGAAAATATAAATTTTTTTGGTTGCAGCCACTGAAGCACAGAGGCCAGAAAAATTATGCCATATAAATGCAGAAAATATGCATTTTTTTGGTCGCAGCCACTGAAGCACAGTTGACAGAAAAATTATGCCATATAAATGCTGAAAATATAATTTTTTTTGGTTGCAGCCACTGAAGCACAGAGGCCAGAAAAATTATGCCATATAAATGCAGAAAATATGCATTTTTTTGGACGCAGCCACTGAAGCACAGTTACCAGAAAAAATATGCCATATAAATGCTGAAAATAGTCATTTTTCGCCATACGTTGACCTTGTAGACATTGTTTGCCCAGTTTTTTTGGTTGCAGCCACTGAAGCACAGAGGCCAGAAAAAATTAAACCAGTAGGGTTTGCACCCTAGTTTGTAACGGTGGCGGAGGGAGGAGGACGCTAAAGGACAGCTGTGTGTGGAGTCATGAGGCTTGAAGAGAAGGACAGCTGCATAGAAGTCAGAACAAGTCTTCCGGCGTGCAGTAACCCTCCGAGATCCACCCCTCATTCATTTTAATAAAGGTCAGGTAATCGACACTTTTGTGACCTAGGCGAGTTCTCTTCTCAGTTACAATCCCTCCTGCTGCACTGAAGGTCCTTTCTGAGAGCACACTTGAGGCTGGGCAAGACAAGAGGTTCATGGCAAATTGTGACAGCTCTGGCCACAGATCAAGCCTGCGCACCCAGTAGTCCAGGGGTTCATCGCTCCTCAGAGTGTCGATATCTGCAGTTAATGCCAGGTAGTCCGCTACCTGCCGGTCGAGGCGTTCTTTGAGGGTGGATCCAGAAGGGTTGTGGCGCTGCCTTGGACAGAAAAACATTTGCATGTCTGACGTTACAGACCGGCCAAAGGGCTTTGTCCTTGCAGGTGTGCTCGTGGCAGGATTACTGGCACCTCTGCCCCTGGAATGTTGATGAGTTCCTGAAGTGACATCACCCTTAAAAGCATTGTACAACATGTTTTGCAGGCTGGTTTGTAAATGCCGCATCTTTTCGGACTTGTGGTATGTTGGTAACATTTCTGACACTTTATGCTTGTACCGAGGGTCTAGTAGCGTTGCGACCCAGTACAGGTCCTTCTCCTTAAGCCTCTTGATACGGGGGTCCTTCAACAGGCATGACAGCATGAAAGACCCCATTCTCACAAGGTTGGATGCAGAGCTATCCATCTCCGCTTCCTCATTATCAAGGACTGCATCATCCACGGTCTCCTCCCCCCAGCCTCGTACAAGACCAGGGGTCCCCAAAAGGTCACCACTAGCCCCCTGGGAAGCCTGCTCCTGTTGGTCCTCCTCCTCCTCCTCCACAAAGCCACCTTCCTCCTCTGACTCCACTTCTGGCACCTCTCCCTGCGTTGCAGCAGGTGCCTGGGTTCGTTCTGGTGATTCCGACCATAAATCGTGCGCTTCCAGCTCCTCGTCACGCTGGTCTACAGCCTCATCTGTCACTCGTCGCACGGCACGCTCCAGGAAGAAAGCGAAGGGTATTAGGTCGCTGATGGTGCCTTCGGTGCGACTGACCATATTTGTCACCTCTTCAAAAGGTCGCATGAGCCTGCAGGCATCGCGCATAAGCACCCAGTAACGGGGGAAAAAAATCCCCAGCTCTGCAGATCCAGTCCTACCACCCAGTTCAAAAAGGTACTCGTTGACGGCCCTTTGTTGTTGCAGCAGACGTTCCAACATAAGGAGCGTTGAATTCCAGCGAGTCTGGCTGTCAGAAATCAAACGCCTGACTGGCATGTTGTAGCGCTGCTGAATGTCAGCAAGGCGTGCCATGGCTGTGTAGGAACGTCTGAAATGGGCCGACACCTTTCTGGACTGGGTGAGAACGTCCTGGAATCCTGGGTACTTGGAGACAAAACGTTGGACTATTAAATTTAACACATGTGCCATGCAGGGCACATGTGTTAAATTTCCCAGTCTCAACGCTGCCAACAGATTGCTTCCATTGTCACACACCACTTTTCCGATCTGCAGTTGGTGTGGGGTCAGCCACCGATCGGCCTGTGACTGCAGAGATGACAGGAGTACAGATCCGGTATGGTTTTTGCTTTCCAGGCACGTCATCCCCAAGACAGCGTGACAACGGCGTACCTGGCACGTCGAATAGCCTAGGGGGAGCTGGGGGTGCACAGGTGTGGAGGAGGAGAAGGAGGACCCAGCAGCAGAGTAAGAAGAAGAAGAGGAAGAAGACGAGGTAGAGAGCGATGGAGGAGTAGAGGTGGTGGCAGAACCGCGTGCAATCCGTGGCGGTGACACCAACTCCACTGTTGTTGTTGTTGAGCTACCCATTCCCTGCTTCCCATTCCCAGCCATTACCAAGTTCACCCAGTGGGCAGTGTAGGTGACATACCTGCCCTGACCATGCTTGGAGGACCATGCGTCAGTAGTCATATGGACCTTTGGCCCAACACTAAGTGACAGAGATGCGGTAACTTGGCTCTGCACATGTTGGTACAGGTGTGGTATTCCCTTTTTAGAAAAAAAATTGCGGCTGGGTACCTTCCACTGCGGTGTCCCAATTGCTACAAATTTGCGGAAGGCCTCAGAGTCCACCAGCTGGTATGGTAAAAGCTGGCGGGCTAAGAGTGCAGACAAGCCAGCTGTCAGACGCCGGGCAAGGGGGTGACAGTCAGACATTGGCTTCTTACGCTCAAACATGGCCTTCACAGAAACTTGGCTGGTGGCAGATGACTGGGAATGGGAACAGGTGGTCAAGGTGGAAGGCGGAGTGGAGGGTGGTTCAGATGGGTCAAGGAGAGCAGAGGTAGAGCAGTAAGATGCTGGACCAGAAGGAGTGTGGCTTTTAGTTTGCCTGTTGCCTTTGAGGTGTTGCTCCCAAAGTGCTTTGTGCTTGCCGCTCATGTGCCTTCGCATAGAAGTTGTACCTATGTGGCTGTTGGGCTTACCAAGGCTCAGTTTCTGACTGCACTCATTGCAAATTACAATGCTTTTGTCAGAGGCACACACATTAAAAAAATCCCACACTGCTGACTTTTTGGAAGTGTGCGATCTGGCGGTAACAGTAGAAGTTGGCGGCATTGGCGGGTGCGTTGGCCGGCTGAACACAGGTGCCGATACATGTTGTTGCCCTACTGATCCCTGCGGGCTGTCCTCCCTGCTTCTTCTAAGTCTTATTCTCCTACTGCCTCTCTGACTCTCCGTCTCTCCATCTGAACTACCCTCCTCTTGCTCTCTTCTACTAGGCACCCACAAAACATCAATCTCCTCATCATCATTCTCCTCAGATGCATCAATTTCTTCTGACACATCACAGAAGGAAGCAGCAGCAGGGACCTCCTCCTCATCACTCATCATTATGTCCATCTCTGTCGTGTTCTCTGCCAGAATTAAATCTGGTGTAACGTCCTCATCTCCTTCATCTTCTTCTGCCAATAATGGTTGCGCATTACTCAGTTCAAGAAACTCATGGGAAAATAACTCCTCTGACTCCAGTGAAGAAGGGGCACCGGTGGTGGAGGAAGTGTTACGTGGGGTGGCCATAGCAGTGGAGGATGAGGAGGATGTTGTGGTAAAGTTAGAAACGGTAGAGGATGGGGTGTGCTGTGTAAGCCAGTCAACTACCTCTTCAGCATTTTGGGAGTTCAGGGTCATTGGCTTTTTAAAACTGGGCAATTTGCTAGGGCCACAGGATTGCATAGCAGCACGGCCCCTAGCACGGCCTCTGCGTGGCGGCCTGCCTTTGCCTGGCATTATTTTTAAAAAAACAACAACAACAAAAACTCAGTTGGTTTTTCTGGAAACGATAATACACACAGCTAGATGGCAGTTTGAAGAAAACAGTGTGCAAATAATGCCTACAAGGTCAACGTATACACAGCGGTGGATACGGATTACGTAAAATATATGAATGCTGCTTGAAAAAAAGTAACTCAAGTGGTTTTTCTAGAGACGATAATATTATCAATATTTAGACAAAATGTGAACAAGCTCACACAGCTAGATGGCGGTTTGAAGAAAACACTGTGCAAATAATGCCCACAAGATCAACGTATACACTACTACAGCGGTGGATACGGATTACGTAAAATATATTATGGCTGCTTGAAAAAAGTCACTCCGGTGTTTTTTCTGGAGACGGTAATATTATGGATATTTAGACAGAATGTGAACAAGGTCACACAGCTAGATGGCAGTTGGTTGAATAACACACTGGGCAAAAAATGCCTACAGGGCAAATAATGCCTAAAAGGTCAACTTATACACTACTACAGCGATGGATACGGATTACGTAAAATATATTATGGCTGCTTGAAAAAAGTCACTCCGGTGTTTTTTCTGGAGACGGTAATATTATGGATATTTAGACAGAATGTGAACAAGGTCACACAGCTAGATGGCAGTTGGTTGAATAACACACTGGGCAAAAAATGCCTACAGGGCAAATAATGCCTAAAAGGTCAACTTATACACTACTACAGCGATGGATACGGATTACGTAAAATTTATTATGGCTGCTTGAAAAAAGTCACTCCGGTGTTTTTTCTGGAGACGGTAATATTATGGATATTTAGACAGAATGTGAACAAGGTCACACAGCTAGATGGCAGTTGGTTGAATAACACACTGGGCAAAAAATGCCTACAGGGCAAATAATGCCTAAAAGGTCAACTTATACACTACTACAGCGATGGATACGGATTACGTAATATATATTATGGCTGCTTGAAAAAAGTCACCCCGGTGTTTTTTCTGGAGACAGTAATATTATGGATATTTAGACAGAATGTGAACAAGGTCACACAGCTAGATGGCAGTTGGTTGAATAACACACTGGGCAAAAAATGCCTACAGGGCAAATAATGCCTAAAAGGTCAACTTATACACTACTACAGCGATGGATACGGATTACGTAAAATATATTATGGCTGCTTGAAAAAAGTCACTCCGGTGTTTTTTCTGGAGACGGTAATATTATGGATATTTAGACAGAATGTGAACTTATACACTACTACAGCGGTAGTAAAATAAAAAAAAGTAAAATAAAAAAAAAATGAATATTAAAAAAAAAAAATTACAGTTGGTGCTGCTGAACTACTAGGAGCAGCAGATTAGCACACCAGTCCCACTCCCCAACACTGCTAGACTAATAGCACTGGGCTCTTATAGTAGTAGTAGTAGTAGTAGTAGTAGTAGTAGTAGTAGTAGTAAAACAACAAAAAAATAAATAAAAGCAGTCCTTACAAGGACTACTGTTATTGCAGCAGTCAGCAGATGAGATCAGAAGCAGGACAGCTGCCCACTGCAGCTACATACAGAGCACTGCAGTAGAAGGTAGATTACTAGCCAGCAAAGCTACCTAAGCTTAAATGTCCCTCAAACCCCTGCAGACTTCTGTCCCTCCAATAACAGAGCAGTATCAACACGATTACTAGCCAGCAAACTTTCAACTGTCCCTGAAATCACTAACAGGCAGCAGCTCTCTCCCTACACTATCTCTTCAGCACACACAGGCAGAGTGAAAAAACGCTGCAGGGCTTCGGTTTTTATAGGGAAGGGGAGTGGTCCAGGGGAGAGCTTCCTGATTGGCTGCCATGTACCTGCTGGTCTGGGGTGAGAGGGCAAAAAAAAGCGCCAACAATGGCGAACCCAAAATGGCGAACGTCGCGCGTCGTTCGCGAACTTCCGGCGAGCGCGAACACCCGATGTTCGCGCGAACAAGTTCGCCGGCGAACAGTTCGCTCCATCTCTATCCAACATTTGCACTCAAACAGGCTATGTTAGTGCTGTCCAGCACATGTGCATCTGCCCCTCCCCAATTGTGTGGCCCCCCAAATCAAAGTCTGGTGACTGTTTAAGCATTAAAAGGTATCAGTACTAATATTTACTGCACCCCAGACTCAGACTTTTAATTCCTGCATTGTTCACACCTATAATCACCCCTACATTGTTCACAACTCAAAGACACTGTATTGTTCACACCTCAGACTCAGAATCTAATTATTTACTAAACTCCGAATGCTAAAATCACGAAAAGGGCGTGATTTTTCTTTATTAAACCCCGAGAATGGAAATGTTTGAATCAGACCTCAGACTTGTTGAGGTTGCATATAAGTCAATGGGAGAAATCCCAATGATTTTTTGATGTGCGCTGGGTTTTGTGCAATACCTGAAGTTTTAGGAGTTTTCAGCAAAAATCAGAGTTTTTGGGTGAATAATCCGAAAAAATCATGAAAATCTGATTATTTTTTTTTTACCGCATAGCAAATTTTCGGGAAATTATAATAATAAATAAGTGCAAAAAACCTAGCAGAAAATATTGAGATAAATTCAGACTTTGATAAATAACCCACTAAGGAGGTCATTTACTAAACTCCGAATGCAAAAATCATGAAAAATTCATGATTTTTTTAAAATAAAACCGGACTTTTAAAAAATCCCGAATTATTCGGACTTTATTAAACCCTGAGGATGAAAAAGTCAGAATCTGAAAATCTGGCATCTCAGACCTGTCGAGGTTGCATATAAGTCAATGGGAGAAGTCTCAATGATTTTTTGATGTGTGTTGGGTCTTGTACAATACCCCGAAGTTTTTGGAGTTTTCATGCAAAAAGCAAGAAATCTGAGTTTTCAGGTGAAAAATCCGAAAAAAACTTGAAAACCTGATTTATTCCTGGGAAAATTGAATAAATAAGAGTAAAAAACCAGAGCGGATTTGATCGGTTTGTAGCAGAAAATATTGAGCTAAATTCTGACTTTGATAAATAACCCCCTATGGGTCAGAAGGAAACCTATTATTCTTTCTATTATTCTTTTTGCCTTTATTTATACCGTACTCTTGATCTCAGGAACAGAACTTATTCCAAATCCACAGGCAATGAAAGTTTCTAACGCAAATTGCAAGCATGTCCCGTCACATCCAATCACTCGCATTATTGAGCATCTCGTTAATATCTGGGTTTTCTGTCTTCTCGTTTAGTCATGAGATTTACATAATGGACTCATTTTCCCATCCAGAGACTCGTCTCGGCACAGGAAAAATATTCTAGCTCCCTCCCGACGGGCCGGAATTGTTTGATAATTGCGACAAGATATTTTAGGAGTGTGAGTTGCTGCACATTGTTCTTGTTTAAATCTGTTTAAACACACAACTGCAAAAGAGATTATGTCATAGGTGAGTAAAACTGAAATGTATCATAACTTGATAAATGAAAGTAGGGCTGAACTATACCTACAGACCCTTGCCATGGACATCTAGCTTTATGAGGATCCTAGGAGTTGTAGGTGAACAATACGGGAAGGGCCAGAGGCTGGTTACCCATGTTCTTGGTTGAGCAAGCTAATTACTAGCAGTGCAAGATTTAAAGGGAGTTCCTTTTAGTTTTCTGAGTCTCAATATAAGAAAATACCTGTAGTCAAGGTTGACCTAGGCTTCCAGTGTGTCAGAAAATCTCCAAATAGGGCCTAGTTTGGAAAAAAAAATCCTGTTAACTTTTTCTTATTTCCACCATAAGTCTATCTACTGTAACTTCTATACCATTTTGTGCTTTGTAATAGCAGCCCTGTCCTTGGCAAGCATTTACTGGATAGGTGGCAACCCTAAATCCAACACTTTCCATAACAGTTACAGAAACTCAAAATAATTATCCCACTCCTATCATTTGAAATTAGAAGTTGCTTGGTTAAGCCTGGTGAATTCATTTGGTTTAGTCCATTTGAAGATTATACAAATGAATTACTTCAGTTACAACACATAGGGGTCCGTTTACTAAAAATATTCGCACAAAATATTGACAAATTTGTCGCCAAATATGTTTTCGGCAGTTTACTAAACTGCGGTAAATATAAATTTGCGAATTTTCTTGCGCAAAAATATGTTTTCGCCAATTATCACATTTGCTGAAAATAACGCTATGTACACATTAACGCCTGGTTTACTAAACAGTGAAATGTGCAAAAGACAAAATTTACGAAAGAATATTCGCAAAATTTTACCACCAACTATGTAGTGGCGTAAAAGTATTTTTTTACCCATCATTCTTTGCTGGCAGGAGACAGATCTGTAGCTATTGCTGACGGGATGTTTTGGCTTCTGCTTCTATCTGGTGCAACAGCAGCAGTTTCAGCTCAGAGTCGTATTATTGGCAGCGGCATCACAGTCCAAGGATTCATCAGCCTCTACGCTTTTTTGGTTTCAATTGATTGGCTACATTAAACTGTGCATTTCTATGAAGCAAAGAGATTGACTGGTATCATTTCTTGTTCATATGATTCTATCGGCAGAAGGGTTTATATGATGCAGACATGTTTGATTGGTGTTACTCTGGTAATGTTGTTGGATGGTATAATCATCAGTCAATAAAGTTCATGAGTTTTGAAGATGCATTTCTGGCCATAAATGTCACAGTAAAAAATGCCATTTGTACCTTAAGTCTACTAGAAATCAAGTTTAAATAAAGCCAATAGGCTGGTTTTGCTTCCAATAAGGATTAATTATACTGTATCTTAGTTGGGATCAAGTACAAGCGACTGTTTTATTATTACACAGAAAAAGGAAATCATTTTTAAAAATTTGGATTAGTTGCATAACATGGAGTTTATGAGAGACGGCCTTTCCATAAATCGTAGTGTTTCAGATAACGGATTTCCATAAAACGAATCGCATACCTGTAGTAGTAGGTGTGCGGGCCGACCCGTGGCCCGAGGGACTCGCGGGTCGGTTGGGTTCGGGGCCGACCCCTGGACAAAATGCGCGGGCAACCTAGTACTGCCGGCTTCCGGCTCCGGAATTTCTAGACTTCTGCCTGCCCCGCCCCTTTTGTGACATCACTGTGGGGTGGGCGCGGGTCTATAAATAAAGGGGAGCAGCGGGCCCGGGTCGGATGCGGGTAGGGAGCGGGTTAGGGTCAGGTGCGGGTCGAGAAATTCGCATGGATGAATGTGGGCATCATGTTAAGTTAGCCGAATCATTATTATCATCTTCTCAAGTGTGGCTGGGCCAGATAGGAAAAAGCAAGCTGTTCTGAAGGGGGGGAGAACACAAGACTGCGAGAGGCAAACGGGGGCCACAGAGAATGAAATTTTGCTCCCTGCACTAATAGAGACAAATTCCCTACAAATTTTGCTCATCCTGTTAAAATGCCACATGAGGCAACTACATAGAACCTGTTGGACTGGGGCAGGCCCAGAGTGATCTTCTGCCTGTTTGGAAAATGCCGGGTGGGCCTGTCAATTTAGGTATATGTGGGTCAGGGAAGTGGAGCCACTGAATGGGAGCTGAAAAGCCAAACAGGAGCTGAAGCTGAAAAGCCACACAAGAGCTTAAGCTGAAAAGCCACACAAGAGCTTAAGCTGAAAAGCCAAGTGGGAACTGAAGCCATATAGCAAATGGGAGCCACAGTCGAAAAGCATAGTGGGGGCCAAAGCTGAAAAGCGAAATGGAAGCCAAAACCGAAAAGCCAAACAGAACCCAAAGCCGAACAGGAGCCGAAGCCGAAAAGTCAAACAGGAGTCAAAACCAAAAAGCTGAATGGCAACTAAAGCCACCACAAAGAGCCAAAGCCACTGAGGAGAACGAATAAGCTGCATAAAAGAAAGAAGACTGCCTGCCATATTTTCAGTTTCTACTGACCACCTATGACCACCACTGGAATGGAACCTGTTATCCAGAATACTCAGGACCTGGGGTTTCCAAAACAGGATCTTTCCATAATATGGATCTTAATACCTAAAGTCTACTAGAAAGTGATGTAAACACTAATTAAACCCAATAGGCTGGTTTTGCTTCCATTGAGGAATAAATAATCTTAGTTTGGATCAAGTACAAGCTTGATTTGTTTTATTATTACGGAGAGAAAGGAAATATTCTTTCAACATTTGGATTATTTGAATATAATGGAGTCTATGGAAGATGGCCTTCCTGTAAATCTGAGCTTTCTGGATAATGAGTTTCTGGATAATGGTTCCCATACCTGAAGGTGGGTTGCCTTGTTTTATTTGCCACAGCTGCTTTTTATTCCCAGTCCGGCCCTTGGATCCACCAGAGGATTTGACCTCAAGGCCCCTGCTGTGACTGACTGCCTTGACTGCCGGTTCCATATCTGCCACATAACATCACTGCCCACATCCACTTCCCCTCTGCATAAACTTGTCCAACAGGTGCCTGCTGTGCCAGTCCAACCCTGCCCTATGATACCAACTTATTTGTCACGTGTACTCTCAGTTCACAATAAAGAATTTCATCTAATTGCAACTTCTTGTGTTTATTATTGTATTTACTATAGATATGTAAATTACTGAAGTTAGTGAATTTCCAGTCTAGGACCCCACTCCCACCATTCATCCAGTTTTACAATGTCCTCCTCCAAATAAGATGTGCACATGCACAGTAAGCATTCAGTGATGAGAGAAGGGCCCTCAAAATACGTACTCCCCCCTCAGATAGTCTGTGCCCACATTTTGCACAATTACATGTATTGTGGATTTTACTTTATTTTGCTTGGGGTACATTGGGCCAGTGGCGTAACTACCTGGGGTGCAATCTCACCTGAGTCCGCACCCCCTTGTGGCTCACCAGAGCTGCAAAAAGGCTCAGCAGGGAAAATTCTTTGGCGTGCACGATAGGAGGGTGACCAGGGCCCCCCATAAGTTAAAAAAAACATTGACGCCACGGCCCCCCCTTACAAGTTAAAAAAAATTGGGTCCCCAGAGAATATTTAAAAAAAACATTGGCTCCAGGACTCCCCTTACAAGTTAAAAAAAATTGGGGCCCGAGAGAATAATAAATATAGAATAATAAAACACACATTGGTGTTCAGTAGAGTTGAACTTGGCTCAGGACTTCAACTTCACCTCTTTTTGTGACTATGGGTCTTTTCGCTGCTTCAGGACTTCAATTTCGGCTGTTTTCGTGACTTAGGGACTTAAGCTGTTCTGCGGTTTGGGACCTCGGAAGGGCGGGATGGCTTCAGCGCTGTCAAGGGGGGCCCAGCTCTTTCAAAAAGTGCAGCAAAGCCTGCCCCCCCCCCCTTTAGGCCCGGGCCCGGTACAGTTGTACCCCCTGATGGTGGCCCTGACTCCAATGTCAAATAAAAATACAATGGAAGTGCAGCTGATCTGGCCTGGATAGTTACAAACATACAAAAAAGAAAACATTGATCAACGCACATTCCCTGGTCCCCTGTTTTACAAATGAATTTAGTATCTAAGCTAATGCATGTATTTTGCATGGCTTATCAATTTTATTATCATAATTTTGTAACTAAAAAAAACACAGTTTTGCAAAATACATGCATTAACTAAGATACTAAATACATTTGTGAAACAGGGGACCAGGGAATGTGCATTGATGTTTTTTTTTTCCTTACTTTTTCTTTTTTGTACTATTTTAGGTTTCCTACTGTTTTAGCACTTCGAGGCCACTCAGCATCATGACCTTCATGAAAGCTTTTGCTCCAGAATGGGATTCGACTACCTTGCAATAGGCTGACATTAAGGGTAGGACTACGTGGACGTTTTCGGTGTGACTGACGCGCTGTGACAAAATGTCGCATGCGACAAAAATAAGGCAAGTGATACATTGTCGCAGCGTTGATCCGCTGCGTCTGCATCCGACAGTCGTGTCACGTTGGATCAACGCTGCGACACCAAGCGACAATGCATTCACTTACCTTATTTTTGTCGCATGCGACTTGTTGCAGGCATTTTGTCGCAGCCCGTCGGATCACGGCGAAAACGTCCATGTAGTCCTACCATAAAAGCAACAAATGTATAGTCCGTATTTACTCGGAACGCTCTGCTATTCAAGGCCAAAGTTACTCCTGATGCAAAAGAAGCAAAAACAACAAAAAATGTGTTGCACAGTCAATACAGTAAAACTAATTTGGTTTTGGAAATTGGGTTTTGGAAATTATAGCCCAATAGTGAGACATTAGCGAACAGACAGAAAGGCAAATCTACGGAGTTACACTAAGGAAATGCACCTCTAATTGTTTCCTTCTTTGTTGAGTTTATTATCTTAATCCATGTTTTGTTTTGCTATGAATGCGATCTTGCATTCGCTAAATGCCTGATTCCCAATGCACTCAAACTGTCATCTCTACAACTGTATCAATAATTGTCTCTAGAAATCAGAAATGCACAAAGACAGGCCAAGCACTATTTGCATTAAATTTGCATTAAATTTGCATTGAATGGATTCACCTTTAAATAATCGTGTAGTATGATGTAGAGAGGGATATTCTGAGACAATTTGCAATTGTTTTTTGTTTTAATATTTGTGGTTTTTGAGTTATTTAGTTTTTTATTCAGCAGCTCTTTGCAAATTCTGCAATCTGGTTGCTAGGATCCAAATGACCTTAGCAACCATGCACTTTGATTTCAATAGGAGACTGGAATATGAATAGGAGAGGCCTGAATAGAAAGATAAAAAGTAATTTAAAAGTAATAAAAAGTAACAATAACACGTTTGTAGCCTTGTTTTTAGATGGGTCCCATTTGAAAGCTGGAAAGGGTCAGAAGTAGAAGACAAATAATTAAAAAAACTATAACAAAGAAAAAAATTAAGGCCAATTGAAAAGATGCTTAGAATTAGATATTCTATAACATACTGAGGGGCCCATTTACTTAGCTCGAGTGAAGGAATAGAATAAAAAAAACGAATAGAAGAAAAAAGGAATAGAATAAAAAAAAAGAATTTCGAATGATTTTTTTGGCTACTTCGACTTCGAACTAAAAATCTTCGACTATTCGATAGTCGAGCTACTGTTTTCGACCCCCTACTTAGCCACCTAAGAAGGTCCCCATAGGCTTTCTATAAATTTTTTGGTCGAAGAAAAAAACGTTCGATAGATTGATTAAAATCCTTCGAATCGAACATTTCGAAGGATTTAATCGTTTGATCTAACTATTTGCGGTAAATCTTTCAACTTCGATGTCGAAGGATTTATATTCGGCAGTTGAATATCGAGGGTTAATTAACCATCGATATTCGACCCTATGTAAATCTGCCCCCAAATGTTAACTTAAAGGTTTAACTTGAACCGTTCGGGGGAATGTAATAAAAGTCGGTAATGGAAAAACTATTCGCAATGTGAAAAGTTATTCTTTTGCGCGAACAAATTTTTAGGGATGCACCGAATCCAGGATTCGGTTCGGGATTCGCCCTAGATTCTGCATTTTTCAGCAGGATTTGGATTCGGACGAATCCGTCTGCCTGGCCGAACCGAATCCTAATTTGCATATGCAAATTGGGGGTGGGGAGGAAAATTGCGTGACTTTTTGTCAGAAAACAAGGAAGTAAAAAATATTTCCCCTTTCCACCCCTTATTTGCATATACAAAGTAGGGTTCGGATTCGGTTCGGTATTCGGCCGAATCTTTCACGCAGGATTCGGGGGTTCGGCCAAATCCAAAAAAGTGGATTCGGTGCATCCCTACAAATTTTGCTTTGCGCAAATTTAATATAGCGAAGCCGAAAACTGTTTAGTGACCACTTCCGACAGTGGAAGACCGTTTGTGAATTTCTAGTTTGCGCCAATGCTCAGTAAATGTCATTTATCGATATCAGAGGTGCCTTGTTAATACCATTTCTATGAGAAACCTCTACGGTAACGCTCAACAGAGATCCGGTAATCTTTTTGCCCCAAAGGGGTATCACATAATGATCGTTCTCGCTTTTCTTTTAATGGAAGAATCCAGATTTAGTTTTCAGTATATTCTCTTTTATTTCTGAACTGTGAAAGTAAAACAATATCTTCCCCTTGATGGTTTATGTCTTACTAAAGGAGTCATATAATTCCCATGACCATTTAATAATCATTATCTTCATTAAAAACGATTAACCAATAAAAATATCCATGGAAAATTACGTAATAGCTTTCAGAACAAAATTGACATGGCAACGGCAGTCTGACAACAGTAACGTGCCAGTAGTTTACAGTATAACTGGCACATAGTTAGTTAATTTAATTACCATATGTAAAATTCTGAATATGCCAGCAGCTCGTTTCTTTATGGTAATGTAAGGACAGTAGGGTACAATAAAGCACATTATACACAGGCCAATGGCAGGACATTGTGGCATAAAATAAACTATAATTAGACGGTGACAACAAGACTGTTCATGTTCTTCATATTCTACAGAACAAAAAGCAAGCTTAGTAAACCTCACACACGCTCCTCTGAATTCTTAGGGGCAAATTCACTAAAGGTCTAAATGCTGCGCCACTTCACCAGGCCCAAATCCGTTACCACTACGCTAATTCACTAAAATGCGAAATTGAGTCCTGGACGCCGAACGATGGCGACTCTTCGCTAGAGATACTTCAGTACGAACATTTCATAGCGTTCGTTTGTGCCTATTGAAAATTCGCTAGTAATCTTACTCTTAGGTCAATTTAAATAGGGGAGGAACATAAAAGTCACATACACTTCTTTTTTAGAGCTAGTGGAAATAATTGAAGTAGCCACTTTTTATTACAAATGTCCAAGGGAGCTTAAAGGGATACTGTCATGGGAAAAAACATTTTTTCCAAAATGAATCAGTTAATAGTGCTGCTCCAGCAGAATTCTGCACTGAAATCCATTTCTCAAAAGAGCAAACAGATTTTTTTATATTCAATTTTGAAATCTGACATGGTGCTAGACATATTGTCAATTTCCCAGCTGCCCCCAGTCATGTGACTTGTGCTCTGATAAACTTCAATCACTCTTTACTGCTGTACTGCAGTGATATCACCCCCTCCCTTTTCTCCCCCAGCAGCCAAACAAAAGAACAATGGGAAGGTAACCAGATAGCTCCCTAACACAAGATAACAGCTGCCTGGTAGATATAAGAACAACACTCAATATTAAAAACACGTCTCACTGAGACACATTCAGTTACATTGTGAAGGAAAAACAGCAGCCTGCCAGAAAGCATTTCTCTCCTGTGCAGGCACAAGTCACATGACCAGGGGCAGCTGGGAAATTGACAAAATGTCTAGTCTATTTTTTTCCCATGACAGTATCCCTTTAATAAAGAAATACAGTAAAAGCTCACACAAGTAAAAAGTTAGGGGGATTTGCCCAGGGTAGCAACTAGGCTGGGGGAGAGGAGGGAGGGGGGGGTTTATTTAGGGTAGGGGGGTAGGTTTTTTTTAATAAGGGGTTTACTTTTCCTTTAAGGTCAATATGCAATTACTAATATCAGTTTATATCTCTATTTGCAGAATACATTTGTTAGGAAATATACTCCCTAAGTAGGTGATACTTATTTTGTCTTATGTTTCTATACAAGTTCTAGGTATGCTAGATCAGTTGACACATACTGTATAGTTACCACTGACCAAACAGAGAAAAACTTAAAGGGATACTGTCACAGGAACGCATGTTTTTTTTCAAAATGCATCAGTTAGGCTGCCCAGCCTAATCCTGCACTGAAATCTGTTTTTTCAAAAATTAATTTTGAAATCTCACATGGGGCTAGACATATTGTCAGTTTCCCAGCTGCCCCAGTCATATGACTTGTGCTTTGATAAACTTCAGTAACTCTTTACTGCTGTAATGCAAGTTGGACTGATATCACCCCCTCCCTTTACCCCCAGAAGCCCACCAGCAGAACAATGGGAAGGTAACCAGATTCCATCTCTATGACACAAGATAACAGCAACCTGTTAGATATGAGAATAGCACTAAATAGTGAAAATCCAAGTCCCACTCCGACTCCTTCATTTACTTTGAGTAAGAGAAACAATAGCTTATCTGAAAGTAGTTCCAGTGTGAAGTTCTGGGTCTTTCTTAAAACACAGGGTCCGATACAGTGACCTGAGAAGGCTGCTTACACATCAATATTACAGCTAAAACAAAATACCCTTGTTGGTCCAGGAATACAATTTAATATTATTTATAATGTAAACAGTGTAATTTAGAAAGAAAAACTACATCACAAAAATCATGACCGAATCCCTTTATTGTACCTGGATTGGCTGATTATACATCACCCTGCCTGATTGTTATTGTTTATAGATGCAGTAGTGCAAATCCACCAAACATTATTACAAACCCTGCAAGTCACTTTCCTTTAATGCTTCAGTTTCCATAACAACTTGCCTCCCTATCCGTGGCATGAGACTGCCTTGGCCTTGCGACCTCCACTGCTGCTCACTGCAGGGCTCACACTAGAGGACAACAACAAATTTCTGTTTTCCTAATGGTTTATTCAGTATATTGGAACGGAGATTAAATTACTGACATTTACTTCTGCTTCACATCCTATTTGTAAGTATAAATAAATAAGTATAAGTATAAATAAATATAGTTTATAAAGGAAAAACGTGCCAAATACACTTCAGTCTCCAGGTGTCAGTTAGCTTTCTTTGGACTTATTGTTAGATAAATGTTTGTCTAAATTCTATAGCTATAGTCCAGTCTCTGGATATACTACACTATCTAACGATAATGTTAGATAAAGGCCCAACTGTGCATAGGGCACCAAATGTGCATGCTCCTGAAGGCTCTCGCTCTGTGTTGGTGAAGAGACCCAAAGAGGATGCAAATGAGCAGAAGATGGCGCCGGGGAACTCTGCTAAGCTACTCTGCATTTTGTGCTCAGGTTTCCAAATAGGGGCGCCGATGGGAGACATATACTGTGTGAGGAGAAAGAGGTAAGGGAGCTAATGGAGGGAAGTTGAGGAAGGCTTTTATACCTCTGGGGATTTAGTTCTCCTTTAAGTATCAGAAAGGATCCGATTGATCTGATTTAAGTATCAGATTGGGTGAATCTTGCCAGCCAATGGAAGTTTGGCTGGAGAGAGAAGGCATGCGCCGTGCAGATTTGGTCCTGAACCTTAT
The DNA here is from genome assembly GCA_038501925.1 of Xenopus petersii. NCBI lineage: Eukaryota > Metazoa > Chordata > Amphibia > Anura > Pipidae > Xenopus > Xenopus petersii. The sequence continues at coordinate 8,770,782 of CM076675.1, read as the reverse complement.
TTAGTTGGCAGTCTGCATCTCTTACATGGATCCCATAACAGAAGAGAGAGCTGAGAGCGTTTTAGCAGCACAGATTCTACAGGATGTACCTCTGAAAGGAAACATTTAAAGTAATAAAGATAAATTACAAAAATGTTTATGGCACGGGCTGATAAATTCGCACTATTTCCAAAAGGTGAACCTCCTCTTTAATTTTCCATGCCTAGAATATAAATATATATATTCTATCTGAGAGCACTGAACGGAGCTTATAGCTGTCACTTTGATTAATTACATTTCACCTTATTCTCTGCCTTTACGGATCCTCTGAAAGGTTACAGTCATTTCCAATGCAAACACAGAATTGATTTCTGCCACTAGGTAAGACATAGTCTCTCTTAGCATTTTAATTCTGAATGTCGCTGTATAGTTAGGTCACATGCAGAGCAGCAATGTCTGCGCTTATTGTTATAGTTCATTGACTGTGAATAAACAGAAAACACACATAAATTTGAATTACCATTAAAAAGCCTTATAAGAATTATATGTCTAATATTAGGGATCTTAAGATGGAAACAAGGTCTATGTTGGCAGTTTGTAATTTAGGATAATGTAAAGTATGGATGTGAATTTTTTAAACTGTGTACAAACATCAGTTATATTATTGGACATGAAGCCAGGGCTGGAACTAGGGGTAGGCAGAAGAGGCACCTACCTAGGGTGCAAAAATAGGGGGGCACTGAGCAGGTACCTGTTAAAGTGTCTTCTGCCTACCCCCAGTCTGTATTCACTGCCCTCTGGTGCATGCGAGGTTGGGTGCGCTGGAGTTCAGCCATGAATGGAATCTTTAGGAGTAATGTGTCAGCGCCTAGAGAAGTCGGTTCCATAGAAGAAGCTCTATATAGAAAAGTCCAATTTGCTGTATCCAAGGGATTAAGAAAGTTCATAGTTGTATCCAGGCAAAAGGATCACGTTCTGCAGCAATCAGCAGAGTCAAAGTAGGAGGTCAGGAAATGATGAATCAAGGCAAGATAGCAATTTTAGGAGCACCCAGGACATTGGGCCCCATCATCTTGTTGACCTTCTGAAAGCTGGAACTGTTTAAGTCAAATTTATAGTACTGTTTGGGATCTATAAGTGCTGGAAAGGTTTTAAGAAAGCTAACAAAATGCTAACATGATCTGGAACCAAAATGTTGCTCATTTACTGGTGTGTTTGGCGTCGTTGTCTTGTTGAAACACACCCATTTTTTAAGGGCATTTACTCTTTGGCATAAGGCAACACGACTTCTTCAAATATTTTGTATTGAACATGATCTGGAACCAAAATGTTGCTCATTTACTGGTGTGTTTGGCGTCGTTGTCTTGTTGAATTACACCCATTTTTTAAGGGCATTTACTCTTTGGCAACACAACTTCTTCAAATATTTTGTATTGATATTATGTATTGAAACTGATCCATGATCTCCAGTATGAGATAAATAGTCCCAACACCACAGTTTGAGAAACATCCCCATATCATGATGCTTGTGCCACCGGATTCTCTGGCTTCACAGTATACTGTGACTTCAAATCAGCGTCTGACAAACTGTGTGTGGCCCCTAGACCCAAAAAGAACAATTTTGCTTTCATCAGTGCACAAAATGTTGCGCCATTTCTCTTTAGGCCAGTCAATGTGTTATTTGGCAAATTGTAAGCTCTTCAGTCTTTTTTTTTTTTTTTTTTTAACAATGGGACTTTGCTGGGGCTTCTTGCTGAAAGTTTGACTTCACATAGTCGTCCTCTAATTGTAACAGTATCACAGGTAACTTTACTCCTTCTTTCATCTTCCTGGAGCTGATCATTGCCTGAGTCTTTGCCATTTTGGCTATTCTTCTATCCAATCTAATGGTATTTTTCCGTTTTCTTCAACATCTTTCAGGTTTTGGTTGCCATTTTAAAGCATTTGAGATCATTTTAGCTGAGCAGCCAATCATTTTCTCTACTTCTTTAAATGTTTTCCCATCTCTAATCCGCTTTTTAATCAAAGTACTCTGTTCTTCTGAACAATGTCTGGAAAGAGCCATTTTACTCAGATTTTCAGAGAGAAAACAGGAAATTGTTTTATACTCACCGTAATTTCTGTTTCCTGGTCACCTTCCATGGCAGCATTCACCAAATGGGTTAACGCCCATCGGGCCAATGGACAGGACCTCCCCTAACAAGATAAAATGGTAGCCACACCTCCACTACCTTGTCTTAGTTCTAAGCCTGACATCTTAGTGGTGGGTAATTCCCTGGTGAATGCTGCCATGGAAGGTGACCAGGAAACAGAAATTACGGTGAGTATAAAACAATTTCCTGTTTTCCTAGTCACCCCTGGCAGCATTCACCAAATGGGATCTCCAAAGCTACAGAAGGGAGGGACACATAAGATTGCAGAAAACAAATATATGCTTTATTCAGCTATGTACAACTGACTGTAAGACTTTTCTCCCAAATTTAGCCTCTTGGGAGGCTCGGATATCAAGTCTGTAATGCTTAATGAATGTGGTAACCGAAGACCATCTCGCCGCTCTACAGATCGCTTCTGGCGATGCTTTGGCTTCCATCGCCCAGGAACTCGCCAACGCTCTGGTAGAATGGGCTTTTAATCCCTGGGGAACCTTCCTGCCTGCTGTATTGTAGCTTTTTGCTATTGCAGCAACAATCCAGGAGCTCAACGTTCTCTTTGAAGGGGCTTGACCTTTTCTGAAGCCACCGGGTATCACGAATAAATGATCAGACTTTCTGAAAGTTACTGTCCTCTCCAGATAAATCTTAATGGCTCTGACCAAATCTAGAGTGTGCCAGAGTTTCTCTCTGTCCGACTTTGGGGATGGACAAAAGGATGGAAGCGATATCTCCAAGTCCATATGAAATTTTGACACCACTTTAGGTAGAAATTTAAATGCAGGTCGTAGTACTACTTTATCTTCAAAGATTACCGTATAAGGTTCTGAAGCACATAAAGCCGCCAATTCTCCCACTCTGCAAGCGGACGTAACTGCCACTAGTAAAATGACCTTTAAAGTGAGGTTCCATAAAGAAGTCTCTCCCAAAGGTTCAAAAGGACTTCCTGCGAGCACATTCAACACAAATGGTAAGTCCCAGGGGGGTGACATTTTCCTTATGCAAGGTCTTGTCCTTGCCATGGCTTCAAAGAATCTGTGAACTAAGGCATCTGATGCCCAGTTTATCCCTGTCAATGCCGAAATGGCAGACACCTGGACCTTTAGTGTGCTTAATTGGAGACCCTTCTCATAGCCTGAGAACAGAAATTTAATCAGGAGAGATGAGGATGGAGACATTGGATCTTGATCCTCCAGGTTCGCAAATTGCACAAATTTGTCCCAGATCTTATAATATTGCGCTGAGGTGGAACATTTTCTTGATTTCAACAAGAAATCCACAACATTTTCATCCAGATTCAGTTTTTCCAGCCTCTGCCTTTCAACCTCCACGCCTTTAAGGCTAGGTGGTCCTTCTCCTCGTAAACAAACATTCCCTGGGATAACCAACCTGGGAACCTCGCAATATTCTTGGGACCCTGTACTGTCAGCTTGCACAGCAGCGGAAACCAAGGTCTCCGGGGCCAGAATGGGATCAGCACTATTGCATCCACTGCCTCCCGATCCACCTTCTTCAGCACTTTCCAGACAAGAGGAATTGGTGGAAAAATGTATATAAGGCCTCTTGACCAGTCTTGTCTCAATCCGTCTATGGCTAGTGCCTCTTTGCACGGGAATCTTGCATAGAAGGTCTTGCATTTTCTGTTTTGGACAGAAGCCATGGCATCTACTTCCGGAGTGCCCCATTCGTCTACTAACTCCTGAAATATGTCTTCGTGCAGACTCCATTCTCCAGGATCTAGAGTGACTCGACTTAGAAAGTCTGCTTTCACGTTTTCTATTCCTGGCAGATGAACTGCTACTATATTTTCTAGACGTTTTTCTGCCCACTGGAAAATTGGCCTGGATTCTTTCAACAAAGACATGCTTCTTGTTCCCCCTTGTTTCTGCACGTACGCGACTGCCGTGACATTGTCCGACATCACTTTTACACTCTTGCCTTCTAAAACTTCTGCCAAAGCAAACAGAGCCTCTTTTATCGCTCTTAATTCGAGAACATTTGAAGGTGTCTGTTTCAGTTCCCACGCCCCTTGGGCAAAGTGTTCTTCGAAATGCGCTCCCCAACCGGAACCGGACGCGTCGGTTGTTAGTATAGACCAACTTGGTTCTTCTATAGACATTCCTTTCTCTAGATTCTCTTGCACACACCACCAGTTTAGGCTGTGTTTTATCTCTTGGGGTAACATGAGTTTTTTGCTCAAGTTCAGATGTGGTCTTCTTACTTTTCTTAACAGAAAATTTTGTAGGTCTCTCAGATGCCATCTGGCCCATTTTACGATCTGGATTGTAGAAGACATTAATCCTATTATTTTCAAACAGTGATGAACTGTTACTACTGCTCGGCTCCTGAAATCTTTTATTGCATGAGCTATGCTTTGTTGTTTCTTGACTGGAAGGGATATTAGATTTTCCTGTGTTTGGAAATAAGCACCCAGAAAGGGAAGCGACTGTGACGGGTTCAATTGACTTTTTTCCATGTTCACAATCCAACCATGTTTCCTTAGGAACTCCAGTACTCTTGCTGTATGATGCTTTGCCTCTTCTCTTGATTTTGCAGTCACCAAAATATCGTCTAGGTAATGGAAAACTGCTATGCCTTCCTTCCTCAACTCTGCTATTAGAGTGACGAGTACTTTCGTGAAGACTCTGGGAGATTGTGACAGCCCGAATGGTAGGCACCTGAATTGCACCTGTACCCCTCCTACTGCGAAGCGAAGATATTTTCTGTGTTCCCGACAGACAGGAACGTGGAAATACGCATCCTTCAGGTCTATATTCGTAAGCCAATCCCCGATTGAGATGGCTTGAATAATGGATGCTAGGGACTCCATCTTGAATTTTTTCTTTTCCAAGAATTTGTTCAGCCTTCTCATATCTAAAACCGGTCTTAGTGTGCCGGAGGCTTTTTTTACTAGAAACAACCTTGAGTAGAAACCTTTCTCTCTTTCTTGAGTTGGCACTACTTCTATCGCCTTTGAAATGAATAACTGATTCATGTACTCTTGAATCAGATTTTGACTTTCTACTGTCTTTCGGAACGAAGAAACTAGAAAATAATCCTTCCTTGGGACTTTTACAAACTCCAAACGAAAACCTTCCCGAATTATATCGGAGACCCATCGGTCCTTTATACTTCCGGCCCAGACCTGAGTGAACAGGGTTAGTCTGCCTCCTACTTCTGCCTGAGCCGAGACATCCTCATTGTTGCTGTGCTGCGGAAGAGGAGGGAGAGAAAAAACTTGATCTTTTCAGATTACTTCTGGCCCCTGGACGGCCTGATCTCCATGATGATTGCCTTGAGAATTCTCTCCCAGGTCTATATTGTCTCGAAGACCTAAACGATCTGTCTCTGTCTCTGAGATATGAGGTGTCAAATCTACCTCTTTTGTTCCTTCTCTCCTGGGGAAGAAACACACTTTTTCCCCCTGAGACTTTTTTAATAATGGCATCCAGTTTTTCCCCGAAAAGCATATCTCCTTCAAAGGGTAATTGGCATAAATTCGTTTTTGATGCCGCATCCGCTGCCCAAGGCTTCAGCCACAATGCTCTTCTTGCTGCTATGGAGAGTGCCATTGACCTAGCCATGAAATGCACCAAGTCGACTGAAGCTTCCGACATGAAGTCAATTGCTGATTTACAGTCCGACAGCATTTCCAATAATTTAGGTCTTTTAACATTGGAAGAAATTGCTTCCTCCATATTTGAGAGCCAAACTTTCACTGCTCTAGAGACAGAGGTCAGAGCTACTGCTGGTCTGCATGCTGCACCAGCTGCTGCAAAGGATTTCTTCAGATTGAACTCCATTTTTTTCTCCATAGGCTCCCTAAACACTGCTGCATCATCAACAGGTAATGTTGTCTTTTTGGCAAGTCTAACTACAGCTGCGTCAACCTTGGGAGGAGCATCCCAAAACTTTGCATCCTCTTCCTCAAATGGATACTTCTTTTGGAATTTTCCAGCCGTCTGAGGCCTCTTTTCTGTCTTTTTCCATTCTGCGGAAATTATTTCTTTAATTGAGGCATGCACTGGAAAACATGTTGACTTCTTTTTCACTGCAGGAAAAAGTTTATCTGCTGTAGAAAGTTTTGAGGACTCTGTCGGAAATGTCAAGGTTTGTCGGACAGCCTTAATTAATGGCTCCACTATGGACACATCAAAATTAGACTCATCTTCCGAGTCAATTTCTCCTTCCTCAGAGCCCCACTGGGAGTGGAAATCCGATTCCTCGGATAATTCCCCTTCGGAAATCTCAGACAGTGAATCCATTTGCCTAGAATGAGAATGTCTTGGCCTTTTCCTGGAAGTAGCTGCTTCTTGGAATCCTTGCACCACTGCTTGTCTTATGACAGCTGCTAAAGAATCCGTGAATGCTTGATTTTCCTGGGAGCCTGAAGGTGTTACCTCTTCCTGAGGTTGTGACAAAGTCGTTTTCTCAGGTGTTTTGTCCTTTCTCTCTATGGCAGGAAGGCTGTAGAATCACAATTAAAACATCATTAAAATGTGTAAAAAATCTCTTTCTTACCCATCTACAGCACAACATCTAACCTTTTCCCCTTAGGGTGAGGTGTTTTGCCCGGAATACCAGGATCCATGCTTGCAAGTTTCTCTGGAACTGTATCTCACAGTGAACAGAATCGCAAGAACAAAGGGATCTGACAGGAAGTTGCCACCTCCTTATAAAGGTGTTCCTATAACATGCATGCAGTACAATGCAATACCCTAGATAGTCTATTCATTGCGACTATGCTTATTCCAGGGCTCACACGCCATACTCGCAAGTTTTGGCGCCAATTGAACACACTCCCATGTTCATTATTATGCTGCACAAAAAGTCGCGTTTTGCCCTTAAGAAAAATGGCGTCCGCGCTAGTTCCGGCTTCCGGTTCCTACTTCCGATTCACCGGCTTGAACGGAACCCTGCTCTAATCTCAGCGCGGCTGTCAGAGTGACCGCGCCGAGCCTTAACCTACTCACACTGGCGATTGCCGGCATACAGACCTTCTCTTGCTCCAGACGGCGACATTTGTCATGTGTCGGAGGCGCTGACGTCACTTCCGGGTTCGCGTCCATCACAGAACGACATCCCAGCAGCGCTGCAGCATTGCCTACCTAACCCGCTCAGCGGGAGGGAACGGCTTGGCCTCTAACGGCTGCAAGGAACCGCAGGCCCTCCTTAACTAACCCCATAGAGGGGAGTTATTGGACTTCCAGCAACCGAGGTAAGCTTGGGAGAGAGCAATTCCCCCCCCTGCTGGGAACCTGCAAGGTCTTGACCCCTGCTGTTACCATCCATCGGCCTCTTGGACAGGACGAAAAAAGACAAGGTAGTGGAGGTGTGGCTACCATTTTATCTTGTTAGGGGAGGTCCTGTCCATTGGCCCGATGGGCGTTAACCCATTTGGTGAATGCTGCCAGGGGTGACTAGGAAATACACTATAACCAGCAGCACAACATTTGCTCCTTCCTTTCTAAAATAAAGGCTGTAATGGACACCTGTTTTATCACAGAATGAATAACCTCACTAATTGAACTCCACGCTGCTATTATTTGGAACAAACTATTATTTGGAACAAGCCTCAAATAATGATTCAATTACACAGAAATATCATGCATGCATGTCATGACTGTTGGGTCTGTTGGTTTTCTATTATTCTACTACACCTACTAGTAAATGATTTGCCATGTAGGAATATAATTTCTACCAAAAACATTTTTTGATCAGGATAGTGATGTCAGACTGTACACAACTGCATATTAAGAGCCACAAATATAGAAGCCAGAGATCTTTCTTGGTACCATAATTATGCCAGCCCGTAACTGTATATTATTATAATATATAGGACCATTTGCTGTATTCTTCGCTTTCTCATTGAACTGAGTACCACTTTCTTTTTAACAGCTTAGTTCTCTAGACCTGACAAATTTTAAATTAATGGGGGGGGGGGGGGGGGTGGGATCCTAATACCTACATCCCGATTTTATTGAAAGTGGAACAATTCACATTTCTGATAGCTGAAGCTGGCCATAGACTGAAATATCCGCTCATTTAGCAAGGCCGCCAAACAAGTGGACTCCTCCCCAATATGCCCACTTTGAGGTGGGGGATATTAGGCTGATCCCTAGAGCCGACTGATCATATGACAATGATGGGGATACAGGTTTTTGGGGTGAGGAGTGCACCAACAAGCCCATGCGGTCATCTCCTTAGTGAGATTTTTAAACCAGCCCATCAATATCGATTTCTCAGGTAGGTCTGTTGAAGTGTCCCATACACAGGTGATTAAGCTGCTCACTCAGACGCAAGAAGCTGAATTGGCAGCTAGAATCTGCCCATTTTATGGTTGCCTTTCGCAAGTATCAATTGGAGCTTTAGAAATGTAAAAAGAAGACAGCTGATGGCACAAACATTTTACAAAGTACCCGGTATATTAGACTTATTGGACAGCATAAAAGGCTAGAACCAACCTCTTGATAACAGTTGTTAGGTAAAGGTGGCCATAGACGAAAAGATCCGCTCAAACGAGCCATTAACGAGCATGGCTATATTAGGGGTAATCTGATCGTTCGGCCGTATGGCGGAACAATCCGATTAAGATGCGAAATGGGCTCCGGCGGGATCGGTCGGGTCAAAATCAACCCTGACCTATCAACCAAACGACCGATCTCCGCCGGATGAAAGATGTCGGCACACACGATCCGAAAATCTTATGAATCCTCGATTCATACGATAGGATCTGTGTGTCTATGGCCACCTTAAATGTTGAATTGAAAGCAATGTGTGCAGAGCGTTAGACTATCTTTATTCTAAATGGATTGGCCATAGTTCTGTAGACTGAGTCCTCTCTCGTTACAAAAACCTCACAGCTACAGAAAAACCATTTGAATTCATTGGTGAATCAACAAGCTCTTTTCTCGGCTTTTACAAATTAGCACCATTAAACAAATGAGCTCTGACTGTCCATATGTCGGCTCCAATGAATGATGTGTGACTATTGAGAAATTTCAATATACTGTAATTGCTTTGAGTTTTGGCAGATCTTATTTTTCTACAAGCGACGGAGATGGAAAATGATTTGCCATCAGGGCAATTATGTATAATTCTTTAAAGGGAAGTATGACTGAATCTCAGCTAGAATAAGTGAATGAATACTTATGTTTCATTTCGCTGTCAAAGTATCATTCTACGGAATGTTTGGATCTCTCCATTTTATCTTTTTAAAATTGTTACAGATGTTTAAAAAAAAAAAAAAAAATATATATATATATATATATATATATATATATATATATATATATATATATACACACATACACATATATATAAAATTTTAACTGCGACTGTCACATAGGCATCAATTACGATCACAGTAGTGAGTGAGGAAGGAAGGGACAGGACATTTTCTTGCAATTGACATGCTTCAGCTATCAATATAGTACCTAGTGGTGTAATAAAATGCATCTATATGCAATAAATGCATTTTTTGCACTCAGCAGGCGTTTAAAAATCACCTGTGAGTAAAAGACCTTAAGCTGCATTATTCTGACCTCTCCTCACTTTCCAATGTCTAGCTCTGCATCAGTAGTGGAAGTAGACATTGGCAGCACCTTGTTCTCCAAAGGGATAACTTGAACCTAAGGATCAGGTAACTAAGCCCCAAGTACACCAAAGTAGTTAGTTGTATTATAACTATGTACGACGCTCATCCAGTATATAACAATCCATTAACTTTAGAAGACTAAAGTGTAAATATTGTAGCTTCTTAAAAGACATCTGGAGTAGTCTACTGCCAATATGCAACAATTACAGTATATCTCATGGATTGGCATCTTCAGAAGCCTGCTGTAACGTTCTGTTACCTGGGATCCCGTAGGAAGATGGAGGAGGACTGGTGGCAACGGGAACTCCTCTACGGCTCCGGTCTTCACCGACGCCCTTTTGGGGCCCGGGTTTTCTGCACGGGGACAGCAAAGGAGCCAATCGTGTTACCAAAGCGTAGTACAAGGGATCAGGCAAGAACGTAGTCAGGTTCAGGCAAGGTCAGTTCCAGAAGTCAGAGAAGCGAGGTACCAAAGGATCAAACAAAAGCGTAGTCAAGTTTCAGGCAGAGGTTGGTTTCAGGCAGCAAAGGTTCGAAGGTCCAGGAAAACAGGGTCAAACGGGAACACGGACAACCAGGGCTTTAGTGGAACAGTAGAAACTGAAGCCAGCTTGGGCAATGAGAGGAGGAAGAGGAAGGTATTTAAGGGAGCAGGAACCAATCAGGGGCAGGCTGAGGAAGGTCAGGCACATCGACAGCCAATAGGGGAATGGATGCACCATTATGAGGTAATTACACCTAAGTGTTTTGGCAGGAGCATCCGTTTTGATGCGCGCCAGCGTTTTGACGCAGGCGTCTAAAATGGCGCATGCCGGCGCCTATGTTGATGCGCGCCATCGTTTATGCGCTGGCACACGGCGGATGTTACACCTGCTTTCTGTGAAAACATCTCATGTTCTGGAATCTTCAGTGGTCAACTTCAAGAAGAATGTTGTTCCTGGGGCAGGTGTAGTCTAACTGCAGGATATTGTTGAATATGTGGTCAATGGAGAACAGAAAGTCTTACATAGCTGTATTTCTGTATAGCCCTCATCCCCCTACCTGAACCACATCAGTTTGCCCCCCCCAAATATCCTGTATTGCCTGTTGCAATAAGCAAGTGTAACACAGTTGAGTTGACCTGGGGTTTTCCGAATAAAGGGTCTTTCTATAATTTAGATGTTAGATTGACATTAAATCTTCTTAATAGTAACTTTAACATCAAATAAACCCAATAGGATTGCCTCTAATAAGGATTAATTACACTGTATCTTAGTTTGGATCAAGTACAAGACAGTTTTATTATTTGTTGTTGTATTATCTGCTTAAAATGGAGTCTATGGAAGATGGCCTTCCCATAATTTGGAGCTTTCTGCATAACGGATCCTATGCCAAACCCTGTAGCTTGAATTGTGACGTCAGGTTATGCTTCCCCCCACTCTCATTCTTAACATCTAAAATGGTGGCATTTCAAAATCTTTGATGGAGGTTTTTTGGTAATGAACCTCGCCCCTAATGATCAAGGAGAATGTAAAAACGTGAGCACTTCTTGCCAAACAAGAAAACAAATATAAAGGGAACAATGTGGTCATAGAATCCCCAATTGCTTGGTAATTTTGCAAAGGTGTGTTTTAAACATAAATGTTTTTATCTCCCAGCTGCCACCTCAGTCCTCCGTAAAGGACATTCTTTTATACTTTAGCAGTTCACTGGACGACTGTCACTTGAGCACCCTTTATCTGACAGTGGGCATATCTCCCTTAACCATCTTGCTGCCTTTTCAAGTCCAATGCACATGTTCTTCTGATTCAAACGTGGCACTTGCTTCTACTGTAATTGCTACTACTCAGACTGTTCAGGTTGCTTGACAGTTTCATCTGCACAGAAGAGCAAAGGCTTATTCATAATACACACATATATGCATGTCACGGAGTTTAAAAATGATATGCTAAAGATAATATCGTAGCACAAAAGGACAGTATAGATTTATCACATTTATTAAAATAAACGGCTATACCTGTTTGGTCCAAACTTACAGGGGGAAATTCAGATAATTTGAAATTCAATGGCAACTTTAGGAATCAATACAATGAGACAACGGATTCACTAAATGTAAAAACATTTATATTTATCTTTGTCTGGAAGTTCAGGATAGAGGCCTGCATCGGGTTTGTACTCATGAAAAACCAGCAAAGCAGTCGTTAATGTCCTTGGCAATACAGGCAGTCCATTGGTACCCCTGCCTCGGGACCCAGGTAAAGTGTGAGCTCTAATACACCCCTGACCTGATTTATCTGCCTGCGAAATCAAATCCAGCCCATGGTGATCACAGTTCCTGGGTCGGTAAGAAGGTTAAAAAAAAATACTAATTAATAAATTGCATACTGATGTGACAATCAATAGCACATATGTATTAAGATAAGGAGCAAAAAGTCCAACTGCACCCCTTAAAGGTAGCTTAAACTATACAATTTTTCTTATGATGGCCTGCCCACTTAAAAATGAATTGTGAGAAAAGGGTCTGGAAAATAGACATAGAGACTCAGTGGAACCAGGACCCATGCAGGACTCTTAATCAAAGTTCATTATCCCAGACTTGCCACATTAACAACTGGTTAGGAATATTGATTATCACAAAAGGCTATGGATAATGATCATTTTTCAAACATTTAGGTTTTTTCTTGGTAATTAGACAATAGCGTTGAGTGATAATCAATCCCAATTAGATTTATTCAAAACAAAGGCTTTTGATCAAATGTGAGTGGATTTATTATTTGTGATGAGAAATTCCGAAGCAATCGACCCATAATAACTTTTTGATGAATTCGCCCCATATCGAATGTATAGAGTGGGATTAGTGGGATTCCCAGGAGATCCTCTTTAAAATATGTATTGAATTTAGACTTTTGTGTAACTTTAACCTGAACCCTAAAAGGAGCAGTTCTCCTTAAATACAAGTTTTATAATCATGTATAGTGATGACCAGTATTCCAAGATATTATCCTCCTCAAGGCCACCAATTACAAAAACACAGATACAGGTGTGAAAAAAATTTGTATCTCCTAGTTATACAAAAATATAAGATGTCATCCAACCAATCATAAATAAAGGGACCATGACACCATACAGTATCTTAAAAACATTTATTTACATTATGAGTAGCAGCAGGAAAAGGAGGGGCTGAAACCTGAGGTTATAATTGGCTAGATGCACTATATGCATTCATCCTTCAAACCAAGTAACAGAACAGCAATGTCCTATCAATACAATCCTTCTTAACAAATGGCCTCTGGAGGTTCCTGGGTTTTATCTACGACAAGAGCAAACGAAAGCCAATGGCAACGTCACAAAGTTCTACTGTAGCACAGTATTGTATTAAAGCATCTAAATCCACTGATTCACGGGATCCCCACCATTGAGATATTCACACGGACTCCATCAAAGCAAATGTTCAGCACTAAATTTATTAGTGATAACAGTGATTACACTGGACAACTGATGGCTCGAGTATTCATGGTATGTAAGAGCTATGGCAACAAAGATCGAAATTGCAAACTAGTATAGAGAAATAAGCAAGCTCGCTTAAAGGTGCGCAGCCGTCTACATGGTAAATTCACAGGTTCCATAAGAATTCTGTAGTGCATTCTTGTAGCCAACATCTGCTTAGAACTTAAATATTACCTTGAGAAGTATCCAAGGCTTATATTAATAAAACGTTCAGGGTTATGACGGCAGCCTTGTCTAAGATCTGTATGGCCTTTATTATTAGAAAACAAAATCGTTCACATTTTTTGCAGCTACAAGTAGAGCTTCACAACTGAAACAACAAGCAAAGTTACACCAAATATTGGCATCATTGATACGTCTGAAGAACGCTGTAACTTCTTTATGAAACAGTTTTCTTAAATAACATAACACTGCTTCAAAGGCAACTTTGGTCATGTGGGGGGGGGCAGATCCATTATTCTCACAGGTGGTGTCATAGGCAGCGGAACTGGTAGAAGAACGACACATTTAACAGTCCTGGTGTTTCATATTATACACTCCTGCAGCAACAATGGCAACCAGAATGGATAATAAGGCGGCTAACATATGCTGAAACCAGATACAGCGTCCAATCCGTGCTTCTAATCTTCTGTTCGTTTCCAACAGCTGATTCAGCTAAGGAGAGAATCAGAAATGGATTTAACACCAACCAATGAAAACGAGGATTTATTCTGTTAACTACCAATTCACTGCTGATATGGCAACATAAGAATAATATACCCTACACTGTAAGATACAAGGATATCAAAAATCGTCAATGAGTTACAGAATGATGTAAAGGCACATGGTTCTATGCTTAGCACTATTACCCATCATTAAACTTAGAGGTGACCTCTAATATCCTCATGTTTTTTAGGAATTATATTCTACAAGTGACAATAAGTATTGATGTAATGTGTATGCCATGTTTATATAGATATTAAGTGGGACATTCACTAAGATTTGTAGTTGCGACAGGAGTAACTTCGCCGCGCGTAGTTTTGCCAGCGGTCCGCAAATTCACTAAAATCCGAAGTTGCGCTCAGGGGTAGCGTAAGGTTGCAAAGTTGCGCTAGCGTTGATTCGCGTAGCGAAGTTACGTTAGCGATGGTTAATTTGCATACGGCGCCAAATTCAATTTTCAATCGAGGAATACGTACAATCACTACAAATGCCTGGGAAACCTTCAAAACATCAAATAAAAATTTTATTTTGCCCTACACATGTGCCCACTGTATAGTTAAGGTGCCATGAGTCAGGAAATGTAGGGGGGAAGGAGGGGAGCCCCAAAAATTTTTTCGATCTTTTTCAGCCTATCACCCATAATACAGAAAAAACACCAGCGTTTTGAACTTTTTTTGGAGCAATCCCTATCTACTCTATTGCGCTTTGCCTGGTCTGAGGTGGCGAAGGAAGACTGACATAAAAGGTAGCGTTCAGTACAATGCGCGCGTTAGTGAATTTGCGTAGTTACGTCCGTTGCGCAAATTCGCCAGGCGAAAGGGTGCGAAGTAACACTAGCGAATTTACGCCAGCGTTCGTTAGTGAATTTGCGAAATAACTAAAATGCCCACCGCTAGCAAATTGACGCTAGCGTTAGGTGCTTCGGCACATAGTGAATTTGCCCCATAGTGACTTAGAGAGTTCTTCACACCCTTGACCAATTCTACCATTTTATTGAATAACAAATCCAAACACTAAGGGGCAGATTGTCAAAATGTGAGATTAGTGTTTACCACGAAAAAACTCACCTGGTTTCTATTTATGCCAATGGGATTTTTAGAAGTTCACTATTTGAATAATTCACTTTTAAAAATCCCATAGGAATGAATAGAAAGTGGGTAGGTTTTTTGTGGAGAGCTTTAATCTCACATTTATGAATGTGCCCGTAAATGTTGCTCGCACTGCTGGGGCCAGCCATATTTAATTTGTTGCCTAAACAAGTCCGACCCAGTCAGCTGTGTTTAATGGAGCCCTATATAATACATATTCAAGAAATAAAGATAAGATATACATCGCTCCAATGAACCCATCAGAAAACAGTTATGAATATTGGGAGCTGTGGATACCACTGGTTTGCAGAGATACCTATTTATACAAGACCTGTAAACTAGTGAGGCAATGGGCAGGACTTTTCCATTCCACAACGGTCTCTTCTCAACCAGGGCATGAGCTTGAGAAGAGACTTTTCTATCCAACCAGGGCATGAGCTTGAGAAGAGACTTTTCTATCCAACCAGGGCATGAGCTTGAGAAGAGACTTTTCTATCTAACCAGGGCCTGAGCTTGAGAAGGGACTTTTCTATCCAACCAGGGCCTGAGTTTGAGAAGGGACTTTTCTATCCAACCAGGGCATGAGTTTGAGAAGAGACTTTTCTATCCAACCAGGGCATGAGCTTGAGAAGGGACTTTTCTATCCAACCAGGGCCTGAGCTTGAGAAGGGACTTTTCTATCCAACCAGGGCCTGAGCTTGAGAAGGGACTTTTCTATCCAACCAGGTCCTGAGCTTGAGAAGGGACTTTTCTATCCAACCAGGGCATGAGCTTGAGAAGAGACTTTTCTATCCAACCAGGGCATGAGCTTGAGAAGTGACTTTTCTATCAGTGAATGACGTCAGTTGGGGACAGGTTCAGCACAACATTATCCCACTAACAACTGGCAGGTGATCAAGGAGACCAGATGCAACAAACAGTTAAAAGTTATGTGTGCTGCAGCTGGTCCATAGAAACCTGCATCAAACCTTAACCCTATGAAGATGCGCATGCTACAGCCCAAACTTGCAAAACCCTCGGGTCTCATACCAGCCCCACATCACTGCAGTATCATTATTCCACTCCCAGGAAAAATATTTACTATATATCAGGTGTTAAGTGTCTTGTTGATTTTGGATTTAGATTTTCTGAAATATTAAAAAAAAAAAAAAACAACTAATGATGAATATTTGAGCATTGTGTGCACTGTATCAGAGGTGATTATGTATGCAGTGTGGCAAATATAGTACAGATATATCATGGCACCATCAATGAACTGACCAATCTGAAGCATGTACCTTAAAATGCAAATCGTCACTGTCTGATATAGTGTGGTTTAATGTGTTTGATTTCAGGATTAATGAGGATGGCTTGCTATTTTCAATAACATGGCATCTTAACCTGTGTGAGAAAGAGAGAGAGGGAGGGAGAGACAGGGAGAAAAAAGGAAAAATTAAATTGATTTCAATTCAATCCAAAAATTACCGTACATTGAAAAATAGTATAGATTTTAAAACTATAGGCAGATATCTAAAATATGCACTGAACGACCCTAATGGAATTTAATTTTTTTTTTGTTTCAATAGTTTTTATTATAATACTACAAATCAAGAAAAGAAGGATACAGAAGGAAAAAGGGAATATCAAAGCGTATAAGGGGGGGAGCATCACACAGCAAGTACATTGCACTATATGCACAGGTACACATGGCAGCATGTTAAGTCAGTACACCATCAACAGAATATCTTGGACTAAAGTAGTAAATTCTCTGTCAGGGGGTTTCAGTATATATCCACTATTCTGCCCGCCAAACATCCCCCTATGAATAATGATAGGGTGTAGCCAATGTTTCGTGTCAGGGAAGGGATTATATGAACCTGGTTACATGTGAGTGAGCAAGGTGAGATCCTGGAAGTATTAGCCACTAAGATTTGGATGCAATTATGTTGTTTATACGTGTCTGACTCTTTGAACAAAAACCATTGTGACCAAATGTCTCTGAAGTTTTGTTTCTGTTTTTCCGTTCTAGCTGAGAGATCTTCAAATTTTGCTAATTCATTAACCTTTTTCAGCCATTCCGGGAAAGAGGGGAGAGTAGCCGTTTTTCACTTATTTGGTGTCAATAGCTTGGCAGCATTGAGTAAGTGTCTCTCCAGCGCAGTATAAGTTAGCATATCTTCAGATTCCGTTACAAAATTCAGTAGTGCGTAAGCTGGGGTGTCAATTACCGCCCGTCCTAGGATCTGTGCACAGGAGCGTGATATCATGTCCCACAAAGGGGCAGAGCAAGTCGCATTCCCAGAAAATATGCAGGAGTGAGCCGATTTCAGACTTACACCGCCAACATATATTGTTAGCGCCTGGGTATATCGTCTTCAATTTCTGGGGTGTATAATACCACCGGGAAAGGAGTTTGTAATTCATCTCTTGTGTTCAACAGCAGCGTGAACTGTGTAGTAGTGCTTGTATTCCTTTCTCAATGACCTCCTCTGAGAGGTCTGGAATTGAATTTTTTCATTTGTTCCGACTGTCAGGAAAGTGTTTTAACGAAATTTCATATTTAAACACCATTTCTTGCTTAGACAAATGTGCCAACAAAAGGGCAACCACATTTGGGAGTTTTAACCTTGAAAGCAGCAAGTAAGTTACAGGTAAATCTTAGTCCCTGTGTAAAATGTATAATGAAGCAATTGAATTCTTAATGAATCAGATGAAAATTGAGTGTAGGACTGGCCAGATATGGGATGACTTTGACGTAGTTGTTCAGCTTAAATATATTGCAATATATGGACAAACAATCCCTGTTTTGTTTAAAAGGGAAGGCATTTTTCAGTAGCAGTATGCTCAAAATGTCTCTGTCTTAAATATATTGATAATGGGTTAAATGCAGAGGACTTCTTGTCTGTATGGGTTAAACTACACAGGAGATTTTGATCAGATTTTGTAGCTCAGACTGTATTTGATCTTGCCATGCAACACCATGAAATTTGTTGAATCCTATAAAATCCAATCCCCTACAGCTATAATGTAAAGTCGGATGGTGAAGTTTGTTCATGCATCAATGTCTTTCAATTTCAGATTTTATCTCGTCAGATTAAGACTCACATCCGACAGTCCTGACACATCGGATTGAAAAATTTTCCATGTAGCTTACACAGCATTTTTGTATCAGTCCCATTATAATTTGACCTATGCGACTAGATACTGTGTGACCTGTAGGATTAAATCTGTCGGTGACACAATCCTACAAAATCTCCAGTGGAGTTTAGCCCTTAGGGACAGAATTCCATTTGGTCTATTACTTTGCCATGCTTCTATTTATTCTTCTACTGTATCTATTTCTCTATTCAAAGTGAAGTCTGTAATTAGGGAAACCATTTTTTTATGGTTTGAGAGGTGTTGTCACCTTGCAATAATGTTTCCTTTACAAGGATAAAGTTATAGATAAATATTGTCCTTGAAATCCCGGATTATCTCTACTCTCCCCCTCTCTGATTCTCTGTTCTATCACCGATTGGGCAAATTTGCTCATGGGCAGTTACCTATAGCTGCCAGTGTTGATAAATGGGCCCCAGAAGCACCGACGATTAGGCTGATGGGTGCAATGTCTAAGGACAAATCATTCAGTGATACAGGGAAATATAATTCTGCAAACTGTCCATGAGACCAGACATGATGAAAGCTGTTTGATATTTGTATTTGATGGAATTTTTAATTATTTACTTCAGTTGAACTATGGCCCATGTGCTCTTAAACCCTAAATTAGAGCTGCTTTATGGTTGAATATATCAGTGACCCTTGTAAGATGAAAGAGGACTAAATAGGAGACAAGATTATTTTTTCATCGGCTTGAAACTGTAAGGAAAACTATAGCCCTCAAACAAAGTAGGTCTCTATAAAAAGATATTGCATAAAACAGCTCATATGTAAAACCCTGCTTCATGTAAATAAACTATTTTCATAATAATATACTTGTTTTTAGGCATGTGCCATTGGGTAATCATAAATAGAAAACTGCCATTTTAAAAAATAAGGGCCGCCCCCTGGGACCGTATGATTCACAGTACACAGTATTCATTTTGGGGGGTATAGTTTTCCTTTAAGCAAATGTCTAATTTATAGGCTCACTAACCCCATATCAAAATTGAACTTTCTTGTCTTACTAGGAGCTATTATCAAAAGGTTGTATATTCTCAGCAATTTATCACCTTAAAAAAGGACACAGCGGGGTACAATCTCAAATTTGATATATTTTATTAATTTAAAAAGAGAAAAGAAAAGTACTAGGAGCTATGCCAGTCTTCTCTATGTTCCATTTAAACTGAAAGGAGGAAACTGATCCATCATTTTCCCTACACTTACTGGCCCAGTTCTAAAGGTTAATTGTATTTTAATAAAAGGGGACAACCATGTCATGAGAGTATTGGTTGATTTTTTAAAAAGCCTAAATCTGGTCGTCATTTATTACCGAATATAAACAAAATGGCTCTCCAACGCAAAACTATCCTGCTTAGACAAACCTTTTAACATTCAATTAGGAACCACAGGCATAACTAAGGCCCTAATTAATGATCAATTTCAATATATCTTGGTAGTATTGCTCACATTTTGGGGACCTTAACTTGAATTTGCTGTGGGGCCCAGTAACATCTCTGACTGAAACACACAGATAATGCAGAGCAGGGCCTTTTTCGGAGACTCCACCTATATAATCAATTAGTCCTGCAGTCACTGACACAAGAAATGTAAGCAAGACCTGCTGAGCTGACAGTCAATCTGTAAAATGGCAAAAAAAAATAGCAACAATAAAGTGAACTCTAAAAAAAAAATTTAGGGGGATTAATACTTCATATAAAATGGAAAATATATTCATGACAATATATATATACTGTATACCTATGCTCCATAACTTTACTCCTGGACAGCTCCTTCCAAAACTGTGCAAGTTCTTGTGTGCTGGCACTGGAGGGCTGTTCCATTTCTGCCGCCATTACTAAGAATCTGTCCTGAAGAGAGGCTACAAAGGCTGTTTTAATGACGAAAAAAAAAAAAAAAAAGGAAATTGAGTGTTGGCGTTATTGTCTGTGCAAATTTATGCAAAATGATTACAAAGTGGGAACACATTCCTCGATTACATCTGGATCGCTGAAAAAGGATGTGCTGTCTAAAAACAGTGCTATCAATCAAATGCTCATCTTCCAATGGCAAGGTCCTGACACTTTCCACATTATTAAAAATACCGGCTAGGTTTATCCTGATATGTATTCTGTGGTAATTGGTCAACTCACCTGCGTGCAGAGACACAACAATATCAACCGTCGATCCTGGTTCACAACTACTGTTACTTGGTTTGACTCTGTATTTTTCAGGAGCAGTTGTCCTCACCTAGGGGGTCAGGTTATTAGCTTGTGAACTTTTAGATCTACTTTTTAAATACAGGCACAGAGATAATAAAACACTGATAATATGTGTATCAGAAAGTAGTAGTAAGTGCCAGGAATTCAAAAAAAGTGCCCCCCAGGAATCATATGATTCACGGTGCACACAAACCAAGGGCACACATACATGTTAGGTCACGAGCCAATTAACGGACAAAGTTCTGTCTTTGCTTCCACACTTCCTGTTACAGTTAGAATTACAGGGATCATAAAGGTAAAAGATGTATAAGAATCCCCAATCTGATGCACTCTCAACCCAATGGCAACAGCCTGGGTGCAGGTCAAAAAACACATGTAATAGATACAAAAAAAACACACTCCTATAGGCAAATTTACTAAGATGCGAAGTTTCGCCAGGCGTATTTTCGCCAGCGCTCCGCAAATTCACTAAAATCCGAAGTTGCGCACAGGGGTAGCGTTAGTTTGCGAAGTTGCGCTAGCGTTAATTCGCCAAGCGAAGCGAAGTTTCGCTAGCGATGGTTCATTTGCATACGGCGCGAGAAATTCAAATTTCAATGGAGGAATACGTATCTGCACTACAAATGCCTAGAAAACCTTCAAATCAGCAAATAAAATTTTTATTTTGCCCTACACATGTGCCCACTGTCTAGGTAAGTTGCCATGAGTCAGGAAATGTAGGGGGGAAGGAGGGGAGCCCCAAAAATATTTTCGATCTTTTTCAGCCTATCACCCATCATGTAGAAAACACGCCAGCGTTTTTTGGGACTTAGAAAAAAATTTGACTTTTTTGGAAACAATCCCTATCTACTCTATTGCGCTTCGCCAGGTCTGAGGTGTCGAAGGAAGTCTAGCGTAAAAGGTAGCGTTCAGTACACTGCGCAAGTTAGTGAATTTGCGTAGTTACGTCGCTAGCAAAAATTCACCTGGCGTAAGTGTGCGAATAACACTAGCGAATTTACGCCAGCGTTCGTTAGTGAATTTGCGCAGTAACGAAAATGCCAAACGCTAGCGAATTAACGCTACCGTTCGGCGCTTAGTGAATTTGCGCCCTAGGTCTTATTTAGTGAAAAAATGTATTCAATGTTTTGGCAACAACACGTGCCGTCTTCAGGAAGGTGAACAATACACAAACAGTGTTCGTGTTTTTAAAGGTGTTAAAATGGCGCCAAACAACCATGAGTGACGTCATCATTAGGTGTCAGACATGTCAAAGAACAATAAGTGTTAAATCAAAAGAATTAAGGCTCCATTGTCCAAATAGGATATATACACACACAATCCAGGAGTTTTCCGCATACCATTTATCCTCAAATGACCTGGGTGCTAGCCACAATTAGTAGGACTGAAAGTTGACCTGTTTTTAATCGTAATAATAAATATGATGATATTTTAAAACATTTTTTAAAAAATGTCAACAAATTACATAACTTCTTAAAAAATCAACATATTCTGTACTGTGAAAATATAAGTGGGTTTGCTCAAACAGAAGGCTTCCAAAATCTACAGTACCTTAAATGCCACTGTGTTTTTGGTTACATTATTCAGCACGATGATACATTTTCGCTCCCCACTTTCCTTGGACCCAAAATGCAGCTCTTCTGCTGGACTAAAAAGAGAGCAAACAAGATTTTTAAATAGCCCTTTAGATACAGCTCTATTCATTTGCAGATAGCAAATATAGCAAACGTACTATAGTGAACAGAAACTTGTGCACAGATTCCATCAACATAAAAAATTAGATGTATGTTTGTGTATGTTTAAATTAATAATGTTATATGTTATCGATATGTGTGTGTATGATAGGAGGATCCTGCAATGCCACTGATTATTGCTGGAATATTCTTACATTATAAGCTATTCAAAATGTGTGAATTTTGACACTCAAAAATTTCGAATTTACTATTCCACCCTTGATAAATCTGCCCCTTGATCTTGCTTGTTTAGAATTGTTTTATTCTGTTTCGTAACTTGTCACTACATCTAAAACCTGGCGAGTTCATTTATAAGTCAACGGCAGAGGTCAGTTGAGTCATTTTGGAGATGTTAATAGCCTTCCTGACATTCAAGTTTTTTTTTGGGAGAAAAACTTGATGCGTAAGAATCGAATACGATTCGAATTTTCGGGTCGGAACCATTTGATCGAATATTAGACATTCCAATCTTTTCTTAATTAACCTCCCAGTCGAAATTGTGAGTATATTCGTATTTAAAAAAATTCACATGAATTAGAAATTCGACCTTTGATAAATGAGCCTCTGAATGAAAAAAAATCAAGAAAAATTAATTTTGATGAAAGTACATATATACACAACAAAGACTGTAAAGTCAAGATACCTGATATGCAAGAAAGGCCCTTTAAAAACTGTTGATGCCTTCCTGTTGTTTTTTTGCTTAATATCATTTTTGTCTAAATCCTCCTGTTTAATATGGTCTTCATTGATGCTCATCTAGGTGGAGAAATCATACAAGAATTGCAGGTGTTAATTTATGTTCAGTATTGGCTTCAATTAAAGGATAAGTCACAGAAGATTAAACTCATCAACTTCATCAATAAAGTAGAAGTACGATAAAAGTTACATTTTCATAAACCCCTAGCCACACAAGATCCAGTTTGATATCTAGGTCAGTTAAGGCAATGACACTTTCAGTCCATAAAGTGACTAACATGTACTAATAAATGTCATCAGTGCGGTCTTTAGCAAAATAATTTATGCTGGGCTGCAAAGAAAAGGTCTCCATTCACCCTTCATGGGTGTTTACAAATTCCTTAAAGGGCACCTGTTGGGTAAAAATGTTATCCCCAACCAAAGGTGAGGGCTAATAGAGCCTGCATTCCAGTTGGGGGATAACAGTAGTTTTTTTTTTTTTAAAAAAAATGTCCCCCCCGCAAGCACTATGCTACTCGCAGTGGGAGGGAGCTCCCGGAGTAAGCAGCCATGTTGTGTCACTTGCATGCGCATAAGGCGCATGTGTCATCACACATAATGAGCAATTCATGGCACATTTTTATTATGTGCATGTGAGTGACCGGACGTGGCTGGTCACACCGGGAAACTGATAAGCCCTGTAGTATACAGTATACTTAGCTTATCTGTTATCTACTATTTGTCTTGTGCTTGAATGGCTGCCCACGTGACTACACAGCAGCTTGTTTATATAAACTATAATAATCTTTCTGAAGCAAAGACCCCAGTTATACCAGTGCAGGGCAATAATACATTATTTATTAATTACTTAAAAACATTTTCATTTTTTGAAGTTATTGTTCCTTTAATATCCTTCTTAAGGACTGAAGCCCAAAACTGCACTGCATACTCATGGGGAGGCCTTACCAGGGACCAATAAAGATTTCCTAGATTTACACAACTTGTTATCCACAAAACTCCCCATTTAGTTGAATATGCATCCGAACCATTAATTTCATTAATTATGTGGCAAAAGATACCATTATTATATGTGGCAAGGGATACAAACCACTTGCATATGTAACTTGGAGAGCATGCACAGGTTTCCAGCTGTAAGTACAATAGTCGAGGATGATGCCAAACTCTAAAAGGAATTCAGTAATTTCCATATTGTCCAGTTCTGCACCCATGTACACATGTACCCAATGTAAAACTTGCTTGTAAAAATAAGCATAAAAGCAATGTTTTCGCTCAAGGTAATAGGGTGTAAGTCTTTCACCACTAAACAAACTTGGGCATTCAAAGTATTAAAAACACTCCATATTTTCAAAATGAAAAAGTCTTTATTTAAACCATGGACATAAACCACTACAAAGAACCAAGATTTTAAGCCTCAGCAGCTCCCAATCACAGTGTCTGGACTCCCAATACAGTTTACAGAACAAACGCAGATATGTCAAACTGCGTTAGCTTAAAAAAAATCTTGAGACTGCCCCTGAATTCTGTTTTGTGGTTAAACTTATTTGAAGTGGCAGCTATCTGCAGTGTTCAGAAGCTTCCAAGTAGACTTTGCCTTCAACATTCTCTGGAATTTGGTAGCGATAGATAAAAAGGGGGATTTCACACTTTCAGAAAACATATCAAAACATTAACTGTTTCAACTATGTAGAACAGAAAGCTTTAGGAAGGACTACAATACACAAATATGTGGCCAGTTTACAGATCTGCCCGTTAGATCAAATGCATTCCCATATATGATCATCAGTCCATGTACAGACAGCTTTAGACATGAATTTTTATCTACCAACAAAAAATATGATGTATTTAAAATTTTTAGTCTGGTCTGCACACCCTTCCTAGAATGCTTTGAAATAAATCTCCATTTTTAAAAACACTTTGCCAGAATTAAAATATAAATCATAAAACAAAAAAATTAAGCAGTAGCACGTGTGTTTTTTTGTATAACGTGTTTGTGTTAAAACATTTTAAAGGAAAACTATACCCCCCAAACAATGTAGGTCTCTATTAAAAGATACTGAGTAAAACAGCTCATGTGTAAAACCCTGCTTCATGTAAATGAACCATTATCATAATAATATACTTTTTTAGTAGTATGTGCCATTGGGTAATCATAAATAGAAAAGTGCCATTTTAAAAAATAAGGGCCGCCCCCTGAGATCGTAAGATTCACTGTGCACACATACAAACCACATGTAAGGTCACATGAGCCAATTAACAGACAGAGTTCTGCCTTTTGCTTCCTCACTTCTTCCTGTTACAGTTAGTGTTGTAGTATTTCTGGTCAGGTGATCTCTGAGGCAGCACAGATACAGTCACGAAATGGTGGCTCAAGGCAAGAGATGTAAAAGGGCAATATTTATGTAAATATATATTCCAGTTTGGTAAGATTCTTTAATATGTCATTCAATCTGTTGCTTAAGTATTCATTTTGGGGGTATAGTTTTCCTTTAAATAATTCTTCCTTTCCATCTGCATGTATAACAAGACATTTTCAATGCCCGATGTAGGAGCAAAACAGGGCTACATAATGCTGTGTTATGGATGGCAATAGATACGTTATTGGAGGTGTTCAGTTTCCTCTGTGCGTCAGACAAAAAAAACTTGTAAGCGTTTTGGGGGCATTCTATACTTGTAACACTCATGGTAACAACACTTAAATAAGTAAGACCCCACCACCGCCCCCATTGCATTGAATACCTCTATAAAGTAGTAGGAACATGTCTAAAAGATGTTTTGTACTACTTTCATGATTGTTGCCCCAAAACCTTGCTGACACCACCCAGGAAACCTGTAGCTCTCTGTAGGATGCCAGCAAAACAGTAAGTAGATAACCCAACAGGGAACTACACTAGTTTTTTTTTCTGGGAGGACCACTAGGTTTCCCCCTCCCAACATGGACCACTGAGGTCCAAGCTAACCTGGTCTTGAGAAAGGAGAAACCAAACAAGCATATTAAAAAACCTTCTATGACTAGGGTTGATTTGAGGGAAGATTTAGTAACGGTTCAGCAGTTTGTATTTGGGTTGACTGGGCCAAAATGGAAGGTAATGATGTAAATGAATGAGTTTAGCAACTTTATCTCCCAATGTGTAGTTAATGTGTGAAGCACAAAAATATAAGCAGGGAAGAGGAGAAATGGTCAGTTTGGGGTATTTTCATGTTTCAGTAATTAAAGGCAGTTAAAACTATTACAACATTTCAAAACACAGCTGGAATAACATCCTTTTAGTGATGAAGCAATTTAGGAAAAGTTTATATGTGTGTGGTGGGGTTATTATTATAATAAATTAATTTAGCTGCCAGGTCATGTGACCACAAAAGTCCGATCAAAAGATACATTGCAGCATTGTAACTTTTAACACACTTATTAAGCTAGGGTTAGCAACAGCATGGTTCATAGCTCCCATCCATCTGCCAAATAACAGAAACCTTGAGTTTTAAAAGCTCACATGATCTGTATTTGCACGATGTTTAAAGAGAGAATAATATTGCGTTACTTATACTCTTCTGTTTGCACACAGAGCGTTTACCAAGATTGTGCTTAAAGGTTGTGTGAATTTGACAGGGACAGTAGACTGTTAGCTCCATTGAGGCAGGGAATAATGTGAATGGTGTACAGTAGAACATTTTACAGAGGACCGGAAAAAAAAAAATGCTTTGAAATCTGGGAAAACGTAAAATCAGGGAAATATGTAATGCATAATATATAGGCAGGTTCACAAAGAAAGTAAAATGAGGGAAAACTTCAGGAGATATAACATTGAGGTTTCACTGTATAGTATATGTAAAACTCTTTGTATCATGTTGTTGTTATATAATAAAGCTCATTATGCCCAGAACAAATAATATATGTACAACATAGAAACAGCAAAATATGAAAGTAGAAAAAAAGATTTTCATCTTATTTAGTCTCTACTAAGTACATACTATACATATTAACCCAGGAGGCACATATGTCACACACAAAACAAAATTGCTTGTTTGATGTCCCTTTTGCCCTTATTATGATGTAAAACCATTACTGGTCACTATGATGAACCTCTAATCCTCATCATTTCCATAGCTCTTTTAGTAACATTTTATATATTATATTGCCAAGTAATCAGATTTGATGCTTTTCAAATATAAACTTGGTCTGCAGCAAAACCCACACCCCTCTTCTCGCAGTTGTTCTGTGAATACACATCCCAGATCTTTATATAGTCTGGTGGATTTACTTTGTTTCATATCCGTGCTGTTGTCAAGAACAAAATGGCACATATTTCCCTTGTTTCATTTATCACAGGATAACTATATATTTAAAACAGTATTGAAGTACAAATTTTAAACACTATTAATCCATGAATATATTTTTTAAGGAAAAAGGAAATTAAGAAGACACAGTTCAATCTACAATATTGTAGGTTTAAACATAATATAGCAAATACATTTCTGTCTGGCTTCAACAGAAACCGTGCAAGAGCATTGGGACCATACTTTTTATGCTAACAAGGCAATGAGCTGTGCTAAATAAAGTCAATATGCGACATACTTAACAATTTCAAATATTATTGTAGTTTGTAGTATCATAAAATTTAAAACAGCAGTGCGGGTGTGTGAG
Organism: Xenopus petersii; assembly: GCA_038501925.1. Classification (NCBI taxonomy): domain Eukaryota; kingdom Metazoa; phylum Chordata; class Amphibia; order Anura; family Pipidae; genus Xenopus; species Xenopus petersii. Next base: position 8,743,376 of record CM076675.1, on the reverse strand, counting down.
CCAGGATTTTGTAAAGTGAACACAGCAACATCGGTGCATCATCAGCAACAGGAGCCAGAGATACGGTGGGGCTCATTTATCAACACTGGGCAAATTTACCTATAGCAACCAATCAGTGATTAACTTTTTAAAGCCAGCTGCAAGAACAATGAAAGCAGCAATCTGATTGGTTGTTATGGGTTACTGCCCATGGGCAAATTTGCCCAGTGTTGATAAATGACCCTCAGTGTGTTCATTGATTGCTTATATTTGCTTCATAACCATTGGGTAAATTACTTCATTTCCACGCAGAGGCTCTCTCCACTAGCTGGGAGAATACGGTGTAAACATAATATAGTGAATAAAGTACCCCCTTTTGTAAAATACAGTGGTGTGCAAAACTATTTGCCCCCTTCCTGATTTCTTATTCTTTTGCATGTTTGTCACACTTAAATGTTTCTGCTCATCAAAAACCATTAACTATTAGTCAAAGATAACATAATTGAACACAAAATGCAGTTTTTAAATGAAGGTTTATGTTATTAAGGGAGAAAAAAAACTCCAAATCTACATGGGCCTGTGTGAAAAAGTGATTGCCCCCCTAGTTAAAAAATAACTTAACTGTGGTTTATCACACCTGAGTTCAATTTCAAAGGTTATAAAGCCATTTCTAAAGCTTTGGGACTCCAGCGAACCACAGTGAGAGCCATTATCCACAAATGGCAAAAACATGGAACAGTGGTGAACCTTCCCAGGAGTGGCCGGCCGACCAAAATTACCCCAAGAGCGCAGAGACAACTCATCCGAGAGGCCACAAAAGACCCCAGGACAACATCTAAAGAACTGCAGGCCTCACTTGCCTCAATTAAGGTCAGTGTTCACGACTCAAGGCTCGTCTCAATTTTGCTAAAAATCATCTCAATGATTGCCAAGACTTTTGGGAAAATACCTTGTGGACCGACGAGACAAAAGTTGAACTTTTTGGAAGGTGCGCGTCCCGTTACATCTGGCGTAAAAGTAACACAGCATTTCAGAAAAAGAACATCATACCAACAGTAAAATATGGTGGTGGTAGTGTGATGGTCTGGGCTTGTTTTGCTGCTTCAGGACCTGGAAGACTTGCTGGGATAGATGGAACCATGAATTCTACTGTCTACCAAAAACTCCTGAAGGAGAATGTCCGGCCATCTGTTCGTCAACTCAAGCTGAAGCGATCTTGGGTGCTGCAGCAGGACAATGACCCAAAACACACCAGCAAATCCACCTCTTAATGGCTGAAGAAAAACAAAATGAAGACTTTGGAGTGGCCTAGTCAAAGTCCTGACCTGAATCCTATTGAGATGTTGTGGCATGACCTTAAAAAGGCGGTTCATGCTAGAAAACCCTCAAATAAAGCTGAATTACAACAATTCTGCAAAGATGAGTGGGCCAAAATTCCTCCAGAGCGCTGTAAAAGACTCGTTGCAAGTTATCGCAAACGCTTGACTGCAGTTATTGCTGCTAAGGGTGGCCCAAACAGTTATTAGGTTCAGGGGGCAATTACTTTTTCACACATGAAAATGTAGATTTGGATTTCTTTTCTCCCTAAATAATAAAAACCCTCATTTAAAAACTGCATTTTGTGTTTACTTGTGTTATCTTTGACTAATAGTTAAATGTGTTTGATGATCAGAAACATTTTGTGTGACAAACATGCAAAAGAATAAGAAATCAGGAAGGGGGCAAATAGTTTTGCAAAAACTATATATGGATATTATAAGTTACCGAGGAGTTTCATGACCATATAAAAACACGAGGCCGAAGGCCGAGTGTTTTTATACAGGTCAGGAAACTCTGAGATAACTTCTAATATCCTCATATTTTGCAACTGGGGGTACTTTATTTATTATAATACACAAGTTTCGGTGAGTCATGTGACAGAAATGACATCAGAACTCACCGTTTATAACTGATGACATCAGAACTCACCGTTTATAAGGATATCATTTACAAGATATTCATGGCTTTTGTGTATTATAACAGTTTATTACACAGTATAGATTTTACATGTTATTCTTAAAATGTACATAATCAATCAATTGCATTTTCTACACTACAAGTATGGGTCCATTAGCAAGTCAAGTTTTTACAGACCATCGTGTTAAGGTGGCCATACACGGGCCGATAAAAGCTGCCGACAGACCGTGTCGGCAGCTTATTGGCCCGTGTATGGGGGCCCCCGACGGGCTTCCCCCATCGAGATCTGGCCGAAAGTCGGCCAGATCTCGATCGGATGGGGTTAAAAATCCCGTCAGATCGCGGCCGCATCTGTTCGTTGATGCGGTCCCGCGATCCGACCGCCCGTTTGTGAGAGCTGGATCCGATCGTTGGGCCCTAGGGCCCACGATCGGATCTGCCCGATATTGCCCACCTTCAAGGCCAAACGAGTGGATCTATCCGTGTATGGCCACCTTTATTCGACTGGATTAAAGTCAGTACATATGGATATAAATTCATGTCTACTGATGCTTTCAAAATAACCAAAGATCTACTGATCAGATAACCCAGTAATTGCCTTGATATACAATTTTAATGAGTATAATACAAACATTACATAACAGTCAGTGACAGGTAGGCAAACTCCTTCAAAGAACATCTAGTATATGCATTTTCAGCACAGTAAATTCAGTGATTAGACAAAGAACCATGACTTGATCATTCCTCATATAGGCAGACATTCTATTTAGTCTTTAAAGGGGGATGTTCACCTTTTAGTATGATGTAGACATTGATATTCTAAGACAATTTGCTATTGGTCTTCATTTTTTTTTCTTTTTATGGTTTTTCCATTATTTAGCTTTCTGTTCAGCAGCCCTGCACGTTGGTATTTCATCTGGTTGCTAGGGACACATTTACCCTAGCAACCAGGCAGTGGTTTGAAGGAGAGACAGGGATATAAGTAGGAGAGGATCTGTATAGAACATTAAGTAATAAAAAGTAATAATAGTGATAAAATTGTAGCCTCACAGATCAGTAGTGCTCACCTGCCAGGTCAGTGACCCCTGTTTGAAAACTGCAAAGAGGCAGAAGATAAAGGCAAATAATTACAACATTTGAAAAAATAATAATGATGACCAATTGCAAAGTTGATATGCGTAGCACATTCTATAACATACAAAAACCTTACTTAAAGGTGAACCACCCCTTTAAGAGAATAACCCGTTTAGAAATGAAGAACACCAATATACAAACAGCATTAAGTTAGTCGATTTTGAGTAAATATCCCATTTTCTTTAGTGCAAGCAGAAAAATCTTCATCCTGAAAAACAAAAAACACAGTTGAGAAATATATCTCTTTATAGATCTATATCTATATCTATATATATATATATATATTTTTTTTTTTAAGTTTTGTATATATATATATATATATATATATATATATATATATATATATATATATATATATTTTTTTTTTTTTTAAATTCATAAATAAGTTGTGAGAAATGCAGTGAGTTCTTAGCATTCCATTAGAAACTGAACTAAACTTCCATGACATTCCACAACAGCAGAAGCTTCTAGCAGCTCAATAACTGCTGGCAGCACATGATGACTTTATTTTACTGTAAATAACAAATAAGCCAATTAATTTATATTCTTATACTACGTTGTTCATTGGGGCATGGAGGTTAAAAATTGGGGTTTATTTAGGTCACATATGAGAAAGGTACTTGCAACACTGTAAAAGTTCAGAGATACAAAAACCCTGATCTTTCACTGAAGATGGGGCATAACAGCAAGAGAAATATTGCAATTGTTACTGAAGCTTAAATAAAACCACCGAAGGAGAAAAATGCAATTTAAGACATGATTAAGCGTGACACATTACATTTTCAGGAGGCACACTGAAAATGAAATATCAGGATAGGGGTTCTAAACAGTAATTAAATGACTGATCACTGGGTGGTTGAAATATGAACAGATTATAAACAGAACACCCTTAAGCCAGGGAATTTGATTTTTTTTTTTAAAGTGAAACCGAATTTCTGCTATAAATCTTTATGGTTAATATAAGGCAACAGAAAGGCCTAGAGCTCTAGGATTTTACTAACTACAATTATTGTTAAACATCCAAAAAGTATTTAGAAAAAATTGTGTGCATAAAGCCATATTAGCTGTTTACTGGTCATTTCTTGAGCCAAGAACTGATAAATATTGCCTTTACCAATTAAAATAGTGTTGCACTGCTCACATAAACTACTCTGAACAGTTATCAGCTGGGACAGGTATAATATCGGTGTCTAAAAACCAACTTAAATCATGCAATGCTATGCGCCGAACACAGTTTTAATCACTGGCTTTAAAGGAGAACTAAAGCTTAACTAGAGAAGTAGGTAGAAATGTTGTACATTATGTTTTGAGTTTCTGTACCAGCCCAAGGCAACCTCAGCCCTTTAGCAGTAAAGATCTGTGTCTCCAAAGATGCCCCAGTAGCTCCCCATCTTCTTTTCTGCTGATTCACTGCACATGCTCTGTGCTGCTGTCACTTACTGAGCTTAGGGACCCACTCACAATATACAGTACACATAGAATAGAAATGTCACAATATAAGGCTGATTAGTAATTAATAGACATAATTACTACATGGCAGCACAGAGACCAGTGCAATTAGCATCAGAATTGAATAATCAGCAAACCTGTAGCATCAGCTTATATAACAGCCAGGGAAGCTCATTTTCTGCTGGATAATTAGTGACGAGCCCTAAGCTTAGCTTCTCAACAGCCAATCAGAGCCCACTGAGCATGTGAGTGTCACAGACACTTTCCAAGATGGTGACCCCCTGTGACAAGTTTGAAGTCCTGGATCATTGCTGCTATTGACAAGCTGAAACTTTAGCCTTGTGCAATAAGTTCCCTATATAAAATGGCATTTTTAGCCCTATTCATTTTTACTGTTTAGTTCTCCTTAAAGCCAAACACAAGGGTCTGGCCCATTTGCCCAAAACAATGGTAATTAATGAAGGGAAGGCCTGCCTGTTTAAGAACCAGAAGCACACAGAGCCAGATTACCTGTTGTACCATATTTGCATTGTGTTTTGACATTGGTGATGTGCCATTTTTTTGGCTGGTCTTTATGTGTCTGAGTGAATTTAGGTGGAGGGAAAGAGCAAGGGCCCTATTTTATGCAGCTCTGCAAGCACATCTTTCTTTATGGCTGGATGCTTTATTGGGTTGGCTTTTATATGGTGTCAAGAATCTGCCAAATACTATTCTAAACATATGGAGAAAGAATAAACATTGGTTGCAATGTGCAAACCTTCAGGAGGGCCAGAAAAAAATGGTGGTTACTCACCCCTCTGCGCAGGTCCTGTCCACGGAGTTCACAGGCGCTATCTTCTCCCACGTGGAAATCTGAAAACTTTGTGACATTCGGCACATGCGCAGTAGATCCGTACCTGTAAATGTTCCTACTGCGCATGCGACAGAAGACGCCGGTCAAAGCAGGAAGAAGACCACGTGGGAGAAGATGGCGCCTGTGAACTCTGTGGACAGGACCTGCGCAGAGGGGTGAGTAACAAGTTAGGGGCATTTGCCCAGGGGGACAGGTAGGCCAGGGGGGAGGAGGGCAACACAGGGGAGGGGTTTTGCGCCCAGGGGGTTTCCTTCTCCTTTAAGTTTGCACTTAGTGTGTAGGAAGTAAATGAACATAGAAAATGTTCTTTTATCTTTAAATTCATTTGCACAATGAGACTTTACCATTGCAGTTCCTGCTCACATGTCACTCATGTGACAAACTTTCAGCAGTGGTGTTATATTCGGTTCCTCTTCGGCCAGACCTTCAGACAAAGCAGTCGCTAGCTGAAACAGCAATGCAAGTAAAGCAAAGTCAGAATTTACATGAGCACTAAATTAGATGTTTGGAAACATTTAAAAATGATATAATTATAGAAATGTATTTGAAACTTACAGCTTAGACAGTGGGAAGAATTCCAAGATCTTTTCATTTGGTTTTCATTTGTAAGGAAAAGAAAATGGAGGAGCACATAACAGTGAATATAGTGAAAAGGGGACAGGCGCTGAGAATAGCTGGGAGAGAGGTAGGAATAGCAATAACCGCAGAAATGTAATAACGATGTATCAAGCTGGTCTCTCCTTTTCTCTTTGGCTTCAAGCAGTATTTCTTCTTATGACATGGTTTCTTGAGTCTACGTGGTGATCAGTAGCTGCAGGGTGTTAGATACTGAAAGTAGCTCTGTATCAGTTTACATAATGTTAAAGGATTAATATTATTGGGTTGCAGTTTTTATTATATACAGACACAAACAGGTTATTGATACTTAAGTAAAGAAGCCAATCAAATCTGATTTATATACCAGTCAGCAAAGCAGAGTTTTATTTAGCACGGTTAAAGCTACAGCCGTACATTGTGCTCGCATGTCTAGGATAATACATTTAAAACACTTTTATTATAAAAAAAAAAAAAAAAGTAGAGTTGACAAATAACAACCAATTTATTATTTTTATTTATGGTATATTAATTGGTATGGAATTGTGCCCATTGGAATGCCATACTTGAAGTGCTTATGGATTCCAGCAGTCCCAGTATGGAGCACCTCTATAGGTGTAGGTGTGTATGTGTCATGTGACATCCTTTACATGGCAGGCCCAACATGTGCAGGTATGCCTACCATTCCCAAATATCTGCACCTGTGATCAGTGGGTATGTTCTTGCTGAAATGATTGGAAGATAAAGTGCATTCTGCCTTTAAAAAATGGCAAACTGTCCATCTTTGCACATATGCCTATAATGTGCATTTAGTGATACACAAACTGCTGCATTTTAAACCCGTGTAGTAAACTTTAGAAGCTAGCGTGCAATTTGATCAGTTTAGAGCAGTTATGCTATTATTATCTGTTATTAATATAGTGCCAGCACACTTACGCAGATATTACAGAAATTAAGCACTTATAGAGATTACACATCAGACGCCAGTCCCTATCCCAGAGTTTATAATCCAAGATAGCTATCAAATTCACCCACAGCAGGGCCAGCTTCATCAGGAGCTGGTTAGCCCATTGAGAACATACAAACTCCTTTCAAACAGTGTCCAAGCCAAAATCAAACTCAGGATCCCAGCAGTGCAAGACAGAAAGGCTCCCAATGAGCCACTGTGCTGCCATATAATAAAATATAACTGCTGTATCTAGTATTAAACTCCACTTACAGAATACTATACCCAAAATTCACAAAAATACTTGGAAGAAAATTAATTTTTTTTATTGTGTGGCATCACCCTGCAACATTTGTTTAGGACACAAAGGACTGAGGGTGAGGGTATGGAATCTTACATTCAACATTAAGCTCAATGTGCCATTTCCTTCTACATATATTTATGAAATTTGTGGCACAAAGCAGCCTAGTCATTGTAATGGTAATTCCAGTCATTGGTATTTCTGATCATCTGTCAGGTAAATATTTTCATTATTAAATAACTATACAAATAAGATAAAAAATATTTTAATTGAAAACTTCCTCCTTTTTTAATAACCAGTTGCACGTCACAGGGCACAGCAAAGCCTCTGGTTTAGAAAAGCCTTATAAAATGGCTTTAAAGTAGGAGGAAAAGCTAAAACTAAGTAAGTTTTATCAGAAAGGTCTATATAAATACAACAGTAAACTCTCAAATTAATGCTGTTCTGAGTCCTCTGTCAAAAGAAACAAAGCATTTCTTTCCTTCTATTGTGTACTCATGGGCTTCTGTATCAGACTTCCTGTTTTCAGCTTAAACCTCCAGGGCTAGGGCTTGAGCATGCTCAGTTTGCTCCTCTCTTCCCCCTCCCTCCTCCCAAACCTGCTGTTATCTGAGTCCAGAGCTATAAGTGAGCAGGGAGAGACTCTGGCAGGAATTGATGTCACACCAAGCCAATATGGCAGCTGCTATCCTAAACAAACAGAGAGGGATTCTAACGCTGGTTGCTCTCTCCAGACTATTGGAGCTCTATCCAACTCAGGTGAATCACACTTTTGTTCCCTGGTGCTCACAAGCACTCCTTTCCATGGCCCCTCATCCTCCTCCACTCCAGGAGGTCTCTATGGGGAAGCAGCACTGAGGAGTTGCTTAATACCTCCTTTTAACTACCACCGGTGGTTAATTACCTCTAACTGCCTTTAGCTTGGCAGCTGCAAACCCCTTACATGGAGCATGGGATGGAAGCCCACCCTGCTCTCCTTCATCCACTCCAGGGACCCTTAATCCATCTTTTACTAAACTGGTTTACCACTTAAACAGCTTAACTAGCTGCAGCGATACACATTTCCCTGGAGTTTCTTATTTCACCAGCCTAATGCTGGTGAAATACACATGATATTGTGCACTTTTGACAAACATATCTTACAATATATTTATATATATATATATATATATATATATATATATATATATATATATATATATATATATATATATATATATATATATCTCCCTCTCTTTCTCTCTCGTCTGATAACAAATTTTGCAAATTCTTGCAAAACACCAACTGCTAAAATATTTACTACTCATTAGAATTCAGTGCCAAAGAAGTACATATTCTCTCTTTATTAATTCACCTAAGGTACTGTATAGAACCATTCATTTTAGTGTACATTAAATAATTAGTAGCCAATTTTCAGTTGTTTTACATTAACCCTCTTATAAATATAACTTTTTCTACCTCAAAATGGTGTCCATAGTAAGCTAGTTTGAACAAATGCAACCGTCTATGTAGCTCACTGCAAAATACTCTGTGACACAGACATGGTACATTACTGATCTAAAGCGTTCTTTTAATATTTATTTCAGCAGTAATAATCAAAGTTTTTCCAAATAATTATTGGTGTTCATATGCATAAAAATGGCAGATGAAAGTAAGGTAATAGAAGGCTTGCGAAAAGTCAACAAAGGGGAAAAAAGTAAATGTACAAGTTGCAATATCATATTGATTCTAGTGACACTGTATCGTGAATTTTAGCACGGACATAAATGAAATGACATTCGGCATGACACACTTGTAAAACAAGCAACCTTGGTGCAACAAAAAGGGAAAATTGCAAATTTAGAGTTTAGTAAGATAATCTGGAAAGTAAATGATTGTTGGTATTTGCAAAGAAGAAGGTTACAGGGCGTTTTATATTCACACAATTGAATTATGATAAATATATACCAAGGATATGCTAATAATGCATTGATTTAACCCCAACACTCTCGCTTCACATCTCTTGAGATTTAGAATACTAACCTAGTAAATACCTTTGTAACCTATGTATTTACATTGTATAATTACAGGAGATACATTTTGAAAAATGATGCTAAAAAGACCTTTAGCAGAAAGGTTACCTTTTTTGACACGATTGAATCGGCTGAGTCTGATTCGCTCAGTTTGCTTTCAGAATCATCTTCACTTGCTATTGGACCATTCTCACACAACGGCGTTTGAAAGTCATCGTCGGGTAATGGAGGATAACTGTACTTGAAGGGATCCTACATTTTTCAAAGAAGAAAAAAAGGTCAGAAAACACATCAGTGTAATCACAGGAATGAACTTGGTGAAATCAACATCAGATCTATGTAGAGATGCACCGAATGCACTATTTTGGACTCGGCCGAATCCTTCTCAATTAACACCTAATTGAATCTGAATCCTGAAGGGTGGGAAGGGGAAAGATTTTTTACTTCCTTGTTCTATGACTAAGGGGCACATTTACTTGCTCGAGTGAAGGAATAGAATAAAAAAAACATAGAATTTTGAATTTTTTTTGGCTACTTCGACCATCGAATTGGTTACTTCGACCTTCGAATCAAATGATTCGAACTAAAAATTTTTGAATATTCGTCCATTCGATAGTCGAAGTACTGTCTCTTTAAAAAAAACTTAGACCCCCTACTTCGCCACCTAAAACCTACCGAACCTCAATGTTAGCCTATGGGGAAGGTCCCCATAGGCTTTTTAATTTTTTTTTGTCGTATAAAAATCGTTTCATCGATTTGATTAGAAGTATTTAATCGTTCGATCAAACTAATTGTGGTAAATCCTTCGACTTCGATGTCGAAGGATTTACCTTCGGCAGTCGAACATCGAGGGTTAATGAACCGTCGATATTCGACCATATGTAAATCTGCCCCTAAAAGTCACAGGATTTCCCTCCCCGATTCGGATTCAGTTCAGCGGGTGAAAAATCCCATTCCATCATCAAATTAAGCCCATAATGAACTAGCCATCAATTCTGCTTCACCAGCAAATGAATGTCACAATGTGAAAATTCCGTTTCCAACAGGGAATAGAATGTAAATTGTTATACAAGCTTAATTTGCAGGAATGTTATTAACTTTGGCTAAAATTTTTGAAAATTCAGCATGTTTTATGTACAGTGGTGTGCAAAACTATTTGCCCCCTTCCTGATTTCTTATTCTTTTGCATGTTTGTCACACTTAAATGTTTCTACTCAACAAAAACCGTTAACTATTAGTCAAAGATAACATAATTGAACACAAAATGCAGTTTTTAAATGAAGGTTTACGTTATTAAGGGAGAAAAAAAATCCAAATCTACATGGGCCTGTGTGAAAAAGTGATTGCCCCCCTTGTTAAAAAATAACTTAACTGTGGTTTATCACACCTGAGTTCAATTTCAAAGGTTATAAAGCCATTTCTAAAGCTTTGGGACTCCAGCGAACCACAGTGAGAGCCATTATCCACAAATGGCAAAAACATGGAACAGTGGTGAACCTTCCCAGGAGTGGCCGGCCGACCAAAATTACCCCAAGAGCGCAGAGACAACTCATCCGAGAGGCCACAAAAGACCCCAGGACAACATCTAAAGAACTGCAGGCCTCACTTGCCTCAATTAAGGTCAGTGTTCACGACTCCACCATAAGAAAGAGACTGGGCAAAAACGGCCTGCATGGCAGATTTCCAAGGCGCAAACCACTTTTAAGCAAAAAGAACATTAAGGCTCGTCTCAATTTTGCTAAAAAACATCTCAATGATTACCAAGACTTTTGGGAAAATACCTTGTGGACCGACGAGACAAAAGTTGAACTTTTTGGAAGGTGCACGTCCAGTTACATCTGGCGTTAAAGTAACACAGCATTTCAGAAAAAGAACATCATACCAACAGTAAAATATGGTGGTGGTAGTGTGATGGTCTGGGGTTGTTTTGCTGCTTCAGGACCTGGAAGACTTGCTGTGATAGATGGAACCATGAATTCTACTGTCTACCAAAAAATCCTGAAGGAGAATGTCCGGCCATCTGTTGGTCAACTCAAGCTGAAGCGATCTTGGGTGCTGCAGCAGGACAATGACCCAAAACACACCAGCAAATCCACCTCTGAATGGCTGAAGAAAAACAAAATGAAGACTTTGGAGTGGCCTAGTCAAAGTCCTGACCTGAATCCTATTGAGGCATGACCTTAAAAAGGCGGTTCATGCTTGAAAACCCTCAAATAAAGCTGAATTACAACAATTCTGCAAAGATGAGTGGGCCAAAATTCCTCCAGAGCGCTGTAAAAGACTCGTTGCAAGTTATCGCAAACGCTTGACTGCAGTTATTGCTGCTAAGGGTGGCCCAACCAGTTATTAGGTTCAGGGGGCAATTACTTTTTCACACATGAAAATGTAGATTTGGATTTCTTTTCTCCCTAAATAATAAAAACCCTCATTTAAAAACTGCATTTTGTGTTTACTTGTGTTATCTTTGACTAATAGTTAAATGTGTTTGATGATCAGAAACATTTTGTGTGACAAACATGCAAAAGAATAAGAAATCAGGAAGGGGGCAAATAGTTTTGCACACCAATGTATAAGCCTTGATGTGATATTAACACCAGACTTTTTATCATCTCCTTCAAAGCTGTACAAATACTATAGCTCAGACTAGATATACTTGATGGTGGGGATATATTAAAATGGATATTGTATTAAAAAGGGTCAGTGAATATTTCACAACTTAGAAGCAGAAATACTTGGTTTAAAACACATATTAGATTGTATAATAATAAATTGTAACTCTAACACACCAAGTACTGATCTTAATTTGTTTTGTGATGTTTCTTCATTTAAAAAACAAAACACTAATGCTTAAGTTTGTGTCATTTTGGTGGTGATTTGTAATGATTGGCGAATTTGCAGCGAATTTGTGCGATTCGCCGCCGGCAGAAAAATTAGCGAAATGCCGCAAAAATTCGCTGGCGAAAATTCGTCAGCGTCAAAAGAAGAATTTCAGAAAAAAACGGACGCCGGCGCCGATTCGCCCATCACTAGTTATTTGTCAGTAGGTGAGGCCAGACCCAAAGAAACATAATACCCTTAAACTCTGGGATAAAAGCTCTGCTTCAGGCAGAAATACTGGGATACCAATAGAAAAACTCACTACAGTGTTTAGATATTGTCCTGTCTCTCCTGGTACCTGCCATAGATATCTGGCTTTCTACTGGAAACAGAGATAGATAATTTCAGCCATTTAGACTAGGGATGCACCGAATCCAATATTTTGGATTCTGCAGATCCCCTGAATCCTTCGCGAAAGATTCAGCCGAATAAAGAACCAAATCCTAATTTGCATATGCAAATTAAGGGTGGGAAGGGGGGAAAAATGTACTTCCTTGTTTTGTGACAAAAAGTCTCGTGATTTCCCTTCCATACCCGAATATGCATATGCAAATTAGTATTCGGTCCGGCCAGGCAGAAGGATTCAGTTGAATCCGAATCCTGCTGTAAAAGGCCGACTCCTGGATTTGGTGCATCCTTAATTAAAGGGATACTGTCGTGGAAAAACATGTTTTTTACAAAATGTATCAGTTAATAGTGCTACTACAGCAGAATCCTGCATTGAAATCCATTTTTCAAAACAAGAAATGGATTTTTTTATATCTAATTTTAAAATTTGCTATGGGGCTAGACATTTTGACATTTCCCAGCTGCCCTCAGGTCATGTGACTTGTGCTCTGATAAACTTCAGTCACACTTTACTGCTGCACTGCAAGTTGGAGTGATGTCATTACCCCTCCCTCCTACAAGCTGCTGTAATGTAAATAGAGCCTTGTCTGCTGAGCCTGTCAATTGAACAATAGGCAGGAATCAATATAAGCTCCCACTGACACCACTTCAGAAGGACTGAAATAAGATAGTCCTGTGATCACTGCCCCCACTTACCTTTCAAAAAAAAAAAAAATATATATATATATATATATATATATATATATATATATATATATATATATATATATATATATATATATATATATATATATATATATATATACACACACACAATTCATTTTGGGCACTGGAAAAAATATTTTATATAGATAGTTTATTATATTTGTTTACACAAAAATGAATGGCAGAAACACAGGAGTACACTCTTAGGACTGATGACAGGGAATAGAAAAAAGGATAAAATAAGGAGGACATACGTGAAAACCAGGAAAATTTAAGAGGAAGTCTAGGAAGGGTTAAAATAGCTTAGGAGAAAGGAGGCAGTAAGCAGTTAATGAAAAAAGAAGTATTGCAGGCAGGAAAGGAGCAAGGTCTGTGCGAGGTGGATAGCAGAGGAGACTCACAGCTCCTTTACCTCATCTAGTAACCAGTAAAACTAACTAGGAAGGCAGCAAGGAGAGAAAGTTCCCCCCTCCAAAGGAAAGCAGAGAACAAACTTACAGAACGGCAGGAGCTTTGATAGTGTCTGTGGGAGGAGGGGCTGCTAGTGCAGCTGTAGAGCAGGACGTAGGAAAGTGAAAGTAATTGCTTCCCTGCAAACCATGTGACCTCTCTCCTCCAAACATCACACGCATGGGCAGAGAGGGGAGGGGGAGTGTACAGCTAGATTCTCATGTCGTGGTGCGACCTGGCTTTTCATTACAGAGTGGCTGCCTCCAAGCACACAGGTAATGCTGTGCCTGCTGTTAGAGCAGCACAGGATGAATGTGTAATGAGCAGAAATGGAAGCCCCCATGACAAAATACAAACTAAAATAACTTATGCATGGATTTGTGGATTAACATTTTATTTGCCAGACAGTGTTTATGGATGTATGTTTTTTATAAAAATGCAAAAAAAAAAATTTTAAATGACGACAGATTCCCTTTAAGACCAGTGGGCTTCAAGTATGAAAACTGAAAGGAAAACACTTACAGTTCCTCCCATGTGTGGTGGCAAGTATTCAATGCTGATGTAGTCTTGAACTTGATTCTTATTCACAAATTTCAGCACATTTATAGCCTCTGGACCAAGCCAACTTTTCACAATTTTGAAGGCAGCTTATAAGAAAAGAAAGGAAAAGTAACTAAACAGAAAACCAAAAAAGCAGCAGATGTAATACATACAGGATTATTGAGAAAAGGCGAGATGTCAATATTTACCAGCACATTTTTGGTTATAAATAACAGAGTAGAAAGTGGAATTCAAATATTATTCATAAAAGAGCAAGATATAAAAAGCGGTCTCTAAACAAATGTCACAAAAACTGTAAAACAAAAGAAATTAAAAAGGTCTCATTTCGCGAGATGGGAGACATACATAAACTTATTTCTTTTTATGGGAGAGCCAATTGGTAGTTAAAAAAATAAAATTTCCTAGAAAGATGCATCAGTGAAGAGTGAAAGAAGTACATAATTACTCTACATAATCGAAACATTTATGAATCAAGGAAAATTGTTTAATGCAAATACAAAAGACAGCCAAATCTCATGTTGGTTATATATTGTAAATTTTATTTTAAACAGTACATATCATTAAAAGATTCAGAGAATCATGAGAAGGATCTTGGGGTTTTTGTAGATAACATGTTGTCTAATTCTGGGCAGTGTCATTCTGTGGCTACTAAAGCAAATAAAGTTCTTGTATAAAAAAGCGCATTAACTCAAGGGATGAAAACATAATTATGTCTCTTTATAGGTCCCTGGTGAGGCCTCATCTGGAGTATGGGGGCAGTTTTGGACTCCAGTCCTTAAGAGGGATATAAATGAGCTGGAGAGAGTGCAGAGACTAAGTGCAACTTAACTGGTTAGAGGGAGGGAAGAGTTAAATTATGAGGGGAGACTGTCAAGGTTGGGGTTGTTTTCTCTGGAAAAAAGGTGCTTGTGAGGGGACATGATTACACTTTACAAGTACATTAAAGGACATTATAGACAAATAGCAGGGGACCTTTTTACCCATAAAGTGGATCACCGTACCAGAGGCCTCCCCTTCAGACTAGAAGAAAAGAACTTTAATTTGAAGCAATGTAGGTGGTTCTTCACAGTCAGGACAGTGAGGTTGGGGAATGCACTGCCGGGTGATGTTGTGATGCTGATTCAGTTAATGACTATAAGAGGGACTTGGATGATTTTTTGGACAAGTTTTGGTCAAGTTATGCTTGATAAAGGGGTCTGACCCCGAAATGTTGCTTTTCTGTGAATAAACGCAAGGGCTTGTCCCTGCTTGCACCTGCCCTTTGAGTGCCAGTGATTTCTTACCCATGATTTTTTGGACAGACATAGTATCAAAGGCTATTGTGATACTAAACTCTATAGTTAGTATAGGTATGGGTATATCGAATTTAATTAAAAGTAGGGAGGGGTATGTGTATGGATGCTGGGTTTTCATTTGGAGGGGTTGAACTTGATGGACTGTCTTTTTTCAACCCAATTTAACTATGTAACTATGAGAAATCGCTGTACGCATGGGACAAGGACAAAAGTCAATATTGTATGACCATGATCTTCA
The DNA here is from genome assembly GCA_038501925.1 of Xenopus petersii. Taxonomy (NCBI): domain Eukaryota; kingdom Metazoa; phylum Chordata; class Amphibia; order Anura; family Pipidae; genus Xenopus; species Xenopus petersii. The sequence goes on along the minus strand of CM076675.1, from coordinate 8,727,678 downwards.
GGCCCACAGGTATTACTGCATTAATAATCGGGTCTGGTTGTGTAGTGGAAATCACAACACAGTTCATTTACAAATGCAAGCTAAAACCCTGACGCGCAAAGAAGAAACCATATATAAACATGATGTTTCTAAAAACATGGTTGTATTTAACGGACGCTCAAAAAAGTAAGAAAGAGAGGAAATATGCCAAATATCTGCTATGTAAAGAAGCACAGCCTTTCCCTCTAAGTTATCCAACTTTACTAGCCTTTCCTCATAACCAACGTATTGTCCCACTTCCTTAACTCAGTTCCCCTGCCAGATGAATAAATCATGAGACCCTTTAATGAAGTTGTCTGAAAGCATAGAAAAATATCAAGCATTTATTTTACGGAGCGGATATCTCTGCACAGCTGATTAATTGCAGCTCACGCTTTGTTTTATTAAGAAGCAAATTAAAAGATGGACACGTTTCTAGCTTTGCTTAGCACTCCAATATATGTTTTATAAAGTCGGTGTTTTAATGTGTTACGATTTGATGTTCCAGGTATGTACAGTAGTTTTCTTATTGCATTATTTTTGCTGCTTATCTCTGTTTTTATGGATATATTTTTTATGGGTAAAAACAAATTATTATTATTCATTCCTGTACAGAGGCTGTGGGTCTCCATGGCAACATTATACATGATAGTTTATGTAGGGGTATAGGGATTGGCCCTTGTCTGTGCTCACACTGTTGCTATAGAAATGTTATGCAGGGATGGATGTTATAGTCAATATACCCTTAACAACTCCAGCAGAATTGTACGAAGTACAAGTAATTCCCTAGGCTAGTACAGGCATTGGATCTCTTTTCTGGAAAGCAAATATACAGAGAGCTCTGAATTACCAGCAGGCTATCTCCCATAGAGTAAATTTTAAAGGAGAAGGAAAGGTTAAACTTAAGTAGATTTCTATAATAAGACTGGTGCATTCATAACTTACAAAGCTTAATAAATGCTTTCTCCGTGGTGTCTAGAAGAAGGAACAGCGCTCTGCAGAGAATCTAGCAGTGGACTCGGGTGACGTCACTAATTTTCAATGCAGCTTCCTCCCTGCTGCCCGAGGCAGCCTTGAGGCGCGTTGGGATCAATTATAGTTTAATGCGCATGTCAGAGGCGCAGCCTTTCTCCCCAGATGACGCGCTCGTGCTGCTATTGCTAATGAGCGCTGCTACGTCATGTGACGCGCTCAGGGGAAGTTTTTTCACGTATGCGCATTGCTGTCTCAAATCCTTTAGCAAGATGGCCGCTGCGTTCTACAGTTCTACAGCAGAGCAGAAGATCAACCATCATTTTCTGCTTTTGTATGCGCATTGCTGAGGAGAAAATATAGCGATTAAGGACAACAATGCGAGTACTATAGAGGGAGGTAGTGTATGAAATTTACCTTTCCTTCTCCTTTAAGCATGTTTTTTTTTTTTTTTTCCTATTTCTCGGTAATAATAAAGCAGTACTTTGAACCTGATGGTTACTAAGCTGCATCAATTCATATTGATGGCAAAAAAAATCCTATTAGGTTTTTTTTAATGTTGAAATGCTTTTTATTTGGAAAACCTCAGGTCTGTAACAATCCAGATAACAGATCCCATACCTTTATTGGTTTATGGTATCTCATTCTGTACAGGCTATAAAAACTTCAGGGAGTTGTACCTGGTATTAAGAGTGACATTTAGAGCCTACAGCTGTTTGGCTTCCTATACTCAAGTGATGCCATAACATATCCTAACCCCCCAGATTGTAAGTGATATAGAGTGTGCAGTAACAGCCTATGTATATTGATCAATTATGAGTGAGAGCGGCCATATTGGAAATATAAGCCCCAGATCACTATGAAGCAGTGACCCTAATGGATAAACAATCATGAATCCAGAAGGCATAATTTACTTCAATTTAACCACAGACAGTGGTGTGTAGCTCTGTTTCTTGAAACAAAAATCAAAATGAAAAGGAAAAGGAAGAGAATAATATAACGTATGAAGTGGTCTCTTACCAGGGTAAACCCCATTCCAAGGGTTTGCCAATCATTTTTTGCAATATGTAGAAAATTTAAATATAGGAAGAGACCATCCACTAGTAAAGCAGTAGCCAAAGTATATGTAAAATTAAAAAGACTATTAAAACGCTAACATGTTTCATGCCTGAAGTGGGCACTTACTTTAGGCTTATGTATGTCCTAATAAAGTCTTTTTAATATTACAAATACTTTGGCTACTGCTTTTTGTATAATTAATATATATTCACAATTTCGACTGGGGGTTATTTAAGAAAAAATTTGAATGTGTAATATTTGATCAAATGGTTCCGACCCGACCATTCGAATCGTATTCGATTCGTACGGATCTAGTTTTTCTCCCGAAAAATAATCGTGAATGTCAGGAAGGCTATTAACAACTCCAAATGGCTCAACAGACCTCTGCATTGACTTGTAAATTCATTCGGCAGGTTTTAGGTGGCAAATATTCGAATTAGGACTGTTTCCATGGTCAAGGAAATTAGGGGGATTAAAACTCGAATGTGTGAATTTTGACACACAATAATGTGAATTCTTGATAAATCTGCCCCTACGTGTGTTCGCACTGGAGCCAACACAAAGCTTCTGGACGCAAACACAGAACAGGAGTTTGCTAGCGGTCAGGGGCTGAAATTGGCCTTCGGATTTCAGCCTTGTCTGGTCCTAGCCTTAGAGTGTGGTAGTAGGATGCTGGTCTAGATAAGAAGTAGCCTCCTCTGTGAAGTATAATGCTCTAAGGATAAACAGAGTCTTTGAAGAAGTGACAAACAAATATCGTTCAACAAGAACCTTCTTCTCTTTGGTAGTACTTGTGGCTGCAGGCAAAGTGCAAAAATATGGGTCTTGCTCTTGTTTTGGTTAAGCTCATATGGTAAACCTTACTGGTAGGCTTCTTAGCAACCGAGTTGCAAAGATTTCCTGCTAGCTAGTACCAATTGCACAATGTGGAGTCCATGATGCCTGGCTCTCTGTAACTTTAGCATCAGAAATGGAGGCAAAGACTTAAAAAGGAAAAAGCTCCTATGAAAGCTGCACAACAAAGGCAAGTAGAAAAGTGTACTTACCATTCAATATCCATGGCATTTCAAAGACTACCATCTTAGCTGAAAGAGACAAACCAATAATTGTTGGTGTATAAATACTGTTTCATAGGGTTATGTAAATTTATTTATTTGTTTTACAAGTAAAATGAATTTCATTTAGAATGTCCACAATGCCTAACATATTATCTATACATAACTAATATAACTTTAACTAATATATACTCGAGTATAAGCCGAGTTTTTCAGTATCCAAAATGTGCTGAAAAAGTCTACCTCGGCTTATACTCGAGTCAGCGGGCAGTAGCGGAGATTGCAGTCACTTTTAATCATTCCTATACCAACAGTTCACTTGGGGAGAGACTGCAATATCACACCGCGCCCTCTGTTGGTTATATGAAAGAATAACAGTGACTGCAATATCACACAGCGCCATCTGTTGGTTTTATGAAAGAATAACAGTGACTGCAATATCACACAGCGCCATCTGTTGGTTATATGAAAGAATAACAGTGCACCCTCTGTTGGTTATATGAAAGATTAACAGTGACTGCAATATCACACAGCGCCCTCTGTTGGTTATATGAAAGAATAACAGTGACTGCAATATCACACAGCGCCCTCTGTTGGTTATATGAAGGATTAACAGTGATGGCAACATCACACAGCGCCCTCTGTTGGTTATACGAAAGATTAACAGTGATGGCAATATCACACAGCACCCTCTGCACATGGTAGTGGGACAATGCACGCAGTAATCCGTTTGGCAATTCTCTGTCACCATCAACTTTGCAAAGAAGTCCGGTTGATCGCTGGGGGGGGTCGCTTTGGCGGAATGTGCGCTGCTGGGAGACAGGGCTGTAGTTATGTCTAGGCTTATACTCGAGTCAATACGTTTCCCCAGTTTTCGTAGGTAAAATTAGGTACCTCGGCTTATACTCGGGTCGGCTTATACTCGAGTATATACGGCATATAATAATATTGTATTCTCTAAATTTGCCAGGCCAAATACAACCTGTACATCTTGTTTTTGGTGGACTACATGCAAACCCTTTATTTAAGTTAGGGGTTTTTAACTTTAGGGTTTAGTTCTCCTTTAAGCAATGCTGCCATGAAACCAAATGCATGACATAGGTGAAAGAGCTTGAGGGAATAACAGAATCTATAGTGCCAGCAATATGGTCCTCTTATGTAGGCATTATTATTTTATTATTTACATGTATTTATATAGCGCCAACATATTGCGTAGCGCTGTAAGTAAATGTGATTATACAACGAAATCACATGAATTATATACATAGAACATATGGAGTTACATACATCACAATCAATAACAGTACAAAAGGTGAGGAAGGCCCTATGCAGAAAGAGCTTACACTCTAAAGGGAAGGGAGTAATACACAAGGTGTGGGAGTGGGCAAGATCGAATTAAGTGGGTGAGAAATGTGGTACTGTATGTGGTGTTCCGTTTGGTAGTTAAGCAGAGTGAGGGTAGGCTTCTCAAAAGAAGTGCATTTTAAGAGATTTCTTGAAAGCAGAAAGGTTGGGAGAAAGTCGGACAGACCGTGGGAGAGAGTTCCAGAGGATGGGTGCAGCCCTTTCAAAGTCTTGAATGCGAGCATGTGAGGAGGTAATGAGAGAACAGTTGAGTAGCAGTTCAGAGAAGCATAGTAAGTGGTTGGGTGAGTATATAGAGATGAGTTCAGAGATTTAGGGTGGGGCAGAGTTATGAAGTATGTCAGGGTCATTAATTTAAATTTAATTCTGAGAGGTAGTGGAACCCAGTGCAGGGATTGACAGAACGGCGTGGCAGAGGAGGAGCGGTTGCTGAGGTGTATGAGCCTCGCAGCAGTGTTCATTATGGACTGGAGAGGTGACAGTCTCTGGAGTAGAAGGCCAATTAAATGAGAGTTACAGTAGTCTAGACGTGATATGACGAGAGAGAGAATAAGAATTTTGGCAACATCTTGGGTGATCGTATTTTGGATATGTTCCTTAGGTGGAAGTAACAATGAATGGAAAGCCGATACCTTCCATGGTGCTCTTGACACAATTCAACATATCAAACGTTTTGGGACCACATGGCCCTTCATCAGTGATATGAAGAGTGAATGACAGGGCAGAATCTAGGATAACCCCAAGGCACCGGGCCTGGGGAGAGGGGGTGATAGTGGAATTGTTAACTATGATGGATATTTCCGGGATGTTACTGGTGTTAGATGGAGGAAAGAGAACCTTTTCAGTTTTAGAGAAGTTTAATTTAAGGTAGCGTTGCGACATCCAGGTAGAGATAGTGGACAGGCAGGAGCAGATGTGAGTTAGGCGTTCTGGTTTGAGATCAGGAGATGAGAGGTAGATCTGAGTATCGTCAACATATATAGAGGTGGTAGTGGAAACCATACGAGCTGATTAATTTGCAGAGGGAGGAAGTATAGAGGGAGAATAATAAGGGTCCCAGAACAGAGCCTTGAGGAACCCCATGCTAGATTAAATATTTTGTTGTGCCTAAAGAGTTGAAGCTTCATCTCTAGGCTTTATAATTCATATGTTTCTAAGGGACAACCAATCCAATTTTTCATTTGATGCTCTAAAAATTTTTATTGCCAGGCATATGTATCTGTGGTTATTTTACAAACACGGTTTACCCAGCTATTCTCATCTATACATATATGTACCCATATCATTTTAAACATGCTACTTACACAGATATCTGGGGTAGTAGGTCTTAAAAGAGTTGATAACAAACCGAACAAAATCCATATCCTACAAAGAAATTCAAGGTATTTTGTTTTATGATTATATATATTACAAATATGTTGCAATATAGAGCAAATATGAAATATCAAATTCATTAGTTGGTCTAAGGAGACCAGACCGAAGATATGATCGAATTATAAACCAACTGTCCAACTTAAGGCCCGCAAGCTTAAAGGAAAACTATACCCCCAAAATGAACACTTAAGCAACAGATAGTTCATATCATATTAAGTGGCATATTAAAGAATCTTACCAAACTGGAATATATATTTAAGTAAATATTGCCCTTTTACATCTCTTGCCTTGAGCCACCATTTCGTGATGGTCGGTGTGCTGCCTCAGAGATCACCTGACCAGAAATACTTCAACTCTAACTGTAACAGGAAGAAGTGTGGAAGCAAAAGACACAACGCTGTCTGTTAATTGGCTCATGTGACCTAAAATGTATGGTTTGTTGGTATGTTTGTGAGTACAGTGAATCTTACGATCCCAGGGGGCGGCCCTTATTTTTTAAAATGGCAATTTTCTATTTATGATTACCCAATGGCACATACTACTAGAAAAGTATATTATGAAAATGGTTTATTTACATGAAGCAGGATTTTACATATGAGCTGTTTTATGCAATATCTTTTTATAGAGACCTACATTGTTTGGGGGTATAGTTTTCCTTTAAATATTCAGTTTTTTTGCATATTCAATAAGTCATTGTGTTTGATATATGAAGTCCACCATCGCTTAATACAAAGTTCCTTTGCACACAAAAATATTAATGAACATAATGCATATTAGTAAGCACACATTTAAATATTATTACTAGCTTACTGGGTTAATGTGCACTGTTAACAAATCTTGCCTTGATCCTGTAAGCTATTTAATCTTGATAAATTAGTCAAATTGGCATAACCATATGTATGATTTTGGATAATTAGCCGTTTCTGAAGAACCAAGCTACAGTAAAATATATATAAATCAATACTTAAGGTATGTGGAAAGGAGTGGTATGATTAGCCTGTAGCAGAAAGGCTACATACACAGGCACAGTAGAGGTAAATAGAAATCTCTTGACTTAGATTCACCTTCCCTTTAGACTAGGGGAGGTTTCATGGCTCATTGATGTCTCAATATTCAAGTCTCAAACGTCAATTGATAGCCCAGTTTTGGCTATATCCCCTTCCTCTTCAGTCCCACCTTTTATAGAAATTGCCCCCAGCCCCAACTATTACAGAAACTCAGCCAGCCCCAGTTTTCCTTGAATACTTCCATTACTAGCACTGTCCAAATCCTCTTACCCCACCAGACAAAGGTCTGTCAAACGTATCTTATCCCTGTCTAGACCTTCAATATCACATGCCCCCCTCTCTTTTGGCAATCAAGCTAGCCTAAACCTTTTCTGCCTCCACAATGACTGAATTGCCTCCTTTCTGACCCTATTGCTCAGCCAATCTACAATTCATTCTCTCCTGCTCGGTTGGTCTACCCTACTCCCCTCTGCTGCTCATCCTACACAATTGTTCTTTTCAGATCAAGCTCTGTGTCACTTAGCAGCTAGTACCTTTAAAGGGGATCCCTCACCCAAAAAAAAATTATCCAGAATCCTATTTTATCACATTAGTCAAGCAAGATGAACTTTAATTACACTATATAAATTATTTGAATCTTGTTTCCTTCAGTCTGGGAATTCATAATTATAGCAAGCAGGCAGCAGCCATTTTGTGGACACTGTTATTAAGACAAGCCTTGTATCATCTCAGAATCTTGTTTGTGCACCAGAATGGGGGACCTGATGTCCATCCCCATGTCCTGGTTACACAATTAAATGGTGAAGAGAACCGGGGGGAATGTGGGAGAGCAGTGACATCTAGGAAGTGCTGAATGGAAAGTGAAAGTAACTGTCTGCCCCGCCTCTATGACTAAGGCATAGAGGAGGGGCATACAATATTTGATTGACAGCTGAGATTTTTAAATGAGCTTACAACAGCTATTAATGCTTTAATAATAAAATAGAAATTGGATTTCATGTTAATTTGAAAAGGACTTTTATTATACAGATCTATGTGTCTGGGTGACAGGTCCCTTCGTCAGACGAAGGGACCCGCCCCCAAAACGTTACATTGGAATAAACACGCAGGGCTTTGCCTGCATGCATCGAGCTCTGAGTGCCAGTTTTTCTTTTATTACGCTGAATACAATTGGGGTGGCCGATCCCTTATGCTGGAGAGGCCAGGGTGTGCTGGTGGGTTCTGGAAATTGGGTGACAGGTCCACTTTAAAATCCTAATATTAACCAAAGGTGGACACCTCTACACAGTTGATATTGGAAGGGTCAATATATAGAAAGTCTTTGCAGAATCACTACTACTGTATTTCTTATGCTACTAAGCTTCAAAACAAAGAAACAACAACAATAGCTGCCTTGATAATAATTCCCCATTGAGAATATAAGGTGAAACATTTCATCAACTCTACAAAAAGATGTCCTTGAGGCACTGTCCTCTTAATAAATACAATACTTCCACTTCAAATAGCAAAGCAGAAAAATAACCCACTTTATCTTGCAAACGAAAACACGGGAGGATTACAGATGCAAATCCATATTATCTCAAGAACAACCTTTTCTAATTTGCAATGAAAACCATGTTTTATCATTTTTGAATTTATCAGACTTTTCATTATTATGCAGGGGATATTGTTGACTTGAAGAAGCTGAACTTTTGCAGATTACACAAGACACTTTTGTTTAGAGTTTGCCAGGGCATTTTAAAGAGAAGATAATGGAACAAATGAGCAGTTATTTGAATTCCTCAAATCTATCTGAAATAAAAAGAACAAATAGTAATGATTTTGAGGGAACTGAAATGTGCTGTAATTGTAAGTAATTATCTGCAAAAAACAATAAAAAGGCTGATGCCTTTAACTTTAGGCTTCTGTAGCACCTTTCTGAGACCCCATTGGTGGGTTTAGGTTAAAGAAAGGCTGAGCATTGTGGACTAGTCTTAGCTGAAAATGATTATGATGATTATGTTTGTATTTGACCTTCATATATTATAATGTTGTCTGATCAAGAGGTTAGCCCATATTTGGCTAGTTTAAAGGAACAGTTCAGTATAAAAATCAAAACTGGGTTAATGGATAGGCTGTGCAAAATAAAAAATATTTCCAATATAGTTAGTTAGGCACAAATGTATAAAGGCAGGAGTGACTGGATGTCTAACAGAACCGAACGGAACACTACATCCTGCTTTGCAGCTCTCTAACTTGGAGTTAGTCAGCAACTTGAACGGGGGGCCACATGGGACATAACTGTTCAGTGAGTTTGCAATTGATCCTCAGCATTCAGCTCAGATTCAAAAGCAGCAGTTATGACCCATGTGCCCCCCCCTCAAGTCACTGATTGGTTACTGCCTGGTAACCAATCAGTGGAAACCAAGAGAACTGCAAAGCAGGAAGTAGTGTTCTGGCTATTATGTTTAAGGATGCACCGAATCCTTATGCCTGGCCAAACCAAATCCGAATTTGCATATGTAAATTAGTAGGGATGCACCGAATCCACTATTTTTTACTTCCTTGTTTTCTGACAAAAAGTCGCTTGTTTTCCCTCCTGCCCCTAATTTGCATATGCAAATTAGGATTCGGTTCGGCTGGGCAGAAGGATTCCGCCGAATCCGAATCCTGCTGAAAAAGGCCGAATCCTGGCCGAATCCCGAACCGAATCCTGGATTCGGTGCATCCCTATAAATTAGGGGTGCGGAGGAAAATCACGTGACTTTTTGACACAAAACAAGGATGTTTTCCCCTGAGGGTCTATCCAGGTTAGGGGGAGGGTATTTTTTTTATTACGGGCTGAATTCTCCTTTAAGGAAAAAGGTTTAAGGTAGAGGTGTATCATTACTTATATGGGAACACACCAGCCAGCAGCTGATACTGATGAAATGTGTGGGCACACGGACTTAATCAATTACTTATCTGATGATAATAATGCTTACTAATGTCTTATTGCTACAAGAGTTAACATAAACCTCCTCAATGGCTACTTGCTGCTCCTTAGTAAAGTGTCATGAAAGTAGTTTGGGAAATGTGCATTAATAAGAAGAGTGTCTTACTATATTGCTTAATCCAGAGTCAAGCATGTCAAAAACAACAGTTAGCAGCTTTCCTGGTTCTCTCCTGGCATAGCGCTCCAACCAAAATGCCACAAACTTTTTCTTGACCTCATTTGTTTTACCATCACGTACATGGAGCTTTACCCTGAGCCACACTAGAAATGGGAAAATAAAAATAAAATGCAATTGGCAAAATTTCATTGGAACAGGACTGCACTACATGAGATCAAAGATAGACACATATGACAATACAGCATATCAGATAAACATGGCTATACATTTCTACTTCTACAAGAGGCTTGCATAAAAAAGCAGCGGTATTTGATTAAAGCAAATTTGCCAACTATTTGCCACTTTTCAATGATTGATTTGTTTGTTTTCGAATAGCAAAACATTTATATATAGGGATAGAATACTTATAGACTTTAGATTTTTATAATGTTCTTAAGATTTTTTCTAACATAAACTTTACATTAAAAAGGATCTTGAATTTTGAAATAGGAAAAAACCACAGTAAACACCAGTGACCCTGGCTATCAGAGATCATTATTTATCAATCCTGAGCAAATTTGCCCATGGGCAGTAACCCATGGCAACCAACAAAAATGTTGCCTTCATTGTTCTACTTACAACTGGCTTTAAAAATGTAATCACTGATTGGTTGCTATAGGTAACTGCCCATGGGCAAATTTGCCCAGTGTGGATTAAGACCCCCACTGTGCTGCTCCAGTTTATGTTTGTAACGGAGAGTCAAAATGAATGAATATTTGTCTCTGTTTTTTGTAGGGATATATTTTTATTAAAGTAGGATTCATTTCCATTAAACTTGTGCAAAATAAACCAGTACATTTTGTAGGTGCTTCTACACCTTGAACTTTGATTTTCTTTTGGCCATGTTCATCTAGTCAAGAAGTAATGACAGATAGAGGAGAGAAGCGAACGATAAATAATAATACATTCATTATTCAATGTTGCAATTAAAAAACCTAAGTGAAAACAACAAGGTACAGTGCCATGATCCTTTAAATAAATATTTTTTTACATAACTTTGGAATTCCCCAAAATAGGACATATTCGCTTATGCCCATGTGATCCCTGATCATGTCCAATTACAGTAGAACCCCCATTTAACTTTTTTAAGGGGACCAGAAAAAAATGGTGTAAAAACCTTTGCTAGCGAAGTTACGCCTGCGCCCTTTAGTAAACAGTAAAACAGTAACGCTGGAGCAAATCTGCTCCTTTGTCCTTAAAGTAGAAGAAAAGTTAAAACTAAATAAGCTTTATCAAAAAGGTCTATAATAATCACTAGTAACCCCTCAAAGTAATGCTGCTCTGAGTCCTCTGTCAAAAGAAACAGCACATTTCTTTCCTTCTATTGTGTACTCATGGGCTTCTGTATCAGACTTCCTGTTTTCAGCATAAACATCCAGGGCTAGGGTTTAAGCATGCTCAGTTTGCTCCTATCTCCCCCTCACCCTCCATGCTGTAATCTGAGCTCAGAGCTATGAGTGAGCAGGGAGAGACTCAAGCAGAAAGTGATGGCACAGTAAGCTAATATGGCAGCTGCTATCCTAAACAAGACCGTGCCTAGAGCTGTTTACTTGGGTATGGAAAAGCATTCTAAAGAACAAAAATGGCATTCTAGCTTGCACTGTTGTGGCTAATCTATTGCCAATAAACTGCCTTGGTAGCTTTCCTTCTCCTTTAAGTTCTGGTGGTACCTTTGTTCAGGGGAAAACAGATGCATTGTGGTGAATATATTTTGTAAAAAAAAATCCTGTACACTGCCACTGCTATAAATAAACACAATCAGATTTATATTTGTAATGATCAGATTCACTATTTCATTCATCTAGGTTTGAACAGTTATAATCACTTGAAACAACAAAATATTTGTGATACTGTAAGAAATTAATTTATAGTTATAAAGTGCATATTATGTTTTTTTAAGAGACACTGCCTATAATTGCACTCTTGGTTTGCATCTAGTGTTTACTGCTGGATTACAAAAACCCTATTGAGTCTGTAGTTCATGTCACCAGTTCTAGTCACAAGGCTTCAGGGAATGCATGAACAAAGGCACAGTTCTCAATGCGGGACCCAGCCCTTTGAACATTTGAGCTGTACTGTGAAAACTTTTCTTTTCTGACATGCCAGCATTAATATCTATGAAAAACCTTGAGTCTGTATTTAATCATTATTAATCCAAACTTCACACAAACAATTAACAACATCATGACAGTTTCCTTATTTCCTCTTTTTTAGCACATGCTACAAAATGTATTAGTGAGAAGTTTCAGAGTGAATGTGTTTCCTTTTTTTAAAGTCCTAATCACAAAAACCTTGGGCGAGTTACGATAAAAGAGATCAATTAGGGACAAAGTTCATCTTCCAGAACTTTTGTGACTTTTGCACAGGGCCCAAAGGCTATTTTGTAATTCACAACACATCATTACAAGAAGATTTTGGATTCAATAACGACACAACATCTTGTGCATTGATGTGTTTCCGAATTGCTTCTCCACAAAAAAAAAAAATTGTATATATATATATATATATATATATATATATATATATATATATATATATAGTGAATAAAGTACCCCCTTTTGTAAAATATAAGGATATTATAAGTTACCGAGGAGTTTCATGACCATATAAAAGTACGAGGCCGAAGGCCGAGTGTTTTTATACAGGTCATGGAACTCCGAGGTAACTTCTAATATCCTCATATTTTACAACTGGGGGTACTTTATTTATTATAATACACAAATTTTAGTGAGTCATGTGACAGAAATGACATCACTACTGACCGTTTATAAGGATATAATTTACAGGATATTCATGGCTTTTGTGTATTATATATATATAACCTCCATGTTGCCAGCACTCTCGATAAAAAGGTTTACATGCCTGGGTGCACTGTCCCACATATTTATCCAAACCAAAATGCAATAAGGTCCGCACTCTCAGGACTTCTTGAAAGGAAAAATTTATTTATTGTAGAAGTTACAGACTGACGTTTCGGCCTGGTCCCAGAAAAAGGCCTGGGACCAGGCCGAAATGTCAGTCTTGTAACTTCTACAATAAATCATTTTTTCCTTTCAAGAAGTCCTGAGAGTGCGGACCTTATTGCATTTTGGTTTTTTTTTTTTTGATTAGGGATGCACTGAATCCACTAATATGGATTCGGCCGAACCCCTGAATCATTTGTGAAAGATTCGGCCAAATACCGAACAAATCCTAATTTGCATATGCAAATTATTACTGGGAAGGGGAAAACATTTTGTACTTCCTTGTTTTGTGCCAAAAAGTCATGTGATTTCCCTCCAGCCCCTAATTTATATGTGCAAATTAGGATTTGAATTCAGTTCGGCCAGGCAGAAGGATTCGGCCTTTTGATAGCATGTAGGGTCGAATATAAAGTAGACATAGATAAACATTTTAATTACTGCCCAGATGGTTGCCCCTGTGTTGAACATATTGATGACACAGGCACTTTCAATATGAGTCATTTCCAATTAGATGCCATGAAGGCACCAACCCAAGCAGAGTATAAGACTAGAACACTAGAAGGAAGCCTCATATACGAACCCCTTACATCTCGATGCTTCATTCAGTCTGCTGTGATGATCTGTGCTCAAGTAAGCCTACGGACGCTCAGAGACCTGGAATTATTGCTTGGAACCCTGGATTTATTGACCTGGTTGCCAGGGTGGTAATTCATGGGTTCCAACAGTGGGATGTTGGAGGAGTGTTTTTTTTTCACCCCTATTATATACTGTATATTACAAGTGATGCTGCATTTACAGTTTGATGAATGAATGTTCCTAATTATCATAAGTTCAATAACCTCTTACCAGCCAAAACATGGTGTATTACAAGGACACCGCAGTAAAAACCATTGCTAACCTTAAAAAAAAGGGTCCACAATTCTGGCGCGCCGGCATCCAATTCGGCTGCACCACGTTAATTATTCAGCGGCCCGGTTCAGGATAGTCCGCACCCTGGTTCTGGGCCATGGCCCAGCGGTTGGGGACCCCTGCCTTAAAAGACGTATGAACAAAATAATTATCATCCTTACACAATTTATTTCCTTCTTTGTCGTATCCATGCAGATAAGTTGCTCCAGTCTCAAAACACCACTTAGGAATAGTGGATTCACTCAAGTCTGAAAATAAATCAAAGGAAACATAAGCAAACTGTTAAAACACGGTGCTCAAACAGGACCTGCTTAGCTGTGTACAGCTCAAACAGGACATTCTTAGTAGAATACAGGATCATTGGGGTAAAAATACCCTTTTGAATGAATAGGTTTTTAGTTTTGTAGGATGACCAATGATTTTCCTATAATGAATAGGAATGGGCAAATTTTTTCGCCGCAAAAATGACTCCCATAGACTTGTATGGCGTTGCGCGTCAAAAAAAATATGCGACAATTTTTTTGCTGCGATTCAAACATTTTTTGATGCACATAGACTTTAATGGGCATCGAAGACATTTCGCTGGCGGCAAATTTTTGGCAAAGCGAAAGTTCAAATTCGTCCAAGCCTAATAGTGAAATATTAAATTTAAGATAACTTTTAGTAAAAATGAAGGCCAGTTGTAAACTGTCTTACAATATGTCTGCAGCACACACTGCATAACTAAGGTTGTTTATTAATGCCAAAAACGCAAAAAAATTCCCCAAAAAAAATCCTGCAACTCAGACCTGCATAGTTCCTGTAGCAGTCAATGGGAGAAGTTCCAATGATATCCTGATCTGTGCTGGGTTTCGTGCAATAATCCAAAAATGGTTTTTGGGAAAAAAAATCTGAAATTTCTGCTTTTTTTTCCCACCGTTTTTATTGAGTTTTTTTTCCCCGCACAGGAAATTTTTCGAAAAAATGTATTGATAATTAAGGGGGAAAAAATGGGTGCGGATTTGGACGGACAATTTTGGTGAAAATTATGAGAAATTTTCGGATTTTGATAAATAATAACCTAAAAGTTTATTTAAAGGTGAACTATTCCTTTGTGCACACAGAATATTGTGTGAAACCATATTTTCATATAATCATATTTTATGTTTAGCCTCCTACCCCAAGCTTGCAATCTCACACTCCGGTCAATTTCATCAGAAGCCAACAAACTACTAGTCTGTAAGTTATTGGACTGTGGAAGGAAACTAGAGTACACAGAGGAATCTAGTTCAGGATATCAGACACGCAAAGCATCAGTGCTAACCGAGCCAATAAAAAAATTAAGCTTTTTTTTAAACACTATGGCAGATGACTTTGCTGTAGTTTCGAACTTTCTGGATAAAGGGCTTGTGTATAATAAATCCCAAACTGAAATTTCCATAAACATAATAAACTATGGATATTTAAATATTCCTTTGGAAATCCTATATTTAGAGGAAAACCACATAATACAAATTACTTTTTTTTTCTATAAAACTACACTTATAGTTTTAAATATAAATGCTTCTACATGCATTAAAGGAGAACTAAACCCTAAAAATGAATAAGGCTAAAATGCCATATTATATACTAAACTTATTGCACCAGCCTAAAGTTTCAGCTTCTCAAAAGTAGCAATAATCCAGGACTTCAAACTTGTCACAGGGGGTCGCCATCTTGGAAAGTGTCTGTGATTGGCTGTGGGCTCTGATTGGCTGTTGAGAAGCTAAGCTTAGGGCTCGTCACTAATTATCCAGCAGAAAATTAGCTTCCCTGGCTGTAATATAAGCTGATGCTACAGGTTTGCTGATTATTAAATTCTGATGTAATTGCACTGGTTTCTGTGCTGCCATGTAGTAATTATGTGTATTAATTACTAATCAGCCTTATATTGTGACATTTCTATTCTATGTGTACTGTATATTGTGAGTGGGTCCCTAAGCTCAGTAAGTGACAGCAGCACAGAGCACGTGCAGTGAATCAGCAGAAAAGAAGATGGGGAGCTACTGGGGCATCTTTGGAGACACAGATCTTTACTGCTAAAGGGCTGTGGTTGCCTTGGGCTGGTACAGTAGCACAAAACATCATGTACAACATTTTTACCTACTTCTTTAGTTCGGCTTTAGTTCTCCATTAAGTGCAAATCATTTATAGAAAGCTGTAGATCTGTTTTACCAAAAATATCAAGTTTTCGGCATTAACAAAAGAGATCTGTTGAACTATGCAAGCAAACAGGCATCAAGCAATTCTAAAATATAACAATTATGTTCTCCTCAAATCCAAATTAGGGAAGAAGCACACCGGTTCAGCTAGGCAATGCCTTTAGCACATTTATTTGCAGAAGTAAGCTTGTGCGTTCAATACTTCTGCAAATAAATGTGTAAAGGCATTGCCTAGCTGAACCAGTGTGCTTCTTCCCTAATTTGGATTTGTTGCAGTGTTGTGCTTGGAAGTGGCCTGGCATATGGATGCACCCGGCAATATGAAGTAAGTGGTCTGCGGCAAACTCAAAAGTATTGCTAATTATGTTCTCCTACCATTCACGCCAATTTCTTTCCTCCATTTCAGGCTTTCATCTATCATCTTCAGAGCATCCTCCGTTACATAGTGCCTCCACATCAGGTAGTTTTCCACCAAGGCGTCATCGGTCTGTAGTCTGTCCACATCACGAGAATCATACTTGTCAGCCTTATCTATAATTTTCAAATTAAATGGGGGGAAAAAAGGGTTTATATTATTATATTAAAGGGATACTGTCATGGGAAAAAAACATTTTTTAAAATGAATCAGTTAATAGTGCTGCTCCAGCAGAATTCTGCACTGAAATCCATTTCTCAAAAGAGCAAACATGATCGTTCTCGCTTTTCTTTTATTGGAAGAATCCAGATTTAGTTTTCAGTATATTCTCTTTTATTTCTGAACTGTGAAAGTAAAACAATATCTTCCCCTTGATGGTTTATGTCTTACTAAAGGAGTCGTATAATTCCCATGACCATTTAATAATCATTATCTTCATTAAAAACGATTAAGCGATAAAAATATCCATGGACAATTACGTAATAGCTTTCAGAACAAAATTGACATGGCAACGGCAGTCTGACAACAGTAACGTGCCAGTAGTTTACAGTATAACTGGCACATAGTTAGTTAATTTAATTACCATATGTAAAATTCTGAATATGCCAGCAGCTCGTTTCTTTATGGTAATGTAAGGACAGTAGGGTACAATAAAGCACATTATACACAGGCCAATGGCAGGACATTGTGGCATAAAATAAAACTATAATTAGACGGTGACAACAAGACTGTTCATGTTCTTCATATTCTACAGAACAAAAAGCAAGCTTAGTAAATCTCACACACGCTCCTCTGAATTCTTAGGGGCAAATTCACTAAAGGTCTAAATGCTGCGCCACTTCACCAGGTGCAAATTCGTTACCACTACGCTAATTCACTAAAATGCAAAATGGAGTCCTGGATGCCGAACGATGGCGACTCTTCGCTAGAGATACTTCAGTACGAACATTTCATAGCGTTCGTTTGTGCCTATTGAAAATTCGCTAGTAATCTTACGCTTAGGTCAATTTAAATAGGGGAGGAGCATAAAAGTCACATACACTTCTTTTTTAGAGATAGTGGAAATAATTGAAGTAGCCACTTTTTATTACAAATGTACAAGGGAGCTTAAAGGGATACTGTCATGGGAAAAAACATTTTTCCAAAATGAATCAGTTAATAGTGCTGCTCCAGCAGAATTCTGCACTGAAATCCATTTCTCAAAAGAGCAAACAGATTTCTTTATATTCAATTTTGAAATCTGACATGGGGCTAGACATATTGTCAATTTCCCAGCTGCCCCAGGTCATGTGACTTGTGCTCTGATAAACTTCAATTACTCTTTACTGCTGTACTGCAAGTTGGAGTGATATCACCCCCTCCCTTTTTCCCCCCCCAAACAAAAGAACAATGGGAAGGTAACCAGATAACAGCTCCCTAACACAACATAACCAGGGATGGGCGAATTTGACCCGTTTCGTCAAAAATTCGCCGCCGGCAAAATGTCGCAGATGCCCATTAAAGTCTATGGGCGTCAAAAAAAATTTTGCGCGGCGAAATTTTGTTGCGCATCTCCATACAAGTCTATGGGCGTCATTTTTCATCGAAACAAAGCGAAAAAAGTCGCCCATCCCTAAAGATAACAGCTGCCTGGTAGATCTAAGAACAACACTCAATAGTAAAAACCCATGTCCCACTGAGACACATTCAGTTGAGAAGGAAAAACAGCAGCCTGCCAGAAAGCATTTCTCTCCTAAAGTGCAGGCACAAGTCACATGACCAGGGGCAGCTGGGAAATTGACAAAATGTCTAGCCCCGTGTCAGATTTCAAAACTGAATATAAAAAAATCTGTTTGCTCTTTTGAGAAATGGATTTCAGTGCAGAATTCTGCTGGAGTAGCACTATTAACTGATGCGTTTTGAAAAAAACATGTTTTCCCATGACAGTATCCCTTTAAGCAATCATTTCAGGTTTTGGGGTATGAATTAAATGATTCTCTGCCCTCATGCGTTTGACATGGGTATATGGCGTTCAACACAACCAAGTGAAACGGGATGGAGTAGACAAGGTATTCATATAAGACTAAAAGAACACTTTTAAGTGATTAAGTGACACATTCAAATGAAATCCTGTAATATAGCATAATCAATTTATTGTACAGGTATGGGATCTGATATCCAGAGTGATCAGGCCGGGTGTTTTCCGGATATGGGATCTTTCTGTAATTTGGATCAGCATGCTATAAGTCTACTAAAAAATAATGTAATCATTAATTAAACCCAATAGTAAGGATTAATTATATCTTAGTTTGGATCAAATACAGGTATAGGTTCCGGAAACCCCAGAAAGCTCCAAATTAAGGAAAGGTTGTCTCCCATAGACTCCATTATAATCAAATAATCCAAACTTTTAAAAAGGATTTCTTTTTTCTGTGTAATAATAAAACAGTCGCTTGTACTTGATCCCAACTAAGATATAATTAATCCTTATTGGAAGCAAAATCAGCCTATTGGGTTTATTTAATGATTACATGATTCTCTAGTAGATTTAAGATATGATTATCCAAATTACGGAAAGAACCGTTATCCAGAAAACCTCATGGCCCAAGCATTTTGGATAACAGGTCCCATACCTGTACAGGGTTCTGTTTTATTATAACAGAGAAAAAGGAAATCCTTTTTAAAAATCTGAATTGTTTGACTATAACACGGTCTATGGGAGATGGCCTTCCTGTAATTTGGAGCTTTCTGGATTACGAGTTTATGGATAAACAGGTCCCATACCTGTATTTGTATGTATTACAAATGCCATATTTGTATGTCAGTTTTTAGTGAGATTGTTTGTGATGTTGAGTAATAAAATGCAATGGTTCCTATTATAACAATAGCTCTATCCACAAACTACTAGAACTATAATACCGAGGTTACATGGAAACAGCATTAAAGTAGAAGGAAAGGTTAAAACTAAGTAAGCTTTAAGGTCTATATAAATATACCAGTAAACCCTCAAAGTAATGCTGCTCCGAACCCTCTGTCAAAAGAAACAGCACATTTCTTTCCTTCTATTGTGTACTCATGGGCTTCTGTATCAGACTTACTGTTTTAAAGTTATTAAACTTTTTCTTCAGCAGCTCTCCAGTTTGCAATTCAGCAATCTGGCAACTAGGGTCCAAATTACCCTAGCAACCATGCACCAATTGGAATAAGAAACTGTATAATATAATATTTGTCATAAACAATACTGACCTTGCAGATATTCCTGAGTAAACCTTTTTCTTGTCTCTTGAATTTGCTGCTCCTTGTCCTGTCACAGAAAATATAGAAAGACACACATTCATTAAAAGGCAAAATAACGTGTTATAGTATCTTCAGAAACAGCATCAGATGAGATTTAACTATGTTTATATCTATATATTTTTAAATTGTGTAACTTACACTTATTCAAATACCCCGTAACATGGATTATTTAACACATAGATCTTCAGTTTATCAAAGCCATTAGCCCTGTGGATAATATATGGCATTTGTAACACATGTGTAAGATTGTGATTGGTTTTATTGTGGGGAGGGACTCTGAGAGCTAGTATTTAAGGAACAAAAAAGGAGGCATTAGTCAGATTTTGCCTATGACTAAGTGCTAGGTAAGCATGAAACGCGTTAGGTGCTATAAGGGGTTTTCTAATGTTTTTTAATATACTAATGTAATAAACGTAATCTTTTACTTAAATAGCATGTTCTGGAAAATTATTTAAGTTTACATAACCAGTGGGTACGCGACCAGCTGCAGGACTCTAGCTCAGGACACAGGCATGTGAATTGTAAAACTTGAGAGACCAGATTATTTTGTTAGTTAGTACAAGAAAAAAGAATTGCCACTAATACAGTATACAGTACAATAATAAACGGACAATGAAAAAATGCAGATTCTTCAGATGAAAGTGCGTGGTTATAGAAGTATACAGTGGTGCTTGAAAGTTTGTGAACCCTTTACATTTTTTTATATTTTTATATGAATGTGACCAAAAACATCATCTGATTTTCAAACAATTACATAAAGAAAACCTAGCTAAACATATTAAACAAAAATGATTATATTTGGGCATGTATTAAAATGTGATAAAATGATTCAATAACACCTGCGTGTGGCAAAGTAAATGTATCCTTTGGATTATCATATAATCTGTGAAATCAGAGTCTGTGGTTTTCAGACAACGTGATGACAAATCAGGTGTGAGCGAGAGACCCTGTTTTATTTATAGAGAGGGGCAAAGCCTAATCACACATTTGTGAATGTGTATCATGGCTCCAATTAAGGCAGTGTCAAAGGACCTTAGAAAAAGAGTTGTTGATGCCCATAAAGATGGGAAAGTTTACAAGACCATCTCAAAAGTGTTTGGACTCCAGCAATCAACAGATTGTGTACAAATTGAGGAAACTCAAGACTGTTTTTACTCTACCCAGAAGTGGTCGACCATCAAATATAACTCTTACTGCAAACTGTCTAATATAATGAGAGAGAAAAAGGGAATCCAGGGTAACTTCTAAGCAACTGAAGGTATGTCTCACATTGGCCAATGTTGATGTTCATGAGTCCACCATCAAGAACTCTGAACAGTAATGGTATGTATGGCAGGGTAGAAAGGAGAAAGCAACTGCTCTGGATTAGGTTACTGGAAGAAAGTTTTGTGGACAGATGAAGCCAAAGTAGAAATTTGTGTGTTAAATGAGGACTGTTATATTTGGAGAAAGAATAACACTGCATTCCAGAACTGTATCCCATCTGTGAAACATGGTGGTGCGAGTGTTCTGGTTTGGGCCTATTTTACTGTTTCTGGGCTTGGACAGCATGTCATTATTGATGGAACAATGAATATTGAATTATACTTTTCAAGCACCACTGTTTATTTGCATAATATTGTATTACAAAGCTGACTTGAGTAACAATATCAATTGTGGCGGTACAGGTTTGGGATCTGTTATCCGGAAACCAATTATTCAGAAAGTTCCTAATTACTTGAAGGCCATCTCCCATAGAATCACTTTTAATCAAATAATTTACATTTTTAAAAACGATTTCCTTTTTCTCTGTAACAATAAAACAGCAGCTTGTATTTGATCCAAACTAAGATATAATTAATCTTTAATGGCGCCAAAACATGACTATTTGGTTTACTTAATGTTAAAATAATTTTTAGTAGCCGTAAAATATGGCGATCCAAATTAAAGAAAAATCCCTTATCTTGAAAACCACAAGTCCTGTGTCTGGATAACAGATCCCATACCAGTACTTTTAAAGAATTAGGAATGCTGATTAATTTTAATGTCCATTTGCCTTATGGTAGAAATAAGAAAGGGCTAATGGTAATTTTTCCTGACTGGGCCCCAACAGGAGATTCTCAGCTATCATGGAAGACATGGTAAACATGAGAACGAGCCTATATAAAGTGACACTACAGATAAGTCCTTTTGCTTTGAATGCCAGAGTTTTTTTTTTTTAATCTCACACTTTTCAGACCAGAAATATGTTGAAAAAAAGGCTAAAATGATCACTTGTTCAATGATGCCACAGGTTAGATGGATTCAGAAAATGTTCACACACTATGACAAGAATATTTTCATACATTATGACAAAGAAAAGTTCATACATTGTGACAAGTGTCTTGTGAATATGTTATGTCTAAAACAGACATGGCTGTCCGATCTTTATGGTGACTGTGACCAATTATATCATAAGATTTAATAGTGTGTCTAGAACGTGACCAGTAACTGTGTTTCTTTTTAAAATATTCCAGTTTAATATACTGTATCACATTTCCTAAAGTCTACACACAACCTTTGGACAAAATACCCTATAATGTTCCAACATTTTCCATACCCTCCCTTCATATTTTAATTGCCTCCTGTCTTAAGCTCCCCATAGACGCGACGATTCTTGCTGAACGACCGATTTTAGGGAAGCCCGACCGATCCTTCAAAATTATCGTGCGGTTAGTGGGATTCGTACGATCGTACATTTTAAGATTTTTCGGCTGACATCTGTCAGGAAATTGATCGGCCAGGTTAAAAAATCTTTGTCGGTCCCAGTGCAATGTATCTATGTTTGCAGGGCCAAAAGGCAGCTCCCCTTTGTTTTCCTGGCAAATTGGTCTTTTTAGTTGATGGTAAATTCGTATGATCGTTCTGAGAAGATCGTGGTCTCACGATCAGGATCTGATCTTTTAAAAATCTCAACATCTATGGCCAGCTTAAGTCATGTCTGTCTCGCTGTTCCTTTTTTCAACTCATACTGTTAATAAATAAATATTTGGACAGAGACAACTTTTTTCTAATTTTGGTTCTGTACATGACCACAATGAATTTTAATGAAACAACTCAGATGCAGTTGAACTGCAGACTTTCAGTTTAATTTAGCGGGTTGAACAAAAAGATTGCATAAAAATGTGAGGAACTAAAGCCTTTTTAACACAATCATTTCATTTCAGGGGCTCAAAAGTAATTGGACAATTGACTCAAATGCTATTTCATGGGCAGATGGGGGCAATTCCTTTGTTATGTCATTATCAATGAAGCAGATAAAAGCCCTGGAGTTGATTTGAGGGGGGGGTGCTTGTATGTGGAACAGACAACATGAGGACAAAGGAGCTCTCATGCAGATGAAACAAGCCCTCCTTAAGCTGCAAAAATAGAAAAAACCCATCTGAGAAATTGCTACAATATTAGGAATGGAAAATCTACAGTTTGGTACATCCCGAGAAAGAAAGAAATCGCTGGTGAACTCAGCAACACAAAAGGACCTGGACGTCCACGGAAGACAACAGTGGTGGATGATCCCAGAATTATTTCCATGGTGAAGAGAAACCCCTTCACAACAGCCAAACAAGTGAACAACAGTCTCCAGGAGAAAGAGTATCCATATCCAAGTCTACCATAAAGAGAAGACTGCATGAAAGTAAATACAGAGGGTGCACTGCAAGATACAAGCGACTCATGAGCACCAAGAATAGAAAGGCTACATTGGACTTTACTAAAAAAAATCTTAAAAAGCCAGCACAACTCTGGAAAAAAAACATTCTTTGGACAGATGAAACCAAGATCAACCTCTACCAGAATGATGACAAGAAAAAAGTATGGAGAAGGTGTGGAAGAGCTGATGATCCAAAGCACAGCACATGATGTATAAAACATTTGGGAGGCAGTGTGATGGCTTGGGCGTGCATGGCTGCCAGTGGCACTGGGACACTAGTGTTTATCCATCATGTGACACAGGACAGAAGCACAAGAATGAATTGTGAGCTCTTCAGAGACACTGTCTGCTCAAATCCAGCTAAATGCACTCACATTGATTGGGAGGCGTTTCATAATGACCCAAAACATACAGCCAAAGCAACCCAGGAGTTTATTAAAGCAAAAAAGTGGAATTTTGTTGAATGGCCAAGTCCGTCACCTGACCTTAACCCAATCGAGCTGCATTTCACTTGTTGAAGACTAAACTTGGGACAGAAAGGCCACAAACAAACAGCAAGTGAAAGCGGCTGCAGTAAAGGCCTGGCAGAGCATTAAACAGGAGGAAACCCAGAATCTGGTGATGTCCATGAGTTCAACACTTCAGACTGTCATTGCCAGCAAAATGAACATTTTCTTTTCAGTTTTTTAATTTGTCCCATTGCTTTTGAGACGCTGAAATGAAGTGATTTTGTTAAAAAAAAGGCTTTAGTTCCTCACATTTTTATGCAATCTTTTTGTTCAACCCGCTGAATTAAAGCTGAAAGTCTGCAGTTCAACTGCATCTGAGTTGTTTCATTTAAAATTTAATGTGGTAATGAACAGACCCAAAATTAGAAAAAAGTGGTCTCTGTCCAAACATTTATGTACATAATAACATAACCTAGCTATTCTGTAAATCTGTAATCCACAAACATTACCTAGCTGGGTATTTTAAATCATCTATACCAAAGTAGAATATATACAACGGGACAGGGAAAGGGCTGAAAATAACACATTTCATGCTGATGACTTTGTTGAAATTATCCTCCAGTTTATAATTATGAACACAAACCACAGACACACATATGCCATGATTAAATCTGTTCTGCTCGAGCTGTGCAACTCTAATGTGTTGATATCCACGTGCTTTGTGTACACAGCTACTCTAACAACAGTGATAAATATAGAAAACAAGTTGGCAAAGAATGTAGGCACAACATAACACCCATGATAATTAGATTAACTGCTGCAGGCAAATTTAGGCTTTAAAAAAAGATACAGTAAAGCTGGCCATAGACGCAAAGATCCGATCGTACGAATCAATGTATGATCGGACTTTCCCATCTCCCGACCCACCACTAACCATTCAGATCAAAGTCTTACCATTCAGATCAAATAAAGTAGTTAAAGAACATATCAGCCAATGTTCTGCCCCTGACAGCAATCGTACGATAGTTATGTCTGACAAAGCTGGTGACAGTCTCCCTCTGAAAATCGTGCGATCGGCAATACACACAGAGATATTATCGGCAGCCGAAAAAAAACATTTTAACCTGTCCGATCGACCAAACTCCGCTGGACGAAAAAATGTCGGGATTCTCCACACGCGGTTCGAAAATCGTACGAATCCACGATTAGTACGATCTGATCGTTGCGTCTATGGCCAGCTTTAGTCACGCACACTTCCGTTTAAGGGCCATGGTACACAATGATTCTGGGTGGGTAGTTCACGTGAGATAAAACACTTTTTATTGCATCCTAGTCATGCATATGCCAAGTGTGGGTATAGGAGGCTGCCACTGGAATATTCCAGGGGTTGTTTTCTGTAAGTGGGGCAAGCCGCTTAAAGGAAAACTATACCCCCAAACAATGTAGGTCTCTATAAAAAGACATTGCATAAAACAGTCCATGTGTAAAACCCTGCTTCATGTAAATAAACCATTTTCATAATAATATATTGTTTTAGTAGTAAGTGCCATTGGGTAATACTAAATAGAAAATTGCCATTTTAAAAAAATAAGGGCCTCCCCTGGGATCCTAGGATTCATGGTGCACACAAACAAACCAAACATGTTAGTTCACATGAGCCAATTAACAGACAGAGTTGTGTCTTTTGCTTCAACACTTCTTCCTGTTACAGTTAGAGCTGCAGTATTTCTGGTCAAGTGATCTCTGAGGCAGCACACAGACTATCACAAAATGGTGGTTCAAGGCAAGAGATGTAAAAGGGCAATGTTTACTTAAATATATATTCCAGTTTGGTAATTTTCTTTAATGTCACTTAATATGATATAAACCATCTGTGGCTTAAATATTAATTTTTGGAGTAAAGTTTTCCTGCAAAAATCACTGCATCTACCATTGCCTTAAAGCAGCAGTTAGCAGACTTTTTAAGTTCAAACAGTTAATTATAAGGCCAACATGTTCCCAGGGCCCAGATCTTGCTTTATCAGCCATTCCAACCAATGGCTTATCCCAAATTTTACCCTAACTCACCTTCACATTGTGAAGTATTGAATTTCGCAAATAGGCAGTATCCATTTGTTTTAAGAAAAAAAAAAGATAGTTTGTTTCAATACAACGTGTAGAGCTAAACCATCAGATACTCAGGTAGAAAAAATAGAATTCTACCTGTATGTGACGATTCAGCACTAACAATGACCGATGTCCAGGTGCCTTCAAAGGCTCCCAATCAAAATTTTCCAGCCAGCCCGATTAATGAGCTGACTGATATCCAAGTCTTCCGCCCATATCGGTCAGCTCGTCTCCCACCATTCATGGACTGAATAACATATAAAGATTTGTTTTGTACGGTATTATTGGTGCATCTATGGCCACCTTTAGGGTCAGGTGCAGGTCATAGATTTTGAGACCGACTCATCACCTAATCATTACAATAATCTGAAGCAAGCAGTGTAATAAAATATGTATATTATAACTCTCCCCCTAAGAAAACCAAGCCTACATGAGAACCTTTGTTCGTAGTTCATAAATAAAATATAGATTTGATATATCAAAGCAAGCAGAGAAGGTATAGGTATGCCACCCTCCCAAGCAAGTGATGAGATAGGCACTAGAGGAACTGTAACATTAAAAAAAGACAAGAAAAATATTCCATTGCAACTTAGCTCTACGGAAGCTCCCATGCATGTTAATAAATACAAATATGCAGAATTATTTATTCTCATATGTTGTTGGCACTATTTCTTCTAATCTATGTGCTTATTCATGAATGCACAACTAATTTGGGTTGCTGTGGTCCAAATTACCCTACCAAACATGCATTGATTTGAATAAAAGACTGGAATATGAATAGCAGAGGGCCTGAATAGAAATATGAGTAATACAAAGTAGCAATAACAATATATTTGCATCCTTATAAAGCTTTGTTTTTTAGATGGAGTCTGTGAGCCCCATTTGAAAGCTGGAAAGAGTCAGAAGTAAAAGGCATATAATTAAAAAAAAAACTATATAAAATAAATGATAAAGATTAAAAATTTGTTTAGAACTGACCATTCTATAACATACTAAAAGTTAACTTAAAGCTGAACCTCCCCTCTCAGCACAAAGGTTTTAATAGTTCACAGAAATTGTCTTTTTCTAAACACATGACCAAAAATAGAAGGAACTTTTTCTCTTGGACATTCACTGTATCCTCAAAAATGCTAGATGCTTTGCAAATTTACAAATCAAACCACAAAAAAACAGTCCAGTGTGAAGTCACAAGATCTCCTACAATAATCTTTGAATTCGGGATCTTTCATCCATTCATCCTACCTCAGCATACTGTTGTATCAGCAGAATATATTCAGTTATTGAGATATTGAGTAGGCAGTGGCATAACTAGTTGGTCTCTCCCATTGTAGCTAACTTGTACATGGAGGAAGTGGAAAGGAGGGCCTTACTTACATTCCAGGGAACTACACCAAGTCACTGGTTCAGATATGTGGATGACACTTGGGTTAAAATCAGATCCAATGAAGTGGCG
The DNA here is from genome assembly GCA_038501925.1 of Xenopus petersii. Classification (NCBI taxonomy): domain Eukaryota; kingdom Metazoa; phylum Chordata; class Amphibia; order Anura; family Pipidae; genus Xenopus; species Xenopus petersii. Next base: position 8,700,279 of record CM076675.1, on the reverse strand, counting down.
GCCTTTACAGAAAACATTAACTCAGTGGACAATAACATCAAGTTCACAAGGGAAGATGTCCACTGGAACAAACTTGCCTTTTTGGACTGTTGCATCCAAGAGGGGGGTAATTTGAAAACGTAAGTATACAGGAAATCCACTCATACAGATCAATATCTGTTGTTCGATTTCCAACATCAGCTGGAACACAAACTGGGTGTCATTAAAACTCTGCACCACAGGGCAGAATGTGTGGCAACTGATACACAGTCCAAAGACAAAGAGCAAAAACATCTTAGAGGAGCTTTGAAAGCGTGTGGCTACCCAGACTGGGCCTTTGTCAAAACAGCAGCAACCAAGCCCAACAGGAACACCAAAAGAAATAACCGCCCGGAGACACATAGTAGGCGAAACAGTCATCCCATATGTAGCTGGAGTGTTGGAGAAACTCAGGAGGATTTTCAACAAACGTTCCTGTATTTTTCAAACACACTGAGACAAAAACCAGTACACCCAAAGGATCCAACGTCTAAAGAAGAACAAAGCAATGTGGTATACGCAGTCCAGTGTTGCGAGAAGTGTACTGATCTATACATTGGGAAAATAAAACAACTGCTCTCCAAGCGAATGGCTCAGCATAGGAGGGCAAACTGTACAGGCAAGACTCTGTCTTTCTACAGTGGAAGACTGCAAATATTATAGTATGCACCAGTGTGCAGTGTATGAAATAAATAGTGTACAATGCACAATTAAAATTTGCAATCCACAAGTGCTCAACCCAGCCACTTGCCTTCTGGGCCTACTTGACTCCCTGGCGCCCAGAATATACACCAGGCACATATGACTGCTCCTGTTTTATGCCCAAAAAGTGGTTGCCCTGCACTGGATGGGCCCCATTGCCACAGACATTCAACCTATGGATTGTGCTAGTCAACTCACAACTGGAATTGTACAAACTCCCCTACCTAGCCAGATGCCCAAAGAAATTTTAAAACATATGGACTCCATTAGTGATGTGTGGGTTGGGATTTCCCCGACCTGCACCCAACCCTAACCCGCCCTCCCTTGGCCTGCACCCGCACTTCAGGGTTGCTTTTATAGACCCGTGCCGACGTTGCATAAGCAGGCGCAGCATCTTTAAAAGACAAACCCAGTAGTCAGCATTTGACGTTGGTGGGAAAGGAGAGCAGGAGAAGAGCTCAACCCGCACCCACCCGCGAAGAAGTGTGCAAGGTCGGCCCCGAACCCGGTTGGCCTGCACATCACTAGACTCCATGGCTCGAATAGCCAGAGACAGGCATTTTTGGAGACAGGATTAGATGAAAATATTTTTTACAGTCTATCACCCTACACAGTGGCATAACTAGATGTTACTGAGCCCCACAGCAAATTAATTTTAGGACCCCTTTCATATTAAAAGGATGTCTTGTTTTACCAATACATATTGAAATCTCTCATTAGTTAGGGCCTCGTGGGGCCCCCTATAACTGCTGGGGCCCCATGTAGCTTCTGCTTCCTCTGTAGTTATGCCCCTGACCCTAAGAATATTTTGAGAAACAGTATCATCTGGTGACAACACTTGAATGAAAACAATCGCTTACCCTGCCCAACCAGTAAATAATTTTGGTGCCACACTATGCTGCCCCAATTAAGACATGTGTAATTAAATTATGCAATTATGTCATTTTACAGACTGGAAATTCCTGAAATCTTTTTTGCTGCGTCTTCCCACACATTCTTAATTGAACATTTACTTCTATAGCCGTATGGCAATATATTTAGAATCCTTATAAGCACTAGTTACGTATAGATACATTTCCTTGTGAGATATGATTTAGTTATGGAATTATGACCAGTATATTAGGATCTAAAATAAACTGTATTTTGGCTATTAAGTCACTTGTTTCTTGACTGATGATACTGAAATGTTGCTGGCTGTTACATAAGACAGCACTCTCCTGGTGGGTATACATTACTCTGACTATATTCTGCTTCTATCCTATAAAGCCTATACAAAAACAGAGCCAATTTGTTGGATACACATTATGTGATCATATTATTTGTGTTTAAGTTGGGGAATGGACTATCAATGTCAAGAATGAACCCAGACAAAAAGAAACAAGGCTCCCTATACACCCTGCTAGTTCTGAAATCAACACCAACATGTCACTTAAGGGGGTGGTGGTTTCAATTAATTTAAATTCCTTCTCTTTATGGCTATTTAGTGTAGAAGTGAGCAAAAATGCTTACAAGGTAAACAGTGTGTGTGTGCGCCAGTAAATCTCTTATTAAGTTAGTCAATAAATCCTCAGTCACTTCTTGCTTTGGGACTAGTAAAGCACTTATATCAGCATAGCACAGATATATATATATATCTTATATATCTTATATATATATATATATATATACAAAATCCCTCCAATGACGGCACTCCAGAGTCAGTCACGCTTGAGTCAGTAGAAGATAAATATCATAAAGGTTTATTAGGGTGAACCAATGTTTCGATACCCTGACGAAGATACCTGTATGGTATGGAAACGTTGGTTCACCCTAATAAACCTTTATGATATTTATCTACTGATTCAAGCGTGACTGACTCTGGAGTGCCGTCATTGGAGGGATTTTGTATGTGTTTACAGACTGGCACCCGGCCCTTGCAACATTTATGGTCGTGCGTTCCTGTTCGTTCAGGTATATATATATATATTATAAAAACGAAAGAGCAATAGTCTGCACTCATAGGTCTTGTGATGAAAAAAAGTCATTTGTTCAACGTTTAGGAGCCAAAACGCTGAATACATTTATTTTTTTCATCACAAGACCTATGAGTGAGGACTTTTGCTGTTTCGTTATTTTATATATATAAATATATACACATACACAAAACAAACAAGGGCAAGTTGTGCTCACCACTAATTTTTAAAACCATTAGGCGGGGGTGCAATGAGGCTGTGACCACAAAATACATATAGACACATACAAGAGTCCTCTGCACTCAACCCAGTCCATTTGAAAGCTGCAAAGAGTCAGAAGAAAGGGGGCAAATAACTACAAAAAAAATAAATAATGAAAACCAATTGAAAAGTTGCTTAGAATTAGCCATTCTATAACATCATAAAAGTTACCTTAAAGATGAACCACCCCTTTAAGATAACATTTAGTATGATTTAGAGAGTGATATTCTGAGACAATTTGCAGTTGGTTTTCATGTTTAATTATTTCTGTTGTTTGAGCTGTTTAGCTTTTTATTCAGCAGTTCTCCCGTTTGCAATTTCAGCAATCTGGTTGCTACGGTCCAAATTATCCTTGCAACCGTGCGTGGATATGAATAGGAGACTGAAATATGAATAGGAGAGGGTGTACATAGAAAGATGAGTAATAAAAAGTTTGGGATGCACCGAATCCCCGAATCCTTCTCGAAAGATTTGGCCGAATACCGAACCAAATCCTAATTTGTATATGGTACACCCAAGTGCTGCAAGCCTTTCCTTCTCCTTTAAAGGAGAAGGAAACCCCCAGGGCGCAAAACCCCTCCCCCCTGGGCAAATGCCCCTAACTTGTTACTCACCCCTCTGCGCAGGTCCTGTCCACGGAGCTCACAGTCGCCATCTTCTCCCACGCGCGTCTTCTTCCTGCTCTGACCGGCGTCTTCTGGTGCATGCGCAGTAGGAACAGGTACCGGTACAGCTCTACTGCGCATGCGCCGAATGTCACGAATCGGAAAACTTCGTGACATTCGACGCATGCGCAGTAGAGCTGTACTGGTACCTGTTCCTACTGCGCATGCGCCAGAAGACGCCGGTCAGAGCAGGAAGAAGACGCGCGTGGGAGAAGATGGCGACTGTGAACTCCGTGGAGAGGACCTGCGCAGAGGGGTGAGTAACAAGTTAGGGGCATTTGCCCAGGGGGACAGGTAGGCCAGGGGGGAGGAGGGAAACACAGGGGAGGGGGGAGGGGTTTTGCGCCTTGGGGGTTTCCTTCTCCTTTAACACATTTCTACGATCAGTTTATCCTAGGACTAGTTCTACCAGGCACTGCTACAGTTTAATCTAGATCTGGTTCCACTGGGCATAAGCACATTTCAATGATCAGTTTCTCCTATAACTGGATCCACTGGCAGTGCCACATTGTTATCATCACTTCCCTCTCTCTGATTCCACTGGCTGTGCCACATTGTTATACTCAATCCATTCTATGGCTGGTTCTTCTGGGCACTGCCACTATTCATACTGCTGTAGGAGTAATGGCACTGAGGCAGATCTGTACAATACATATACTGTATATAGATAGATGTCTAAATAAATGTCTCCCCGACTTCCCTTATGCTATGATTCCAGTGACAAGTCACACAAGTCTTATTTAATAATAAAACCCAGTCCCATCGAGTCTCACACTCACCTCAGCCATCTCCACACACCGCTTCTTTCATCCAGCAATGCCCACTTCTTCCGGATTTCCTGACGTCATTGTAAACGTCACAGCAAGAACACGCCTCCTCCACTTAACGCAGACTCCTCCCTTTGAGTGTTACCCGAAGGGTTATAACATAGGGAAGTGAGGTACAGACTGGCGGGAGGGTGAGCAGGAGCGGGAAGAGCCGGCGCAAATAGTCAGTGAGGCGCTACTATATTTCCTGCCCTATATTGATAGGTGCGGGCTCTTCTTTCCCAGAGTGCCTTGCGGTGGTCGAATCAGCGGGAATTCTGTTTTTTTCCCCTGTAGTAACTAATGTTTTGCGGCCAAAAGCTGCTGTAGCCAGTGAGAAACTGAACTCCCGCCAGAAATAGGCCACGCCCACCCAGATTCTCCTTTATTATCTCTGTCATAAACTGTGTGATACGCTAAGAATGTGCTGCATGTGCTTCCTTGGGGGTTCTGCTAGCGTTACAATAAAAGACTATGTATTGGGGTGTTTAATATGCAGCAACTCCCAGCAGGAAATCATTGTTTTATAACTTATGAAGTAACATTTTATAGTAAGTGGCTAACAGGCCCTTATTCTTGTTTGTTTGTTTGTTTACACCTGTTTGCAGTATTGCGTTAATGGACTTTTTTACATTTACTTTTGACAAGCAGAGGGATTGTTCACCTTTAAATTATTATTTAGTAAGGGTTACTTCACACGAGGAGATTCGGGGAGATTTTGTACCCGAAAAAGTCTTCGAAAAACCGAACTGTTCGAGTCAAAACCGAAAAAGTGGCCACCCTTTAGGGTTAAGTTCACACGAGGAGATTCTGGGAGATTTTGTCGCCTGGCGACTAATCGCCTTGACTTCTGCGCAACAATCTCGCCAAACTGCCTCCTCGTGTCTTCCCATCCGCTATAATGAAAAGTCGCCTGCGTGTTCCTTGTGAGACAACTTCTGGCGACTTCAGAAAACACCGCACCGGATGTGCTTTAGCGCAGGCGACTTTTCATTCAAGAATTAGCCATTTTATAACGTACTAAAAGTTAACTTAAAGGTAAATCATGCCTTTAACTTTTTATTCATCTGGAGCCAAGTTTAAAATCCGGCATTTGGAGCAGAGGCTTTCTTGTCCTGCCTTCCATAGCACCTGAATGATGTAAGTAAGTTTCCAGCTTTCAACTGGGGTCACTTAGGGGCAATCCTGGCCCCTCCACTGCCTTAGGGCTCTTACTCACGAGCGTTTCTTCATGCGCTCCCCTGCGCTCCGTTTGGCTGCGTTCAGCCGCAGGGGAGCGCAGGTCTAGACGCTGTTAATATTTTTCTATGTGCCTGTACTCACACAGGCGCATGTAAGCGCTGAACCATTGAAAAACGCAGAAAAATGCAGCATGCTGCATTTTTCCTGCTTCAGCGCTTACATGCGCCTGTGTCAGTACAGGCACATAGAAAAATATTAACAGCGTCTAGACCTGCGCTCCCCTGCGGCTGAACGCAGCCAAGGGGAGCGCATGAAGAAACGCTCGTGAGTAAGAGCCCTTAGGCAGTTTGCTGCTGCTGTAGCCCTCCCCTGCTAAAGGGATACTGTCATGGGAAAAAAAAATAATTCAAAATGAATCAGTTAATAGTGCTGCTCCAGCAGAATTCTGCACTGAAATCCATTTTTCAAAAGAGCAAACAGATTTTTTTATATTCAATTTTGAAATTTGACATGGGGCTAGACATTTTGTCAATTTCCCAGCTGCCCCATGTCATGTGACTTGTGCCTGCACTGTAGGAGAGAAATGCTTTTTGGCAGGCTGCTGTTTTTCCTTCTCAATGTAACTGAATGTGTCTCAGTGGGACATGGGTTTTTACTACTGAGTGTTGTTCTTAGATCTACCAGGCAGCTGTTATCTTGTGTTAGGGAGCTGCTATCTGGTTACCTTCCCATTGTTCTTTTGTTTGGATGCTGGGGGGGGGGGGGGAAAGGGAGGGGGTGATATCACTCCAACTTGCAGTACAGCAGTAAAGAGTGATTGAAGTTTATCAGAGTACAAGTCAAATGACTTGGGGCAGCTGGGAAATTGACAGTATGTCTAGCCCCATGTCAGATTTCAAAATTGAATATAAAAAAATCTGTTTGCTCTTTTGAGAAATGGATTTCAGTGCAGAATTCTGCTGGAGCAGCACTATTAACTGATTAATTTTGAAAAAAATGTTTTTTCCCATGACAGTATCCCTTAACTCAACTTTATGTGCTGAAGGGGGTCTAGGGGGGTCCACAACGTCGACGGAGGAGTCCAGGAGGCTAGCGCAGAGAGCGCAAGTGTGCATTACAATGTTCTAATAATTTTCAAATTATTACTTATTTAAATCACCTTACAGGTACAGTATGTGTATTGCATCATCAGATGTTGATTATATCTGGGTGTAGCTAAAATATTTTTTTCAAGTATACAAAGTGACCCAACATTTATTTGTAATAGAAGGCGTGCACTCTCTTCATCAGAAATTAGTAATGTGGTTCTGCAGGTTCTGCTTGTTTTTTTTTTACTAAAAATATATCTTGACTAATAATTATTAATGACAAATTAAAATGCTGGAATTCAATTCATTCTATTATAATATCGATAATAATATAATAGTATTACATGTGAGAGTGGAATAAATGCTTTATTAAGTTACATTAGAACCCCCATTTTATGTTTTTCAGGGCACCAGAAAATAACAGTGTAACCTTTGGAAAATGCAAAATCAGCAAAATGCATTATGCAGTGTATTAGTGGGACCATAAAAATGAGGGAAAATGTTAAATCTGGGTATGTAACATTGAGGGTGTGTCAATCCAAAACCAATTAGAATATTGAATATTTCAGTTTTCTCTTTTTTTAAACATGGCACCCATCTACCATTGTAGCACAGAAACGCATAATGAAGAAATAATGGAATCAGAACTGTACCTTATGGAGAATAATCAACAGATTGTTTGTTACAATGGAGACCTCCTTATTTTTCAGATCCTTAATAGATTCCCAGCGAAAAGAACACTTTGCTTTTCTTTAGGAAAAACAAAACAAAAATCTTTGGCACCTCAAATCGCAGAAGATATAACAAGTATATCTGATGTTGATGGTGCGCTTCAGGGTACTGCGTTTGTATTCCAGAGAAAGCAGAGAAGTATGAGACATCGGTTGCTGCAGTGAGCAATAAACAGCTGATTTGGATACAAAATGGAATCCCAAAAAAGTTTGCCAGCTTCCATTTGAGAATCCCTGCAAGCTGTAAGTAGCTTCAACAAAGCGGGGGAATTTGTGGTTTATTGTTTCCTTTGCTTCTGGAGATGTAGGTGCAATACAGAAAGATGGCTTCAAAGGGATTATGTCACGATTTTTATGGTGTCGTTTTTATTTTCTAAATTACACTGTTTGCACTGCAAATAATTCACTCTACCATATAAAATTTCATTCCTGAACCAGCAAGTGTATTTTTTTCAATTTATAATATTGGTGTGTAGGTGCCATCTCAGGTCATTTTGCCTGGCCATGTGCTTTCAGAAAGAGCCAGCACTTTAGGATGGAACTGCTTTCTGGCTCACTGTTGTTTCTCCTACTCAATGTAACTGAGTTACAGTGGGACCTGGATTTTTACAATTGAGTGTTGTTCTTAGATCTACCAGGGAGCTGGTATCTTCTGTCAGGGAGCGGCTATCTGGTTACCTTCCCATTGTTTTGTTGTTAGGCTACTGAGGGGGGTGATATCACTCCAACTTGCAGTACAGCAGTAAAGAGTGACTGAAGTTTATCAGAGCACAAGTCACATGACTGTGGGAAGCTGGGAAACTGACAATATGTCTAGCCCCATGTCATATTTCAAAATTAAATATTAAAAAAATATGTTTGCTCTTTTGAGAAACGGATTTCAGTGCAGAATTGTGCTGGAGCAGCACCATTAACTGATGCGTTTTGAAAAAAACATGTTTTCCCATGACAGTATCCCTTTAAGTTAGTTACCTGAGAATATGGCTTTATTTCTGCAAAGCATGTCAGTATTGGTCAAAATCTGTAAACTTCAGTTTCAGTGCTATCATAGCTTACACAACTATTTACAATCATTATATATGTATTTTATTGCAGTGTTTAGTTAAGGTTGATAATTTGTTTGTTGTGACTGTTCAGGAGAAGTCTTATCAGTACCCAGAGAAGTGTTGTTGGGTCTAATATTGTATTAGCAACTGTTTCTCCAAGATTGTCAGTTTTTGGGAGGCTTTAACCAGTGGCATGTGCTTCTGTGTTTCCATAGGATTTGCCAAATTATAATATCGGGAGCTTTGTTTTTATGACTTGAGGAAATGTCACACAAGCACAAGTTTTTGTTCTTTTTTCCTCTTGGTTTTTATTCCAAAGTTCTTAAATCTGTTTTCCGAATCCTCACACTGCCTTACTTTAGAATAGTAAATAATTTAGGATACAAGCAATTGCTATTGGGAAACCTCAAGGCAAACATACAAGAATAAGGACAGCTTGATTGTATAAATTACATAGATGGGTGTATATAAATCATTTCTTTCTCTTCTTCATGAACTCAAAGGGCTAAGGCTTATGTGTTTTAATCTTTTTATTGTGTACAAGCCCCTTATACCATGTCTGTCTACTGAAGATGCCTTTCTTTTGATTTGCCTCGCCCACACACCCCATTAGGTCCCTTCTTCCCCCTCATCACAAAAAGCAGGCTTGACTTCATCATCTTGGCTTTCTATTGACCAGGACTATTCATATTTTAATCCAGGACTAAATTGGCTTCAACTGTGCATGGATCACCACAGAGAGCCTTTTATCATCAAGTCGGGTTAAAGAAGCCCATTGCGTGATTCAGGACCCGTGAAGTGAGAAATGCCTCTGCAGGGAACCAAAGTGATAAACAAGAGATTACTTCTTCATAAACGTATACTCTGAATTGATAGGCAGAGACAAACCCAGTGATTGGTTCATTACCAAACTGTATTGATCATAATATCACACAAAACTGGATCAGTTTTACTTTGGGCAATTCGTAGTAATCGATTTCAGCTCAGAATAGATTGCTTTTTTCTACTTTTCATTTACTCTTTTTCATATTTCATAAGGGAAATAAGAGATGCAGTGATTAGATACTGCTCAATCTATTTATTGTCTTCTCTAGGGCACCATATCCATTATTTGTCACAGTCCTATTTCAATACACAAGTTTACTTTCTTGCTTCTCTGTGTCCCAAGTGGGACCCTCATAGCAACCACATTTTCATCTAACTTTAAAAGAATCCTTTCTATGTTTTTATACAACGTACTGTATCTCAGTTGTTCCAAAATGTGTTTGTGAAGAACAAATGACTCCATCAGACTAAACACTTCAGTTATATATTTGTGTTACAGATAGCTGCAACTTGGCAGAAAGTCCATACTGTTCTCGTGGATGATTTTCTTGGCAGAGGCACCAATCAAATACTCTTGCTGTTTAAATGTGATCCAAACAGTTTATCTGATTTCAGTCATTTAAACTAACTGTCTGCTGTCAAATTTACTACCCTGTAAGTATAAACTAAATGTGTTTAAGTGGAGGGTTATGGGTGCACTCCAACGCTACGTAAAATGTGTTTAAAGGGATCCTGTCATCGGAAAACATGTTTTTTTCAAAACGCATCAGTTAATAGTGCTACTCCAGCAGAATTCTGCACTGAAATCCATTTCTCAAAAGAGCAAACAGATTTTTTTATATTCAATTTTGAAATCTGACATGGGGCTAGACATTTTGTCAATTTCCCAGCTGCCCCTGGTCATGCCTGCACTTTAGGAGAGAAATGCTTTCTGGCAGGCTGCTGTTTTTCCTTCTCAATGTAACTCAATGTGTCTCAGTGGGACATGGGTTTTTACTATTGAGTGCTGTTCTTAGATCTACCAGGCAGCTGTTATCTTGTGATAGGGAGCAGCTATCTGGTTACCTTCCCATTGTTCTTTTGTTTGGCTGCTTGCGGGGAAAAGGGAGGAGGGTGATATCACTCCAACTTGCAGTACAGCAGTAAAGAGCGATCGAAGTTTATCAGAGGACAAGTCACATGACTTGGGGCAGCTGGGAAATTGACAAAATGTCTGGCCCCATGTCAGATTTCAAAATTGAATATAAAAAAATCTGTTTGCTCTTTTGAGAAATGAATTTCAGTGCAGAATTCTGCTGGAGCAGCACTATTAACTGATTCATTTTGAAAAAATGTTCCCATGACAGTATCCCATAAAATGCAATGGAAGTGCTGCTGATTTTGCCAATTAATCAATGCACATTCCCATGTCCCCTGTCTCATAAGTAATTCAGTATATATACAAGTGCATGTATTTACAAAAACAGGGGGTTTTAGTTACAAAGTTAAGATCATAGAATTGGTAAACTACCATACCACGTCAAGGTTTGTGTATTTTTATACATTTAAGAAAGACTCTAACAAATCTACCACTTCCTGCTTTTCAGCTCTCAAACTCTATGTTAGTCAGCAACTTTAAGGGGGACCACATAGGACATTACTGTTCATTGAGTTTGCAATTGATACTTAGCATTCAGCTCAGATTCAAAAGCAACAGTTATGACCCATGGTCCACCCACTCAAGTCACTGATTGGTTACTGCCTGAAAACCAATCAGTGGAAACCAAGAGAGCTGCAAAGCAGGAAGTAGTGTTCTTGCTATTATGTTAGACATCAGGTCACTCCGCCTTTTTACATTACATTTTTATTTTGCAGAGCCTATTTACCCCGTTTTTATTTTTATACTGAACAATTCCTTTAAATAGCATATCTAAGCCCTTGGTAAGAGTGCAGAGATGTTTATCTATACTGGCAAAAGTGCAGAGCAAGAAGACCCGGCTGATGCAGGTCCTACACACCAACAATTTTGCGGGATAGGGTTGGGTGCAGGTTGAGTTTTTGATGGCCCGCATATTAAATATATATATATATATATATATATATATATATATATATATATATATATCCTTGAAAAAGGTCCCAGAGAGAACCGAAACGTTGGAGATGAATTTGTGAACATTGATTTATTTCACCAAAATGAAAGAGTGCGGGTCCATTTACTGAAGCATAGCATAAAGCCTTGACCAACGCACCACCATCGACAATCCAAATCCGGGAGGAGTGCGCTCACTGTACTGACATTGTATATATGTATATATATATATTCATATACAAAAGAGAAAAGAAGAGACTAATTCCCGGAGTATTAATGTATTACCATTTATATTCGCATATATATTCGCCGAGATTTTCAGCATCCAAAATGTGCTGAAAAAGGCTACCTCGGCTTGTTGGTTATATGAAAGAATAACAGTGCGCCCTCTGTTGGTTATATGAAAGAATAGCAGTGACTGCAATATCACACAGCGCCATCTGTTGGTTATATGAAAGAATAACAGTGCACCCTCTGTTGGTTATATGAAAGATTAACAGTGACTGCAATGTCACACAGCGCCCTCTGTTGGTTATATGAAAGAATAACAGTGACTGCAATATCACACAGCGCCATCTGTTGGTTATATGAAAGAATAACAGTGACTGCAATATCATACAGCGCCCTCTGTTGGTTATATGAAAGAATAACAGTGACTGCAATATCACACTGCGCCCTCTGTTGGTTATATGAAAGAATAACAGTGTGCCCTCTGTTGGTTATATGAAGAATAACAGTGACTGCAATATCACACAGTGCCCTCTGTTGGTTATATGAAAGATTAACAGTGACTGCAATATCACACACTACCCTCTGTTGGTTATATGAAAGATTAACAGTGACTGCAATATCACACAGCACCCTCTGTTGGTTATATGAAAGAATAACAGTGACTGCAATATCACACTGCGCCCTCTGTTGGTTATATGAAAGAATAACAGTGACTGCAATATCACACAGCGCCCTCTGTTGGTTATATGAAGGATTAACAGTGATGGCAATATCACACAGCACCCTCTGCATATGGTAGTGGGACAGTGGGACAATGCACACAGTAATCCGTTTGGCAATTCTCTGTCACCATCAACTTTGCAAAGAAGTCCGGTTGATCGCTGTGGCGGTTGCTTTGGCGGAATGTGCCCGGCTGGGAGATAGGGCTGTAGTTGTGTCTAGGCTTATACTCGAGTCAATAAGTTTTCCCAGTTTTCGTAGGTAAAATTAGGTACCTCAGCTTATATTCGGGTCCGCTTATACTCGAGTATATACGGTATCCAAATTATAATGCAAAAATTAATATTATCAATTAATAAGAAAGAAAACATTGTTAAAATATCCTAACCCATAAAAACAAAGCTATCTCATTTAGGGCCCCCTCTTTCCTCATTTGATTGATACAGGTATGGGACCTGTTATCTAGAATGCTCAGGATATGGGATCTTTCTAAGGATCCACCAAATCCACTCTTTTGGATCCAAATCCTAATTTGCATATGCAAATTATTGATGGGAAGGGGAAAACATTTTTAACTTACTTGTTTTATGACAAAAAGTCACGCAATTTCCCACCCGCCCCTAATTTGCATATGCAAATTCGGATTTGGTTTGGCCGGACAGAAGGATTCAACCAAATCTGAATCCTGCTGAAAAAGGCAGAACCCCGAACCGAATCCTGGATTCGGTGCATCCCTACTTTTGAGCCCTAAAATGAAGTGATTGTGTTAAAAAAAGGCTTTAGCTCCTTACATTTTTATGCAATCTTTTTGTTCAACCCACTGAATTAAAGCTGAAAGTCTGCAGTTCAACTGCATCTGAGTTGTTTCAATACATTGTGGTAATGTACAGAACCAAAGTTAGAAAAAAAATTGTCTTTGTCCAAATATTTATGGACCTAACTGCATTTATTCTGCAGAATGCTTTACCATACCTGAGTAAACAGCTCTAGAAGCTCTCTGTTTAGGATAGCAGCTGCCATATTAGCTTGGTGTGACATCACTTCCTGTGAGAGTATTCCTGCTCACTTATAGCTCTGGGCTCAGATTACAGAAGGGAGGGGAGGAGGGAGGGGGGTTAAAGGGAGGTAGAGAGGAGCAAACTGAGCATGCTCAAGCCCTAGTCTGATACAGAAGCCCATGAGTACACAATAGAAGGAAAGAAATGTGCTGTTTCTTTAGATAGAGGACTCAGCAACATTAGGTTGGGGGTTTACTAGTGTGTTTATATAGACCTTTCTGCTAAAGCTTACTTAGTTTTAGCCTTTCTCTCTAATTTAAAAGATCACTGAGCAATTTGAGCTTATATTTAGTACAGGTATGGGATCCGGAAACCCATTGTCCAGAAAGCTCAGAATTTCAGAAAGGCCATCTTCCATAGACTCCATTATAATCAAATAATCCAATTTTTTAAAAAGGATTTCCTTTTTCACTGTATTAAATAAAACAGTACCTTGTACTTGATCCAAACTAAGATATAATAAATACTTATTGGAAGCAAAACCAGCCTGTTGGGTTTATTTAATGTTTACCTAATTTTCTAGTATCAAGATCTAAATTATCCGGAAAACTCCAGGTCCCGAGCATTCTGGATAGCAGGTCCCATACCTGTACTGGATCAAAGAACAGTCCAGCTCTCCCCAGTTATCAAATGCTGGAGTTGAAACTGGCCATTGGTAAGGTCTAGTTCTGTCAAAGGAGAACCAACTGCAGAGAATTAGCTCCTTCATCATGGAAGGTGTTTCTGAGGATTTTCCTCAGAGCTGTTGCCCATATGGAAATGATTTGGGAAACACAATGACTGCTGTGAAAGAACTATCCTAGCTCCTGGCACTTAGTAACACAAGTTGTGTGTTGCTGCTGCATGCCAGGAGGAGAAATCAACCTGACAGCTTAGTTAAAAGCGAGATGCTGACAGTACCATACGGGAGAATTTCTTTAAGCTCCGAAGACGTTTTAAAAGTGAAGCACACAGTAAATATATTTGAACACTGTCAAGGTAAATTCATAACACTTCTAAATTATTTACCAAGCCTGGGACACAAAGCCATTTTATTTCTCTTTTTCCACTGGTTCAATTCAAACTTTTGAACAAAAGACAAGGAGGCAAGGGAATAAACAACAGTTGCCATAAGCAACTTGAGGCCTAATTAAATATTTCGGGATAGTTCTTATATCACCATAGTAATGTTTAAATACTTTTATGCCTAAAATATTAATGCTTTTATTATTAAGTTACTTTATTATTATTACTACTATTATTTAACTCAACATTTTTAGACGTGCAAGAACACAGGTAAAGTAGGGTTTGGCTTTGATTAAACAAGGTCTCACTCTCAACGATGTACCTGACAGGTGTTCATGTGCTCAGAAGAGCCTGTATTATTGAAGAGGTTCTTATTTTTGCCTATTTCCTTCTTTTACTTTTTGTTTTCTCTGAATTGTACCATCCTGCTTTATTTCCTGCACCCCTTGAAGAGGAATAGAATTGAAATGATGTAGGCATAAAATACCTACAATATGCCTGTCAAAGGAACAGTTCAGTGTAAAAATAAAAATTGTATAATGTATAAAGGCTGGAGTGACTGGGTGTTGAACATAACTTCCTGCTTTTTAGCTCTTTAACTCTTCGTAAGTCAGCGACTTGAAGGGGGGGGGAGCCACATGAGACATAACTGTTCATTGAGTTTGCAATTGATCCTTAGCATTCAGCTCAGATTCAAAAGCAACAGTTATGACCCATGGTCCACCCACTTAAGTCACTGATTGGTTACTGCCTGGTAACCAATCAGTGGAAACCAAGAGAACTGCAAAGCAGGAAGTAGTGTTCTGGCTATTATGTTAGACATCCAGTCACTCCAGACTTTATACATTACATTTTTGGCTAACTAACTATTAGAAACATTTTTTATCTACTTACCCAGTTTTTATTTTTATATCGAACAATTCCTTTAAGAACTGACCCATTGTAAGAAGCTTACTGGTGCTCGAGCCAGTGTTTGTCCTGTGAACATGCGCAAACTGCTGCATCGGTCCCTGCAACCCGGAAGAAGCAACACGGTGCACAAAATGATGCGATGTCGAAGGGCATGTTGTTATGTGCCAAAAGATCATTATTTAAAAATTCCTTACTGTCAGACTGACGCTGGGACATACTTCATGGCTGTGCTAAGTAAGTTGCTTATATTTATATTCTTGGATTTTTGACCCCTGCCTGTTCCTAGACTTGCTTTACTAAAGCCTGGCTTATACCCAACCTGCTGTTGCCGATCTCTGCCTGATTGTGGACTTGTTAACCCCTTTACTCCTGGTGAGCCTTGCCTTTTGACTTCTGCCTGTCTAAGAATCACTGTCCATTCCAATTCCTGCCTTGTCTTCGACTCCACTCCTGAGTGCAGGTGAATCAGCGCGTCATGGCATTAGGCTATCATACCTCATTCTCACTGGTTTCCTCTTGTTCCAATCTGAGGGGATATTAGTTCAGTTTCCAAGTTCCGGTAATCTTGACACCCACAGTGGTGCCTGGTGAAAAAAAGCAAAGTTGTCATTTACATTTTTTAATGACTTTTTTTGTCTTGGTCCTGCATTTTTTTTTCCAAAATGTATTGGAAGCAAACAGTAAGTATTTTTGGGAATGGTATAATTTTAAGGAGATGACTAACCATTGTGTCTCCAAGTATGCTGATAAAAATCATGTTTTACATTGTAGTTGCACCAAGCCACAAATATGATTTTTTAAAGTGATATTGACAGCACCAAACAAAAGGACACGTTCAGTTCTGTTGCATCGTGTCTGTTGCCATTTTTTCCCCCAAGTAAAAGCCAATGAGAGTTTATTTTATTCACTGCCTGTATTAAATTATCAGTTAGGAAGCATAAGAAAAGAATAAATGCTCTTCAACTAAGCTTTGCCTTCAAGCTGTACAGGTTGATGTACTTCCCAAATACTCAAATGAAAAGAGAGGAGACTGACACAATAGCCAGAGAGGTATGCGATAATGTATCCCCATACCGTTAAATATAACAGCACAATATTGCAAACTGTTGTGAAAAAGTACCGTTGTCTGGGTCACTGAACTCCAAGGTGACCTCAAAAATGTATATACAGGTATGGGATCCATTATCTGGAAATCCGTTATCCAGAAAGTTCTGAATTACAGAATTGCCGTCTCCCGTAGACTCCATTATAATCAAATAGTTAAAAATTAAAATTTTTCTCTATAATAAAAAAACAGTACTTTTTACTTGATCGGAACTAAGATATAATTAATCCTTATTGGAAGCCAAACCAGCCTATTGGGTTTATTTAATGTTTATATGATTTTCTAGTAGACTATGAAAGTATGAAAATCCAAATTACGGGTCCATTATCTGGAAAACCCCAGATCCCCAACATTCTGGTCAACAGATCCCATACCTGTATATGTGTTTCCTTATCTCTAAGAATACATGTTTTTTTGTGTGTTGAGTGTGCAGGTATTTTCACAAGATTATGTTTGGCTTCTGCATTTAAAGTGTCTTTACATTAAATGATTTGAATTCACACTGAGGGGAAGATATTATCCATTGCTTTGTCACCCATGGGAAAGTCAATTCTCTATAATCAACCAAGCGTCCTATAAGTTGTCCTTAATGGGACTAAATAAGGTCTTAGCAGACTGTAATGGTAATAATAAATGAGGAAATTAGTTGACCTGTGATTAATCTACTCTAGTGAGGGCGACTAATCTGATCCCAGCTTCTAAAGAAGCAAATTGCAGCTGGGGAAACATACTTGGTGCAAAGTTGCCTGAAGTCTCCTTCAAAAAAACCTTTTGGGCTACTGCCCCAAACGACATATCATGTACATCAAGATATTGCCCTTTATTAATAGGATTATAGGTTCATGGTAGGGGAGGGTAATTCTTCACCTTTACCAATCAAGGTTAAGGCCCCATCTAGGATAGTCAGTGCAATTTTGATATTGTGATCTATTAAAATAACGTCCTAAGAAGTGCGCTAAGTGGTGAGAACATTTCTAATGATGTTTCTCCCAGCTTATATCCCAGCATTGTATTTGTGCCTAAAGAAACAGAAACAGATATTATTTTGATTGCGTGCACCAGAAATAGAACACTCCCAGCTGAATATTTTCTGTGCAAAAGTTTTAAACTTCTTCAATTTTGTCCATTTTGCTGCATCAGATGCAATTATGGGAACAAGAAGAGCATTCTGGGTAAAACTGGTCATAGCTGGGAGATAAATGCAGTATAACATATTAAAAAGGGGTTGTTCACCTTTGAGTAACTTTTAGTATGATGCAGAGAGTGATATTCTGAGACAATTTACAATTGGTTTTACTTTTTTATTATTTGTGG
Organism: Xenopus petersii; assembly: GCA_038501925.1. Classification (NCBI taxonomy): domain Eukaryota; kingdom Metazoa; phylum Chordata; class Amphibia; order Anura; family Pipidae; genus Xenopus; species Xenopus petersii. The sequence goes on along the minus strand of CM076675.1, from coordinate 8,682,587 downwards.
TTTTTGAATGATTTGATTTTATATTCGGCAGCTCTCCACTTTGCAATGTATATTACTGTGATTGCTAGGGTACAAATTCCCTAGTAACCATGCATTGATTTGAATAAGATACTGGATTATGAATAGTTGAAGGCCTGAATAGAAAGATGAGTACAGGTATGGGACCTGTTATCCAGAAAGCTCGGGACCTGGGGTTTTCCGGATAACCCCATTTTAGATCTTCATATCTTAAGTCTACTAGAAAATCAAATAAACATTAAATAAACCCAATAGGCTGGTTTTGCTTCTTATAAGGATTAATTATATCTTAGTTGGGATCAAATACAAGCTACTGTTTTATTTACAGAGAAAAAGGAAATCATTTTAAAAAATTTGGATTATTTGGATAACATGGAGTCTATGGGAGAGGGCCGTTTCATAATTCGGAGCTTTCTGGATAATGGACCCCATACCTGTAATAAAAAGTAGCAATAACAATGAATTTGTAGCCGTACAGAGCATTTGTTTTTAGATGGGGGCAGTAAAACCCTTTTTTTTGAAAACTGCAAAGAGTCATGAGAAAAGGGCAAATAATGAAAAAACTGTAAAAAAATAAATAATGAAGACCTACTGAAAAGTTGCTTAGATTTGGGCATTTTATAACATACTAAGGGGATTATTTATTAAACAAAATAGAGTACTCCAGCACAAGTAATCTGCTCAAGGGTTATTATCCGTGTTTAATGTCAAGCCAAACAGGTTACAACGTTTCGGGGTGTACCCCTTCGTCAGGTGATTATTTATTAAAGTCTGAGTGCCAAAAAACTTTTTACAATACAGTTTTACTATAAAATATGAAGAATCTTTAGTGGAAAAAAAACTTGAATTTTTTGAGATTTATTAAACCCAGAGGATGGAAAAAGTTTTATTTTTTTTTTTTGGGCCGAATATGTCCAATTTCGATCTAATAGGGCCATATTCAGCTGAATTTGAATCGTACGAATCGAAGTAATATCGCATTCAATCAAATTTGAATCAAAGTTTTTCCCCAAAAAATTCAAATTTTTCAGAGTCTACCAATTCCCATAGGCTAAAACAGCAATTTGCCAGGTTTTAGATGGCAAATTGTCAAAGTCTAATTTTTAAATAGACAGTACATGATAAATTTCGATATTCTAAATTTTTTTAAATTCTAATCAAATTTGGACTCTTCCCTAGTCAAGGTACACAAAAATAGATCGAAATTTGAATTTTTTAATCGTAAATTCACTTCCACCTTTGATAAATCCGCCCCTAAGTGTTTGTACCTTTATTTTCTACAATCAATGTGGAAAACGTTTCTCTTTTTTCATATGTAAGGTAACCTTGCTATCAAAATACTTTACTGGAATCAAACACAACACAAACAATGCATAAGTTAAATTCATGTACGTGTGACATCCATTATCTAGAAACCCATTATCCAGAGAGCTCCGAATTACAAAATAATTATATATATATATATATATATAAAGTATGCTTGTATTTAGCTATAAGCAGGATGAAATAAGTCTATAAAGGGTTACTTCCATTCCATTTTTAGGAAAAGTACCTATTATGCTAGGATTTATTAATACACCTTACTGAATTAAATGTTGTCTTGCCCTTTAGAATACATAAATGCCTGTCCTTCCTCCGTGGGTTAAAGTACACTCTGCCAAATGGATACATCATTGTTCATTAAGTGAGATTATCCAAAACTAGTCTCATGCCCTTGCATAAAAAGCAAAGATTTAGGATATTCCTGCCAATTTACATTAGCTCATTAGATACAGAATTGGCCCCTGCTAGTTTAAATTAGAAAGCTCCATTAAATTACATTGGCCTTCAAGTAATTTTATAAAATATAACCTCACCTTCAACTTTTTGCTAAGATTTTTTTGCTAATTGGCTTCAAAAAGTTGGTTACCTGCCCTTAGCATGTCCCAGTTAGACATATGACTGGGAAATTGTTATGCTCAAGTACATTTTGTGATGTGTAGCAATTTGTATAATAGGTTATAAAATAAAAAGAGAAAAGGGAGTTATTATATCTCTCTAAAGTCTAGTTATTGTGTTTATCAACAGACTGGGGCGTACAATACATGATAAGATTGCTCAACTAGCAAGGATGCCAGAAGATCTTTACCTCTTTTGATCCCCAACGTGTTGGGTCAAATCTGTATGATCTGACCATTTGGCCCTCTGGCCAACGATCAGATCATAATGGTGACTAGTGATGGGCGAATTTCTCCCGTTTCGCTTCGTGGAAAAATTTGCAAAATTTGCAAAATTCGTGAAACGATGAAAAATTCATGGAAAACTGTAAAATCGGAAAGTTCACAAAAAAATAGTGAAATTCGAACGTTTTCACTAGAAAATTGTGCAATTCGAACATTTTCACAAAAAAATCGAGCAATTCGAACATTTTCACCAAAAAAATCGAGAAATTCAAACGTTTTCATAAAAAAATCAAGCCGTTTTCATAAAAAAATCGAGCAATTCGAACGTTTTCACGAAAAAATAGTGCAATTCGAACGTTCTCACTAAAAATTTTAGCAATTCGAATGTTTTCACACAAAAAAATCTAGCAATTCGAACGTTTTCACACAAAAAAATCTAGCAATTCGAATGTTTTCACAGATTGTGAGCTGGGTAGTAGATCAGAATAGGTAAAAATGCAAGCCATTTAAAGATGTTAGTAGCCTTCCTGACATTCAAGGTTTTTTTCGATTCAAATTTACAGGTCGTTCCTATTCGACTAAATCTTTCATAAAGAGCCTCCCATTCAAGTTGTGAGTACATCTGAATTTATTAGAGTTAAAAAAAATTCACATAATTTCGATATTCGAGATGGCCATTCCTTATTTTGGAGCTTTCCGGATAATGGGTTTCTGGATAACGGATCCCGTTCCGGTACTTTCATAAATGAAGGGCTTACCTAAGTGCGCCTTCATCCAATGCAATGGTAACCCCCTACCTAAATATAATTAGAATTATTTGTCTTCATTAACATTGTCACAATATATCGTTATGTAGTTGTCACCCAGCGCAGTATTATTATAATACGTTTCTGCATTAATAATATATCATTTTATTACAAATTGCCGTGTGGGTTCCCTCTTGCAAATAAATGAATAAAGCAAAGAGTAAACATAAAACCTGAAAATATAATAAACGAGACACAGTGGATTTGCCCGCTCTCTCCTTCAAAGTGGCTGTTTATATGCGTCACACACAGAAATACTGACGCCCTGAAGAAATTGATCACTTTTAATAACACTGCCTACAGTGCTTTCATTATGATTTGAAAATGAGCTTTACCCTGTTATAGCCTTCCATGATTCAACTCTAATAAGTGTTCTTTATTTATTTGACTCCAAGGGAATAAAGTAGAACTACAAAGAAAACTTTTAATAAATATAATGGCAGCAATGCAGTCTGTTTGATGCTGTTAAATGCTACTTTGATTCTATATATCCATATCGGCTTCTACAAGGGGTCATGCTTTGAGCTGGTGGCATTTATACTAAGAATGCACCGAATCCACTATTTTGGATTCGGGCGAACCCCCAAATCCTTCCCGAAAAATCGGCCGAATACCGAACCAAATCCTAATTTGCATATGGAAATTAGAGGTGGGAAGGGGAAAACATTTTTTGCTTCCTTGTTTTGAGACTAAAAGTCACGTGATTTGCCTCCCGCACCTAATTTGCATATGCAAATTAGGATTTGGTTCGGCCAGGGAGAAGGATTCGGCCAAATCTGAATCCTGCTGAAAAAGACCAAATCCTGGCCGAATCCTGAACTGAATCCTGGATTTGTTGCATCCCTAATTTTTACCCACAAATTATTGGGAACCTGGAGTTTTTAAACGGTATCTGTTTTTCAAGACTAGGGATAAATAATGGGGAAATAATATCAACAAATTCTTTCATTAGTCAAAAGGTTTGTGGCTGAGATTACGTAAACTCTGCACACTAGACAGTACTAAAAGGCAGCTCCCTATATTTCCTGATTATTCTATACATATGCATACTCTGGTGGTCCAGTCTTGGAGAGGAGTAGACCCCCTATGACTTGCACATCAAATAGCAAAGAAATGAACTGCAGATCTGCAGGTTTATTTATGATTATTGGATCCCTGTTTCTTAGTTCTTTAATAGTTGTTCTAATTCTGGGCAGTGTCATTCTGTGGCCACTAAAGCAAATAAAGTTCTGTCTTGTATAAAAAGGGCATTAACTCAAGGGATGAAAACATAATGATGTCTCTTTATAGGTCCCTGGTGAGGCCTCATCTGGAGTATGGGGGGCAGTTTTGGACTCCAGTCCTTAAGAGGGATATAAATGAGCTGGAGAGAGTGCAGAGACTAAGTGCAACTAAACTGGTTAGAGAGAGGGAAGAGTTAAATTATGAGGGGAGACTGACAAGGTTGGGGTTGTTTTCTCTGGAAAAATGGCGCTTGTGAGGGGACATGATTAGACTTTACAAGTACATTAGAGGACATTATAGACAAATAGCAGGGGACCTTTTTACCCATAAAGTGGATCACCGTACCAGAGGCCTCCCCTTCAGACTAGAAGAAAAGAAGTTTCATTTAAAGGAACAGAGTAGGGGGTTCATCACAGTGAGGACAGTGAGGTTGTGGAATGCACTGCCGGGTGATGTTGTGATGCTGATTCAGTTAATGACTATAAGAGGGACTTGGATGATTTCTTGGACAGACATAATATCAAAGGCTATTGTGATACTAAACTCTATAGTTAGTATAGATATGGGTATATATCATTTATGTGAAAGTAGGGAGGGGTGTGTGTATGGGCTGGGTTTTCATTTGGAGGAGTTGAACTTGATGGACTTTGTCTTTTTTCAAACCAATCTAACTATGTAACTATGTAATTGCAGCCTGTCAGATTTCATTACAGAATAGCAATATCTGCTCATTATATTGGGTTCCACTGCTCAGGGAAAAACTGTAATCAAGATCTATACTTTGGTCAGAATTTCCAATTATTGTGTTTGGAAAGGGTCCTGTGCTCCTGTCATGGTGATGGATAGCTAGTTCCTAACTATGATCCAAAAGTGTCCAATAAGAAACCCTCCCAATAGCAATCTGGTTTAATTGAGTTTAACTCGGTTGGTGTTACCACTTGAAAAAAATATTTTTTGATACTAACTTCTAAAACTATCCTTCCTCCAGGCAGGGAAAACATATCATCCATCAAAGGAAAGTAATGATTTATCACTAGATCTTCACATATTTATTGAGAACCTGTAGTAAATTTGTTCTAATTAGTGATGGGCGAATTTGCGCCGTTTCGCTTCGCCGAAAAATTCGCGAAACGGCGCCGGCGTCTCGTTTTTGACGCCGGCGCCCATTTTTTGACACCGGCGCCCGTTTTTGACGCCGGCGTCCATTTTTTCGAAAAAAAAATTTTGACGCCGGCGAATTTTTGACGCGAATTTTCGCGCGAGTTTTGCGAATTTATTCGCTGGCGGCGAATCGCGCAAATTCGCCGCAAATTCGCGCCTGGCGAATAAATTCGCCCATCACTAGTTCTAATGTCCACTAGTCCTGAACTACTTAATGCGGTTTCAAAAATATCAACATCTTATCAGTAATGTTTCCCTAATTTCTTCTACCTCACATAACCAAGGCACCGTATTGAAATAACTATCATCCATCACTGGAATTAGACGATGTAGCAAAATGATATAAACCTTCCCTAACTCTAGTGCAACCCTAGTGCAATAGTTTAACAGTAATGAATTTACTTTTATTCCTAAAAGGGGATGTGAATTTAGGTACTTCACTGGCTCCAGTGTGGTTCCAGAGATGCCATGCCTCCTCTCCATGCAGGTCCATAACACATACAAGAGCCTCTTAAAATTCAAATTTTTGAGTTGGATTTTTGGTCAAAGTTCACAAATTTGAGTTTGGAATATTCAGATTCCAGATTTATCATGCATTGATCCTGGGAACAACTCAAATTCAACTTTTCACCACCTTCATGTAGAAGTCAATGGCAGAGGTCCAGCGACCCATTTGAAGATGTTCATGGCCTCGATTCGAGTTTAGTCAAATTCTATTCTAATACAATTGGAGTTTTTGGGTCGATAATATTTGTTCGAGTTTTAGATATTCAAGTTTTTTCCAACACACAACATTGATGTCTATACTCTAGTATTGCGCCAAATACTAGTATTTGGCCAAATGCAAAAAATTTTAATTGCAGATTTTTTTTCTTCTGTAATGATCCTCATCGTCTTCTATACTGTTATTGCAGAATTTAAATTGGTATTAGAATTCAGACAAACCTGTTGACTTTAGATTATGGCCAGACCCCAAAATGGCAGATTTGATGAAGCCTTTGTATGTACATAACTTTATGCTAATTATTAACAGCATTTTGGTGTGGGTATTATCATCTTTGGCTCTGACATGTGAAATTATATTTTAATTTAGTATTGTTCCTGGAAATATCTTCAGATGACGCCTCATATCAGATACTTCAATTTACATTTTCTTTCCACTGTTTTCATTTGCTATAACTACCTAACTGCTGTTAGAAAAGTCAGTATACTATTAGGGCAGATTTATCAAAGATTTAGGAAAAAAATCCTTTCTTTTTATAATTTCTTATTACCAGTCACCAAATTAAAATGTTCATGGAATTTTCCTATACACCTATCTGCTTCTTAGCATGTTTTCCCTAAGGTGCAGATTTATTGGAAAACAATTACTGGAATGGAATCTGTTATCCAGAATGCTTGGGACCTGGGGGTTTTTCATTTAACGGATATTTTTGTAATTTTGGTCTTCATAATTTAAGAGGCACATTTATCAAGGGTTGAATTGAAAAATCTAATTTTTAAATTCGAATTTCAAGGTTATTTTAGTGTAATTTGACTAGGGAATAGTCCAAATTCAAATAAAATTTGAAAAAAAATCAAAATTTATCATGTACTGTCTCTTTAAAAATTCAACTTTGACTATCCACCATCTAAAACCTGCCAAATTGGCCCTAGAACCAATTTGGACTCATTTGGTGGACTTTGAAAAATCAAAGTTTTTTTGGGAAAAACTCTAATTCGAATACGATCTAAATTAGATTTGAATTATCGAATACAGCATATTCACCCGAAGTTAAAAAAAAATTTTTTTTGATAAATTTCAGTTGCTCTTTTTTTATTCGAATTTTGAGTTTATGGGAGTTTAAAATAACTCCCATGAACTAGAAATCTGACCCTTGATAAATCTGCCCCTAAATCTACTAGAAAATCATGTAAACATTAAATAATCCCAATAGGCTGGTTTTGCTTCCAATAAGGATGAATTATATCTTAGTTGGGATCAAGTACAAGGTACTGCTATATTATTACAAACATTTAAAAATGTTTATTTTATTATTATGGATAATAAAATGTTATTTTATTATTATGGAGTCTATGGGACACGGCCTTTCTGTAATTTGGAGTTTTCTGGATAACAGTATTCCAGATAACGGATCCCATTCAAATCAGCAGGAACATTCTCCCTATTCTTCCTGAGTGATAACACGTAATAGGAATTTCACTCAATTGTAGAACTTTCCCCTAGATTTACAATGCACTCATTTTCCATTGAAACTCCTTAGGACTTTTCACATTGGTCATATGATATCATTTGGATCAGACATTAATGTTTTGGGCTGTAAAAATAAAATCATTTTAAACTGTGCAAAGCTGGAGTTTTCCTGGAGAAAAATGTGGGGAACAATTTCAATAATTCAGCCAGTAGGCAAAAGTTTATAAAAATGCCATTTATAAATGTGAAAAAAATCAAAAAGGATGAAAAACTCAAAATGCTGCCATTTCACATTTGGAAATATTTTTACATCTTTTTATCCTAGGAAGTAAATGCAGGAAACCATTTTATTTTATTCAGTGGTGAAAGAAATAACTGAGGAAAACAGATATAAATAAAGACTCTTTACGTGTTAAATACTATATCACATAAACTTTATTGAAATTGAACAGATATCTTGTAAAGAAAATGCCGTACCACAAGTGCAAAATTGTATTACCTTGTTAGATTTCACAGGACTTCCTGTAGACTTAAAAATTCATTGTATATCGCAATTTAAAATATTTATCAAGGACCTGACCAGTTCAAGTGTGCCATTCCAAGGTTGGGATTACGATATGAAAACCATAGCTCAGTGTTCAAAATTCTCAAAATAATCAATGTTATTTAAAAATGGCTGGTATTTTAAGAATAAATTCCAAAAAGCTATAAATCTTAGGTCTGTTAAAAACTTTTGGTACTCTTCAGTGGAGTTAATACCTGCAGCTATGTTAACGCCAGTGACAATGCTAGATTGAGCTACGCCATTTCAGAAATAATCAAAAAGAATTATTATTTATAACGAAACTTGATTGCAGAATCAGCGCAGAAGATTAACGTAACTGGTCGGTTAGAGTTTGGTACCTTATGGTTCATTTAAAAACAGTAGTTGATACCTTAGATCCAGTGCACAGTAGAGAAAATAAAGAAAGAAGAAACTATTAGGGTAGATAGTTGTATCTGAAAAAGTGTTGACTGTCAAAGAAATCACAGAGTACACAAGATAAATCCAGATATTACACTGGTATGATAAAACCAGTCATTGTCTTCTAAATCACGCTCACAAAGATAGCAAAGTAGAAATTTTTATATGTATTTATATGTTTATGCAGAAGTAGAAAGAAATTACAGCACAAAGGAACCTTTTGGTGCAACACTGGATATACTAACACTGTGAAGGAATGTAAGTTCGATTTTCTCTCAGATTAGAAAATTTGGTCCTCATCTCATAAACGTTTTTTTTTAACCAGCATTTAAGCTGACCATAAACTATAAGATCAGCTTGTTTGGTGACATCGCCAGACGAGTGGATCTTTCCCCGATATGCCCACAAACGTAGGGCTATATTCCGAACATTGGGCTCTAGGGCCAAGCAATCGGATTACAATGAGGAGCAATGGGCTTCGACGGGTTGATCACTGGAAAAACTAAACCGTCCGAAAGATATCGTGGCCAGATATTGATCGGGAAGACCAGGAAGATAAGATGCCGAATTGGTCTAAAGGGTCGATATCGGCAGCTTTAATCTGCCCGTGTATGGCCACCTTTAGCTATCACAATGGTAACCCTTACTATGTGGTGTGACAAAATGAGACATCTTGCTTACACATTTTTGTGAGTTTTTCTGAAAAAGATCTTCGGTGGCAGTGTCGGTTAAATTGGCCCCATTTCCCACTTCTTGGGAAGCGTAAACAGACGGCGTTGGTTGTCAGATGGAGTCTTGCTAAAGTTCATATTTTCTTCTTCAAAGGTCTAACTTTCTTAGAAGTTCTTAGAAGAATAGGTGGTATAAAACCAGTCAGATTCTGAATTGATTTTCCACAGTTTATATCAACAGTTTATTTCTCTCAGTTCTTCAATTAATACAGCATCTTATTTTTTGTGCACATCCTCATGCCTTATGATTTTATATGTAATCCAATAAAAGATGTTAAAAATAAGGAAGGTCAACGGGAAGGCAGCCCGAGATATTGTGTCAATCCTTTTTGCACGATCAACAAATTTCTTTTTGATGGAGTCTGCATCTTTTGGTTGAGCTGGAGGGGGGTTGGGAGGAGTTGTTTTAACTGCTGTACCGTCTTTGACTTGCAGACAGTGGCCCATCCCATATCCACTAAAGTTAAATCGGCTCTCTCGGACTAAATCTTCTTCCTGAAATACAAGTAATGAGAGACTCAGTTCTAATTGTATTATATTCAGTGTCTTCAACTACTATAGTAGCAGACATATACGGTAGAATCTCCACTTTACATTTTTCAGGGGACCATAAAAAAATTAGGGATGCACCGAATCCAGGATTGGGAATCGGCCTTTTTCAGCAGGATTCAAATTCGTCCGATTGCTTTTGCCTGGCCGAAACTGAATCCTAATATGCAAATTAGAGGCGGGAGGGAAATTGTGCGACTTTTTGTCACAAAACAAGGAACTAAAAAATGTTTCCCCTTGCCACCCCTAATTTGCATATGCAAATGAGGATTCAGTGGTATTTCGCGAAGGATTCGGGGGTTCGGACGAATCCCAAATAGTGGATTCGGTGCATCCCTAAATAAAAATGGTGTAAAATCCAGGGAAATGTATTGTGCGTAATATATACTGTAGGTGGGACCACAAAACAACAAGGTAAAATGAGGGAAAACTTAAAATCAGGGGATGTAAAATTGAGGTTCTACTGTACAACAAAACTCTCTCACACATAGCACCGTACAATACATAAAATACACAAAGGTAGGAAAAGTCACATAATAAATACAATACGTGTACACACATCTTAAAAAAGGACAAAGAGCTTAAAGGGATACTGTCATGGGAAAACATGTTTTTTTCAAAACATTTAATAGTGCTGCTCCAGCAGAATTCTGCACTGAAATCCATTTTTCAAAAGAGCATACAGATTTTGTTATATTCAATTTTGAAATCTGTCATGGGGCTATTGACATATTGTCAATTTCCCAGCTGCCCCCAGTCATGTCACTTGTGCTCTGATAAACTTCAATCACTCTTTACTGCTGTACTGCAAGTTGGAGTGATATCACCCCCATCCCTCCCCCCCCCCCCAGAAGCCTAACAACAGAACAATGGGAAGGTAACCAGATAGCTGCTCCCTAACACAAGATAGCTGCCTGGTAGATCCCATGAGTCTAGAATACAGCCATTATGGTTTCATTTAATTCCATGCATCATTACACATTCCATAACATTTTCTCCAAAGCTTACCTTACTTAAACCTGCATATATTACTATACATTTTGGTTATATTGTCTGTCCAACTGCTTTTGTTTTTACAATATTTTCAGTTTATATTGTATTAATTTCTATACAAATTGTTCTTAAATCAAAGAAACATCTCAGAATGAACTGCTTTTTAAGAAAGTTTTCCGGGTTTTAAAAGAATGAAAGCTTTCCTTTACAAGTAGAGCCAATGTGTCTCTCTCTCCCACCAGCAATTTCTCATTCTGCAGGTGAAATTCTCCACCAGGCGAGCGCATTTAAGAAGTCAAAACCTTCACAAAGCATAACAGACCGGTAGAGAAGCATGCTAAGTGGAACCCTAGAGTGCTGGAGATTTTGAAAGTGTGATTGCGTTTGCCTGGACGAGAAATAAACAGCGGGATAGACAATGACTGATAAATACATTCATGGGGTAAAGAAGGTACTTCTAAAAAAAACATCTTAGAAATAAAGGCATGAGAAGATCTAGGGAGATTAGAAGACAATAAGCTTTCTTCATCACTAACCCTTTTGCTTCCAGACAGATTTTAAACTTCCTTCTCACCATTACTCTGTGTGTGAAACAGTTTGGACATGTTTATAGGGGTAGTTCACCTTCATACAACTAGTTTTCAGATAGCTCACCAGAAATAATTATTTTTTCAAATTACTTTCTATTTTCTATGTGTCACCGTTTTTCTAATATTGAAGTGTAAAGTGTAATTTTTCATCTTCTAAAGCAGCTCTGGGAGGGGGTCACCGACCCTGTAAACTGTTCTAAATTGATGCATTTCTCATCTTTGTCCCTGCTGAGCAGACTCTCTGGGTTTCATTACAGGCAGCTGTTAAACTTGATACAATAGTTGCTGATACTCCAGAGAGGCTGCTGAGAAATGTTTCAACTAAATGTTGCAAAATTGTAACAGTTCAGAGTCTGCGCCTGAATTACTGAGCTGCCAGACTCAAACACCAGAGACAGGGACATTCAACTTTAAACTTAGATTTTGAAAAAACAGTAAAACATAAATAATGGAAAGTAATTGAAAAAAGTCTTTATTTCTGGTTAATAACTGAACTTAAAAAAACGTAACTGAAAAAAAAAAGTGTTTGGAAGGTGAACAACCTCTTAAAAGGGATACTGTCATGGGACTTTTTCCCCAAAACACATCAGTTAATAATAGTGCTGCTCCAACAGAATTAAACAGATTTTATTGTTTATTTAATTTTGAAATCTGACATGGACTAGACATATTGTCAGTTTCCCAGCTGCCCCCAGTCATATGACTGCCACTCTTTACTACTGTACTGCAAGTTGGAGTGATATCACCCCCCCTCTCCCCCCCACCCAGCAGCCTAACAATAGACCAATGGGAAGGTCACCAGATAGCATCTGCCTAACACAAGATAACAGCTGCCTGGTAGATCTAAGAACATCACTCAATAGTAAAATCTAGGTCCCACTGAGACACATTCAGTTACATTGAGTAGGAGAAACAACAGCCTGCCAGAAAGCAGTTCCATCCTAAAGTGCTGGCACATGACCAGGCAAAATGACCTGAGATGCACCTACACACCAATATTACAACTAAAAAATATTCTTACTGGTTCAAGAATTAAATTGTAGAGTGAATTATTTGCAGTGTAAAGAGTGAAATAAAAACTACATCATAAACATGACAGAGTCTAAACTAAGATTTGATCAATGTGACTTGAGAGATTGATAATGGAAACCACCAAACTATACATCAGAACAAATGACAGTACAGATTATATATATAATATATTGTATATCAAGAAGCAGCACAACCCAGTGGACAAAGAACAGTTGACCATATAGACATAAGAAATAAGGATCCGAGTGGGGTTACGTTAAAATAGGAAAGATCTGTACAATCTACTGTTCTGTATTCTGTCAATCCTGCTTGGCACAGTGTTTTCTCTGGTATCAGATTTTATGAGAAGAATCATAACATGTTCAAATCATTCTGCATGATGGGTTTCTCTGGACTATCTGAATGCAGGTAAGTATCAACAATTCAATAGCAAAAACCCCCAAAACACTGCTTTTTTATAGATTATGTTATATATTTTTGCTTTTTTTATTTATTTATTTATTTAATTTGTTTTGTCATTTTCTACACACAATGCTGTGTACAGAACAGTGAGGCATCTCTTAGTGTTGGGGTTGAGCGCCCCACCACAGCACACAAATTCCTGTAGAACAACCAAAAACTGTGAGACGGCTACGACTTTATTAGCAATATTCTGGTATGGAGCTTTGTGCTTCAGACAAGAGTATTCATATTTTCTGTTTATCTTTGCTGTGACTCAAGCACTGTAGCCTGGATATCCCTGCCAAACAAGAACCAAGTAATAGCATATCCTTAAAAAGGGAGATCTTCCCAAATTCTTCCCAATTCACCAGGATTCCCAAGATAACCTTTATTTCTCTATACTATTACCGTTATAGCACACAGGCTGGAAATCCTGCAGGAGAAGAGTGTTGCCATTCTGCTCAAGAGATGGGATAACCGGTAGCTCAATCTCATGTGAGTCTGCGGCTTTCTTTTAGACAGAGGAGAAACTGCACACAGACACCATGGGGCAAATTCACTAAGATTCGTAGTTGCGCCAGGTGTAACTTCGCCGCACTTCACCACACTTCGTCAGGCGTATTTTCGCCAGCGCTCCGCAAATTCACTAAAATCCGAAGTTGCGCACAGGGGTAGTGTAAGGTTGCGAAGTTGCGTTAGCGTTTGTTCGCTAAGCGTAGCGAAGTTGCGCTAGCGATGGTTAATTTGCAAACGGCGCCAAATTCAAATTTCAATGGAGGAATACGTAGAATCACTACAAATGCCTGGGAAACCTTCAAAACATCAAATAAAAATTTTTTGTTGCCCTACACATGTGCCCACTGTATAGCTAAGTTGCCATGAGTTAGGAAATGTAGGGGGGAAGGAAGGGAGCCCCAAAAAATATTTCGATCTTTTTCAGCCTATCACCCATGATATAGAAAAAACGCCAGCATTTTTTGGGGACTTAGAAAAAATTTGAACTTTTTTTGAAGCAATCCCTATATACTCTATTGCGCTTCTCCTGGTCTGAGGTGGCGAAGGAAGTCTAGCGTAAAAGGCAGCGTTCAGTACACTACGCGCGTAGTTACATCAGTAGCGAAAATTCGCCTGGCGTAAGGGTGCGAAGAAACAATAGCGAATTGCGATACTTATTGAATAGAATTAATCCTAACGCATTATTCACTAATATCTTTTAAGCGATTAAACCATGAAATATGCGGCAAATTTGGGAGTTTCAACAGTCAATTTCAAACGCAGTGTCAATTAAAGGATGCTCATTGACTTTAATGTGCGTCAAATGTCACTGGCATCGGATTTTTCACCGCGAATTTCATACCCGTTTTGAGAACTTCGCAGGAAATTCGAGTATTTTGAGGCAAATCGAAACTGAACAAATTCGCCCATCACTAGTAGTTAGGAGCTGTAGGGATTAAAGACCTTTATGAGGAACTGGAGACTTACCTACAGCCACTAACACATTTCATGATTCCTTGGGCAGGTCCAGAATGCACTACGTTCTGTGTCGTGGAATTATATTAAGTTCTCAGGGAAAGGAATGACTAGAATACTGTAAAAAGAGACTTCTACTCTGCCAGTGGTATCCCAAATGTCTTAGATGCTATATATTGCACTAATAACGTGTGACTATATCAAATGCCCTAAAATATTGCACTAAATAACGCATGCTATAAAATACCGCACACAATTCAGCTAAAATGAACACTATCACTTCTTAAGTTAGACAAGTGAAGTTTCAGTGAATCGATCATTAATTCTAGAGATAAAAGAAGTGATTCGATTTTATGCCATGCTAGAAATAACACTTTATCGACCTTTAGTGAATCAGCCCCACAGTATCTTAACAAAGAGGAAATATTTCCAATAACTTCCTTCTGCTTCAGTAGAGGGGTGCTCTCATTGTGACCTCTTTTCACTTAGCAATTACAGTAATACTGATTGTGACTTGTATTTCATTTCTAAGTAATTGTATTCCATCCAGAAAGACCTATGATATTGAATCTCTAGCCTTCAATTTGTTGCTCATCAGTGGCATAGTTAGAAGGTATTGGACCCCACGGCAAAATTAGCTTAGGGCCCTTATATGCTATGTACTTTGATAGTTGTCCGTCTGTGCCCCACTAGACCCCCTATAGCTCACTTTGATCATCCACAAATGATGCTGGAATTTGTATCGTTGTCCAAAGACAATTTGAGTTGGTAGAATGCCATCAATGAACTATTATTTTTTAATAATTTTTGTCTTTCTAATTATATGTGTTGCTTGCCAAGGGAAAAAAAGAACACCAGTCTGCATTACTCTGATATGAGGAACATTCCTTACACACTACTTGTTGATTATGTGTTGTTCTAGGACAAGAAGAAAGAAAGACATGAACAGATAAGAGACTTCTTTGAAAATTCAGAGCAGAATTAAAAGATTAATCCGTTCATACAAGAAAAAGCTGAGCCAGTGGCGATATTGTTTTCCTGTTACTTCTCTCATTTTCTTTCCCTTAATCATTTTTAATATGCTGTAAAATGCAAGAAAACAGATTTTGTTGGGGTTTTTTTTTTTTGCCACGGCAAATGGTGTAAATATTTCCTAGCTGTGGGGTGCATGAAATGCTGTAAATAAAAGCGGCTGTGAACTTCAATATAACAAAATCAAGGCTTTAATTTTGTTTCTATAGTTTTTCATTTCAAAGCTGCTTAAAAGGAAATCTGTGTTCTTACATAACCCAGCAATATACTATGTAAATCATTCTAATTAGAATGCCAGCAAGCAGGGAACGGCTGATCCATTACCCCAGGCTATCATAACCTCTGTGTACTAAACACCTTATGGGGTAAAAGTTAATTACAATCTGTTGTCGATGATATTGTAGATCTGATGTAAGGGATATTTTGGAAACCGTTAACCAAGAGGGAGCGAAGGCTAAAGGAGACGGAACACTATTTCACAAATACAATATCAGTCAATTTCAGTGTCATGATAGCAGCCAATGCTGAAAAGTTGTTTTAATCTGAAAATACGTTGTGTAATATTCACCAATACACTGTGGGGCCGATTCACTTAATTCGAGTGAAGGATTCGAAGTAAAAAAACTTCGAATTTCGAAGTATTTTTTGGGCTACTTCGACCATCGAATGGGCTACTTCGACCTTCGACTACGACTTCGAATCGAAGTATCCGAACTAAAAATCGTTCGACTATTCGACCATTCGACCATTCGATAGTCGAAGTACTGTCTCTTTAAAAAAAACTTCGACCCCCTAGTTCAGCAGCTAAAAGCTACCGAAGTCAATGTTAGCCTATGGGGAAGGTCCCCATAGGCTTACCTAAGTTTTTTTGATCGAAGGATATTCCTTCGATCGTTGGATTAAAATCCTTCGAATCGTTCAATTCGAAGGATTTAATCGTTCGATCGAATGAATAATCGCATGATCGCAGAATTTGCGCTAAATCCTCCGACTTCGATATTCGAAGTCGAAGGATTTCAATTCCTAGTCGAATATCGAGGGTTAATTAACCCTCGATATTCGACCCTTAATACATCTGCCCCTGTATATGTGAAGGTTCTCAAACGTTGGCAGAAGGTTTCTGATTATCTGTATGAAAGGTTGCTTTGACAAAGAAAGCAGATTGATAACTTTTACAAATGCTGATAAATAAGCAGCTTACAGGTGTAGAATAACAAATATAGCATCTGCTGACTGTCTCAGAAAGGGCTGAAAAGGAAGAGAGGATGCCTTTTGGAAGAAAGGAAAAAAAGAGATCCTATCTTGACTAATGATACTACAGTTCAGATGACAAGATAATTTTATGAACAATAATCAAAGTAAAATGGATCTACTCAAGTGCAGCTCCTGATGTACAGCATTGCTTAAAAGAATGAATTTGCACATATTATGGGTACAGATGCAGCCACTTTGGTTTGTCTGTTTGACACAGAATAACTAAACACAGATATCCCATTTATTTCATTTAACACAGAAAACTGCGTCACAACATCCCATCTAATTAAAGCATTCACCATTGTGAACAATGGAGTTTTGGTATGCTAATGAAAAGGTTAAATGCATTAAATGAGTTAAGATGACTTAAGATAACACAGTTTCTTCAATTACCCCTGAGTCATGACGCATTTAACTCACAAATCCAAGTGGCTTCATCTGTAATCTTATATCCCTTGCTCACTCCTGCCAAGAGCACAAAAAAAGTCCTGCAGAAGGTAAAGGGCTCTAATGGTATCTGAAACCTGCAGAAAACGTGTACTGTATGTCCAATTTAAGTTTATTAAGCCTTCCATTAGAGGGTTGGACAGGCAGAGGGTTACCAGGCCACAGTACTGTTCCCACTAGAGCAGAGAAGAACAATGACTGGACTGCCAAGTCTACAAGCCAGTTAGGTGAGTTTTAGAAAGACTGCCTATTTCTTCTCCTGGATACTCTTGAAAGCCATGCTAAAAGATCATTAAAGGTGAGATATGCACTGAAACTTTGGTTGACTAACAAATAATGCAGTGTATTGAAAAATACAGTTTTTAGTAAAATCAGGCAGATCATACTTTCATATTATATTAGTTCATGTAAATGAGGCCCATTTAGAGGGATAATAAAGTAATTTAATAAGGGCTAAGTGGAAATTAAGGAATGTGAAGTGCACAAATTGTGGCCCTTAAAGTAAAGCATTTGGGTTTAGCCTTAACAGTGCTCCATCTGTGATCTGTACCTTCTACCAAAAATATGCCATGAGGCACAACACTAGCATGTATACAGTTAGGCCCATAAATCTTTGGACAGAGACAACTGTTTTTCTAATTTTGGTTCTGTACATGACCACAATGAATTTTAAATGAAACAACTCAGATTTTCAGACTTTCAGCTTTAATTCAGTGGGTTGAACAAAAAGATTGCATAAAAATGTGAGGAACTAACACAATCACTTAATTTCAGGGACTCAAAAGCAATAGAAGAATTGACTCAAAGGCTATTTCATGGGCAGGTGGGGGCAATCCCTTTGTTATGTCATTATCAAAGAAGCAGATAAAAGCCCTGGAGTTAATTTGAGGGGGCGTGTTGAATAAATTCATCGTATAAAACATGGCATTTTTAGCCTTAATCATTTTTAGGGTTTAGTTTTCCTTTAAAGGGAGATAGTGTTTATTGTTATCCACTAGAAAACAAACCATAATTGTCTTTTCTGTTTCACTACTGTATATCATTACATTTTATTTATCATTTAAATTATAAGTGCTGACATTTATAACCTATTTTCAATTATCTTTTAATAACAACTGTATATTTTATGCTCTCTCCCCAGATACAGAAGTGCGTTTTATATTAGATAAGCCATTTCCTTGGCAGATGATACAGGGGACATGGACTGAGAAACTGATCACAACAGTGATCTGGTCTTGACTTCAATTCTAAATCACCTCTATTATCTAACATAGTGGATGGACTGTTCACCCTTGACCTCTATCATGGCAAAGCCCAGGGGCTCATTTTCTGGAATGACATTTCCAGAATATTCACTTACCTCTTATGCCACTTCAAAAAATGTTCAATCGGTGACACAAGAAGATGAGCGCATTTAGAAATCTAAGATGGCAGCTTATATGAAACAATTCCGTTTTTTTTGGTGTTGGTTTTGCCATTTCAGCAGGGTTTAGTAAGCCTAAAAGTTGACATTTCTTACAATGAATATAAACTACAGATCAGGTTGGTTGCCTAATAATATACTGTAGTGCCGATAGCCATGCCCAAAACAAAAATAAGAAATCCCTGTGCATATTGTCTTGTCTGTATCAGTTATATGATGGCGCATAAGCGAAGGATATTCCAATAAAAGTCACGGTTACCTGCACAATATGCTGGAGAGCAACAGAAAGCGATTGCACATTGCCATGGTAACTGTGTTCATTGAATGAAAACAAGTATTCATAATATCCTGCTCTATCCCTGTGAAATGCAGATTGTTAGATTGTAGCGAGGTTTTCAGAAATGGATGGAGCCAATAAAATGATGGCTATCTAATGAGGCGAGGTAGGCGACAGATATTCGAGGCAGTTAAAATATTGCAGGCTGATGTCTTCACAACAGCACTGATATAATGGTAAAAGAAAAACATATAGGGCTTTGCCAGTGACTGTTTATTGATACAAATGTTCAGAATATAATAGAGCAGTGATCCCCAACCAGTGACTTGTGAGTAACATGTTGCTCCCCAACCCCTTGGATGTTGCTCTCAGAGGCTTTAAATCAAGTGCTTATTTTTGAATTCCAGGCTTGGAGGCAAGTTTTGGTTGTATAAAAACCAAGTGTACTGTCAAAAAGAACCTCCTATAGGCTGTCAGTGAACATAGGGACTCAAATGGCCAACCACAGCCCTTATTTGGCATCTCCATGAACTTTTTTCATGCTTGTGTTGCTCCCCAACTCTTTTTACATTTGAATGTGGCTCACGGGTAAAAAAAGGTTGGGGACCCCTGTAATAGAGAGCCACTTTTATTACATCCTTTTGTCTGAACATTTGTGTTGTTTCTCTTTCAAATGAGATCTGCTTATCTGCTCTGCCTTCCTCTGCTCTCCTTACCTCTTACATAGGTACATAGTTAAGTTGGGTTGAAAAAAGACCATCAACCCTTCCAAATGAAACCCAGTGTGCACATACACACACAAATATATATATATATATATAATCCAATCGTAGAAAGCACTCACGGCACATCATATTTGTAAAAATGAGAACAACGTTTATTCAGTCTCCATATCTGTCAACGCGTTTTGCTCCACACGGGACAGTCATTTGGATGACGGATGGTTTATATTATATTTGGTGAGCATCTGGACTGTGCCATTGTGAGTGGCGAGTGCCGATGGAAGGTGAATATATTTAGTGAATAAAGTACCCCCTCTTGTGAATTATAAGGATATTTAAAGTTAACGAGGAGTTTTATGACCATATAAAAACACGAGGCTGAAGGCCAAGTGTTTTTATACAGGTCATGGAACTGAGAGGTAACTTCTGTGAAGAACCACCTACTTTGCTTCAAATGAAAGTTCTTTTCTTCTAGTCTGAAGGGGAGGCCTCTGGTACGGTGATCCACTTTATGGGTAATTAGGTCCCCTGCTATTTGTCTATAATGTCCTCTAATGTACTTGTAAAGTCTAATCATGTCCCCTCACAAGCACCTTTTTTCCAGAGAAAACAACCCCAACTTTGTCAGTCTGCTTCAAATGTATCAAAATTATATCCCCACCAGACAGGTGGGCTAACGGCTCATTCACTAAATACCAATAAAACAAATGTAATCATGCTCATACATTTTTAAAGCAGAATAAATATTAATTGAAGTGCAGGACTGCAGTCAAATACAGGGATGAAACCTGTTATCGAGAATGCTCTGCACCTGAGGTTTTCCATTGACAAGATCTTCCCTGTAATTTGGATCCTCATACTTTAAGCCTACTAAAAAATCATTTAAAAACATAAAATAAACCCAATATTTGTTTTGCCTCCAATACGGATTCATTATATATTAGTTTGGATAAAGTAAAAGGTACTGTTTAAATATTAGAGAAAAAGGAAATAATTTTAATGTAAATTAAAATGGAGTCTATGGGAGATGGCCTTCCTGTAATTCAGAGCTTTCTGGTTAACAGGTTATCACCCCCTTCCTTCCCCCCCCCAGCAGCCTAACAACAGAACAATGGGAAGGTGACCAGATAGCAGCTCCCTAACACAAGATAAGAGCTGCCTGGTAGATCTAAGAACAGCACTCAATAGTAAAATCCAGGTCCCACTGCGACACATTCAGTTACATTGAGTAGGAGAAACAACAGCCTGCCAGAAAGCAGTTCCATCCTAAAGTGCTGGCTGGTGATGGTCGAATTTGTCCCGAATTGTCACTGGCATCAAAATTCCACAATTCAATTTTTTTTTTTTTTTACACCCAAACGCACACATTCGGTTTTTATTCGAAAACACAATCAATTTGAATTCTTGGGACATAAATTCGATCAATTCATGTTTTTTTCAGGACATGAATTAGATCAGTAGAGTTTTTTCCCCGTCGTTTTTAAACACGCAAACATTAGAAATTGAAGTTTATCAGAGGTAGAAAAACCCTCACGCAACTGGTAAATATGCCCCTGAATCACAGTGAGTGAATACTGGCTGATAATGGTGCAAGGTAATGTGAATAATTGGTGACACATCTACAAAAACACAGCCAGAAGGGTTTAATTAATTGCAATTAATGTAAATACAATCACTCAGTGCAGCCCAGCACCTTCAATTTATTAGATGTGTCTCTGATTTTTTTTATATGCCTTAGAAACCTTATTCCAAGAAAATGGAACATTTCAAGAAAAATCTGACTTTGTTCTCAAGTATTACTTTCTAAAATCCCTAACTGAGATTGGCTTCAGATGGAAAATTGCTACATGAAATTGCAGAAAAACCATTAAAAACAATCAATATGTCTGCCCTATAGGCATATGGAAAAATCAATCCAGGTTATTTATCTTGATTACCTTAAACACTGTTCCACCGACAAACCCTAGTCTGATATTAAATCATCAATACTAATATTTCATGATATTAATTAGTATTACATTTTCACATTGAAATACAGCAATTCTCAAAGCGTGGAAGTGCTAGGGAGAGGCAGCAAGGCTATCTATGGGGAAGTAGCTGATGTCACCACTTGATGACATCACACAATAGGTGTCATTTATCAACATTGGGCAAATTTGCACTTGGGCAGTAACTCAGAAACCCATTATCCACAAAGCTCCAAATTACGGGAAGGCCATCTCCCATAGACTCCGATATTAATCAAATAATTTGAATTTAAAAATATGGGGAAGTAGCAGATGTCACTACGTTATGACATCACACAATGTGGTAATTTATCAACATTGAGGTAATTTATCAACATTGGGCAAATTTGCACTTGGGCAGTAACCCGGAAACTCATTATCCACAAAGCTCCAAATTATGGGAAGGCCATCTGCCATAAACTCCCATTTTAATCAAATAATTAAAATTTAAAAATATGGGGAAGTAGCAGACGTCGCTACTTTATGACATCACACAAAGGGGTAATTTATCAACATTGGGCAAATTTGCACTTGGATAGTAACCCGGAAACCCATTATCCAGAAAGCTCCAAATTACATGAAGGCCATATCCCATATTAATCAAATAATAAGAATATAAAAATATGGGGAAGTCACTACTTTATGACATCACACAGTGGGGTAATTTATCAACATTGGGGTAATTTATCAACATTGGGCAAATTTGCACCTGGGCAGTAACCCATAGCAACCAATCGATTTATTGCTTTTATTGTTCTAAGTACAGATGGCTGAAACAAGCTAATTACTGACTCGGTGAAGTTTTGCCCAGTGTTTGCTGGGATTTGACAACAATTGTAGGTAACATATGAGAACAGAATATGGATGCATTTGTGAGGCTATGGACACACAGGGTTTTTGGCGTGGTCCACGGCGCAGTTTTTTTTTAAGCCAACTGCTGCATAAATACGCTAGAGCTCAGCTGAGGTCAGCTTTTTAAAAAACGTGCTATGGCGAAATCCGCGCGTGTATATATAGCATGAGGGTGCAAACAGTGATTGCTTGCAGCAAGAAAAGGTCATAATTCATTAATAATACTTTATGGACCAAAAGAAAGAAAAAATAAGAAAATAGAAATGCAATTTAGAGTCATGAAAAAGTTTGGGAACCCCTCTCAGCCTGCATAATAATTTACTCCACTTTCAACAAAAAAAGATAACAGTGGTATGTCTTTCATTTCCCAGGAACATCTGAGTACTGGGGTCTTTTCTGAATAAAGATTTTTAGTGAAGCAGTATTCAGTTGTATGAAATTAAATCAAATGTGAAAAACTGGCTGTGCAAAAATGTGGGTACCCTTGTAATTTTGCTAATTTGAATGCATGTAACTAATCAATACTGATTTCTGGCAACACCAAATTGGTTAGATTAGCTCGTTAAGCCTTGAACCTCATAGGCAGGTGTGTCCAATCATGAGAAAAGGTATTTAAGGTGGCCAATTGCAAGTTGTGCTTCTGTTTGACTCTCCTCTGAAGAGTGACAGCATGGGATCCTCAAAGATTGTTCAGTATCATGGTTTAGGGGAAGATTACAAAAAGCTATCTCAGAGGTTTAAACTGTCAGTTTCAACTGTAAGGAATGTAATCAGGAAATGGAATTCGCACAGTTGCTGTAAAACCCAGGTCTGGCAGGCCAAGAAAAATACAGCAGCGGCATATGTTGAGGATTGTGAGAATGGTTACAGACAACCCAAAGATCACCTCCAAAGACCTACAAGAACATATTGCTGCAGATGGTGTATCTGTACATCGTTCTACAATTCAGCGCAATTTGCACAAAGAACATCTGTATGGCAGGGGGATGAGAAAGAAGCCCTTTCTGCACTCACACAAACAGAGTCGCTTGTTGTATGCAAAAGCTCATTTAGACAAGCCACAGTCATTTTGGAACAAAGTGCTTTGGTCTGATGAGACAAAAATTTAGTTATTTGCTCATAACAAAAAGTTCTTTGCATGGCGGAAGAAAAACACAGCATTCCAAGAAAAACACCTGCTACCTACTGTCACATTTGGTGGAGGTCCCATCATGCTGTGGGGCTGTGTGACTAGTTCAGGGACTACTGGGGCCCTTGTTAAAGTCGAGGGTCGGATGAATTCAACCCAATATCAACAAATTCTTCAGGATAATGTTCAAGCATCAGTCCCAAAGTTGATGTTACGCTGCAGGGGTTGGATATTCCAACAAGGCAATGACTCACTTGGAAATCTACAAAGACATTTATGCAGAGGGAGAAGTACAATATTCTGGAATGGCCGTCACAGTCCCCCGACTTGAATGTCCATGCTCATCAGCCATCAAATTTAACTGAACTGGAGATATTTTGTATGGACGAATGGTCAATAATAGCCACATCCAGAATCCAGACACTCATCAAAGGCTATAGGAGGCGTCTAGAGGCCGTTACATTTGCAAAAGGCTCAACAAAGTATTGATGTAATATCTCTGTTGGGGTGCCCAAATTTATGCACCTGTCAAATTTTGTTATGATGCATATTGTATATTTTCTGTTAATCCAATACACTTTATGTCACTGCTGAAATACTACTGTTTCCATAAGGCATGTTATATATTAAAAGAAAGTTGCTAATTCGAAAGCTCAGCCAATGATTAACAAAATTTCAAAGAATTAAGAGGGGTTCCCAAACTTTTCATATGCCTGTAGATTACCTTTACTATCTTTTGTGATTGTTTAACAGCATGAAATTTGCAGTAAAAAAGTTTCTTTGCTTTAAAATGTCCTTTAAAAAAAAAACAATAGGGCAATATGAGTCCAAGAATCTACTCTTTGATCAGTGTGATCTTCGCATTGAAAACCACTCGCAGTCTTCTGCCTTTATAGACTGTGGGAAGTGAAGTGATTATTGTGTGATACAGTCTCTAGTGACGCCCCAAAGCTACACCTCCCACATGATGAAATTAGAAGTGACTGGCAGTGGCTCAAAGCATTTTCACTGTCCTTGGATTTCCCCAGGGAAGACTGCTGTGATCAAACCTCAGGCTTGCCATTGCCCTTAGAGAGAGGATTTTGAGATTAAATTGAAAACGCTTTGATAGGACAAAGGAAAGGGATAGGTATGTTATGAACTCTCAGTGAACTTCAATTTGTTTTAGCAGCAGAACTGGATATTAGAATATCTGCTGATCCGCTAATTGCCTGGGTTCTGCAACATGTTTAAGGAAAGCCCATGATCAGCCTTGTAACGATATCCGTATTAGCACAGAGGAAGGTTGTTTTTGGTGATCTCTTTCTAGCAGATTTACCAAATCTCTGGGATATACAGGCCCGGATTTGTGGAAAGGCCACCTAGGCCCGGGCCTAGGGCGGCAGGATTTTAGGGGGGTGGCATGCTGCCCAACCACATCCACATTGGTTCAAAAACACTGGGAATGCGCCAATCCCCATTGCTCAGGTCCCAATGATGAAAATTTGGAGGGGACAGGGGCAATGAACAGCAGTGGGCCTAGGGGCACCCACTATGTAAATCCGGCCCTGGGGATATATATACAGGTATGGGACCTGTTATCCAGAATGCTCAGGACTTTTTCCAGATAACAGATCTTTCCATAATTTGGATCTTCATACCTACTAGAAAATCATGTAAACATAAAATAGACCCAATAGGGTCTTCTAATAAGGATTAATTATTTCTTAGTCTGGATCAAGTACAAGCTACTGTTTCATTATTACAGAGAAAAAGGGAATCATTTTTAAAAATTTAAATTATTTGGATAAAATTGAGTCTATGGGAGACGGCCTTTGCGTAATTCTGAGCTTTCTGGATTATGAGTTTCCGGATAAGGGATCCCATAGTCCAGGCCCGGACTGGCAATCTGTGGGTTCTGGCAAATGCCAGAGGGGCTGCTATAAGGTCCCATAGAAAGTCAGTATTTAGTGGGCTGGTGGGGGCTGTTTGGGCCTCTGTGTGGGCTGATTGGGCCTCTGTGTACTTGAAATGCCAGGGCCTATTTTAATTCTCAGTCCGGACCTATACCTATACATATATATATATATATATATATATATATATATATATATATATATATATATATGTCCCTGATTTCTGACATAGTCTGATAATCTTAATCTAAAAAGAATAATGATTCATTGGCTCTGATCAAGGCATAGTGTTCTTCGTTAACACAAGGACCTATTGCACTTTACACAAAGAACCCCCAGCTGCTCACTTGGGTCTGTACAACTGCGGTTCCTTACAATAGGAAACTGAGCATGACTGCTGAGATTATTTTACAGTAGTTGATACCTATATACCATGGGTGTCCAAACTTTTTTCACCAAGGGCCATATGCGGTAAAATACACAAACAGCCGGGCCACTCACTCAAGGTGAAGTACGTATTGCCTCACCTGGTTTATTTAAGTAAAGTATATTTCAAGCTTGTTATGCAATCATTTTGGAATCTTGTTAACAGATCAACTATATTTGTATTAAAAATGCTATCAACATAAAATGATTATATTATTTGCTGCGGGACAATTAAAAATGGATTGCGGGCCATAGTTTGGACACCCCTGCCCTAGCCTGAAGTGTTTTGAGTCGCATGTAACCCATGTTCTAACAACTAGCTGGACATTAACCCCTTTTTTGGTCTGCCTAGTCAGATTAGCATTACATATGTCAGCCTCCAATACATTTTACTTACAAATGTTAAAAAACCTGCTGATTTATTGACATAAAGACTGCTTTGTCTACTAACGTTCAGCCTTCCACTTGACTTTGGTTGTTTGTATGACCTTAGACAGCAGAGGATCCATACTGTGTAATTAGCATAATGCAAAATTATGAAGGAGTCAATATAAGTTCAAAAGCATACCATTTATGGGTTTTTAGAGAAGAAAATATAGCATGTCGTATATGCATTTCAGAAAATTACTTAACCTTCTCGTGCATTGTGACCCCCTGGAGAAAACGAGTGTTTTGATTGACCTGGGGATTATAACGTTGCATGCTCAGCCAAGTGATTGGTAAAAGCAGCAATAGCTGGGCTGTAGCAACAGAACTACTTCCCTGCATAGTAAGTATATTTATGCTATTCAGAATATTT
This sequence comes from Xenopus petersii, assembly GCA_038501925.1. NCBI lineage: Eukaryota > Metazoa > Chordata > Amphibia > Anura > Pipidae > Xenopus > Xenopus petersii. Next base: position 8,655,990 of record CM076675.1, on the reverse strand, counting down.
ATGGGGAAATGTTTGTAAAGTCACTTTGGTCAGTGTCACCAAGAAATAAAATTGAAGCCATCTTCATGGCTACTAACAATTGTCTGTGAGTTAGGAACTCGCTCTGGTTAACTTTTAGAGCCACAGCCTATTCTGAGCGGCTGGAAAATAATGCTGCATAAGTTGCATAAAGGTCAAAACAAGCCACTGGGCATATATAAGCTTTTAGGGCTAGGAACTGGGACCTGTACATTACTGGTATGTCATGGTGCATAACTTCAGCTACGTTTATACCAGGGGGCTGTCACATTCGATATATTTGCATATGGGGGGAACTTGGCGACAAAAAGGCTGAAGTCATGTTCTTTGCATTTAAAATGGTTGTGCATTCCTACCGGAAATATACATTAAAGGAGAACTAAAGCTTAACTAAAGAAGTAGCTAGAAATGTTGTACATTATGTTTTGGGCTTCTGCAACCACAGGCTTTTAGCAGTAAAGATTTGTCTCTCCAAAGATGCCCCAGTAGCTCCCCATCTTCTTTTCTGCTGATTCACTGCACATGCTCTGTGCTGCTGTCACTTACTGAGCTTAGGGAGCCACTCACAATATACAGTACACATAGAATAGAAATGTCACAATATAAGGCTGATTAGTAATTAATACACATAATTATTACATGGCAGCACAGAAACCAGTGCAATTAGAATTTAATAATCAGCAAACCTGTAGCATCAGCTTATATTACAGCCAGGGAAGCTCATTTTCTGCTGGATAATTAGTGACGAGCCCTAAGCTTAGCTTCTCAACAGCCAATCAGAGCCCACTGAGCATGTGAGTGTCACAGACACTTTCCAAGATGGTGACCCCCTGTGACAAGTTTGAAGTCCTGGATCATTGCTGCTATTGACAAGCTCAAACTTTAGGCTGGTGCAATAAGTTCAGTATATACAATATGGCATTTTTAGCCACATTCATTTTTAGGGTTTAGTTCTCCTTTAAAAAACAATGGGGAGGACTAGGATTGCTGAGGCTGTAGAGATACTGTTTATGGTATAACCCACTGAGTTTGCTTTGCAGCTAAGATCCCAACTTTCTTCTAAGTCTTGTTAGTGCCTCATGTGTTTCCAAGTTTTCTCTTAAGATTGTTAGATTAGCTTGCACTATGTAACTCCTACACCAAGAACAGTTATTTCTCCTTGTACTACATTCAGGTTTGCCCATCATTAGTCTGCTGTACTGTAAGTCACATTAACAGGACACTCTAAGTTGAAAGGTTAATTGAATCGTTTATAGAGAAAAATGGCTGAAGTTACATAGTTACATAGTTACATAGTTGAATTGGGTTGAAAAAAGACAAAGACCATCAAGTTCAACCCCTCCAAATGAAAACCCAGCATCCATACATACACCCCTCCCTACTTTTAATTAAATTCTATATACCCATACTAACTATAGAGTTTAGTATCACAATAGCCTTTGATATTATGTCTGTCCAAAAAATCATCCAAGCCATTCTTAAAGGCATTAACTGAATCAGCATCACAACATCACCCGGCAGTGCATTCCCCAACCTCACTGTCCTGACTGTGAAGAACCCCTTACGTTGCTTCAAATGAAACTTCTTTTCTTCTAGTCTAAAGGGGAGGCCTCTGGTACAGTGATCCACTTTATGGGTAAAAAGGTCCCCTGCTATTTGTCTATAATGTCCTCTAATGTACTTGTAAAGTGTAATCATGTCCCCTCGCAAGCGCCTTTTTTCCAGAGAAAACAACCCCAACCTTGTCAGTCTCCCCTCATAATTTAACTCTTCCCTCCCTCTAACCAGTTTAGTTGCACTTAGTCTCTGCACTCTCTCCAGCTCATTTATATCCCTCTTAAGGACTGGAGTCCAAAACTGCACTGCATACTCCAGATGAGGCCTCACCAGGGACCTATAAAGAGACATAATTATGTTTTCATCCCTTGAGTTAATGCCCTTTTTTATACAAGACAGAAATGTATTTGCTTTAGTAGCCACAGAATGACACTGCCCAGAATTAGACAACTTGTTATCTACAAAGACCCCTAGATCCTTCTCATTTAAGGAAACTCCCAACACACTGCCATTTAGTGTATAACTTGCATTTATATTATTTTTGCCAAAGTGCATAACCTGCATTTATCAACATTGAACCTCATTTTCCAGTTTTCTGCCCAGTTTTCCAGTTTAGACAAATCACTCTGCAAAGTGGCAGCATCCTGCATGGAACCTATAGTTCTGCACAATTTAGTCTCATCTGCAAAAATAGAAACAGTACTTTCAATGGCCACCTCCAGGTCATTAATAAACAAGTTGAAAAGCAAGGGACCTAGTACAGAGCCCTGCGGTACTCCACTAACAACACTGGTCCAATTAGAAAATGTTCCATTTACCACCACTCTTTGTAGTCTATCTTTTAGCCAGTTCTCTATCCAGGTACAAATACTATGTTCCAGGCCAACATTCCTTCATTTAACCAGTAATCTTTTGTGTGGCACTGTATCAAATGCTTTAGCAAAATCTAAGTAAATCACATCCACTGCCATCCCAGAATCGAGGTGTCTACTTACATTCTCATAAAAAGAAATTAAGTTAGTCTGGCAAGATCTATTACACATAAAACCATGAAACCATGAAGTCATACGGTCTTAATTGTTACTGATATGTGCATACAGGTGCACGTCATTTTGTCCAGTAATCCAGGGCAATTTGTTTAACAAGAACAGAGCACAAAACCTTTACACAGCTGGACAGCTGTAGGTCAACCATCCAAACGCTGCTCTAAACTCTGGTACAAATAACCAGCAGAGCACACCCAGTGCATCAAGGTTCCCTTTAAATACCAGATGCTTCAAGCAGTCATTGACTAGAAGGTTATGACTCCAACAGTGGTGAAGTGCTTGACGAGGCCGTACATCTAAAGAATAGTACCACCGTATCCAACACCACCTGAAGAGTGTAAGTAGTGCTCCCCATATCCCTCATTTGTCTCCAACAGGGAGCATCTTTATGCCACTGGCACCGCCATGACTACACAATGTAGTCCTTCAAACCACAATGGTTGCATTTGGTTCAAAAATACTTCAAACATAGTGTAGAACACATTGAATAAGATCATGTGACCATTATCTCTACCTTGCTTTGCCTTTTCTGCCTCCTGCGGAGTCTTAGGAATTCCTTGTGCTGCCTTGAGACGAAATTCACTGCTGCGTATTCCAAGAGAGCGGCAAACACAAACAAAAGGCACACGGCCATCCAGATGTCAATAGCTTTCACATAGGATACCTGAAAAGAACAGCAAGGGATGGTTTGCGCATGAATATATATCAGAAAAAGCAAAAAGAACTGACCCATATTGCTGAACCCTCCCATCCATAACATCCAAAAACTCATGTGTAATAATGAAATAAAATGGAACGTTTAATAAATTGCTAAAACAATTGTCCAGTATGGCTAGTAGCAGGAGGACAAATAGACAAGAGGTAATATAGTTGGTTCTATTGGTTATTTACATGTGCGGTTATCTTATAGACAAATTAGCAAACAGCCTGCCAAGGTTAATTTATTGCAAACTCAGTATGCCCTGGTATAAGTTATAAAGACCAGCAAATCACCCATTCAATGCCGACGCCAACCCCTTCACCCACTTGGAGATCCCTCCTGTAAAGTGGTTAGGTAAATGCACCACATGAAATACACCGGAGACTCTTGTTGAAACTGCCTACCACGTAAATTATACGTTGCCTCAGGCACAACTAAGCAGATGCAATTAACGCTGACACTGAACCTTGGATCTGATCTCCAACCCCTTCACCCACAGCGAGTCCCCTCTTGATCCGTAAAGAGATTATTAGCCCTTATTTCCAGTCCCTATCCGACGTCCTGCCTAACCTTCAGCTAAAAGTGCACCTGACGCTTGTTTCACCCGACAGTTGCGGGCTTTGTCAAAGGCAAATGAATATACCCACTGACACTAATAGGCATCCTTATAAGACTCTCTATATGTATAATAATATCATGGATAATACTATATAATATAATGTATATCATGTAATTACTATAAAGGTATGTGACGTGTTATCCAGAATGCTCGGGACCTGGGGTTTTCTGGATAAGGGATCTTTCAGTAATTTGGGTCTTCATGCCTTAAGTCTACTAGAAATTCATTTAAAAATTAACTAAACCCAATAGGCTGGTTTTACTTCCAATAAGGATGAATTATATCTTATATGGGATCAAGTACAAGCTACTGTTTTATTATTACAGGGAAAAAGGAAATCATTTTTAAAAATTTGGATTATTTGGATAAAATAGAGTCTATGGGAGCCATTCTGTAATTCGGATGCTTTCTGGATATCAGGTTTCCGGATAAGGGATCCTATACCTGTACTGTATATATTTTGATGGATTATAACTAGGGATGGGCGAATTTTTTCACCGCAAAAATGATACCCATAGACTTGTATAGCGTCGCACGTCAAAAAAAAAAAAAAGGCGCACACCAAAAAAATTTGGCTGCACGACAAAATTTTTTTGACGCCCATAGACTTTAATGGGCGTCCGTGACATTTCGCCGGCTGCAAATTTTTGGCGAAACGAAACGGGTGAAATTGGCCCATCCCTAATTATAACCATAAAAACAAAAACACAGACTGTCCCTGGCAATAGCAGAACCAGAATATATTCAGAACAGCTCAAAACCATTATAACTCAAAAGACAACCAATAAAATTATGTTTTTGGCCAATAACTCAGCTGGTTACTTGGCCAATAACTCAGCTGGTTACAAAGGACATTCCAGGGATTTCTAAGGAGAAAGACAAAAACACAGACTGTGTCTGGGAATAGGAGAACCAGAATACATACATTACATACAGCTCAAAACCATCAAAACTCAAAAGACAACCAATAGCAGCACACCCTCATATAGTGACAGTTGGCTCCCATTCATGCCAATGAGAAGAGGCACTGCAGGTATTTGGCATTTCTCCACTGGCTAAAATAATCAAATGGGATGGTTTCCCTGAATGTGTATTTAACCTCTTCTGCCTACCATTTATGTAACAGAAGCTGTCTGACTGTTGCTGTAGATTGAGTTTTCTGGGCAAAAACACATTCTTCTTAAAGTATACTCTTAGGGGGTTATTTATCAGAACCTGAAAAATATCTCATTATTTTCTGACCAAATCACCTGGGTTATTTCCACTTATTTATCAAAACATTTTTCCGAAAATTTCCTGTGCGGGAAAAAAACTCGAAAAAAAATCTTGAAAATTTGAATTGTATGATTTTTTAGGATTTTCCCCTGAAAAAAGATTTTTTGGGATTTTTGCCTAAAAACTACAAAATCTTCGGATTAATGCACTTATTGAACTATATTCAACCTCAGCTGGTCTGAGATGCTTGATTTTCGGATTCTGACTTTTTCCATCCTCGGGGTATAATAAATGCTGAACAACTCGAGATTTTTTTTTTTAATAAAAATTCGGATTTTAATTAATAGCCCCCCGGGATTCGGACTTTAATAAATAGCCCCCTAAATAGTCTTTAGGCTTAGCCCCCTATGTGCTTCTCCAGGCCTCCCCCTTAGGGCCAGGGCACACGCTTCTATTTCGGGAAATTAGTTGCCCGGTGACAAATTGCTTCTTCTTCAGGCAACTAATCTCCCCGAACTGCCTTCCCGCCGGCTAGATGGCAGTCGGATCGCTTCAGCTTTCTGAAGTCACCCAAAGTTTTCTCGTGCCATCCTGCCGGCGACTTCGATTCTAGATGGCGGGAAGGCAGTTCGGAGAGATTAGTCGTCTGAAGAAGAAGCGATTTGTCGTTGGCCGACTAATCTCCCAAAATAGCAGCGTGTGCCCTTACCATTAAAGTAATTGCAGTATATCTATGGGGAGGGGTGATAAGAATGCTAATAGATTCATTTTCAATATTGTCTGTGGCCTTTGCAGCCTTGCTGTTTTCCAAGGATGTTAGCACTGATTTTTCTTTGCTCTTAGTTTTTAGTCCTTGCTCCAGCTAGTGGTAGAATGCTGAATCTTTTAAATATTAATATTTAACAATTATTGTATAGGTAAAACATTTAAAGGAGAGGAAAGCTACAGAAGCATTTTATTGCCAATAGATTAGCTGCAATAGTGCAAGCTAGAATGCTATATTTATTCTGTAGAATGTTTTCCCATACCTGAGTAAAAAGCTCTAGAAACTCTCTGTTTGTTTAGGATAGGAGTTGCAGTATTAATGTGGTGTGACATCACTTCCTGTCTGAGTCTCTCCCTGCTCTGGGCTCAGATTACAGTAGAGAAGGGAGGGGGGCTGGGGAAGAGGAGCAAACTGAGCATGCTCTTGCCCAGGGCAATGAGGTTTAAGCTGAAGGCAGGAAGTCTGATACAGAAGCCCATGAGTACATAATAGAAAGAAAGAAATGCTGTGTTTCTTTTGACAGGGGACTCAGAGCAGCATTACTTTTGGGGTTTACTGGTATATTTAGATGGACCTTTCTGATAAGGCTTACTTAGTTTTAACCTTTCCTTCTCCTATAAAGGGTCAGAGGCACAGAGCGCACAAGCACGCATATTAGTGCTCATTCTAAAGCATCCTCATTACAAGCTCATTTTATCCAGGGTCTGGCTGCACTCTACAGCCAGTGCAGGATTGGAAATCTGGTTCTAGATGCAGAGATCAGCACCGACAAATTCCGCCTATGTCTGCCTAGCTCCCTAATTTGTGTGTCTCAATGCAGCACAAGTTAGTTGGCCTTGGGGGAGGGGGTTGGCACCTACATTTTGGAGCAACAAGAGACCTGCAGCAATTTTTCAGGGCAAGACACAAAGTGCAAAAAAATAGGCAACTGTGTTAATTTTTTTTATTTTTCACCTTGCACTGCACTTAAAGGAGAAGAAAAGCTACTGAAGCAGTTTATTATCAATAGATTAGCCACAATAGTGCAATCTACAACACTATATTTATTCTGCAGAATGCTTTACCATACAGTAAAAACGGCTCTAGAAGCTCTCTGTTTGCTTAGGATATCAGCTGCCATATTAACTTGATGTGACATCACTTCCTGCTTGAGTCTCTCCCTGCTCACTCATAGCTCTGGGTTCAGATTACAGCAGGGAGGAGGAGGGAGGGGAGAGGAGCAAACTGAGCATGCGCAAGCCCTAGCCCTGGAGGTTTAAGATGAAAACAGTTAGTCTGATACAGAAGCCCATGAGTACACAATAGAAGGAAAGAAATGTGCTGTTTCTTTTGACAGAGGACTCAGAGCAGCATTACTTCGAGGGTTTATTGGTATATTTATATAGACCTTTCTTATAAACCTTACTTAGTTTTAGCATTTCCTTCTCCTTTAATAAATAACTTCTGTATCAAATTGATATACATAATTGCAAAAGAAAAAAAAGTTTGATGTATTTTTAAATATGATTTGTCTCAATAAGACCAAAATAATCTTTTCTGTAGTTTTGTGTTTCCATATAAATTAATCTAATTCTAGTCCCCAGCCATGTCACAGAACAACCCACACAAACTTGCCTGAGTGGAAATTCTGTAATATTTATGTCTCCATCGAGTATAATGATTTCACATAAATTTAATTAGGAATGTTATGTATAAATGTTTATGGCAGAATTGCAATTTTCCAGGGCACAGGCAAAACAACTTCAACTGATAGAGAAACATGGTGATACTGTATATACTCATTGTGTCTAAAATAACATAAGGCTTGGTGCATTACTTTGCGCTAGGGATGTACCGAATCCACTATTTTGGATTCGGCCGAACCCCCGAATCCTTCGTTAAGATTCGGCCGAATACCGAACTGAATCCAAACCCTAATTTGCATAAGCAAATTAGGGGTTGGAAGGGGAAAACATTTTTTACTTCCTTGTTTTGTGACAAAAAGTCACGCGATTGCCCTCCCCACCCCTAATTTGCATAAGCAAATTAGGATTCGGATTCGGTTCGGCCGGGCAGAAGGATTCGGCCGAATCCGAATCCGAATCCTGCTGAAAAAGGCCGAATCCTGGCCGAATCCCGAACCGAATCCTCGATTCAGTGCATCCCTACTTTGCACACAGGACAGCATTGGGGTGCCCAACACAGCCCCATGCACGTTTTGACGCATGCACACAACAAGTAAATTGATGCTGATGCCTGTATCTCACTGTGAGCTGACCGTCTTTCTTGGCTGACACTGAGGGGCAGATTTACTAAGCTCAAGTGAATTATTTGAATGGAAAAAAAATCGTATTTCAAAGTATTTTTTTGGGTACTTCGACCATCGAATTGGTCAAATTCGATCGAATCGAATGATTTGAACGTTTCGAAGTAAAAATTGTTTGACTATTCGATAACCAAAGTACTGTCTCTTTAAAGGAGAAGGAAACCCCCAGGGCGCAAAACCCCTCCCCTCCTCCCCTGTGTTGCCCCCCTCCCTCCTCCCCCCTGGCCTACCTGTCCCCCTGGGCAAATGCCCCTAACGTGTTACTCACCCCTCTGCACAGGTCCTGTCCACGGAGTTCACAGTCGCCATCTTCTCCCACGCACGTATTCTTCCTGCTCTGACCGGCATCTTCTGGTGCATGCGCAGTAGGAACAGGTACCGGTACAGCTCTACTGCGCATGCGCCGAATGTCACGAAGTTTTCCGATTTCACTTCGTGACATTCGGCGCATGCGCAGTAGAGCTGTACCGGTACCTGTTCCTACTGCGCATGCGCCAGAAGACGCTGGTCAAAGCAGGAAGAAGACGCGCGTGGGAGAAGATGGCGACTGTGAACTCCGTGGAGAGGACCTGCGCAGAGGGGTGAGTAACAAGTTAGGGGCATTTGCCCAGGGGGACAGGTAGGCCAGGGGGGAGGAGGGAGGGGGGGCAACACAGGGGAGGGGGGGAGGGGTTTTGCGCCCTGGGGGTTTCCTTCTCCTTTAAACCTACCGAGGTACAATGTTAGCCTATGGGGACCTTCCCCAGCACTTTTATAAGTTTGTTTTAGTCTAATAAAAATCCTTCGATCGATCGCTTAAAATCGTTCTAATAGTTCGAACCGTTCGATCGAAGCTTTTGCAGTAAAATCCTTCGAATTCGATATACAAATTCGAAGGATTTTACTTCGAAGGCAAGTCTGTCGCATTTCAGTAAAATCCGCATCTTAGTGAATTTGCGTAGTTACGTCCATTCGCCAGAGCGAAAATTCGTCTGGTGTTAGAGTGCAAAGTACCGCTAGAGTCTATCTCCTTTGCTAGCGAATTTTCGCCAGCGTTAGTCACTTCGCCCTTTAGTAAATTTGCACCATTACCTTTTCTTTCAAGCACAGAGGCATACACCACTACTTGTATTGTATTTACCGCAGCATTACTATTGTTAACTATTTAAAGATAGAACCTTGGCATCATTTGCATCTAGTTATTATTGTAAACCTCTTGCTGTTACTAATAGTATTTACAGAGGACAAACTACCGTTTGAAATACATTGGTGGGATCACAAAAAAAACCTGTTTGAAATGGCTGTGAGCCTATTCATTAAAGGTGCCCAAACATGCTCTTTATACTTGTGCATTGTTGTGTTGAGCGCCTGTTTATTAATTTCAAAAATTGTACATAAATTGACCCTGACATAACTTGAAGCTGTATGTGGGTTAAAAAAACTTGATGATTTTGCGAATCTCAAATGGCACTTTGCACACTGCATTTCTGGTTGTAAATGAGCCCTTCTATTGTATTCCTAGCTAAATGAAAAATACCATCCAGGAATCCCCCCAAGTGACAAAATGTTCATTATTTAGCTTTCAGTAAACACGAACGAAGGGCAAAAAAAAAAATCACCCGCAGTAAATGATTAAAAGTAGCGCGCTTGTCTGTAAGTTGTTCTACAAAACTGTAAATAGTTTTATCATTTGGAAATAGATCACTTTGCTATCTGTTCAGTGCCTTATTTTATTTTATTTCAGCTGGGAAATCAGAAATGCTGTTAGATGAGATCAGAAAAGCTGCATGTTTGAGTTGTACCAGCAAAACATAATCAGTTTCCCGAGTAGCTGGAGGAAAATTGTATTCATAATAAATGCTGTGAAATCACCCGTGTGTGCCTGATAAGATTAAAGTATACCTGTAAGGGTAGGGGCACACTGGGCGATTCGGGGAGATTTAGTGGTTTGGCGACTAATTGCCTCGTCTTTGCGGCAACAAATCTCCCCGAACGCCTTCCCTCTGTCTTGCACCGGGTAAAATGAAATCGACTGCGCTAAAGCACATGTGGGGCTTCGTTTTTCCAAAGTCGGCCATAGTGGAACTTCGGCCACTTTCGGAAAACGAAGAGTTGCGTGTGCTTTAGTGAAGGCGATTTTTCATTTTACCCGGTACTCTTCCACCAGCTAGAATGTAAATCGCCTCTTCTTCGGGGCGACTAATCCAAAAACTCCAAAAGCGTTAAAGTCAAAGGGCGGTTTTTTTTTTCTCACTCCAAATTCATTGACGTAAACAGGGGTTTTGTGTTGCATTTTTTCCACTGCAAATTTTTGTGAACAGGGGTGAACAACTGCATGTTTGCATTAATGAATATTAATTAAATATGTAAAGGAAAGCTTTAAGAAGGGGTTGGATGGTGTTTAGCAAGTGAGGGAATACAGGGATATGGGAGATAGCTCATAGTACAAGTTGATCCAGGGACTGGTCCCATTGCCATGTTGGAGTCAGGAAGGAATTTTTTCCTCCTCTGAGGCAAAATGGAGAGGCTTCAATTGGGTTTTTTGCCTTCCTCTTGGATCAACTGCCAGATAGGCAGGTTAAAATAAAGTTAAAAGGTTGAACTTGATGGACGTGTGTCTTTTTTCAACCTTATTTTGTTAAAATGTTACTATGAAACACAGTCTTTCTGAATCAGCATAGAAACGAGGAGAAAAGGACCGCTACTGCTCACCGCGTTCTCCCAACCAGGTGCTCCGTCAAGCAGTGTCCCCACTGCTAAATTCCACAGAAACAAAACCAACAGACGGCACTTCTGGAAAGGGGTTTATTGGGGTTGCTTTCTGAATCAGCACCCTAACCATTCATGATGGGCCTCATTTCAAGTAAGCAATGTGCAATTTGCAATTTTTGGGTTCAATTTGCCATTTTTTTTATCCATGGTACAGTGTTTTTTGCATCACTGCAGATGCTCAACTTGCAAAAAAATAAAGTTTATGGCAAATCTTAATGTTTACTACTCTCGATTCCCTTTATTTGAAAGGCCTTTACATAATGTTTACCTCTGGCTTGAGCGCGAGCATATTTTCTTTTCATCCAAAGGTCTTTCATAACCAAATAGATTAAACGCTTTGTCTTAGCTTTGATTTTGCTTGCCTCTAGTGGTTTTTCAAAATCTCCAAACTATAAGCATTAAACAAATAAACCTAATTACCAAATTATTCGGCTATTAGTTTACGTCCCAAGGAAATAACATGCTAACGAATAAAATCCAGCATCACTGCTTCTTGAATGAATAGTACAGCCTGTACTTACATTTTGAGTCCAAAAATAGACAGTTGCCTTCTTATGGGAATCGCCAGAAAAGAAATGCGGTCAGTGCACAGTAGGGTTTTAATGCCTAAAACAACGTGCTACAGTCACACCATATTGTGGTAATCCAAAAGGGGTATGCATGTCAGCAGAAAGCTCCCACAGACTCCATTTTAAGCAAATAATTAAAAAATTTGCCAATTATTTTCTTTCTCTGTAATAATACTTTGTACATCATCCTAGCTACCATATAATGAATCTTTGTTGGAGGCAAAAGCAGCCTATTGGGTTAATTTTATGCTTAAATAATTTGTACTTAACTTACGGTTTTGAGATCCAAACTATGGAAAGCCCAGTGTCACGAATGGCTCCCTAAGTTCAGAACAAGTGCTAGGCTCCCAGTCATGGCTCAATCTTCTGCCTTGATAAAGGGCCTGGTGGGGACCGAAACGTTGCCCTTTTGCGGATACACATGGGCTCAATAAAACACTGATTTCACTAAACAATTTATTGGTGTGCTTTTGGATTTTTCACTACAAGTATCTATGACCCTGTGCAAGGGAAGGGTCTTCCAGTAAAGCACCCAGCACCTCCAACCAGTGATCCCTGGTCAGGTAGAGCACGCCACTATCATGCAATGGCTCAATCTTCTACCTTTCGCAACCGCCTTTGGCTTCTGGACAAGCCCTCAGCTGCTCAGATGCTGCCAGGTCTTAATTTGAGAGGAGCAAAGCAAGTGTTCTGGACAAGCGAAGGGGCATGATCGTTACCAAGTATTTAGAAAATAAGGCAACACCAACTTCCCAAGGAATAGCATGGTCAGGCAGGCAAGGGTCGGTTCAGGCAGAGTTCAAGCAGGGTCAGACAGGCCGGGGTCGGTACAGGCAGAGTTCAAGCAAGGTCGGACGGGCCAGGGCCGGTACAGGCGGAGTTCAGGAACTAACAGATTTAGACGTAACAATGGGCAATGAGTTTTAGCCAGATGCCCTTTTAAATATTTAAACTTCACAACAAATATGTGATGATATCATGTGCATGGTGAATAAAATCTGGAAGTGCGTGCCGCATGCTCAATAGGAGATCATTCTTTGGAAGAAGGGCCCCGGCCAGCCGACTAGACCACAAGGGTGAGTCTTCACACCCAGGTTCTAAGCATTCTGAATAACAGGTCCCATACCTGTTTATATACAGTATGTACAGCATAATAACATCTTAAACTAGGATTTGTCGGATTCAACATCACTGATGTTGTGGTAAGCTTCAACAAGCATTATCTTGACAAACACACTTTACCAGCCACCCAAGTTATTGTTACTTGATGAACTTGTAGGTCTAAGTGGCATCTTGAGGATTGGGTTATTATTAAAGAAGAGACAGAGTAACTGAGGGGTACATCAGCACAGCAGGTTTCAGTGAACAATATGGCAAATGCTGCTTTTATATCAGATGCAAAGTGGAACCTTTCAAGAGCTTTCTTTAGATTCCAGCTGCTATTTTCATCATGTCAAGGAGCGAATAAGAGGGCTTCATTGCTCTCTGTGCCACAGAATTACAAGAAAGAATTTACAGTTTTTAAAAGTTATTTGTAAAGTCTACACGTATGCCAATGCCAATATTGGGTCAATTAAAAGCTCATCTCTTGTGTTATCTTTTGTGAATTCTCACACAATGAAAACAATTACTGACTGAGCTGACATCTGGGAGAAACAGACACATACCTCCATTGTATCAACAAATAAGCTCTTGTTATAAATTACTGCCAGTCTCTGACTATTCTACACTTGACACACGTCCCTAACAACGTCTATAATAATAGCCTGACTGTCCAACAATTTAGCTCCTGAAGTTAAGTCTGCAAGGTAAATTGAATATAGTCTCCAGGGTCATAGAGAAAGCTGAAAGAGCAGGGCAGGCGCATATACCTGTATCTAATCTGGCAAGAATTCACAAGCCACTGTGCTTGGTGCACACACGCTAGCTTCAACATTATGAAACCTACAGTATATCAGAAGTGTTGCCAGGTTAGCAAGATCTGTGAAATTGAATGATGTCCACAGCATTCATAACTGTTAAGAGATGGCGGTGGGAGGAATGTAATAAATGGTGCTGCTAGCAACAACCAATGAGCAGGTTGTATTTAGTAGCACCTGTTTGAGAACCAATATCTCGTTGGTTGCTATGGGTTGGCATGACTTTCATCTATCTATTAGCTAAAGAAGTCCCATTAAGTTACGTCACTGGATGGGATGTTTTTTCCCATTTGGCCCAGGGATGTTATGAAAAGTTCATAGGGGTGGTTCATCTTTAAGTTATTTTTTAGTATGTGATAGAATGTCCTTTTGAAATCAGTCTTCATTATTTATTCTTTATAGTTTTTGAATTATTTGTCTTCCTCTTCTACATTGTTCCATCTTTCATACAGGGGCTGCTGTCCCCAGCAAACAAAAAACTATTGCTCTGTGAGCTTAGGGTTTCTTTTTATTCCTTAAAGGAGAAGGAAAGGTTAAAACTAAGCAAGGTCCACCTAAATATACCAGTAACCCCTCAAATTAATGCTGCTCTGAGTCCTCTGTCAAAAGAAACATCACATTTCTTTCCTTCTATTGTGTACTCATGGGCTTCTGTATCAGACTTACTGTTTTCAGCTTAAACCTGCTTGCCCTGGGCGTGAGCATGTTCAGTTTGCTCCTCTTCCCCCTCCCTTCTCTGCTGTAATCTGAGCCCAGAGCTATGTGAGCAAGGAGAGACTCAGGCAGGAAGTGATGTCACACCAAGCTAATATGGCAGCTGCTATCCTAAACACACAGAGAGAGCTTCTATAGCTTTTTACTCAGGTGTGATAAAACATTCTACAGAATAAATATATCATTCTAGCTTGCACTGCTGCAGCTAATCTATTGGCAATAAAATGCCTCCGTAGCTTTCCTTCTCCTTTAACTTTCAATTCAGTCCTTCTCCAAATTATATTTCAGTCTCTCATTTAAACTGGTTATTAAAGAATACAATACTCTAGCAAACCGGAGAGCAGCTGAACAAAAAAGCTGAATTAATTAAGCTAAAAAACTGAAAAAAACCCACAAAATGTAAAAATCTGTTGCAAATTTTCTCAGTACATCAATGTCTATGCCATACGAACAAGTTTAAAGGTGAACAAAGCCTTCCATAAAATGGGTGGGAGCATCTTTGGACCCCATGTTCCTTACGGGGGATGCTGAGGAGCCTGGAGCACAAGACCCCAGTAAAGAGAGCCCAAAGGGAACCAAACCTTTAGTGAAAGGTGGGAAACAGGGACCCCATGAACAAGGTATTTAGATAATGTCCACTCTGTGCAAGTGGCAGGTATGGGGTTGCCTTGCCCGCTGCCATATGGAGGAGCTGCATCACTGAATTGACGCCTAAACTGCACCTGGGACTCACCTTCTTGGTTCAAACCAGCTTAGCATGTGGGTAAACACATGGCCCTGCAGAATTTGGGTTAGCCTGCTCATAACTACTCATCAAACAAAATATTTTTTGTGTGGGTCTAGATTTACTATGAACCTGGACACAGTTCTATCTACCTGTAATTCTGTTTAACATACAATATGCAATCTACTAATTCTGCCCTATAAGAAGCAAAACCCTTTTAAAGGGGTTGATTTGAATAAGAGACATCTGAATAGGAGAGGCCTGAATAGAAAGATGAGTAATAAAAAGTAACAATAACAATACGTTTGTAGCCTAAAAGAGCATATGTTTTTAGATGGGTCAATGACCCCCTTTTAAAAGCTCTAAAGATTAAGGGGTAAGTGTACTAAAGGGCAAAGTGACTAACGTTGGCGACGATTCACCAGCATTGCTGTTTTTAGGCACTTCACCGATTTACGGTTGCAGGCGTTACTTCGCTAGCGAAAGAGTCCAAAAGACGCTAGTGTCTTTTCCTTTTTTTCAAAGTGACAGCCTGCAAAAGACCTTAAAATTGTTTTGGGTAACCGGTTTCCCCCCTACATTTTCTAACATATGGCACATAAACTATACACTGGGCTCATGTTTTATACACTGGGCTCTATTGTCTTTATTAAGGTTCCCTGGGCTTGTGAAATGTAATGTATTTGCTGCAACATATACGTCCATTCAACTTTAAATTCCCGCCGTATGCAAATTAGCCTGAGCAAAGACCACTAACAAGTTGCGCTAGGCAGAAATGAATGCTACCGCATCTTCGCTTTGAGCCAAAGTAACGCTAGCGAAAATTTGCGTTGTCCTAGCAAATTTACGCCTGGTGAATTTTTGCTGTTTAGTAAATTTACCCCTAAGAAGGCAAATAGATTAAAAAAAACTATAAAAAAGGAAAAATGAAGACCAGTTGAAAAGTCGCTTAGAACTGGTCATTCTATAACATATTAAAGGAAAACTATACCCCCAAACAATGTAGGTCTCAATAAAAAGATATTGCATAAAACAGCTCATATGTAAAACTCTGCTTCGTGTAAATAATAATATAATAATAATATACTTTTCTAGTAGTATGTGCCATTGGGTAATCATAAATAGAAAATTGCCATTTTAAAAAATAAGGGCCGTCCCCTGGGATCGTACGATTAACTGTGCACACAAACATGCAAAACAAACCATCCTTGTTAGGTCACATGAGCCAATTAAAAAGACAGAGTATTGTCTTTTGCTTAAACACTTCTCCCAGTTTCAGTTAGAGCTGCAGTATTTCTGGTCAGCTGATCTCTTCCTGGTACAGTTAGAGCTGCAGTATTTCTGGTCAGCTGATCTCTTCCTGTTACAGTTAGAGCTGCAGTATTTCTGGTCAGCTGATCTCTTCCTGGTACAGTTAGAGCTGCAGTATTTCTGGTCAGGTGATCTCTTCCTGTTACAGTTAGAGCTGCAGTATTTCTGGTCAGGTGATCTCTTCCTGTTACAGTTAGAGCTGCAGTATTTCTGGTCAGCTGATCTCTTCCTGTTACAGTTAGAGCTGCAGTATTTCTGGTCAGGTGATCTCTGAGGCAGCACACAGACCATCACTAAATGGTGGTTCAAGGCAAGAGATGTAAAATGACAATATTTACTTAAATATATATTCCAGTTTGGTAAGATTTTTTAATATGTCACTTAATATGATAAACTTAAGTATTCATTTGTTGCTTAAGTATTCATTTTGGGGAATAGTTTTCCTTTAAAAGTTAATTGAAAGGTGAACCAGTGGCCTGGATTTGTGGAAAGGCCACCAAGGTCAGGAGGGGCAGCAGGATTTTAGGGGGTGGCATGCTGCCCAACCACACCCACATTGGTTAAAAAAATACTGGGGATCCGCAGGAATAACAATCATTTTTTTAATTTCCCATGCGCCAATCCCCATTGCTCAGGTCCCGATGAAAATTTGCACATAGCAATAAAGGGGAGGAGACAGGGGCAATGAACGGCATTGGGCCCAGGGGCGTCCAGTATGTAAATCCGGCCCTGTGAACCACCCCTTGAACTTTGTTTATGCATGAGGGTTTAAACCATTATGACAATAGAGAAATAATAATACGCCACTATTTACTGTAGAAAATCAAAGTCTTTTCCTGCGCCATTACTCTATAGAATAATTCATGGAACATGCACGATTTCTTTAGAAAGCTGTTCCAATTCACAGATTTAAATGTGAAATGCTGTAAAATTCCAGAACATAAATACTTTATTTTTAATGCAATGCACAGGGACAGCGAGTCCAATAGAAGGTGTGTGTGTTCAATGACTTACATTTTGCCATGTCTAAATATACACAGATATAGTCGGGCTTCCATTCCCTGGAGCTGGAACAAACAAGCACTTTGCTGATGCTTTGGGAAATGTAAAAGCTGTAGGATTGTCCTTTTGGATGACCCATTGCATAATTACGGTCCCAAAAGATTGCAGAGCAAAGAGTCTATCGGCCTCCCCCTGCACTCGAAATCTGCTGACTGCATGGCACATCTATGTATTCATTACGCAGAGAAGAGAGTTTGATTCAGAAAAATATTTATATTTCATACATTTTAGTGGACGTTGGTTTGTCTAATGCTTTTAAACTAGATGTCCATCCGGTATAATTTCTCATCATTGTCTTCTTGTGTGGCTTACAGACTCTGTGTACTCACAGCATCTGATTTAAAGCAGAACTAAACCCTAAAAATGAATGTGGCTAAAAATGCCATATTTTATATAGTGAATTTATTGCACGAGGCTAAAGTTTCAGCTTGTCAATAGCAGCAATGATCCAGGACTTCAAACTTGTCACAGGGGGTCACCATCTTGGAAAGTGTCTGTGACACTCACATGCTCAGTGGGCTCTGATTGGCTGTTGAGAAGCTAAGCTTAGGGCTCGTCACTAATTATCCAGCAGAAAATGAGCTTCCCTGGCTGTAATATAAGCTGATGCTACAGGTTTGCTGATTATTCAATTCTGATGCTAATTGCACTGGTTTCTGTGCTGTCGTGTAGTAATTATGTGTATTAATGACTAATCAGCCTTATATTGTGACATTTCTATTCTATGTGTACTGTATATTGTGAGTGGCTCCCTAAGCTCAGTAAGTGACAGCAGCACAGAGCATGTGCAGTGAATCAGCAGAAAAGAAGATGGGGAGCTACTGGGGCATCTTTGGAGACACAGATCTTTACTGCTAAAGGGCTGTGGTTGCCTTGGGCTGGTACAGAAGCACAAAATACCATGTACAACATTTCTAACTACTTCTTTAGTTAGGCTTTAGTTCTCATTAGCTAACACTAAGGATGTAATGTGTCACAGACTTGACACAACTGGAGATGACTGCAAAAGGTACTTGAGCCCACCAGAACATCTGACCAGCATCAAACCAGACTGACCATTGCACTAGATGCAAGCAGCATACATCTGCACCATACTTGGAGTATTACATAACAACATGTGCAATTTTGACTTTTACGCTTGTGCTTCCATTTATAAAAATAATTCATTATTATAGCACAGTGACACATCATGGCGGCATGAACTCAATATCAATTTCAAACCTTGGTCACTCAGACATAAATGCACACACAAAAAAACCCCCAATGCACTCAATGTATTCAATCAAACCATGTAATTATGGGCAGGTTCAAGGCATTCTCTGTATTAATAATTTGAAAGCAATGCATACTATAATAAACTGCTGCTGTATAAATTGATAAGAACTAATGTTTGCTTTCAATATTCTGTTTGGCAACAGGCTCAGGGATCTAAAGACCTCATTATGTCCTGCGTCACTGGGTGGGAGGCTGAGTCATGTACAAAGTAAGACATTGTATATTGGTAAAATTGTAAACTGTAATTCATTTTCTCCATCTTGTTTCACTGTTGGTTACTATTTTCTGCTTTCGATTCAGTCACGTAGAACTAGGCTTTAGAGAGAAGGAGGGATATGAACTAATTCTCTGTACAGTCGGATAGCAACAGTAGTAGGCTCACACTTTGGACATCCATGAAATGTATATAGAGTAGTGTGTGTGTGTCCAAGATATGGACTATAATTTTAAAAGGTTCCAATGGTAAATTCGAATTTTTAAATTTATTTTTGAGAGATTTATCACACCTCCATAGCAACCATAGCAACAGTTCTAATTCGATACTTCGCCATCTAAAACCTGCATGTAGAAGCCAATGTCAGAGGTTCGTTGAACAGCGATGGGCCGTTGAATAGTGATTTGTCCCGTTTGCTGAAAAAATTCACAAATTTACCGCCAGATACAAGAAACGTATTGAAATCAATGGACGTCAAAATTATTTCGATGCACGTCAATTTTGACACCTCCGACAATTTTTATACGCATGCCTATTTTCTCCAAATGCATTAAAGACAATGGCTGTCCAAATAATTTTGACATGCAACAATTTTTATGCGCATGACTATTCTGACGCTCAACCATATTTTTTTTACACAGCATTTTTTTGCCACAATTTATTCGCTGTCGACAAAACACCGACATTCGCCGCAATTTTGTGCCTGCCAAATGTATTTGCCCATCACTGCGTTGAACCATTTGAAGATGTTAATAGAGGCTCAGGTTTTAAAAGACCATTCCCTTAAAGCAGCCACTACCCATTGAGCTGTAAGGAAAGCATGCACATTAAATCACGCTAATAATAATGCCCAGTATTGAATAATATAATGGAGTATAGTCTCAGTCAGTCAGGATGATAGAAAAGTTTTCTAGAGATGGGATTTGTCTGAAGAAATGTTTGATTATTTCCACTATAATAAGATCAGTTACTATGACAACTGACTCTTTTTTTGGTCTTCTCTAAGAATCTGTATTAAGACTTACTAGACTCTATGTGCTATAGATATCTGTACTTGCATTATTCCGTAACTTTGGGTCAATGCTTTTCGGAATGTTATTATTATCAAGAAGTAATGCCCAAATAACACACATATGGCAAGATAGACTATTTTAAAGGAGAAGGAAAGCTCCAAGACAGTTTATTGCCAATAGAATAGCCACAATAGTGCAAGCTAGAACGCTATATTTATTCTGCAGAATGCTTTACCATACCTGAGTAAACAGCTCTAGACACTGTCTCTGTTTGTTTAGGATAAAAGCTGCCATATATGCTTGGTGTGACATCACTTCCTGCCTGAGTCTCTCCCTGCTTACTAACAGCTCTGAGCTCAGATTACAGTAGGGATGGGAGGAGGGAGGGGGAGAGGAGCAAACTGAGCATGCTCAAGGCCGTGCCCTGGAGGTTTAAGCTGAAAACAGGAAGTCTGATACAGAAGCCCATGAGTACACAATAAAAGCAAAGAAATGTGGTGTTTCTTTTGACAGAGGACTCAGAGCAGCATTACTTTGAGGGTTTACTGGTGTATTTATATAGACCTTTCTGATAAAGCTTACTTAATTTTAGCCTTTCCTTCTCCTTTAAGGTAAAATCATAGGTTATTGCTGTCTGGAAACTACTGTGGTTGCCTCAGAATATGGAAACCTTGCAATGGGAGCATAAGCAGAAAGAAAGAGGTCGAAGAGAAGGTTACAAAGCGGTCATTTGTTATTTACAGAATTATTCAGACTGTTAAAATTGGACAAAGGTCTCACAAACAGCTAAAGGGAACATCACCTCCTGGCAAGACAGCTTTAAGCCAAGCAGATCAGGAGAATAACATTCTGTAAAGCTTAGTCCAGACATATCTAATACATAAGTTAACAGTTCTACTTTTCCAAGCGCCAAGTCTTTAGTTAGCAGAGCCCAAACTGTCTCAGAGATACACTATAAAATTCCAAACGATCTTCATGAAGTGACAATATTAAAAGCAGTCAATCATGTCAAAATTTTCCTTGTCATGATGCATTAAAGGAGAATTCAACCCTTAAGTAAAAAAAACCCTACCCCCTACCCTACATAGACTCCCCCCCATACTAGCTGCTACCCTGGGCAAATGCCCCTAACTCTTTACTTACCCATCGGTGCAGATTCTATCCAGCGGAGTTCGCGGCAGCCATCTTCTTCTCTTCGGTAATCTTCGGGAAGTAAGTGCCGTATCGGCGCATGCGTAGTTGGAGCATTTTCCCGGTTGACAACAACTGCGCATGTGCAACAACTGACGGAAATTGCAGAAGCACCGCTCTCATTCCGAAGATTACTGAAGAGCCGGAAGATGGCTGCTGTGAACTCTGCTTAGAAACAGTTATATCCAATATATCTTATTGGGGGGGGGGGATTCCTTTCCTAGCAGATGAATTAGAGCTCACTTACATAACTGATTCCAGTACAAACAAAATCTAACAATAACTGCCTTTTGCACTAATTCTGCATGTAGAGAGACATGATGTCTGGTAATTTTAATTTTTAATTAGTGAGCTCTAATACATCTGCTAGGAAAGGAGCCCCCTATAAGATATATTGGATCTAACTGTCTGACACCCAACTGCTGCATGAAGAGAGAATGAAGAGAAACAGATGCTGAGAGAGGGATAGTGAAGATAAACTTGATTATTTCAGAAACAATGCAGAATAATTATTTGATTGTCTTTACAAAGTTTCTTATTTCAGTGTGCTGAAGCTTATATAAAATTTTTATTTTCAGGATAGTTCCCCTTTAAGTTATATGAACCTTGCAAACCAAATAATTTCACACATAATAATCGCATGAAAATATCATACACCTCATGGTTTAACAAGGTAAGAAATATGTGACTTGATCATGACAAAAAAAAACTTTACATATCGACAGTTTGCAATTTTGGCCTATGCAAAAAAAAAATAAAAAACAAGCATAAAACATATCATACGCATATAAAACAAAGAAACCAACAGGAATCCTTTTTATTTACCTTTGGAAGCGAGGCTCTTGATCCTGAGCTCTGTGTGGTCATTGTCAGTACAGTGGTAATACCCAAAGCCACTCGAGCAGGAGCTGCATCCATATTTATCCAGAAAGATACCCACGATAATATGACAATCAGCAGGCTAGGGATATACATCTGAATCAGGTAATAGCCCATTTGGCGCTCCAGGTGAAATTTAACTTCAATACATGTAAATTTTCCTGGAAAAAATAGAAAAATAAATAAAGTATAAATCAAGAATGATGGTGGTGCTTATGAATAAGGCTTAATTTTTGTTGGACACTTTGTTGTTTTTCTTAAACCCCATCATAAGACAATGTGTAAAGCTGGCCATGCATGAGGCGATAAAAGCTGCCGACACACCGAGTCTGCAGCTTATTGGCCCGTGTGTAAGGCCCTCCAACGGGCTTTTCCGATCGATATCTGGGAGAAAGTCGGGCAGATGTTGATTGGGCAGGGTTTAAAATTCCAGTGGAACGCGGCCGCAGTCCCAAGATCTGACCACCCACATTGGCTACGTTATGATCCAATCGTTGGGTCCTAAGGTCCACGATTGGATCAACCTAATATCGTCCATCAGGGAGATATCCTCTTGTTTGGCGAAATCGCCAAAGGAGCGATGTATGGCCGCCTTAAGATGATTTAGTCTTATCTCTGCAGGTTGAACACATAGGGGCAGATTTATCGAAATTCAAAGTAATTTTTTGAATACTTCGACCATCGATTAAGATACTACAGGGCACATTTACTGAGTGAAGGAATAGAATAAAAAATACTTCGAATTTCAAAGTTTTTTTTGGCTACTTCGACCATCGAATTGGCTACTTCAACTACGACTTCGAATCGAACGATTCGAACTAAAAATCTTTCGACTATTCAACCATTCGATAGTCGAAGTACTGTCTCTTTAAAAAAAAACTTCGACCCCCTACTTTGCCACCTAAAACCTACCGAGCATCAATGTTAGCCTATGGGGAAGGTCCCCATAGGCTTTTCCAGCTTTTTTTGATCGAAGGAAAATCGTTCGATCAATAGATTAAAATCCTTCGAATCGTTCGATTCAAAGGATTTAATCGTTAGATCGAATGATTTTTCCATCGATCGTTCGATCGTACTAAATGCGGTTTATAAAAAGCCATGATGTTCAGGGCCCCCCTATAAGTTAAAAAAAACTGTGGTGCCAGGGAACCCCATAAAAGTTTTTTTAAAAATCATTGGTGGTCAGGTCCCCCCTTAAGTTAAAAAAAAAATGTTGGCGCCCGTGAGTACCTAAATATTGTTCTTTCACCACTACACTGCTTAACTTTGCTACAATAACATTTGATATTCAGTCACGCAGTTAAATCAAACTTTCCCCCATTTACTGCAATTTTTTATAAGATGTTAAACCTTCAGATCTAAGGTAAACATCATCTGTACTACCGACATTTGCTAAAAACACCTTTAAAGCAAATTGTCTGCCTTTTATTTTCACCCTTTTTCAAATGTCTTTCTTCCAGTGGTTTCAGGCAATCACATACATGTATGTATTATGGATGTACTTGTTACACGCCTCCAAGATTTTGGTTGAAATTGATCCTATGTGACACTAGCATTCTCTTTCTTCTATTAGATGATAACCCTGCATGAAACCTCTTTTTCCGAATCTCTAAAGTTTTAAATCGTGTATGTCTCTAATCTGATTGTGACCTTCCCGCACTTGCATCAC
Source organism: Xenopus petersii (assembly GCA_038501925.1). NCBI lineage: Eukaryota > Metazoa > Chordata > Amphibia > Anura > Pipidae > Xenopus > Xenopus petersii. The sequence goes on along the minus strand of CM076675.1, from coordinate 8,632,473 downwards.
AGAGGTCTCTTTTTTTTTGTAATGTGACAGATGCAAGTTTGACACATATGGCTGCATCTGTCACATTCTATTAAGAGACCGAGGACAATGACACAGCTGATAAAGCTGGATAATTCTTGTCTTTGGAAACCAAAGCTTCCATTAATACATATTTACCAAATATCTGCTCTTGGAACCCAATATGTTACAGAAAACGAAAACAAAAAGTTGCCATTAGTCAACAAGGTGGACATTTTTCATGTTGAAATAGATATAAGCCCCAGCATTCTCTGTACATTTTTGAAAAATTAGGTCACGTCAGTTAGAAGGCTGAAAGGTTGACATCCCTGCTCCAGTGATTTTGTTTTGCAGAAAATGCTAATAATCTGTTATTATAGTATTAGGGCCTATCATGCCATGATTCTATTGCTCAAGGAAGATCAACCTTCTTCTTATAAGACTCCCCCCCAAGCTGTAGGCAAGCGAGCACGGGGGGAACCTGTTTCTGAACTTTTTTGGAATTCAAAAGAAATGGTAACGTGACCTTTACTGAAACAACCAAGATGATAAACAGCAAGATGCAGCGTGTTATTCATTTCTTTTGTCTGTCTTTTATGTCCTAAAAGAAAGATCAGTAAATAAACACTAAGCTGCGTGGTTGAACTTTTATAATGTGGAAAATTCTAAAATGCATAAATTAATCAAACACAGATTTACAGGGGTAGCACATTTTCTCTTCCTAATAACTAGTTTTCATGTAATTATTAACATATAATCCCCTAAATTGCATACAAGGAACTAAAGCTGGCCATTAAAGTTTATCTGCCAGTGTATGACGGCTGCCGATGGGTCGTCCTGATCTTTATCTGGCCAAGATATTAACATGGGAGGTTTGATTTTTCTGGCAATCGAGAACCACATTGACTTGCTGATGCTGTTCCCATTCCATCGGCCATTCTCTTTGTTGTAGTCCAATCGTTCGGTGGGCATATCGGGGAAAGATCAGCTTCTTTTAGCGACCTCTCCAAACGAGCGGATCTTATCGTATATGGGCACTTTAAGGGGCCGATTCACGAAGGGTCGAATATCGAGGGTTAATTAACCCTCGATATTCGACTAGGAACTAAAATCGTTCGACTTCGAATATCGAAGTCGAACGATTTTGCACAAATCCTGCGATTGATCGATCGAACGATTTTTCATTCGATCGAACAATTAATTCCTTCGAATCGAACGATTCAAAGGATTTTAATCCAACGATCAAAGGAAAATCCTTCAATCAAAAAATCACAGGCAAGCCTATGGGGACCTTCCCCATAGGCTAACACTGACTTCGGTAGCTTTTAGCTGCCGAAGTAGGGGGTCGAAGTTTTTCTTAAAGAGACAGTACTTCGACTATCGAATAGTCGAACGATTTTTAGTTCGAATCGTTCGATTTTCGTAGTCGAAGGTCGAAGTAGCCCATTCGATGGTCGAAGTAGCCGAAAAAAACTTCGAAATTCAAATTTTTTTTAATTCGAACCCTTCACTCGAATTTAGTGAATCGGCCCCTAAGAGTATAAAGTCTAACATAATAAATGCTAAAACAAAAGAAAACGTTTGTATAGTATTATAATTCATTTGTAGAGAGGATCTTATGTCTCTTTTTTTATACTGCTTGGAATAGGGCTTCCCTAACCGCCTTCCCTTATCCCGCGCCTGCCGGCATCCATGCTTCCGGATTGCTTTAATAGACCTACGCCGCCTCGCGGAGGATTTCACAAAAGGGGTGAGACGAGCAGGCGCAGCGTCTATTAAAGACAAACCCGGAAGGGGGGAAACCCGCGGGTCCCTCTGGTATCGGGCTGGCCCGCACATCACTATTTCCCGGACAAGCGCAGTGGAGGGAGGGAAGCTTTGACCAAGGTTAAGCAGGCCGCAGGGAGCAAGGGGGTTTTGTTAGGAGTGAAAAGAGGAAGGCTTACTAGGCTAGGAGCCAGCAGTCTGCATGGATCAGCGGTGGGAGCAGCATCCCACCTACCCTCGTATTGGATTTGTGACAGTTCTGGTGAGTCGGTAAGTATGCTGCTATGGCAGCTGGGTAGGCAGGGAAATGCTTACCAGCGATGGGGTAGTTTTCCCCAATCTGTGAAGTGTGGTGTTGCTTCTCTGGGTAAGGGACCCGGGAAAGTTTGAGTGAGGCCATTCACTTTTAAGGTGCATCGCATTTGGGCGGCCAGCATGGCGGTGGCCTGTTCACTTAGGCAAGCATTTCCGTGGGTTAATGTTATAATGTTATACTACAGTTACATGTTATTTACTGTATACGTTGTTAATAAAGCTGTGGCCTTTAAACTCCATCCTGGGCTCCAAGTGTTGTTATTGTAAGCATATTGGTAAGAATGGGGGTTAGGTAGAAGTGATAAGATGGCTGCCTTCATGCTGCCCAGGTCATATCATATACTGTATATACAAGCGGTGGAATTTGGTGAACTCTTTTCATTTTTTTAAGCTTGACAACTATGTTACTAGGTTCCACTCCTTGATATTTGGAACATGTGTTTTGCTGCACTTTTTAAAAAACAAAAACAAAAAACTTTGCGTAACAACAGTGAATCTGCTGAAATAACAGCAGAACAGAACCCCTTGTAAAATCTCATGATCTTTACAACCTGTCTCATTGTTTTCATGTGTTTAGCCAGAGCCCTATAAGCTCACTGGCCCATGGAGAACCTATTGAAGCTTCACAGAACTGCAATATATTTAGCAGTTAGATGCGCTAGATGGTGACTGTGAAACTCTCTTGTTGAGAAACTCGCAAGAGGAGAGCTAATTCTATGTCCAATCAAATTGTTGCATTCATTGTTTTACTTGCAGCTGGCTTTAAAAAGCTAAACACTGATAGGTTGATATAGGTAACTGCCCATGGGCAAATTTGCCCTGTGTTGATAAATGAGCCCCATTGACTCTTGCCCTCTCTTCATCTGTTTGCACTCCTACATTTGGGGGCCCATTCACTAAGTTCGAGTGAAGGAATAGAGGAAAAATTGTTTGAATTTCGAATGGTTTTTTTGGCTACTTCGACCATCGAATTGGCTACTTCGACCTTCGACTACGACCTTCGAATCGAACGATTCGAACTAAAAATCGTTCGACGATTCAATAGTCGAAGTACTGTCTCTTTAAAAATTTCTTCAACCCCCTAGTTCGCCACCTAAAACCTACCAAGGCCAATGTTAGCCTATGGGGAAGGTCCCCATAGGCTTGCTAACAATTTTAAGATCGAAGGATAATCCTTCGATCGATGGATTAAAATCCTTCGAATCGTTTATTTCGAAGGATTTAATTGTTTGAACGAACGATTATTCCTTCGATCGTTCGATCGAACGCATTGCGCAAAATCCTTTGACTTCAATATTCGAAGTTGAAGGATTTTAATTCGCCAGTTGAATATCGAGGGTTAATTAATCCTCGATATTCGACCCTTGATACATCTGCCCCTTGATCTACAGTTGACTTTTACATGCTTCTACACACTTGAATGCAATCATGATGGGGAATCAGTTGCTTTATTAACTCACCAGCTAACTCTCAGTAATCTATTTTGTATCTCTGATGCACATCCTTGCAGTAAAATGGATACTTGCATTTATATAAGAAAGGACAAGTAGCACCAGAAATAGAAAATATTTTAGATGCATTTATTGCATCAGTTCTGTTAAGAAAGGATTTCAACAGGACCCTTCATGGCAACCTCCATGTCTACATGTTTCAGTTTCATAACAGTTTTTCAGCAACTCACAATTTTCCCAAGAGAAGACTGACTTTACATTATTAAATGTGTTTGAAGACACTGGAGCAGATTTTTGATGCCCTGAAATTATTCTTACTGAGTCGCAATGATGCTTACTGACTGGGCAATCATTTCTTAGAATCCTTAATCCCTACTTAAAGTATGTAGTGAAAATGAACCAATAAAAGGGATGTTAGAGCCCAGCACTTCTGCTGAGCTCTAACACCCCATAGAGCAGACGGGTGGTTGGCTCTTCAAAGCAGTCAGACACATTGGGGCAGATTTACTTAAGGGCGAATTGCTGCCTGCGACCACTTCGCACACATCGCACCACTTCACCAGGCGCAAATTCGCTACCACTACGCTAATTCACTAATATGCGAAGTTGCGCCCTGGACGCGGAACCCTGGCAACTTTTCGCTACCGATACTTTGTCATTGTGAGCATTTCATAGCGAAGATGCGCTAGTGTTCGCTTGTGCCTCGTGAAAATTCACTAGTGATCTTGTGCTTGGGTCAATTTGCATACGGTGGGTAATTTAAAGTTGTATGGACGTCTTAATTATAAATATTGGTGCAAATGCTTGAAGTTACCACTTTTTATTACACAAGTCCAGGGAACCTTAATAAAGACAAGAGAGTTAATATAATGCCCTACACATGAGCCCACTGTAAAATGAATGTTCCATATGTTATGAAATGTCTGGAGAAACCCGGTTACCCAAAAAAAAATTGTCAAAAAAAAAGTTCATGTCAGGACTTTTGCAGGCAATTCTGCCACTTTGCTCTTTAGTAAATCTGCCCCCATAGTGACATATTAACAAATGTGCCTTATTTTGTATATATGACAGTTTTTGACAACACGGATAATATCAGAATGCTGGCAATCTATCAGGAAGATTAGTATGGATAAAATAGAGACTATCAGAGAAAGATAAAAACACTAAAGAAAAACAAAAACTCATTAAATCATTGAAAACCCAATGAAATACAAAATAATTGAAAACAATAAGCCCGCCCACAATAGTGGAACCCACACTGCTTGAAAACAAGAAAAGAAAGCATTTACCTGTGTTGTAGTGTTTAGTGCAATAGCCGAGTTCATTTTCTTCTTTCAGTATAAACTGTGGCAAAGTCAAACCATCAGCAACTTGCACAGGGCTAGTGCTCAGCCATTCAAATATAAGGTCATTCATTGTGTAACCAACTGCAGTAAACAAATCACAGATGAATACATTGGAAAAACTGAAGACGCAGAGGAAAAAACAATATTGTCTTATTTTAAGAACAAAGTGTTTCAGCTTCCCCAGAACACACAGTTCTCAATATTTCTCTGTATTAGTTGTGTGTCTGGTATTGTGTTAATCACGTTGGGCTCAGACATGATGCATTTGAAGTTTTTTTTAATAACAGTTGATCTGAATATCTTATAGTTTGCTCATATAATTATATAATAATAATATTATATAATATACACAAGCCATGAATATAAATTATATCCTTATAACGGTGAGTTCTGATGTCATCAGTTATAAACGGTGATTCTGATGTCATCAGTTATAAACGGTGAGTTCTGATGTCATTCCTGTCACATGACTCGCTGAAACTTGTGTATTATAATAAATAAAGTACCCAAGTTGCTAAATATGAGGATATTAGAAATTACCATGAACTGTATACAAACAGGAAACTCCTCTGTAACTTATAATATCCTTATATTTTACAAGAGGGAGTACTTTATTCACTATATATTATCCAGCAACGCAACATAATGCAGTGCAACATAATGGCGTAGTTTTATGAAGGGTGGACGTGAAAATTTTAATTACATTTTTTGTGTATATCGAAAATGATCATGTACTGTCTCTTTAAAAATTCAACTTCAACCATTCGCCATCTAAAACCTGATGCATTGCTGTTTTAGCCTATGGGAGACCTCCTAGAACCCATTTGGAGTCAATTGGTGGACTTTGAAAAATCAAAGGGTTTTTTTTAGAAAAAACTTTGAATCGAATTTGATCGAATACGATGTTACTTTTTATTCGTACTTTGATTTTTTTAAATAAATTTCGGATGGTCTTTTTTTATTCGAATTTTGATTTTTCATTGAAATTCGACCCTTGATAAGTCTGCCCCAATATGTATAAAATGGCAAAATGTTCTACAATGAGCCCAAAACTTATTTTCCCTGGGACTTATGTAAAGAAGAAGGAGAAAGAAAGGAATAGAGAAAAGTCAGATTTAGATCAGGAAGAATTAAGGAGTAAATGAATGGGGTGCAGGGGTTACTCACAGCTCTCTAGTTGCATTGCACAGGTCTGTACATCCATTGGGAAATTCTTCAGGTCCATCGGACATGACAAGGTCAGAGTTAATCTATAGCAGAAAACAAAATGCTTCACTTAAAATAGACATTCAGAAACATTTCTACTGCTGTACCCTTCTCTGGATCCCTTGTAAATGAGACTCTATCCCAGATTCTCATCCTTTAAAATCTTTAAAAAAAAAAATATTTTTGAAAACATATACATATAATTACTCTTTGTTCATGATGTTCTCTAAGCCACTGCCAGTCGGTCACATTCTAAAGGACATGGCTTCTTAAAGGGGAACTTAAAGGGGAAAATTTAATAAAGAGGCCACATAACACAGAAACCCCTGATATACCCATCACAGTCACCTTCAAAAAGTAGAAATAAATGATATTTTCAATGCTGAAATCCAGCTGTTTAACAGTTCTTCTCTTTCTGTATCATTTGAAATCCTGGCAGGGAAGGAGGGACTAAACACTGATGTTACAAATTGTAACAACGTCTCCACAGCTTACAGACAGCATGCAGGAACTACATAACCCACAATGCATTGCACTGGGATGTTCCTTTCCTTATTGAAATCACATGTGCAGGGAATTGTGGGGGTTGGAGGATGCAGGCTGAGGACAGATGGCTGTTGATACAAAGTAACAGTAGTCAGACAGCTCAGCAAAGTAGTCAGACAGATCAGCAGGAGAGCAGGGGGCTGGGCTTAGGGAACTGTCAGACACCATTAAAAATCATAAAAAGTCTATATTTTTTTAAATGATGTATATTGCAAAGTTGCTTGAAATTATGTTTACTTTTCAAAAAGCTCAAGTTATGTTTTTGTGGAGTTCCCCTTTAAAGACAATTTTCATGAGAGTCTATGGATTTCTTAACTTTATTGGAGCTATCACAGTTGTTCTATAAATGCAAATATTAAGTTAAAGAAAAGGCAAAATAACCAATAGTAATAAGATTATAGTAAACTAAAGTGGATGTTACTCTTAACTATAAGTTGATACCTGTATATCAAGTCAAGTCAATTCAAGTGGATTTTATTGTCATTTCAGCCATAAAATAGCAATTTTAGCCATACCGTATATACTCGAGTATAAGCCGAGTTTTTCAGCCCCCAAAATATGCTGAAAAACTCTACCTCGGCTTATACTCGGGTCAAGCGCAAAAACGGTCGCCGGCGCCTTAGAATAGTAGCCGGCGCCTAAGAATATTCACGGCGCCTTAGAATATTCGCCGGCGCCTAAGAATATTCGCCGGCGCTTAGAATAGTAGCCGGCGCCTAAGAATAGTCATCCAAAAACGAGATTGAAACTTACCAGAAGCTGCTGCATTTCTCACCCTCATACTCGAGTCAATAAGCTTTCCCAGTTTTTGGAGGTAAAATTAGGTACCTCGGCTTATACTCGGGACGGCTTATACTCGAGTATATATGGTATATAGCAAGGATCTTTTATGACGACAAGTGCAAAGTTCAGCTGCAGTTTCGCTATGTTTTTTATACTCACAATGCTGCCTTTTTCTCCATAATTGCAGCATAATTGCAGCCACACGGGCTCACTGTAATTGCATCTGATGCATCAAAATAATGCAATTGTGTGTTTCGATGCAAATCAGGTGCAAGTTGCACCTAATAACTTGTAGGGCTTTATCACTTGTAGAGAGCGCATGTTCAAAGTTGCAGGTTGCAGTCAAAAGACTGTGGGGTCCGTCTACTAAAGTTCGTAAAATTTGTCTATAACCCATCAGCTATTATCACTGAGAATATTCTTGCAACAAGATTAACACTGCATGCATGCATGTTTACTAAAGTGCAATGTAATTTGGACCCTAGCTACCAGATTGCTTAAAATGCAAATTGAAGAGCTGCTGAATAAAAAGCTAAATAACTCAAAAACCTTAAATAATAAAACAATTAACCCATCACTTATCACTTGAGAATATTCTTGCAACAAGAATAACACTGCTTGTGTGTTTACTAAAGTTTGATGAGACAAATTTGTCTTAAAATAAGTGGCGTTAATTACACAAGCGTAGCAGTTCCTTTCAGCGTTATTTCTGGCAAAATTGCAAGTTCTTTGGCGGTTATTTAGCTTAAAGGGCCAGTTCACCTTTAAGGTAACGTTTTGTATGTCATAGAATGGCTAATTCTAAGCAACTTTTAAATTGGATTTCATTATTTATTTTTTTATAGTTTTATAGTTATTTGCCTTTTTCTTCTGACTTCTGCAGCTTTCAAAAAGGCGTATATGACACTTTCTAAAAAACAAATGATTTGTAAGGCTACAAATGTATTGATATTGCTAATTTTCCTTACTCCTCTTTCTATTCAGGCCTCTCCTATTTATATTCCAGCCTCTTGTTTAAATCAGTGCATGGTTGCTAGGGGAATTTGGACCCTAGCTACCAGATTGCTTAAAATGCAAATTGAAGATCTGCAAAATAAAAAGCTAAATAAATCAAAAACCTTAAATAATAAAATAATTAAAACCAGTTGCAAATTGTTTCAGAATATTACTCTCTATATCATACTAAAAGTTATCCCAAAGGTGAACAACCTCCTTAACTACATAATCTGCTTTAAATCTTGCAGATGGCCATACTAATGAATATATATAAATATATATATATATATATATAGATATACAGTTTATTATGTATTATACAATATACTTATGGCCAATTAAACATTATCAGGAATACTTTATTTTCCCATCATATTATTTTTTCTTAATAAATTCAATAAAAATACATTTATAAGTATCATTCTTCCCCGGTATAATCACGATTTTTTGCTGCTTGTGTTTAAAAAACTGTACTCCTCTTTTACTATACAAAGTAATGTATTTCACACCTTAGAAAACTGACACCTTTGACCCTCTGTGGTTACATAAGGGGGTTATTTATTATAGTCCAAATGACAAAAACTAGAATTTTTTGTGAAAAAAAAGCCCTATAATTTTTCGAGATTTATTATACCCCGAGGCTGCAAAAAGTCAGAATCTAAAAATACTCCATCTCAACCTTCAAGGTCCTGTAGAAGTCAATGGCAGAAGTCCTATTTGCAATTTGAAGATATTATTGTCTGTGCTGGGTTTCGTACAATAATCCGAATCCATCATTTTTACTGGACAGGCCGGTAAAATACTGGCCAGGGCAACCCTATCTGTATCTGGCAGGAAAATTCTGATCAGGCTTTGTGTGCGCTGGTTGAAATCTTAACTTTGTGAATTCATAGCGAGTGTGGGAGCTGCTAAGTGAGTGTTGCATGTGAAATAAGGGAGTAAGTGCAGAGTTATCTGACTGAGGCAAACAGCTTTTTCTTTTCTCTGTTTGGGGTAAACTCGTAGATACATTGAGTGCATTTATTTTCTTTTTGTGTTTTAACTTTAGAGTTTCTAAGGGGAACATTTTTTAAAAAAGTTAATAAGGGGTTATTTTACTGCTGGTAGCAAACAGCATTTTTTCCTTCTTTCCCTCTTTCTTCTAATTAAGGAGTTAATCAGGTAAATTCTGATCTGGCTTTGTGTGCTCTGGTTGATACCGTAACTTCGTGGTGAAGATGGCGCCCGTGAACTCTGCATCAAGGGGTAATTAAAGACTTAAGGTGGCCATACACAGGCCGATAAAAGCTGCAGACAGACCGAGTCGGCAGCTTATTGGCGAGTGCATGGGGCCCCCCGACGGGCTTCCCCGATCGAGATCTGGCCGAAAATCAGCCAGATCTTGATTGGATGGGACTAAAAATCCCGTCGGATCGCGGCCGCATCTGTTCGTTGATGCAGTCCCGCAATCCGACCACCCGTTAGGCATTGTTAGGATCCGATCGTTGGGCCCTAGGGCCCACAATCGGATCAGCCCAATATTGCCCACCTCAAGGTGGGCATATCGGAGGGAGATCCGCTCGTTTGGCGACATCGCCAATTGAGCGGATCTCTTCATGTCTGGCCACCTTTATAGTCATGGTGACTTTAAAGCTCTGGTCTGGACAATGCTCAAATTTAAATATACAAATTAGGTTCAAACGTTTTTAAAGTATTTGGGAAAAATTATATGTTTTGGGATTTGTTGCCTCCCTATCCTGTTGCATGCCTATGTATGCCTGAGAACCCATAATCACTTTCAATCCCAAACACAGCGGGTTTGGTGTTTTTTAGTTGTAGAAATAGTAGGCTAAATATAGTGCTATATTTAGTATAATACTCCAAACATATGTCTAGTTAAATGCAGTACTGATTACATCTATACTGACCCCACAACACACAACTGGTTAAATGTAGTGACTTTTCCATGTATAAAATCACAGAACACATACAATACTTATTCTATTTACTGCACATTGCAGGACCAGTACAGTGGCATAAATCTAGAATGGCATAAATACAGTGTATAATATTTATTGGTAGTGGATTGGTAAAATCTACCTACAGGATGATCTGTAACAGAACCCTTGATTAATAAGGAATTCAGTAATTGGCGCTATGATGATATTCACCATTTGTCATGTTGGACAGGATCCGCTATCGCTCTCTGTCCATATTTTCAAGCGTAAGTGGAAATTACATGGCAATTGTTAGAGTTATAAACATGGCTGTGTGTAAAATGACTTCCAATGTAGCATGGAAAATCTGCATTTGGCCTCATCAGTTTCACCGTCCCAATGTGCAACGTGGTTGGAAACGGGCTGAGTTGTGTTTTTTTCAGAAGCGGATTAGCATTTAGTATGGGGCCCAGGAGAATTGATTGGAGCGGCGCAACATGAAAACTCCCGCTGATTGACCAAGTGGAAACAGAAGCAATTTATCTCATGCTAAAGCCGACACACGAGAAGATGATATATGTTACGTAGCAGCTGGGTCATACATGGCTTTGCCTCAGCATCTAAAGGGTTCCCTTATATCCTATCTTTTTAGTATAGTACTAAGGACTATACTGGCAGTCTGGTGCAGTGAGAACAACCTGTCACTGAATGTGGATAAAACGAAAGAGATGATCGTCGACTTCTGGAGAACTCTCCCTGTTCACACACCACTCAACATCAACGGCTCCACAGTAAAGACAGTAAAGAACACCAAATTCCTGGGAGTCCACATCTCTGATGACCTCACCTGGACCACCAACACCGCCTCCATTACCAAAAAGGCTCAGCAGCGTCTTCACTTCCTAAGACGACTGAAACGGGCCAGCCTTCCGCCTCCAACCCTCACAGTGTTCTACAGGGGCACAATAGGGAGCGTCCTGACGAGCTGCATCTCCATCTGGTACAGTAGTGCCAGCTCTGCTGACCGGAAAAGTCTAGAACGGACTGTCAGAGCAGCTGGCAACATCATTGGAGTGGCTCTTCCATCACTGCAGGACATGTTCCACAAGCGCTGTGTAAGAAAGGCCTCCTGCATTGCACTGGACTCCACACACCCCTCACATGGACTGTTCACGCTGCTCCCATCCGGCAGACGCTTTCGCAGTATTAAAGCCCGAACAACCAAGCTGCATGAAAGCTTTTTTCCACAAGCGATCAGACTCCTCAACTCACTGCCTGCCCTCCCACTACATTCCAGACACACCTCAACTGTGAACTTAACTTTGTGGACCGATAATTTATTTGCACAATTCTAAAGGTTTACACATGTATATATCCAATTTCTGCACATCTCATGTTTACACATTTATTGTGTATTTTTAAGTGCCTTTTTGTGATATGTACTAGCTGGAGCCACGTCGTCTCGTCTCACTGTATATTTGTATACTGCTGAGATGACAATAAAGTTTACTTTGACTTTGACAGGCCTGTCTTGACTACACTGCAGCATTACAGCACTGCCAATGGGAGCAACCTTCAGCCTTTGTGTCTGCTGTTGAACTAAGGAGTAACATTCATTTTCCAAGTTAACTTTTAGTATGTTATAGAATGGCCAGTTCTAAATATTTTCTATTGGTCTTCATTTTTTGTTTCTTATGGGTTTTTTTTTAAATATTTTGCCATCTTCTTCTGACTCTTTCCAAATTTCAAAAAGCAAAAATGAATTTATTATACAAAAGAAAAAATCTAACACAAAAACAGTGCAGTGCAGCCTTTTTGATTTTTTGTTAATTTTTTGTGCCCCTGATGAAGACCCTTAAGGTCGAAACGCGTTGGGCTCATTATGGTTTTGTTTTGTAAATTTTCTTTTTTTGTGTTAGATTTTTTCTTTTGTATAATAAATTAATTTTTGCTTTTTGAAATTAGGTGTGCTATCCATTCCTTTGCAGTTATACATTATATGGAGACTCTTATGGGGAGTCACCTTTGGATCAGCACTCTGTAGTTTATTAATAGGGTGTGCGCCACTATGTTTCTTTCCAAATTTCAACTGACCCCATTTTAAAGGGGACCCGTCACCCAAAAAAATTATTCAACATCCTATTTTATTACATAAGTCAAGCGAAATGAACTTTAATTACACTATGTAAATTATTTGGATCTTGTTTCCTTCAGTCTGGGAATTCATAATTATAACAAGCAGACAGGAGCCATTGTTATTAAGACAAGCCTTGTATCATCTCAGAATCTTGTTTGTGCACCAGAATGGGGGACCTGATGTCCATCCCCATGTCCTGGTTACACAATTAAATGGTGAAGAGAACGGGGGGAATGTGGGGAGAGCAGTGACATCTAGGAAGTTCTGAAGGGAAATTGAAAGTAATTGCTTGTCCTACCCCTATACCTAAGGCATAGAGGAGGGGCAGACAACATTTGATTGACAGCTGAGATTTTTAAATGAGTTTACAACAGCTATGAATAATTTAATAAAAATAGAAATTGGATTTCATGTTTAATTTGAAAAGGGCTTTTATTATTCAGCTTTTTGTGTGTTGGGTGACAGGTCCATTTTAAAATAAATGCTCTGTAAGACTACACATTTATTGTTATTGCTACTTTTTATTACTCATCTTTCTATTCAGTTCTCTCCTATTCACATTCCAGTCTCTTATTTAAATTGGTTCATCAATGCTACGGTAATTTGGACCCAAGCAACCACATCGCTAATATTGCAAACTGGAGAGCTGCTGAATTAAAAGCAAAATAACTCAAAACCAGAAATAATAATAAAAAAAATTAAAACCAACTGCAAATTGTCTTAGAATATCACTCTCTGCATCATACTAAAAGTTAACTCAAAGGTGAACAACCCCTTTAAACCAAGTAAATGTTTTGCAAAGAAGGTTAAGCCATACCTACCAACATTTTGGAAATAAAAACATGGACAAAAAAGTTGCCACGTGCAGTGTAGAGAATTGTTTTCACCACGCCCATTTTTTGTGGCCACACCCCCTAATTACCATGTTCATTTTACACAATTTGGCAGGTTATGAAAGTTTGAACATATTTCTGTGTTTTTTTTTCAGTTATTACAGTTTTGCTAATGAAGGTGAATTGCCCTTTAAGCTGTGAGTCTTATCTTATATTGTTAAAATTACTTATTTGCTTATCTCAAAATTGTTACAAACATTGTTCCTTTTTCTGGCTGTTCAGTGCAGAGAAAATCGGGACTTTTCCAGGGACTGCTGGTTGAGTTGTCAAAAGAGGGACTGTCCCTCCGAAAACGGGACAGTTGGGAGGTATAGGTTAAGATAAACAATTAATAATGTTAGTCATACATATCGGCTTCTCACTATGATTATTAAGGCTTATTAAAACTATTATTGGAAGCAAAAATAGACAGAAAACCCCCTTTCTTACCTGATACTGTAAAGCACATTCCCGTTCTTAAATATCCGCAGTAATTTGTTGTCTGTGGTAACATCGTGAAAGTTAGCTCCTTTCTCATTGGCAAAGAATAAATCAGGCTTCCAAATAGAATCCAGCATGGAAGGGTCCAAATCCAAAGAATCATCTGGGTATTCACTATATGAAAGCCGCGGATCATTCCATGTTTGCCTCAAAAAAATGTTTACTCTGTAGTCCTACAAAAATGGCAGCAACACACTCGTTAGTGTCAGTTGTTATAGTTATCCACAATGTTTGTTTACAGCAGATTATATATATATAAGAAATGTAGAGGACTGGTAAATTAGTTCCCCAGTATTATTTAGCAGGCAGTCCCCTAGTGTTATAGACATCTAACTGGTCCTAAAATACAGTTAGGAGGGGGAACTGTTTCCTATTCCTGCTTTAAGCTATGCCCCTTGATGTTTCTCACAGTGACCAGTAGATGGCACTGTGCTAAAGTATAAAACCCTCAAAATCCATGCTTTCAGTGTCCATCTTGTGCTGGCTCTAACCTGAGCAGGCAGGCAGAGCTCGAGTAGAACCTAGACAGGTCAAGTCTAGCTAGGATAGGCTACTCACCTCGCTACCGTTTGGCATTTTTCGTTACTGCGCAAATTCACTAACGAACGATGGCATAGTTTCGCTAGTGTTACTTCGCACCCTTACGCCAGGCGAATTTTCGCTAGCGACGTAACTACGCAAATTCACTAACTTGCGCAGTGTACTGAACGCTACCTTTTACGCTAGACTTCCTTCGCCACCTCAGACCTGGCGAAGCGCAATAGAGTAGATAGGGATTGTTTCAAAAAAAGACAAATTTTTTTCTAAGTCCCAAAAAACGCTGGCGTGTTTTCTACATGATGGGTGATAGGCTGAAAAAGATCGAAAATATTTTTGGGGCTCCCCTCCTTCCCCCCTACATTTCCTGACTCATGGCAACTTACCTAGACAGTGGGCACATGTGTAGGGCAAAATAAAATTTTTATTTGCTGATTTGAAGGTTTTCTAGGCATTTGTAGTGCTAATACGTGTTCCTCCATTGAAATTTGAATTTGGCGCCATATGCAAATGAACCATCGCTAGCGAAACTTCGCTTTGCTTCGCTAGTGTTAATTTTAATAATTTTTTTAGCAGGAACCCTTTTACTGTTAGTGTTTAGACTTTTTAAACTTGTGACAGGCTGCACACAGCAAGAAGGACTAAGGGACAGGGGCACAAGACTCGTGTAGAGAAGGCAGGTAGGGCTGAAGTGGGAGTAAGGGAACGGGGCACAAGACTCGGTGTAGAGAAGGCAGGTAGGGCTGAAGGAGGAATAAGGGAACGGGGCCAAGGCTCAGTGTAGAGAAGGCAGGTAGGGCTGAAGGAGGAGTAAGGGAACGGGGCCAAGGCTCAGTGTAGAGATGGCAGGTAGGGCTGAAGTGGGAGTAAGGGAATGGGGCACAAGGCTCGGTGTAGAGAAGGCAGGTAGGGCTGAAGTGGAAGTAAGGGAAAGGGGCACAAGGCTCAGTGTAGAGAATGCAGGTAGGGCTGAAGCGGGAGTAAGGGAACGGGGCACAAGGCTCAGTGTAGAGAAGGCAGGTAGGGCTGAAGTGGGACTAAGGGAACTGGGCACAAGGCTCAGTGTAGAGAAGGCAGGTAGGGCTGAAGGAGGAGTAAGGGAACGGGGCCAAGGCTCAGTGTAGAGAAGGCAGGTAGGGCTGAAGTGGGACTAATGGAACGGGGCACAAGGCTCGGTGTAGAGAAGGCAGGTAGGGCTGAAGTGGGAGTAAGGGAATTGGGCACAAGGCTCAGTGTAGAGAAGGCAGGTAGGGCTATAGGAGGACTAATGGAACGGGGCACAAGGCTCAGTGTAGAGAAGGCAGGTAGGGCTGAAGGAGGAGTAAGGGAACGGGGCCAAGGCTCAGTGTAGAGAAGGCAGGTAGGGCTGAAGTGGGAGTAAGGGAACGGGGCACAAGGCTCAGTGTAGAGAAGGCAGGTAGGGCTGAAGGAGGAGTAAGGGAACGGGGCCAAGGCTCAGTGTAGAGAAGGCAGGTAGGGCTGAAGAAGGAGTAAGGGAACGGGGCCAAGGCTCAGTGTAGAGAAGGCAGGTAGGGCTGAAGTGGGAGTAAGGGAACTGGGCACAAGGCTCAGTGTAGAGAAGGCAGGTAGGGCTGAAGGAGCAATAAGGGAATGGGGCCAAGGCTCAGTGTAGAGAAGGTAGGTAGGGCTGAAGGAGGAGTAAGGGAACGGGGCACAAGGCTCGGTGTAGAGAAGGCAGGTAGGGCTGAAGTGGGAGTAAAGGAACGGAGCACAAGGCTCAGTGTAGAGAAGGCAGGCAGGGCTTTAGGAGGAGTAAGGGAACGGGGCACAAGGCTCAGTGTAGAGAAGGCAGGTAGGGCTCAAGGAGCAGTAAGAGACCAGGGCATAAGACTGTGAGTGGCAAAGGGAAGCAGAAGAGTGGGGGGCAGGCAAGACAGAAGTGTTAGAAGCAATCAGGAGAGGTAATCTTTGCTGGAGGAGAAAGGGGACAGGACTCTAGTAGCAAAGGGCAGCAGGAGTTGTGTTGGAGGGGACGGAAGCAGTTCAGAAGGCAAACAGGGTTGAAGGATGAGTAAGGGACCGGGGCACAGGACTGTAAGCAGCAAAGGGAAGTGACCACCATGTTGCAGAATGAGGGAGCTGGGAAAATACTCAATCCTATGCTGAAATGTCTGAATTTTGCTGCTGAAGAATGTGAAATAACTTATTCCTGCACAGTCCCTTGAAAAATGTAAAAAGGGGTTCTATTGTATGTATTTATTTATTCATTTATTGTTTAAAGAATGACTCATTTAAGACAAATAACATGGCAGCTGACACTTGCATGTATAAAGGCAAATGTAGATAGTCCTTAAAGCAGTGATCCCAAAGCAGTAGCTCCTATTTGGCACCCCCAAGAACTGTTGCATGGTGCCCCGCCCACTCCCACCCCGACTCCAGCCCCCTTCCTCACTGCAGGTAACAGAGCGACTGGGTAAGAGAGTTTTTTTTAATAAGCTATAGAGATAGCAGACCCCACAGTCCAGGCCCCCCTTTTCCCCCTGCGACTGCGGTGTCCGCTTCCTCTATAGTTACACCATTGCTTGCTGCAGCCAAGTTTATTATCCACACGTACCACCAGGCCCTTCTCATAAGTGACCTGCATATTTTTACCCAAGGGTGTATAGTTACATAGTTAAATCGTTTTGGAAAAAGACAAAATACATAAAGTTCAACCCCTCCAAATGAAAACCCAGCCCCATACACACACCCCTCCATACTTTCACATAAATTCTATATACCCATATCTATACTAACTATAGAGCTTAGTATCACAATAGCCTTTGATATTATGTCTGTCCAAGAAATCATCCAAGTCCCTCTTATAGTCATTAACTGAATCAGCATCACAACATCACCCGGCAGTGCATTCCCCAACCTCACTGTCCTGACTGTGAAGAACCCCCTACTCTGTTCCTTTAAATAAAAGTTCTTTTCTTCTAGTCTGAAGGGGAGGCCTCTGGTACGGTGATCAACTTTATGGGTAAAAAGGTCCCCTGCTATTTGTCTATAATGTCCTCTAATGTACTTGTAAAGTCTAATCATGTCCCCTCACAAGCGCCTTTTTTCCAGAGAAAACAACCCCAACCTTGTCAGTCTCCCCTCATAATTTAACTCTTCCCTCCCTCTAACCAGTTTAGTTGCACTTAGTCTCTGCACTCTCTCCAGCTCATTTATATCCCTCTTAAGGACTGGAGTCCAAAACTGCCCCCATACTCCAGATGAGGCCTCACCAGGGACCTATAAAGAGACATAATTATGTTTTCATCCCTTGAGTTAATGCCCTTTTTTATGCAAGACAGAACTTTATTTGCTTTAGTAGCCACAGAATGACACTGCCCAGAATTAGACAACTTATTATCTACAAAAACCCCTAGATCCTTCTCATTTAAGGAAACTCCCAACACACTGCCATTTAGTGTATAACTTGCATTTATATTATTTTTGCCAAAGTGCATAACCTGCATTTATCAACATTGAACCTCATTTTCCAGTTTGCTGCCCAGTTTTCCAGTTTAGACAAATCACTGTGCAAAGTGGCAGCATCCTGCATGGAACCTATAGTTCTGCACAATTTAGTATCATCTGCAAAAATAGAAACAGTACTTTCAATGGCCACCTCCAGGTCATTAATAAACAAGTTGAAAAGCAAGGGACCTAGTACAGAGCCCTGCGGTACTCCACTAACCACACTGGTCCAATTAGAAAATGTTCCCTTTGCCACTACTCTTTGTAGTCTATCTTTTAGCCAGTTCTCTATCCAGGTACAAATACTATGTCCCAGGCCAACATTCCTTCATTTAAACTTACATTTACCAGCAATAAATCTCATCTGCCACTTCTGCCTCCCAGATTCCCAATTTGTTCAGATCCCCCTGCAAGGATGCCACACCCATGATGGAATTAATTGACCTTCATAATTTTGTCATCTGCAAACACTGATATAATACTTTCAATGTCCTCCTCCAAGTCAATGAAGTCAACGGACACGTACAGACACCTACAGCACTCTACTAACAACCCTACTCCAAGTAGAGAATGTTCCATTGATGACCACCCTCTCTACATGATCCTTTAGCCAGTTTCCAATCCATGAGCAAACAGCATTACCAAGACCAAACCACCTCAGTTTAGCGCAAAGAGGTCAATGTGATATGGGGTAGATATATATTTAGCAACTTAGTGGTGCAGAAGGTAAGACGTTCACCAATCATTATGGAAGAGCTACATGGAAGAATCAATGAAAGAGATCACTTCTTAAGTCTCTGGGCAATGACACCAAAAAGTCCAATGACATAACTAGTTCTTAATGGTCACCAGAGTAGATTAGTTTCAGGAGGACCTCACAAACCTAGAAGGTGACCTGTTAACATATGTTGAAAATGCATATCAGTTAGGACACAACTGGGTCCTCTAAATTCCTGGGCCTCCAACTGCCACTGGCTCTTGGTCTACTGGGCCATAAAACTGCAGACATTAAACCATGACCCTAGTTTTTTATTAATCACACACGGTTAAGACTAGTGGTGTCACTTTGGAAAGTAATTCCAAGACTGCAGAACAATTTTTTTTCTCTCATTTCTGCAAAATAAAACATGTTTGAAGAATTAGTAGATCCCGGGGAAACTCAGTACCAGGAATGTAATTTTACATTCAATAAATAAATACAAAATGTTTAATCTTTTCCTATTAGTCAAATAGATACAAAAAAAATATAAAACATCGTAGTGTGTTTTTAAGTAGAATTTTTAAATGAGAGAGAATACTAATCTCTGGTTTCCTGAAACAAGGATATTCCCTATTTACAGATTCTTTTCTGCATTATTTGTATCGCATTCCGCCAGAAGAATTCTACATCTAATTATGATGCAAACTTGCTTCGCTTGCAGTTTTCTTCCTGAATTCCCTTCCTTTACTAGCAGTCATGCCAAAGAATATTAATCTATATTCCAGTTACAAAGCCAGCAAATAACCATAATTAATAGGAACAAATTAGGAGTAGCAGTTTTGGAATCAATAGCGTTTCAATGAGTTGATGGGTTTTTAAATGGCTTCCATATGCCACATGGAATGCAGATCAGTGACATACATGAAGCTGTTATCCTAGTAATGCCAGCACAGTTCAATCAAATCAGTGTATCCTTTCTAATCTCCAACGCAGACAATGCAGGCTTCAATGAACTCTAATGCAATGAGAGCATTCCCTATTGTCTGCATATTCCAAATAATTGCCATGCCCATATGGAACTGCTGCCTGTTTATGACTTGCTGCTTAACAGAAGAGCATTGGTCAGAATACTACTCAAACTGAAAAATATTAGTTCTTCGGCTACTGCTGATCCACTGTTTTAAGAACCCTTGTAGCCAGTGGTTGGGTTGGCTGCTGGCATCTAAAGCAACAAAGAGTCATAGATCAGTAATCCAGGAGAAACGTGAAACCAGATATAAAATAACATATTTTAACTGTGACGTTTTCTGATTCATAGATTGAACTTAAGATCAGCCACTGTGTTCTATTAAATATTTTTAACATTTGCACATGTTTTAGATGTGTCATGGGTATGAGTATGGGGATGAGACTGTACATTGTACATGTATGGGATCTGTTATCCAGAATGCTCGGGACCTGGTGTTTTCCGGATAACGGATCTTTCTGTAATTTGGAACTTCATACCTTAAGTCTACTAGAAAATCACTTAAACATTAAATAAACCCAATAGGCTGGTTTTGCTTCCAATAAGGATTAATTATATCTTATTTTGGATCAAGTACAAGGTGGTGCTTTATTATTACAGAGAAAATGGATAACGGGTTTCCACATAATGGATCCGATACTAGCACTTACATCAAATAAAGAGGTTTGTGTGAGAACAGGATTCTCATAGGTCTCTTAAAATATTATTATCTAAATTAACTCCCAGCTCCAAGCAATTTCATTTTTTTTTTAGTTCAATGAGTAGGGCTTTGGTTGACCACTCTTTTTGCCTATTGTTTTCATTATTAAAAATCTATGGGGGGAATGTAAATAAAGTTGCAAAGAGAAAAACAATTCGCACCAATAAGAATAAAAATCCACATCTCGCCATGTAATATTGTTCCTTAAATTGTTATTGCATTGCAAATTTAATTGCACACTCTTAAAGGACCAGTAACATAAATTAAAAAAAAAAAATCATACTTTGTATATAATGAAAAAAACCCCACCAATGCGGATAGCATTGGGGGTGGAGCACTGGTGACATAAGAGGCAGACACATTGAAGTAGGTGGAGTTATGAGACTAGGGTGGGGTTATTGCGTCACTAATCTCCCCCATACACTGGCAGATAAAAACTGCCAGCAGACCAAGTTGGCAGCTTAGTGGCCCTTGACTGGCGTCCCCAATCGAAATGTGGCCAAAAGTTGGGCAGATTTTAATCAGGGAAGGTAAAAAATCCCCTGTCGGATCACGGCCGCATTTGTTCGTTCATGCAGTCCCATGATCCAACCTCCCGTATTGCCTCCATTCTGATCGGATCAGCCCAATACTGCCCACCTCAATGTGGGCATATCGGGGAGAGATCCGCTCGCTTGCCGAAATCACCAAATGAGCGGATCTCCCTGTGTTTGACCACCTTTAGACGCAACTAGCAGGCTTTTCATCCTTTTTTCTCAATGTTGTAAACCGGACAGAAATCATTGATGTCCAGTTCAAAACCACACTGGTGGCAACCCTATCTCTTATCTATATTCTGCCTGATGAGTAAGCCCAATCCTTTAATTACAGATATATGATCTATTATACAGATCAGTTATCCAGAAAGCTCTGAAATACAGCAATGCTAATTTAGAAAAACAGTTTCTTATTTTTGATTGATTTGCTCTTTTTTGCTTGTTTTTGTAACAGTGGCATAACTAACGGGGGTGCAGGGGGTGCAATTGGTCCAGGGACCGCACCCCCCTCAGGGCGTCCCGCACCAGGGCCCGCCCCCTCTAGTTACGTTTCTGTTCTGTAATAAAACGTTAACCTCACTTGATAATTTATTGGCCAGATAAGTGTTTGGGTTTTACAAGGCTGAAAACCGAACAGAAACTGGAGACCCGAACAGGCCTTAGAAAAACCAAACTGTTCGGATCAAAACGAAACATGTGGCCACCCTAATTGCAGCTTATGTAACACATTTGCCCTTCAGTAATGGGACAGCTGATGTGATTGTCTGGACTGCGTAAAGAAGACAGAAGAAATAATAATTATGATACCAAGTTTTTGTAACCTATTCTAATGTTTGTGTAAGTGTAATTCAGGGCTGGTTTTAGGCGGAAAAATGTCACATTTCATGTTATTACTGTAGGGACCCAAAGGGATAATGTGCCCATACAGCTTTAATTCCTTTTACTTCCTGATCTCCCTAGTTGCTGGGCAGATTCCCATGTAGCTATACGTAATTTGCAAAGATGTATTATTGGCCAGGAGACGCTGTGACCACTTCCTGTCACACTCTGGTATAGTGAGAGAGAAGGGGAGGATCTTCCTCTTTGGCTGCTGGATGCTGATCTTGCTGGTTGTGCCCAGGGGAGCCTGAGTACAGCAAGGACCAGAAAGCCATGTGCCTAGAGGGACCAGGTCCTCTAGGGTCTAAGTCAGGGAGCAGGAACCCTGTGAATGAGGTTAGCTAAACAGGGTTAGTTCTGTCATAGACTCTCTAGGAGAGTAAGGTAGAGAGGACAGATAGTAAGAGCAGTTGGAGCTCCATCGAGGATTGTAGTAGGGAGGAGCTTCCCAAGGCTTTTGAATTGAGTGAAGGGGCCACAGTGTATAAGGTGTCAGTATTAGAAAGGTTTTCACCCTGGTCACTCCACTGGGTGGGAGCCAGAACACTTTGAGGTATATTGCTGAAGGAATAGATGTACTACCTGACTACCTTGGCTGAGGGGACTCACTGTCTCTGCTGTGTAATGTAACCTGTTTCAGCCTCAGGTGTGACATTGTGTATGTCTTGTACCTCTGTAAGTAAACCCTGGGCTCATTTGTCTTGTACAAATAAACTGTTATTCTTTTGGTTTATCACAAGAATCTCCTGGCGCCCATTATTTCTATTTAGTGTAGCACATTAGTGTGAGAGTTGTAGTAAAACTACTCCTATAGCGAAGGCCCTAGCCTGAGGTGTTTTGAGTCGCATGTGACCCATGCTCTAACAACTTGCTGGACATTAACCCCTTTTTGGTCTGCCTAGTCAGATAACTGTTAACATTCATCTTGAGGGTGTCATCTATGTCACAGACTGCTGGGGTGCTAGGAATTGTAATTTAGAGCAGCTACAGAATCATATATTGGCAATATTTTCTGATTTATATAAATCTAGAGTTGATTTACGTTGGTTTGATTGATGGACTTGAACAACACCGGGTTTTCAGGAAAACATGCACCTGATTTCATTATACAATATAAATTACAAGTCTACTCTGAAGTTATTATGGAAGTGAATAAGTCCTGATTTAGCTGAGCCTTGCCAAGAAGAAGACAATTACAAATTGGTAGAAATTCTATCAAAGGGGACTTCATTTAGGTGCAAAACTTGGGTTTTGGATATAATTAATATTAAGTATCATCTGTTTTTTTCTCCCCTTTACAGTAACAGTCAACATATTATTGGCTAATTGGTTCTCTGCACTGCTGATGGAAAGTGCAAATTTATCACAGGGATTTTGTCTAAATGAAGTAATAAATCATTTAATAGGTTGTGATCCCAAGTGCTAAAGCCAGGCAATTTAAATAGACCAGGAAAGAATATAGTCTCTCTCACAGTGTTTTCTAATGTTTTAGTGGTTGAAATCAGGGTTGCCAGGTCTAATTTTCAAAAACAGCCAAAGTCAGCTTCAAGACCAAGGGGAACTACAAAAGTAGCCCAAAAATTGCACAATAGGTGCAGTGAAAAAAAGTCTAAAAATGTATTATTATATATGAAAAAAATGCTTTTTTTAAGATTGGCAAATGTTGTTTACATGAAGCAAAATGGGACAGATTTGCCCATCACCAGGTGTGTGACTACAGAGGGGGGCCCTGGATGTATAGGGGCCCCATAAGAATTTCCATACTGTACAATTTCAATAAATATTGGTAAAACAGCTCAACCTTTAGACATTTTGGTGGCCAGCAGACTTCTGCCCCAAAATTGTTTAAAATTGAGACTGGGGTACAGAGCCCAAAATCTGGTAACTCCCGACTTCTATACAAGGCAACCCCATTGCATGCTGGATATTGTAGTCTTACATTAAACTTGTCAGTCTGCAAATTGTTTAACAAAAACAACATTACCCAACATGCACTGAGAGACACAGGCTTGGCACATTAGGGCACACCACACCAGCCAAAGGCCCAATAATTAGCCCAAATCCATACCTTGGCTAGTTTGTACTTTCAAAACCCGCCTGGGCTTTACATTAGTAGCCCAATCTGGCTGGAAAACCGCCAACCTGGCAACCCTGGTTGAAATCATCCCAAAATGTTTTGGATACTTTGTTGTAATCAAAATTTTTAAGCCAGTTATAAGGTCATGGCAGGGTTGAGAACTGTAACCATCCCAGGTTTGTCTATATTGTGTAACTGTGATTCATGGTATCCGTGATTCTGATTTAATTACTTATCTGTACAAAATAATTTGTATTTCAATCAGTCTACCTCTAAGCCCAAAGGTCTGTTAAACACAGCTTCATAAATATAACAAGGCTTGGAATAAATATTAACCAAGCATCAGCGATTTCCATGAGCCATAGACATAAGTAGACAGATGTTCTGTAGTACAACAGAGAGAAAACTGTTTATACCGTGGCTAATCGTTCAATGAAGGGACATGAGTGGGCTTCCTTGCGTGTGTATAATGGAACTAAGCCCAAATGTCAAGAGCTGCTATTCCTCTACACAATGAATACTTTGGAATACATGTGGGTTGGCATTTGCTAAGGATCGACAGAGGCGTTTCAGAAAAATATTGGTAAGAGAGTTATTTCCTCACAATAGGGATGTCTTTCCAGCTTTCCATTCCGATTAGAAGAAAAGAGGTTCTGCCTAAATATTGGGAAGGGGTTTGTTTCAGTGAGAGCTGTGAAGATGTGGAATTGTCTCCCTGAATCAGGGGTACAGGCTGATACATTAGATAGGTATAAGAAGGGGTTGGATGGTGTTTAGCAAGTGAGGGAATACAGGGATATGGGAGATAGCTCATAGTACAAGTTGATCCAGGGACTGGTCCCATTGAATCTTGGATTCAAGAAGGATTTTTCCCCCTCTGAGGCAAATTGGAGAGGCTTCAGATGGGTTTTTTTTTGCCTTCCTCTGGATCAACTGGCATTTAGGGAGGTAAAAAAAAAAGTTAAAAGTTTTAACTTGACGGACGTGTCTTTTTTCAACCTTACTTACTATGTTACTAAGTTACAATAGGGCCGTGAGCATTTAACATGCATGTTGAATAACCATACACAATTCGTTTGCATACGATTTGAAGTAATAATCCAATGCAAGGTTTCATCGGGGATGTATAACTCAAAGGTTAAAACATATTCAGAACATTGTGCTAATTAAGGAAGCCAGCAGTCACATTCATTAAGAGACACATTCAGCAGGCAGAATAAAACAGATACACACACATATCCAAGAGGTTATACAGTAGCTCTTTGTTTAATGAGCAAAATATATTTGCCTTGATTGAAGGGTTTTATTCTACATTTCTGGAAAGCAGATATTGTATTGGGCATGGGTAATATCCACAAAGGATTTGTTTTGACATGTTTAATGCTTTTTTATTTTGGAAGCAAACCATTATTTTTAATTACTGACAACTTATTATGTACAACCTGTTACTCTGCACTGCTGCTTTGGATTCCTCTCGCCTGCTGGCGTCCCTGCTGTGGCACATTAGCATTGTGATTAGAAAAAGTCTGTCACCTCGCAAAGCTTCATATTTCTGCAGTACCTGGGCTTAGAATTATATAATGAGACCTAACACCACGATACATCTCTTACTCAAACTGTTTGTGTTTGTATCACAGAACAACCTTGACTCTAGTACAAGGAAATACAACCTATTGCTCTGCAGCTGACATGAAGGTCCCAGTAAATCTCAGATGAGAAGCATCAAGTGGCCTCACTTTGCTCTAACACTGGAGGGATCTGGGTGAAGTATGTGCCCCTGTGAGCTTCAATACATGCACACAACAGTGACAATACAGCATTTACTGATCTTCCATTGAAAACAAAAGGGACATTTAAAATCATTTTGCCTGTCATTCATGAATAGACCGTAGTTCTATATGGCAGAACACCTGTAAAATGAACAAACACTTGTCCAGATTCAAATCCACAAGAAAAACGTATTTAAAGGAGAAGGAAAGGTCTTTTTACTTGGGGGGTGCCAAATGTTAGGTGATCACATTTACTTACCTTAACCCCCAGGCCAGTGCTCCTATCAGGAGAAAGCTGCACCAGCCTAGGATTCTTCCAGCGAGCACCACGGAGCTACTGTTTCCTGCTTCTTCTTTCTCCAAATTTTCTAGGGCATGTGCTGAAGCGATATAGCCAACTTTTTTGTTAAAGTTTCGTTTTTTCGCTCTACTGCACATGCGCAGCCGTGAGAAAAAAGAAGAAGCCAGAAGAGGATTGCTCCGTGGTGCTCGCTGGAAGAATCCCTGAGGTTTACGGTAAGTAAATGTGATCACTTGGTGGTGCCTAACATTTGGCACCCCCGAGTATAACAGGACTTTCCTTCTCCTTTAAATGAGAAGTAAAGATTAGGTAGGTAAAGAAGTAATGTTGTACATTATATTTGCTTCTGTACCAGCCCAAGGCAACCACAGCCCTTTAGCAGTAAAGATCTGTGTCTCCAAAGATGCCCCAGTAGCTCCCCATCTTCTTTTCTGCTGATTCACTGCACATGCTCTGTGCTGCTGTCACTTACTGAGCTTAGGGAGCCACTCACAATATACAGTACACATAGAATAGAAATGTCACAATATAAGGCTGATTAGTAATTAATACACATAATTACTACATGGCAGCACAGAAACCAGTGCAATTAGCATCAGAATTGAATAATCAGCAAACCTGTAGCATCAGCTTATATTACAGCCAGGGAAGCTCATTTTCTGCTGGACAAGCCCTAAACTTAGCTTCTCAACAGCCAATCAGAGCCCACTGAGCATGTGAGTGTCACAGACACTTTCCAAGATGGTGACCCCCTGTGACAAGTTTGAAGTCCTGGATCATTGCTGCTATTGACAAGCTGAAACTTTAACCTCGTGCAATAAGTTCACTATATAAAATATGGCATTTTTAGCCATATTAATTTTTAGGGTTCAGTTCTCCTTTAATGGTTTAACAAGTAAAACTGATTCAATTCGAGTAGAAAAACATTTCTCCTAATTCAGTTCCAGTTTATTTTTCCCATAGACTTCATTAGAGTTTTACATGTGATAAACAGTGAGATAAATTATTCTCATTGAATTGGTTCTAAGGGAAAATCTGAAATTTAATTAATAAGTAAGATTTTCTCATCAAATTGAATCTGACCATTCTGTGGTTTGCACCTACAGATGCAAATGTACTGGCTAAAATTGGCAGGTAGGGTTAATTTGATCGGGGGCAGGGTAGTCTTGGATAACATGACATGATTAGTGATCGGTGAATAAATTCGCTAGGTGCGAATTCACTGCGAATTTCCACGTTTCACCACCAGCGAATAAATTACTGCTGCAAAATTTTGGCGCGCGTCGTGCCCATAAAAATGGTACTGCGTCAAAATTATTCCGACGCCCATTGACATTTAGACAAAATAGGTGTGCATATAAATATTGTTACGGGTGTCAAAATTGATGCACCAAAATTATTTTGACACCCATTGAATTCAATGCATTTTTCGACTTTTCAGCAATTTTGCAGTAAATTCGCAAATTTTTTAGACAAAGCAAAACGGGACAAATTCACTAGACATGACTTAACTATCTATTTACATATTTATATATAAGTGGCAGTACAGGTAAAAGCTCCATCATCCTGAAACCCAGTTATCCCTGTTATCCAGAAAGCTTCATATTATGGGAAGACCATCTCCCAGAGTCCATTTCAACCATATAATAATTTCTAAAAAAAAACATTTCCTTTCTCTCTTTAATAAGTATGGAGAACCGCCCAGGTTCTGAGCATTCTGGATAACAGGTCCCCTACCTTTATTACGACATGAGCAGAAAGCAGCAACCATTAGTTGGAGGTTGAATACCTCACATATTTTGTATTGTATCTACTTGTTGCCCTCAGCTATTTCTGATGCACAGAGATCTGTACAAGTCTCTGTACTTCACACTTGCTGAAAGGAGCCCCTTGTAAATCTTTGCACTTTAAATAAATCATTGAATTATATTCCTACTGTTTATTCTATTCAATTTAATATCAGCAATGCACTGTAAGAGGATCATACAAGCTAAATTAAAAGCAGTGCAATTACTTCAAGCTCATTAATACAGAGCACAATGCAAGGAAGCTTGTGCTGGAAGTAGAGTCCTGTGCAGGTCCATTTTTCGGATCCCCTACCTGCAACCTGCAATCCGCAACCCGCATTCTTACCCTCTTGGACCCGATACCCGACCCGCAAGTACCTTATCCGCAACCTGACCCGCTGACCATCAAGAATCAGGAAGTGCTGTGATTGTAAACTGTTGTAACATCATCGGAAGTAGGCGTGATCAGAAAAAAAAGGGATTAAAACAGGAAGTGCTGTCATTGTAAACTGGAAGTGACGTCATCGGAAGTAGGCGCAATCAGAAAAAAGTAGTAAAAATCGCTATTGAGAATACCTGCGGCCCGACCCACAGAACCGCCGACCCGGGTCTATACCCGCACCCGAAATTTCAACCTGCAGGGTACCGCAAGTTTTTGCGGGTAACCCACTGGTACTCAACCCACTGCAGGACTCTAGCTGGAAGTCTCATTTTTACTGGCATTTCAACTCTTCAGTTTTATAGGATATAAATCACACTTCTTATCATCAGGTGGACACGTGTCATACCTAACTGGATAGAATGATGAACAGGTTGACGTAGCAGAAAAAAAAAAGGAATTCTTCTTTACTGGATTAAAACCACATTCATATTCCACCCCACTTGAATGAATTGGATTATTATGCTCCAAAAATGCTGCCCCCTACAATTTTGAACCCATTTTTGTGTACTTCGACTAGGGCAGGGATCCCCAACCTTTTGAACCCATGAGCAACTTTAAGAAAAAGGCGTTGGGGAGCAACAAAAGCATGAAAAAAGTACCTGGGGTGCCAAATTAGTGCTGTGATTGGCCATTTGGTAGCCCCTATGTGGATTGTCACCTACATTGAGGCTCTGTTTGGCAGTGAACCTGCTTTTTATACAACCAAACTTGGAATTCATAAAAAAGCACCTGCTTTGAGGCCACTAGAAGCAACATCCAAAGGGTTGGAGAGCAACATGTTGCTCATGAGCTACTGGTTGGGAATCACTGGACTAGGGAATAGTCCAAATTCGATTTGAATTTGAAAAAAATTTGAATTTCGAAATTTAATTCGACTTCGACCACTCGCCATCTAAAACCTAGAAGTCAATTGGTGGACTTTTGATGGAATACGATGTTACTTCAATTCATACAATTCAAATTCGAACAAAATTGGCCTAGTCGGCCGGAAAAAAAAAACTTATTAAATGTATTCGAATTTGAAGTTATGGAAGTTCAAAAAAACTCCCATTACTTTGGAATTCTAACCGTTGAAAAATCTGCCCCTAAATAAACCGAATAGGCTGGATTTGCTTCCAATAATGATTAATTATATCTTAGTCGGGATCAAGTACAAGCGACTGTTTTATTATTACACAGAAAAAGGAAATTATTTTTAAACATCTGGATTATTTGGATAAAATTGAGTCTATGGGAGATGGGCATTCCGTAATTTGGAGCTTTCTGGATCCCATACCTGTATTACAGTTTGACATTAGCGAGCAAGTTTCATTCCTACTGCAATGATTTCTAATCAGATACATTTACACTGAAATGATAAAACTATGGCAGAACTGCTTTGTGTTAGTCCGGCACATTAGGGTTAGTGTAGTGAGTGTAAAATAACTGTCAAACACATAATACATCTCGTTACATCATTTTCTACATTTCTTTTAGAATTAGTTCAAAACTAAACAATGAAAACAGAAACTTCTTACCTAGATTTATCAAGCCGTGCAGTGCAATTTTTATATCAAATAAGGGAATCTCACCTACAGAAACACCTGCTCAAATCTTCTTTAATTAAAGAGCATCCTGTTGCATTTGCAAAAATGATATATTTGTAGGCTGAATCATTTCATAAGCTATTTTATACTAGGGATGCACCGAATCCAGGATTCAGTTCGGGATTCGGCCGAATCCTTCTGCCCGGCCGAACCGAATCCAAATCCTAATTTTAATATACAAATTAGGGGCGGGGAAGGAAGTTGCGTGACTTTTTGACACAAAACAAGGAAGTAAAATATGTTTTTCCCTTCCCACCCCTAATTTGCATATGCAAATTAGGATTTGGTTCTGTATTCGGCCAAATCTTTTGCGAAGGATTCGGGGGTTCGGCATATGCAAATTAGGGGTGGGAAGGGGAAAACATTTTTTATACTTCCTTGTTTTGTGAGGAAAAGTCACGCAATTTCCCTCCCGTCCCTAATTTGCATATGCATATTCGGATTTGGTTCGGTCGGGCAGAAGGATTCGGCCGAATCCAAATCCTGCTGAAAAAAGCCAACTGGTCTTCATTTTTAATATCTTATAGGTTTTGCATTTTTGCCTTCATCTTCTGACCTTTTCCAGGGTTCAGCAGATCTCTCCCTGATATGCCCACATTGAGATGGGCAATAGTGGGCTGATCTAATAATGGGCCCTAGGGACCAACGATCGCATAAGAACGGAAGTGATACGGCGGGCGGATCGTGGGACCGCATCAACGAACAGATGCGGCCATGATCTGACTGGATTTTTTACCCCTGCCCGATTGGCATTTGCCCGACTTTTGGCCAGATATCGATTGGGGACGCCCGTCTGATGGGCCCACACACGGGCCAATAAGCTGCCGACTCGCTCTGTCTGCAACTTTTATCGGCCTATGTATGGGGGCCTTAAGGCTACAAATGCGTTGTTTTTGCTACATTTACTCAGGTTTCTATTCAGGCCTCTCCTATTCATATCCCAGTCTCTTATTCAGATCAGTGCATGGTTGCTAGGGTAATTTGGATCCTAGAAATCAGATTGCTGAAATTGCAATTTGAAGAGCTGCTGGATAAAAAGCTAAATAACTGAAAACCTACAAATAATAAAACATTAAAACCAGTGGCAAATTGTCACAGAATATCACTCTCTACATCATACTAAGGGGCTGCTTTATCAAGGGTTGAAGTAAAAATTTGAATTAGAATTTTCGAGTTATTTTAGTGTAATTTGACTAGGGAATATTTAAAATTCAATTCGAGTTTTTAAAATATATTCAAATTCGAATTTCAAAATTTATCATGTACTGGCCCTTTAAGACTATTTGCAACTTTAAACCTGACGAATTGCTGTTTTAGCCTAAGTGGGATGTCCTGGAATCAATTTGGAGTGGGTTGGTGGCATTGTGAAAATCAAGGTTTTTTTGGAGGAAAAACTCGAATTGAATTCGATTCAAATTCAATTTGAGTTTGGGGGTCGATCCCATTCACCCGAAAAATTTTGACTCGTCATTTTTTACTCGAAAAGTGAGTTTATGGGAATTTTTTTAAACTCCCGTACGCTCTAAATTCGACCCTTGATAAATCTTCCCCGAAAAGTTAACTCAAAGTTGAACAAACCCTTTAACTGGTGCAGTGCAAGTCGGTTACATGATGAGCACGCCTCTATTGCTAAAAAAAACTCTGCAGGGCTTGCGAGTTGCCTTGCTGACTCTGCAAAGTCAACATAGAGTAAATCGAAAGTCGGCCATTATAATATACTTGACCTTAACATACATCAGTGAATGTTACAAGATACTTTATCTAGTAGAAGTAATTCTAAAACAAATGTACTTGCTGAGTAATCATTGAAGATGTTACTCATCCGAGCAGCTTCTTCAGTTCAACTGACTGGTATGGGAAGTCCTCGGCATATAGACTCTTCCACTAATCCACTGATTTGAGAAGGATAAATGAAAATCGACATAGTCATATAGATGACTATCAAGGTTTTCATTCATCCAGGTCATGGTATACAGTATCTGATATAAGTAAATCTAAAACAACTGGACTTGCTGAGTAATCAATGAAGACGTTTCACTACTCATCCTAGCAGCTTCTTCAGTTCAACTGACTGGTGTGAGAAGTCCTCAGCATTTACACTCTTCCACTATTCCAATCACAATGGCACATTACTTAGCAGTAACTTTTTAAAGGAGAAGGAAAGCTACAGAGGCATTTTATTGCCAATAGATTAGCTGCAATAGTGCAAGCTAGAATGCTATATTTATTCTGTAGAATGTTTTACCATACCTGAGTAAAAAGCTCTAGAAACTCTCTGTTTGTTTAGAATAGGAGCTGCAGTATTAATGTGGTGTGACATCACTTCCTGCCTGAGTCTCTCCCTGCTCTGGACTCAGATTACAGTAGAGAAGGGAGGGGTGGGGGGAGAGGAGCAAACTGAGCATGCTCAAGCCCTAGCCCTGGAGGTTTAAGCTGAAGGCAGGAAGTCTGATACAGAAGCCCATGAGTACACAACAGAAGGAAAGAAATGCAGTGTTTCTTTTGACAGGGGACTCAGAGCAACATTACTTTGGGGGTTTACTGGTATATTTAGATGGATCTTTCTGATAAGGCTTACTTAGTTTTAACCTTTCCTTCTCCTTTAAAGAGGGGACATCTGAAACTCACAGAGGTGTAGATTCTGTGCAGTTACTGTGATAGGATTATCCAATGTGTCCTGCAACTCCTAGAAAGAGGTGTTACTTGTGAGAGTTGCATGAACGGATAATTGAAGTGTTCTGAAACCGTCGGGGTACAGACGTTAGACCACCGTTTATATGCCGAGTACTTCCCATTCCAGTTAGTTGAACTGCTCAGATGAGTAGTAAAATGGCTTTAATGATTACTCAGCAAGTCCAGTTGTTTTAGAATCACCTATACTAGATATACCATGACCTGGATGAATGAAACTCTTCATAGTCATGATACAAGATACTGCAGCTCCATGTTCCTATAATCCAGCAGTTTGGTAACTGGCAGATAGCAGTGTGACACTACTGAGTAATAAAGCAGCAAGAGATTCTCCCCAATGTAGTAACACTGCACAGCTTGTTAGATCTCTGTGTTTGTGCATGCGCTGGTGCAAAGCATTGAGAGTTCTTCAGCAAAAGCAGCAATGATCATTGATAACTAAGGCGCACATGTACAACGGAGGTATGCCGTCGCATGAAATGAGAGGACTAGCTTCCAATAATGCAAGCAATGTAAGTGTTTTCATCTCACTGAATGCCATCTTGTCAAGAAGGTGACATGTTTATTTGCAATCATCTTGCAAATCTGATTCTTTGCAAAGTATCTACATCTCATCCATTCATATTGTTATTCAGTCCCATGGGTGTGATTTTATCATATACTGTATAAAAATGTACTTATTATAATATTTTGGCTGTTGGTTAAAAGGGTGGATCTGCTTTTTTTTTTTACTAGTTCTTGCAGTTGCAACAGTTCCAAAGCTTTAAATATACACAGGCCTCACTATGGGGCAGATTTATTAAAGTTTAACGTAAAAATTCGAAAAACTCTCAAATTTGAATTGTGAATTATCTAAACTCGATTCTAGTTTTAATTCAAATTCGAATTCCAAGATACTCTGGCCCTATAAAAACCTGAATTTTTGTATACAGTAAGTCAATGGGAGAGGCCCAGGGATCAATTTGGCGATGTTTTTAGCCTTCCTGACATTCACGTTTTTTTAATTCGATTTGAGTTTTTCTAACTCGATTCGAGTTTTCGCGTCGATTCAATCTGTCCGAGCTGTGAAAATTTGATTTTATTAATAAAGTTTGATTGGTCGAATTTCGAGTTTATGGGAGTTTTTAAAAACTCACATGAATTTGAAATTCTATTCTTGATAAATGTGCCTCTATGGGGGTTAAACTAAACTCCGAATGCAAAAATAATTATTTTATTTTTTATAAAATCTGACTCTATTAAACCCTAATGATGGAAAATTTTGAATCCGGCATCTCAGACTTGTTGAGGTTACATATAAGTCAATGGGAGAAGTCCCAATGATTTTTTGATGTGCGCTGGCTTTCGTGTAATACCCAAACGTTTTCAGGCAAAAAGCATAAGAAATCTGAGTTTTCGAGGGGCAACAGGCAGAGGGCGTCACAATGGAAGTGGCCCCAGCACTGCTGAAAGTCTCAATAATAAATAGCTATAAATAGAACCCACACACACATACTTGTATATTCCACATATTTTTTAATTTATATTTCTAAATATTTTGTTCTTATAAGGGGGCAATGCATATTTTACAAGTTGATATAGTCACAAAGGGGTGTCCAATAAATGGCCCAACAAATTCTGCTTGACCACAGCTCCCAGCATTCCAAGGCAGCTAAAGTTGTTGTTAGTATTTGCAGGGCAGAACCATTGGAGGGTCAACTATTTTTGAAAACATGGATGTTACCAAAATATTGGGTAGATGACCTGTTTTAAATGCAATATAAATGGATATTCAGGCAGAACCCCAATTGAACTGTCTCTACTTTTACTATAGCTTCTCAGCTAGGCTTTCATTACTTTTATTATCAAATTTCACAAAGCCAATTTTTTCTCACAAAAATTGTGTTTCTTTTTATTTCTCCAAAACTCGAGATTTATTAAGTGTGAAAATCATGAAAAACTCTAATGCAAAAATTGCCATGGAAAAGCAGTTGAGGTTCTATAAAAGTCAAGGGGAGCTGCACTGATCCTATTGGACCATTTTTTTAGCCATTAATGGGGGAATGTAATAAAAGTTGGTAGCGGAAAAATTATTCGCAATGCCCTTGAGCGAACAAAAATTTTCCTGCATGAATTTAATACAGCTTTTGTGAACCCGGAAATTATCTAGCGACCAATAACAGTTTAAGGAAGAATATTACATTTACAAATGTTTATTCTTATTTTTGCAAATTGTTTTGCTTTTTGTGACTTTTATTACATTACCCCATTAGACTTTTAGAGGTTTTTTAGAATTTTTTTTTTTAGCTAGTAAAGTAATTTTTTCCCCGTATTTTTTAGCAAATTGTTCAGTTTGTGTTTTTTCTATTAAGATCTCTTAATAACTTGCATGGCATTTGTGGTTTTAAGTAAAATGAGTTTATTTGTGGTTTTTAAAACTTAAAATGAGAATGTGAATAAATGGGCCTCCCAGTATTTCTTTTTGTAACATGTCCAACTTCTTCACAAGAGAGCTTCAATGGTCAGTCCCACTCACCATTGTAGTTTCTGCTATAGAACCAAAGCTGTTGATAAATATGTTGCAGGTAACATTTACAGGGGGACCTGCAAGTTAAACGATAGACAGAAGAAAAAGAAATGACAGTTTGAGCTCATACAAAACATTCACTGTAGTTAGGCCTTGCCGGCGGCAAAGCAGCACTTACCATTGTAGTCTCTGTGACTGATCCAAAACTGTTTATAAAAATATTGCAAGTAACGTTTACTGGAGGACCTGCAGGAATGCAATAAGAATGTTGCAAGATCTGTGTATGCAAAAGGGAGGGTTGAGGCCTGTACGGACTGGTACAGATATGGAGGAAACCAAGCAGAAGCCAATAAAATAAAAAGTCAACTCTTAAAACAATGTTTCTGGTTACATAAGAATGAAATATACAGTATATATAAAAAAAAAAGTTTGGTAGGTATGAAAATGTGAAATGATGATGCAGAATGTACAGTAATGGCTACAGAACACCCCATTATAACAACATCAAGAGCATTTTGAGCAGTTGTATCATAAACATGAAATTAGAGAGTAGTGATGGGCGAATTTATCCCGCTCCACTGAAAAATTTCTGAATTTCCTGTGAAATTCGCTAAATGGCAAAATTATTTTGACGCATATCAACATAGACACATTCGGCGTCCGAATAATTTTGACGCACAAATTGTTTATGCCCACATTTTTTTTGACATGCAGATTTTTTACCGGCGAATTTTCTTGACAGTTTTGCAAATTTATTCACCAACGGAGAAAGGCGGAAATTCTCCGCAGATTCGCCCATCACTAATAGAGAGTCTTCTACATGCTGCACTGGCGGTGCATGATGTGCTGGAGTTGAGAGAGCAGAGAGCCAACTCCCTGGATTATTTTCAGTTTCCCAACAAGGACAGATGAACATGCAGTGGATTTTAATCTGTGAAAATGGTAAGTGTGTACATATATAACATTGATCATTTAGTTATTCCTAAACTTTATACTAGGCATGGCAAAACCATAGGCCTCAGGTATTTGGTGAAGTTCTAATGAACTGTATTCTCCCCAACAGCCAAATTATGCAGAGGGTCATGGTATTCTTTTGCAGTAGTGTAGGGTCCCCACAACCTTTTTCTATCCACCAGCAACATTTTTTCTCTGAGTGCCATACTGCCGGCGATTTACATTCCAGTCAGCGGGAAGGCGGTTCAGGGAGATTAGTCCCCCGAAGAAGATGAGATTTGTTGTGTAATTTTGGCGAGTAATCGCAGGGCGACTAAATCTCCTCGAATCTGAACGTGCCTCTGCCCTTAATAGTGCTGCTCTTGCAGACTTCTGTACTGAAATCCACTTTTCAAAAGAGCAAACGGATTTTTTTAAAATTTAATTATGAAATCTGACATGGAACTAGACATATTGCCAGTTTGCCAGCTGCCCTGAGTCATGTGACTTGTGCTCTGATAAACTTCAGTCGCTCTTTACTGCTGTTCTGCAAGTTGGAGAGATACAGTATCAACCCCCTCCCTTTCCCCCAGCAGCCTAACAACAGAACAATGGGAAGGTAAACAGATCGCAGCTCCCTGGTAGAAATAAGCAACAGACTAATTACCTAAATACTCTTTAGCGAGTCTATTTAGGAGTTGGATTTGGAAAAAAAGATGAAGCAGACCAGGAACACATAACCATCCATTTTTTCAGCAAATATTTAAGCAAACCATTCAGTAAAAACCTTGCACAAATAAGTCCTTTTGGGCCAAATTCCTAACACTCAGTGTTCTTTCCGCTCATTCATATCACACAGCCAGCCCTGTCATGTAACTGCTGTTTTGTATTCCTATATCAATACTAAATACTCCTTCAATGCTATTTAAGATCAAGATGCTTATCACTATATAAAAGGCTGCTTTGATTGCAAACATATCAACAAAGATGACTTCAGCCAACAGGCTGGTATTGATGCCAACAGTAAATATCAACCATGCCATAATGACTGCTGGGTTTTTGTTGACTTCAAGCAAAATGTTTCATTTCCCTTTATGCTTCTTTCAGAATTATAACACACAGTAATAAATGCATTATTTCCCAATCTCCACTGACCCTTACAAGTACCACCTCCTCAGGCTAGCCATAAATACAAATGAACACTTTAGATGAAATGTGCCACAGCTTTATTAGTACAGGTATGGGACCAGTCATCCAGAATGCTCGGGGGTTGGGGTTTTAGGGATAATGGATCTTTCTGTAATTTGGATCTTCATACCATACGAGAAAATCATTTAAACATTAAATGAACCAAATTTGCTTCCAATGTCGATTATTGATACAGTACAAGGTCATGTTTTATTATTACAGAGAAAAAGAATTATTTTAAAAAATTTGGATAATTTGTATAAAATGTTGTGGGAAAAAGCCATCCTTTAATTCAGAGCTTTTTCGATATTGGGTTTCCGAGTAATAGCTCCCATACCTGTACTAATATGCAGGATTTGGTTCAGGATTAGAGGCCAGCCATGCTGAATCTGAATTTGGCAATAAAGCATTGGAAGCTGTTCTTTTTTGCTATGAAATCATCAAATTTTAATTATTTAAATTCTCTGTTGGCTTCATTAGTAATGTCAGTATCAAAAGACTCATCTTCCCGAACTTGTATTTATTCTGAAACTATGAAAAAGTAGTTTAACTGATAGGGGGTAATTTATAAAAATCCAAATTTTTCAGGGGAAATCTTAAATCATGCATTTTTGGATTTTTGCTCAAAAAGCCTGAATTAGTCAGATTTTCTGGCTCATTCCAGCGCAGACCACAGAAACTTCCAAATATTATGGGACCTCTCCCATTGACTTCTATACAGCCTCAGCAGGTCTGAGATTACTTTTTGTATCCTCGGGGTATAATAAATCTTGAAAAAGCCAAGGTTTTTTTTCCACTAAAAATTCAGATTTTATAGTAAAAAAACCTTGAATTTATCGAATTCAGACTTTAATAAATAACCCTCTGTTTTATGTTACAAAATCCCATTGTAGTCTACAGAGATAGCAGTATAATTAGCCATGTAGCTTATGTAATATACATAGTATCAGGGTCGGACGGGGGGGCCTGGGGCCCACCGGGCTGCTGTCGCAGGGCCTCTCTCCGGGTCCCCCACCAAGCGGGCCCCTGTC
Organism: Xenopus petersii; assembly: GCA_038501925.1. Classification (NCBI taxonomy): domain Eukaryota; kingdom Metazoa; phylum Chordata; class Amphibia; order Anura; family Pipidae; genus Xenopus; species Xenopus petersii. Next base: position 8,594,482 of record CM076675.1, on the reverse strand, counting down.
GTGTCCCCGCCGAGCTGGGCCCCCACCACGTCCCCTAGCAAGTTAGGACGACCTGCCTGATAAGGGGATGGAGATGTGGCAGGGAGATTCGGCTGGGAGATTCAGCAGGGAGCATAATCTCTGTATACCTTAGTGCAAAGACACAAAGGAAGATTCAGGGAGATTTAGTCGTCCGGTGACGAATCGCCCTTTTTCGGGTGACTAATCTCCCCCGAAAAGCCTTCTTGGATCGCTTGGTTTTCCGAAGTCATCCAAAGTTTCCTTGTGAGGCAACTTCGGCCGACTCTGGAAAACAAAGCGCTCTGAGTGCCATCCTGCTGTCTAGAATCTAAATCGCCAGCGGGAAGGGGATATAATAAATCTTGAAAATTTCAAGGTTTTTTTTCCACTAAAAATTGGAGGGTTTTTTGGCACCCGAATCTCCCCGAATGTTCGCATGTGTCTCTGCCCTTAACCAATTCCTTTAATAAATTCAGTTCAAAGTAGCACAGAAAAGAAGTCTGTTAATCTAGAAGTATCAGTAGTTATTTACCAAGCGCTGCCCATCCATATATACCTGTATTATATATGCCTTGGAAAAAAATTGCAAATAGATGATAAATCAAAGTTTATCTTGTATATACCTACCCCCATACATAACATAATTACTCTTGTCGTTTTTCTTATCTTCAAACTTTACCTGGTTCTGTGTAGTGAATTACCAACAGACCAGACCAACTGAAAAGTTGCTTAGAATTGGTCATTCCATAACATTCTAAAGGTTAACATAAAGGTGAACATCCCTTGAATGTTACGTTTTCCAGATGGAATCCAATGCAATACTATTTTATATAACCTAATGGCTGCTTAGTCTATCCAATGCTATAACAGCTTAAGCAAAACTCCACATTTTATAATTATTTTTGCCAGAAACTGATTTTTTATAGTTGCATTAAAATGAAAACCATGGAAAATAAACAGGTACACTGTAACGTTTCTGTCTGTATTCTTTTTTTTATCTCAGCTTCCATTTAACATGGCTCCAGCGAAGCTGTTAAATGCCCAGGATCACACACTACACTGCTTCACAAGTTCTCATTATGAAAATATCTTCACCATAGAGGACAACCGTATGAGCAAAGTCAGGTTGCGGTGCTTTGATAATGTGCTTTAATATTAATTTCTGTAAATGCCAGAAAGTCAACAGTGCCTTTACATTAGCTGCAGTCGGCTCTGAGCCAAATGTAACTGATTAATGAAGCTCTTTCATGCAGATTTAGCTTCTCAGACGTTAACACGTGACCTGGCGATGTCACTTATAATATCGCCCTTGGGTCCGATTGGCTGAGAGAAATGCAGACCTACCAAAATTGTAGTAGATATGAGCAAAAGGATGAGGCCAGTTTTTCAATTCAGCGCAAACTTGTTAGTTTTAGGAGTTATTAAATCATTTGACAAAGGGGAGGTGAATATTGTTTTGGCTTACGATTCACAACAGGGGAAGAGATAAACATGCTGCCAGGTGGCAATACTTTATCATGCCAATTCTAGGTGCATTAATAATGCTTTCTTTCTGGAATATCATGGTACTTTACAGTAGTAAATGCTTTATGCAAACTACTTTGAAAACACTAGTCTTCTCCCTTTGGACTGGCACCAGGGGGCAGAAAACAGTTGCAAGCCACATCGTTTTGACCATTTTGTGCCCTTTCTTGGCTCTGGATGAATACAGCACTGCCTTTGATCAGTAGACATGCAACATATGGAGCACCATCAGGCACAGGGTGTAAAGGACCTATCCTTACTATCTGCCCTAAGAGCAGTGAATCAAAGCTCTTCTTACATGTAATTCTTGTGACTGGCAGTTAGGCCAAGCAACATGATTGTAAATAATTCCATTTTAAACGCAAGTATGGGATCTGTTATCCAGAATGCTTGGGACCTGAGGTTTTCTAGATAATGAATCTTTCCATAACTTGGATCACCACACCATAAGTCTACTAAAAAAAATAATTTAAACATTAAATAAATGCAATAGGCTGGTTTTGCCTCCAATCAGGATTAATTATATCTTAGTCTGAATCAAGTTCAAGGTACTGTTTTATTATTACAGAGAAAAATGTAATAAACATTTGAATTATTTGGATAAAATGAAGTCTATGGGGGACAGGCATCCCATAATTTGAAGCTTTCTGGATAACGGGTTTCCGGATAAAGTCCATACCTGTACATTTTGGGGCTGTGGGTTATAGGTCCCTATGATAATGGGTTGGATAGCTGGTAAGGTGTGGAGGAAGGAGGTATCATGGAAATGTGGTAGAGCCAGGCTACAGGATATGTCCTCTTACAGGACCTTGCTCAAAGAAATGTTAATAATAGCCAAAATTGTGTGGCTTAACTGCCAATAGGTAGATTTAAAAACAATTAACTGTTTGGGCTGATAGCATCTATTTTATGATGAAAATGATAGAGTGACTAACATTGGCAACGATTCACCAGCATTACCGCTTTCAGGCAGTTCACCGTTTTACTAACGGGCGCAGGCGCAAATTCACTAAGATGCGGATCTTACTGAACGTTACCTCTTTCAACAGACTTGCCTTCACCAGCTCAGACCAGGTGAAGTGCATTGGAGTGCATAGATCTTCCTCATTCTTCTGTTACTTACATCATATTTTTAGAGGAAATAGTTTCTAAGTCCCAAAAAATACTGGCGTCTTTTCCTTTTGCAGTGATAGGCTGCAAAAGTCCTTACATTTTTTTGTGTAACCGGCTTCCCCCCTAAATTTTCTAACATATAGAACATAAACTATACAGTGGGCTCATGTGTAGGGCAATATAACAAATATATTTTATTTATTAAGGTTCCCTGGACTTTTGTAATGTAATGTATTTGCTGCAACATATACGTCCATTCTACTTTATCATTTCCCACTGTATGCTAATTAGTGAAGAGTGAAGACCTCTAATGAAGTTGCGCTAGGCATAATTGAACGCTAGCGCATCTTTGCTTTACCGTATATACTCGAGTATAAGCCGAGTTTTTCAGCATCCAAAATGTGCTGAAAAAGTCTACCTCGGCTTATACTCGAGTCAACGGGCTGTAGCTGAGATTGCAGTCACTGCTAATCATTCCTATACCAACAGTTCGCTTGGGGAGAGACTGCAATTGGTTTTCCAGATTACGGATCCTATACCTGTATCTTATTTCATACAATACAACTTACTTGGCCCTTGTGGTGGAACCAGGACACATATGTGACCCTCCACTAGATTATCATGTCCCCAAGACGCATGGGCTTCACAAGTTTTGTACAACCTCATCATTTTATTATTATACAGCTAACAAACATCCACATTAGTGGAAAAAAGTGATTGGCACTGTCATATGAGAAATAGTAAAATTAATTGGAAGGGTGGCAAGTAAGGTACAAGGTACAAGGTAAGGCATTAATGCAACTAAAAAATGTACATTTGACAGCGCTGATGACTGTTCTGTAGCAGAAGACAGGTATTAAGAATTGGGATGGATCTCCACACTTCAAAACACGAATAATGAACAATCTCTGTAAAGCAAAGTATAATATGTCAACCCTACATAATAATGGATCGTTTTAAAAATAATTTGGGGATCAGAAATCTGTTCATGCCAACACATTGGGGCTCATTTATCAACACTGGGCAGAGTTGCCCATGGGCAGTTATCCATAGCAACCAATCAGTGATTAGCTTTTTAAAGCCAGCTGCAAGTAGAACAACAAATGCATCCTTCTGCATTCTTCTGTTACTTACATCATATTTTTAGAGGAAATAGTTTCTAAGTCCCAAAAAATACTGGCGTCTTTTCCTTTTGCAGTGATAGGCTGCAAAAGTCCTTACATTTTTTTGTGTAACCGGCTTCCCCCCTAAATTTTCTAACATATAGAACATAAACTATACAGTGGGCTCATGTGTAGGGCAATATAACAAATATATTTTATTTATTAAGGTTCCCTGGACTTTTGTAATGTAATGTATTTGCTGCAACATATACGTCCATTCTACTTTATCATTTCCCACTGTATGCTAATTAGTGAAGAGTGAAGACCTCTAATGAAGTTGCGCTAGGCATAATTGAACGCTAGCGCATCTTTGCTTTACCGTATATACTCGAGTATAAGCCGAGTTTTTCAGCATCCAAAATGTGCTGAAAAAGTCTACCTCGGCTTATACTCGAGTCAACGGGCTGTAGCTGAGATTGCAGTCACTGCTAATCATTCCTATACCAACAGTTCGCTTGGGGAGAGACTGCAATTGGTTTTCCAGATTACGGATCCTATACCTGTATCTTATTTCATACAATACAACTTACTTGGCCCTTGTGGTGGAACCAGGACACATATGTGACCCTCCACTAGATTATCATGTCCCCAAGACGCATGGGCTTCACAAGTTTTGTACAACCTCATCATTTTATTATTATACAGCTAACAAACATCCACATTAGTGGAAAAAAGTGATTGGCACTGTCATATGAGAAATAGTAAAATTAATTGGAAGGGTGGCAAGTAAGGTACAAGGTACAAGGTAAGGCATTAATGCAGCTAAAAAATGTACATTTGACAGCGCTGATGACTGTTCTGTAGCAGAAGACAGGTATTAAGAATTGGGATGGATCTCCACACTTCAAAACACGAATAATGAACAATCTCTGTAAAGCAAAGTATAATATGTCAACCCTACATAATAATGGATCGTTTTAAAAATAATTTGGGGATCAGAAATCTGTTCATGCCAACACATTGGGGCTCATTTATCAACACTGGGCAGAGTTGCCCATGGGCAGTTATCCATAGCAACCAATCAGTGATTAGCTTTTTAAAGCCAGCTGCAAGTAGAACAACAAATGCATCTAATTGGTTGCCATGAGTTATTGCCCATGGGCAAATTTGCCCAGTGTTGATAAATGACTCCCCCATTGTCTTCTGATCAGGCCTCATACCCTCCCATTGGCCTTGCTCAGGAATTTTAAATATTTCCATTATGGGAAGGATGACAGACCCCCATTCTTATTGGTCTGTCACTAAAGGTTACTCTAAGTTTGTTTGCTGCTTTTTTTCTCTATAACCAACAGACTAATTACCTAAATACTCCTTAGCGAGTCTGTTTAGGACTTGGAAAAAAAATGGAGCAGACCAAGAACACATAGGGGCAGATTTATCAGGGGTCGAAGTGAATTCAAAGGAATTTTCGAAGTAAAAAAATTAGAAATTCTACGTAATTTTTGGATACTTCGACCATCGAATAGGCTACTTCGACTTCGACCTTTGATTCGAAGTACAATCGTTCGACTATTCGACCATTCGATAATCGAAGTACTGTCTCTTTAAAAAAACTTAAACCTGCATAATTGCTGTTTAGCCTATGGGGGACCTCCTGTGTGTTTTGCTAAGTTTTTTTAAGTCGAAAATCGTACGATCTTACGATAAAATCGTTCAAATCATTTGATTCAAATTACGATCGGAATACGATTGTACAATGTATAAAAACCTCAGAATTCGAATGTCGGGGGCTTCTATTTGATGGTCCAATTTTTCTGCTTCAAAATTCGACCCTTGATAAATCTGCCCCATAACATAACCATCCATTTTATTCAGCAAATATCTTTATTTTTTAAAATTCTAGGCTGAATAAGTTAATTGTGAAAATGAAGTGCAATATGGCTGCTGTTCATCAACTGGCTACAAAGCTATTCCTTTGTCAAGTATTTCAGTATTTACTGCTTCATGTATCCAGAGCCATTTCAGCTAATGTCCTTTGACTCAATGCCTGCAGTTTGAATAACACTCTCAGGATCCCTTGCCAGACTTCCAAATACTGTACTATGTTATTCCCTTATTATTATATTATTCTTTTTCTGAAAAAAATCTACATTTCTTCTTGAATTCTGTGAAATCCCTTTAATTGATCAAGGGATTATAGAGTTATTCTATTCTATTGTTTTTAATAAAATCTGACTTTTAAAAAATCACAGCTTTTTTAGGAATTTATTAAACCCCAAGGATGGAAAAGTCTGAATTAGAAAATTCGGCATCTCAGACCTGTTGAGTTTGCATATTATTCAATGGGAGAAGTCCCAATGATTTTTTGATGTGCGCTGGGTTTTCGTTCAGTACCCCGAAGTTTTCAGCGTTTTCACGGGAAAAAAAGCATAAGAAATCTGAGTTTTTGGGTGAAAAATCCAAAAAAATCATGAAACTCTGATTTTTTTCCTGCAAAGCTAATTTTCAGGTAAATGTAATAAATAAGTGTAAAATATTCAAGCAGATTTGATCGGAGAAAAAAAAATATACATTGAATGCTGTGAAATCCCTTTTATTGCTTAATGGATTATGGAGTTATCCTAAGGGGGTTATTTACTAAACTCTGAATGCAAAAATCCTGGAAAATTTGTGATTTTTTTATTTAAATAAAATCGGACTTTTAAAAAAAAAACCCTGAGGATGGAAAAATCCGGCATCTCAGACCTGTTGAGGTGGTATATAAGTCAATGGAAGAAGTCCCAATGATTTATAGAATGTGTGTTGGGTTTCGTGCAATACCCAGGAGTTTTTGGGCAAAAAAGCATACGAAATCAGAGTTTTTGGGTGAAAAATCCGACAAAATCGTAAAAAATATGATTTTTTCCCGCAAAGCAAATTTTAGAGAAAATGTAATAATAAATACGCATAAAAAAACCTGAGCGGATTTGATCGGAGCTTGTAGCAGAAAATGTTGAGATAAAATCGGACTTTCATAAATAACCCCCTAAGTGTCCCAGAAACCTGTCTGGTAAAGCCAGAAGGTCATGCTCAAAAAGCCATTATTTTGTGAATCCCTTGATGACTATGAGCAGTTACTATGTTCAAGGTGATACAATAGCATTTACTGTTAGCCTATGGGAATGAACATGCAGGCTTTCAGTTAGAACATTCTAACATGTATAACATCCATGGTTGCAGTATAAGGAGAACATATGAGCAATATCAGTAATATTAGGAACAAAATTGCTTCATCTCTAGTAATCTGCAGCAATCAGTCTGATGTTTATTTCCAAATATCACACCACTAAATGCTACTCATGGGTCGGTTGCTATGGGTTTCGAGAACTGGGTCATGTCACTACATTAATGCTTATGCCTATGGGGCTTTTGAAAAAAACCTATGTAAATATATACTGTACATAAGGCAAAAATGACCATAATCCCTCATTTTTATATTTAGAGGAGCCTAAATCAATATCCAAAATAAAACACACACGCACCAACTCTAGTGAAAAACTTGCAAAGCTATGAGAAAAATCACAAAATGGGAAAAATTTGCGAAACACATTAAAAGGGGTGGTTCACCCTAAAGTTAACTTTTAGTATGTTATAGAATGGCCAAATCTAAGCAACTTTTAATTTTCATTTTTTATAGTTTTTTTAATTATTTGCAGCTTTCAAATAGAGGTCACTGACCCCATCAAAAAACAAATGCTCTCTAGGGCTACACACTTTTTGTTATTGCTACTGTTTATTATACATCTTTCTGTTTAGGCCTCTCTTATTGGCGCAAACGATAACATTGGCAATCTTTCTTCCACTGTTGCAAGTGGTCGATAAACAGTTTTCAGGTTTGCAAAAGCTATATTAAATTTGTGCAAATTAGTATTTGTTCACACACAGGCATCATTGTTTTTATTGCAAATAGTTTTTCCATTGCCAACTTTTATAATTCTCCAGTAGCTCAGCATGCAAACATATAGGGGCAAATTCACTAAGATTCGTAGTTGCGGCAGACGTAACTTCGCCGCACTTCGCCACACTTCGCCAGGCGTAGTTTCGCCAGCGCTCCGCAAATTCACTAAAATCCGAAGTTGCGCTCAGGGGTAGCGTAAGGTTGCGAAGTCGCGCTAGCGTTGATTCGCGAAGCAAAGTTACGCTAGCGATGGTTAATTTGCATACGGCGCCAAATTCAAATTTCAATGGAGGAATACGTAGAATCACTACAAATGCCTGGGAAACCTTCAAAACATCAAATATAATGTTTATTTTGCCCTACACATGTGCCCACTGTATAGTTAAGTTGCCATGAGTTAGGAAATGTAGGGGGGAAGGAGGGGAGCCCAAAAAAAAATTTTGATCTTTTTCAGCCTATCACCCATAATATAGAAAAAACGTTTTTTGGGACTTAGAAAAAAATGTTAACTTTTTTTTTGAAGCAATCCGTATCTACTCTATTGCGCTTCGCCTGGTCTGAGGTGGCGAAGGAAGTCTGGCGTAAAAGGTAGAGTTCAGTACAATGTGTTAGTGAATTTAGTTGCGCAAATTCGCCAGGCGTAAGGGTTCGAAGTAACACTAGCGAATTTACGCCAGCGTTCGTTAGGGAATTTGCGAAGTAACGAAAATGCCCAACGCTAGCGAATTGACAGTAGTGTTAGGCGCTTCAGCGCTTAGTGAATTTGCCCCATAGTCTGTTTAATTCAACAATGTATTGTAGACATTAATGGATGATAGATTTTTGACAGTATTATAGGATATGTTGTGCACTGATGTTTTCACCTTTTACAGATCTGGCTACAAAATATAAAAAAAACCTAATTTGCAAGCCTATTATTATCCTAAAGTCATTGTTCCCTATATTTAGTAGAAAGGTGTTGATGCTATACAGGAGATCGCTTCATATTTCTAACCTGTATAATATTCATTTCATTTTTCAAGAGTCCAATAATAAGGGTAGGCTTGGGAGAGCAAAGGAGTATATATATATATATATATATATATATATATACATATATATATATATATATATATATATATATATATATATATATATATGTATATACACTGTATATATTTCTATATAAAAGACACAGCAGGATTAGCAGCCTGAACTGATAACCTTCTCCCAGTTTCAATGTCTTATTTTAAGGAAGGACTTGCAATATAGAAAACAAGTAATAAAATCGTCCTGTTTCGGACACCAGCAATTATTTTAATAGTCAGTAGTTTGTCCTCTTCCAAGGTTGTAGCGAGGCAACATTCTTCTTGAAAATAGCAATAAACTTTTACTGCTGGCCGCAATTGCCGTTTTCCTTTTCAGTTTAAAAATATTTCATGATACATGGCTTGCACTTTTAATAGATTATTACAGCTTTACTGTCTAATAAATGTTGGCTCGTTGCATTGCTTCCTACAGATCGGTTCCTGTGTGCATTCTAATGGAACTCACTGTTTGTAGGATGGAATTATAAGTAAAGGCTGAGTTTTTATGAGCCAAACTCCAGTTTTTCATACACAACTAGCTTGTCTTATCAGCATTTAACCATTTACAAGACACAGCTTGTAGAATTAACTCAATTTATTAAAATCCCAATTCCGCTGTTTCGACATGTCAAGGTTCCTGTTTTTTTCTATGCCGGCAAAATTGGTAGATATGGAAAGTTGTAAAGAACGTTGGCATTTAGAATCTTGTGCCATTTTTATGTGCATTTCATTGAGGTGAAAATACCATTGCATTGAGAGTAGGAAAAAAAAAACATAGTGCCGAAGCCTTGGTAGCTTTGTCATGTTCACATTAATAAATAATGATAATAATATTTTAAAGCAGAGTCAAGGCAGAAATGGTGGACAGTGTTTGATCCTGGCACCACATATCCCTGTCAATTCTAGATGTTTTTGTGAGTTTCCAGAAAGTAAGACCCCAAACTAAAAGGCTACAATAATTAAAATGGAAATGAAAAATCATACCATTTAGTCTTTTATCCAATATTAATCAAGTGGCCTTTTAACTAGATTATTCTGTTTATAGCATAATGTTATGGAAAGGGAATGGCTATTCTTTGGTTCACATCTCCACACGTAGCAAAATATATACTCTCACCTTGTTTAGAATTATAGACAATGGTCTGATGCACAAAGAGCCTCTTTCCAATAGGTAAAGGTATCAAGGATCTCACTCCTTTGCGCATGTCAGAATTAAATGTTCAATATGATATTATTTTTCCCTAGCTAAATTTGTTACTCAGGATCTTTGTAACAAGTGGGTCTACCCTGAGAAAAACTGGACTGGATAAAGTATTATGAATATAAAACATAAAACACAGGAGCATAGTCAAAACAAAAACTTTTAACAGTCTTTTTCCAATCCGGGTCAAGGTGCTCCAGCAAAGGGTACAGAAAAATCATATACTCCAACCCAGAAAAAAGGGGTAGAGGGTCTTTTATTTGTGTCTCCAAAGATGCCCCAGTAGCTCCCCATCTTCTTTTCTGCTGATTCACTGATTCACATGCTCTGTGCTGCTGTCACTTACTGAGCTTAGGGACCCACTCACAATATACAGTACACATAGAATAGAAATGTCACAATATAAGGCTGATTAGTAATTAATACACATAATTACTACATGGCAGCACAGAAACCAGTGCAATTAGCATCAGAATTTAATAATCAGCAAACCTGTAGCATCAGCTTATATTACAGCCAGGGAAGCTCAATTTTTGCTGGATAATTAGTGACAAGCCCTAAGCTTAGCTTCTCAACAGCCAATCAGAGCCCACTGAGCTGTGAGTGTCACAGACACTTTCCAAGATGGTGACCCCCTGTGACAAAGTCCTAATCTGAAAATCCGGCATCTCAGACCTTCTGAGGTTGTACAGTATATAAGTCACTAGGAGAGGTCCCTATCTTATATGAAAGTTTCTGTGGTTAGTGCTGGAATTAGCCTGAAAATCAAGATTTTTCGAACTTTTCGGGGAAAAATCCGAAAAAAATTGGGCTTTTCGAGAAAAAGCCCGAAAAAAATCAAGTGATTCGGGGAAAAAGTTTTTTTCTTAATTGTTTTCATGTTTGTTCCCAATCCGATTAAATTGTGCTTTTTTTTATTAATAAATAAGGTCCAATCGTGGATTCTAGTTTGGTAGGACTTTTTTTTATTGAAATAGTCAGAAAAATTCAGATTTTGATAAATAAGGCCCCCCAAGTCTGATTCATTGGATGATGTGAGTAGTTGGCCTGTGTGTTGCACTGGGGGCTTTTACTTTTAAAATAATATTTTCCAAACCAGGATTTTATGTGAATTGTGCAAATGGAAACTAATGTGAACTAATTAAAATTGCAAATGAAAATATAAGGCAGTAAATCACAAAATCTTATCTCTCAACTCTCAATTAAGAAAGTTCTCTGGATGTATCAGGCTCATTGACTCTTATTATTATACAGAGTATTCAGCATTAGAAATTAGTATGTAGGGTTTAATGTTGCTGAGTATCTATAACTCAAAATAATGTGCTTATTATCATAAACAATTTGATGGATTTGCTTAAGAATGTACAGTATTTAGTGGTAGTTTACACTTTATACTGCCTTGTTATTATTATTATCATTAAGTCATTGTTATCTTTATCCATTGAAACAATCTCTGACATGCCACTACTCGTGCAACTGCCTTGTTAAAGGGCATGTAAAGTCTAAAATAGAATAAGGCTAGAAATGCTGTATTTTGTATACTAAACATAAACATGAACTTACTGCACCACAAGCCTAATCAAACAAATAATTTATGCTTTCAAAGTTGGCCACAGGGGGTCACCATCTTGTAACTTTGTTATACATCTTTGCAAGACCAAGACTGTGCATATGCTCAGTGAGGTCTGGGCTGCTTAGGGATCGTCATAAACAAAGCTGCTTGAGTTCTGCATGGCTGGGAAGTAAGGCGGGGGCTCCCCCCGCTGTTCATAAGTATGATTGTTTCCCTGCAGAGCAGTTAGGGACCGTCTGACAATTCCTATCCACAGCAGTAAATGGAGGGAGAATTTCACTGCATACAGTCAGGTTTCTTATAAAAACTGTACACATTTTTTAATTAAAGTATATTGGAGATAGGTTTCTTTTTCATTAAAGAAAGCAAAAATTGGATTTTATTTTTTTGCCTTTACATGCCCTTTAATGACCGGCATGGTCACAATGCATGACATGTGAATTTAATTGGCGGTTTTATATTTATTTCCAAAAAATAATTCCGTAATTGCTTTGCTTGTTTTGAGAAATGTGATATCCAAGGAGCCCCAAGGAACAAGGTTACGGCTGCAAAAATAAACATTCAGCTACCTGCTAAAATGAGTAGGAGATAAAACAATGGCCGTGTCAGTTCTATAGGTTACTTATCTATATTACTTATCTATACTTATTTATTCAGGGCATACTGTTACAACACAAAGGGGCAAATTTACTAAAGGGGCGAAGTGACTAACATGGGTGAAAATTTGTGTGACGTAATTTCGGCACTTTGCTGATTTACTAACAGTTGCCGTCATAACTTGGTTAGCAAAGGAGATAGACTCTAGTGGTACTTCGCTCCCTAACACCTGGTGAATTTGTGCTCTGGTTGAATGGACGTAACTACGCTAATTCACTAAGATGCGGATTTTACTGAACGTTACCTCTTGCGCCAGACTTGCCTTCACCACCTCAGACCATGCGATGTGCAATAGAGTAGATAGGACTTCCTCAAAAAATAGTTGAACATTTTTCTAAGTCCCAAAAAATGCTGGCGTCTTTTCCTTTTTTCAGGGTGATAGGCTGAAAAATAGCGTAAAATGATTTGGGGTAACCAGCTTCCCCCCTTCATTTCCTAACACATAAACTATTCACTGGGCTCATGTGTAGGGCAATATAACAACTTTATTTTATTTATTAAGGTTCCCTGGACTTGTGTAATGTAATGTATTAGCTGCAACATATACGTCCATTCAACTTTAACTTCCCACCGTATGCAAATTATCCAACGCTAGCGAAACTTTGCCATGCTTGGCGCAGTAATGCTAGCACAACTTCACCAGTGTTCGGCGCCCTGTACACAACTTCGGATTTTAGTGAATTAGCGTTGTCCTGGTGAAGTGTTGCGCTGTGAGCGAAGCCGTTGCTGTCGAATTTTCAGAGGGTAGTGAATTTGCCCCAAAGTATTGCCAAAAGATACATTACTACACACAGTTCCATTAAAAATCTATTTGATCAGTATTTATGGCCTTTTAACAACACTGAACTCAGCTTTTTCTGAAATTTCACAACAATAGATTGTCGCCATTTGTTTCTTGGATGGGGTCAGTGAAAACCCCAATTACATACAGTACAAGTGCGCCTGTAAGTACAGTATCATTCACAGTGCTCAAAGCCTTTCTATGGCATATAAGATTGATGTGGCTGCTGATGCTATATTACAGAACTCAAAAGTACACTGAAGGAAAAAATCGAGAGTTTAAATTAGGTATCCTGGAGTAGTTGTATCGCTATGCACAGAGCCATAGGTTGCAGTTCCATTCATTACATACTTTCATTTTACTATGGTGCCTCATTTCATGTGCAGGAGAAAAATAAATCAATGAACATATGGCCATCAAAGCAATGGCTTGCTGATAAATGCTGTGTTGAATTTGAGTCGTTTCTCTAATATGTATGTATCTGTGTGTATGTATGTATAACTTTATTTGTAAAGCGCTGTTAAGGAGCATGTACAGTGCATAAAAGTACAATATTTATAAAAGTATATATGGGGGAGACAAATCACATAATAAATATATACAGATTCATATCAGGACAAAGAGCTTAAGTGCTATGTTGTAAGAGACATAGTGGGAATGAGGTCCCTGCCCCGTAGAGCTTACAGTCTAAGTGGATGGGAGGCTAACATACAGGTACAAATTGGAGATGAAAATGTGCACAAGTTAAGGCATAGTCAGTAGGGACAGGTCTAGGCTAATGTTCTAGTGCTCCAGAAGGTACGCTCTTAGTTTTTTCTTGAAGAGGTTAAGAGAGGATTCCTTATGGAGGAATTCAGGGATGGAGTTCCAGAGGTAAGGAGCAGCAAGATAGAAGTGTTTGGGACAAGAGGTGGATGTGGATGTTGTGAAGAGAAGGGGCTCTGAGAAGAGCAGAGAAGACGACCAGGAACATATAGTGAGACCAGAGAAGAAATGTAGTGAGGAGCAGAGGAGTGAAAGGCTTTGAATGTTAGTAAAAGGGTATTATATGTTATCCTTTGCTTAACAGCCAGCCACGCTAAGGATTTTAGTTGGGGTTGAGCAGGTTCCCTTTTAGGAGAGAGCAGAAGAATCCTGGTAGCAGAGTTTAAGATTGATTGGAGAGGAGAGAGATGGGAGTCAGTAAGACCAGTTAGGAGGAGATTGCAATAGTCTAAATGGGATAAGATAAGGGCATGGACTAGTGTTTTTGGCTGTGTGACAGAAACAGGCACATCTTGGCAATATTGTGGAGGAAGAAATGACAGGTTTTGGCATTATTATTAATATGATTAGAGAAGGAAAGGGACTGGTCAAAGATGACCCCTAAGCAGCGTGCTGAGTTAACCGGGTTAATAGTCACGCCATCACTAGTAATGGTGAAAGGAAGAGAAGGGCTCGGTTTGGGTGGAAAGAGCAAGAGCTCAGTCTTGGCCAAGTTGAGCTTGAGGTGGCGTTGGTTCATCCAGGAAGAGATAGCTACTAAGCAGTCTGCTATAAAGCTCTAGTACATGTCAGCAAATCCTACATTAAAACAGATAATGCATTCCATTAATTTCTGGCCAAACCAATGACACAGGTCTTTCAATATGGCACAAGTATAGTCCAGCATCCTATTAGCATCCAATATGTCTCATATGTATTTAATAGTCTTATTGGTTATGTACTCAGGACTGACATGATTGTGGATCAATAACCTCACAAAAAGAAACTAGGTGCTTCAATTTGCTGTTCAGACCATTAGGCTTGTCTTGAAACCACATGGCTATTAGGGATTGGGACTAAACTATATGTTGAATAATCAGTGTAGCTTTGCTGCTCTGTCTTTACTGAGACAGCGCAATAGTCTTTAATAAGGTGCTTTAGCTATTAAGAATCGAGTAGAAAAATATAGCCATATGGAGAGATGATTGAAATAATCCCTGTCTAGGAAAATATTTTGCTAAAGATCATATTGACTCACCAAAGCAGCATTTTTTAAATGTTACTTCTGTTATATTTCTGACGTAGAGTGACGAGGGGAAGGATGGAAGATGATTTACAGTCCTGTTCTTTATCTTTGTCTTTCCATGTGCAAAAGGTCAGGCTACAGCAGTCCCTGCTCTACTAAAGACTGCACTGTCATTAGTTATGATTTTCCATAATGCTGTGCTGACACTCTGAAAGGATCGAGGGATGTCAGTCTTTTCGCAGCTGGAGGCAGAGATGTCACATTAAATAAAATAAAGCAACGGGTATCAGACTGGAATCCACTACTGAAAATCTTTAGAGGAATCAGGTCCCATCAGATGATGGAGTGTCCACAACCACAACCGCAGTATAGTGCACATAAAACCACATTCCAAAATAAAAAGTAATGCCAAAATGTGCTCCTTGCACTTCCATATAGTTGAGCTTGGTGCCCACCTTCTGTTTCAAATTAAGCAATGCACCTATTGACGCAAAGGAACCCTGAATCTATCACCACCTCCTGACCAGGCAGTAGCTCCAGGGTTCCCATTGCACCCAGCACCAAATGTCAGAAATTATTTCAGGAGGACTTCTGTGCAGTTGTGTCTGATTTGCATCGAAATGCCTGCAAATCTGATGCGACTTTGCCAAGTGCAGTGCAATTGCAGCAAGTGCATCATCCCCTTCCAAACGCAATGCCTCTGGAATTCTGGAGAAAAAAAGTCTTCATTATGGGGGGAAAAATTATGATTGCTCTCAAAATCACTGCAATCATAATTGCCCAGGAAGCTTTGGCTAAGCTCATGTGGTTGTTGCACCCTCATACCCACCCCTTTATACTTTTGGTGGCCCTCTCACTTTTTGAAAGTGCCTTGGTATGTGCAATCTCTCTCTCTTAAAAGCCATAGATGCTAGCGGCATGGGAGGATCAAGCCGTGAAAAAACCAACGTCCCATTAGACACTTTTCCATGTACACACACTTATTGTGTTATTCATTTAGTTCTCCTTTACACTCTTTCATTCTATGCACATATTCATACACATTCCCAAATACACACACACTTTTCCCTTTTCACTACCATACACACTTTCACATTTCACTTATACATGTATACACACTATTGTGCAACTGCACATATCCCTCTACTTTGTTCTTAATTACATCACTTTACTTCTACTTTTCTAAAATGGGCGTTGGTTAAGGCAGTCTCTCCCTCTTAAAAAACGCTCAGCAGTTGGCAGGGGAGGATTTAGCACAGAGTTTGAAACCAAGGCCCAAGGTCCCTAACTTATTTATCATTTTTACTATGATTAGAGATAAATAAGTTAGGGACCACCATGTGGGGCTTTACCGTGACGTGGTATGGTGGCTTATCAATATTATGATCATAAATTTGTAACAAAAAAAACCCTGTTTCAAAATTACATGCACTTGCATATTTACTTGAATCATTTAGACAGGGCTTTAAAATTTTTGAAATTGACCTCAGATGTGCATCCACAACCCCCCTGGTTACCCCAGTTATAACAGAAGCACTTTAGGAGCAATCGAGTAAATATTGCATGGGGGTTCAATTTTTAATCTGTTATGGAGTAATGTGTATGGAGTGTAAGGCTTCTGGATATTATTTATTTTAACGGAGCAACCCAAAATGTCACCTGATATCACATCTAGAGTGACACCTGTATCCGTTTAAATGAAATATGGGTTTTTTTTTTTTTTTTTTTTTACAAATAATCAATTAATAAACAGAAAAGGAGGGGATGTCAAAAAGCTTTGCTGATTTATTGGTATACAACTATGGGAGATACTGAAACAATCGCTATAGTTTTCTGGTGATTACAAAACTAGTAATGAGAGTAATAAAAGCTAATGGCATGACACGTTATTGGCTAGAAACTCTGAGATTAGTGGCAAGGAGATGTACCCTTTAAACTCATCAGTGAGAGAAAATCCTGCATTTGGATAACAGTATATAGTGATATTTATTTTTTAAGTTCTTTTTAGGATAACGTTACACCAAGAATTCTGGTCACAATGATCCTCTCAGGGACGGATACTGAGTGACAGCTGAAAGGAACGGCCTTGGGCACAAAGTGTTGAGGCCAGCATTATAGTTCTAGAGCTATGATATCTAGGGCAGAGGGTTTTTTTCAAGCTTTCCACCTCCTAGCCCGTGATCTTATAGGAAGATTTCAGATAAAAGAACATTTCACTGCATCAATCATCTTGATGAATATATAATACAGGAAATAAGAACTATGTCACCATAATTGATCATTAGCTCCCTTGTCCACTACCTTGAGGCCTCTGGGGATGGATAACCCTACAGTCTGGTCTAATGAGTGCCATAACATTCTTATTTCTTATTCATTAAGACTGTAAACATCTCTGAACATTTTGACACATTTTTAGCGTTTGCCTTGCACTCTCCTCCATATATGGGATAATGTTTATCCCCAATTTTTGGTACTTCAATTTAATAAGCAGCATCCAGTATATAATCACTTTAATCACCTTTCACTTTACATGATAGAGGATAGAGGACTATTGCATAGAATTTCTTAGGTCGTGATGGTGAGATGCTGGATCATGTAGACCTGTAACCTTTAGAGGACTATATGTTGTCTTTATCTTCTAAAGTATCATTTTCAGAAATTGTCCAATAATTTCACAACAAAATACAACCAAGTGTGTTAAGTTCAGCACACAGTAATACTTAGCCGGCACTGGCCTAAAATGTGTTCAACAGAACATTAGAACAACTTAGTTGTGGTGCAGGTCTCAGCGCCTGATGACAGTTTAGTAGAGTTGGGGTATACAACAAGCATCAAATACTCTTTCTAGACCAGGGGACATGTGTTGTATTTGATCCCAACTAAGATATAATTAATGCTTATTGGAAGCAAAACCAAAATTTAATGTTTAAATTAATTTCTAGTTGATTTAAGGCATGAAGACCCAAATTAAGGAAAGATCCATTATCCGGAAAACCCCAGGTCCCGAGCATTCTGGATAACAGGTCCCATACCTGTATACAGGGCCGGAACTAGGGGTAGGCAGAGTAGGCGACTGCCTAGGGCGCCATCAGTGAGGGGCGCACTTTAAAAAAGATTTGTTTGGTTTTTTTTCCATTTTTCTTTTCTTATTTAATTATTTATTTTATTTATGGTATTCACGGCACTCTGGCTGCCCGGCATAGCCTCCCCCTCACTTCCGCCCACCCTCACCCTCTTGCCAGCAACTTGGCACTACAGCTTAAGAGCTGTCCGGACTCCGGTGGCGCAGCGCATCTTGCGTGGTGTGCGCATGTCAATAACATCACTGACGCCGATGCGATCATGCAGCAGATAGTTTTCTCGGTAAAACATGGGGAGGATATAAATGGGGAGAATATGCCCTGCTTCTCCCAGTACAGGTACTGCTCCCATGTTTCTCCAAGCCTGTTATATTGTATGTGCTAGTTATACTGTATGTGCCCAGAGGTGCTCATAATATATCTACCTTATGCCTTGGAATGGTTGGAAGTGCTGCATTTAGCTGAGCACAATAGTGTCAAATTAAGATTTACTCCACTGATACTATGGTTCTCATCTACCATGTTTTCCTTATATCATTCAGTGTTTTTTTAGGGCTTGTGGTTGGCTGCTGGCACAGGTACAGGGGGGGCAGTATAATGGATGGCTGCTGGCACAGGTACAGGGGGGGCAGTATGTTGGTTGGCTGCTGGCACAGGGGGCAGTATAATGGATGGCTGCTGGCACAGGTACAGGGGGGGGCAGTGTGATGGATGTGGCAGAAGGATTGGTTGAAAACTCTGCAGCTACATATTAAGCTACCTCAAAAATGGGAGGGCTGGTAGTGGAAGGACTACCTCATCACTGAGAAGGTTTTAGCTTATTGCTTATTTCATAGGATTTGTGTTAAAAGTAAAATGTTGTGGACATTCCAGTATTGGTGTTAAGTGAACCCTTCATTTGCACTTTGTTCAACAGGATCAAATTATCCTACTGTTTTGGCTTTCTGACATCTACCTTATTTTTGTTAACATTACATATTTATATAAATGAAACGTTTCATTCATTAATGTGTTGTACACTTTCTTGCTTTCTTTATTTAAACATTGTCATGGTATGGTGGGAAAGGGTAATGCTTGAGGGGGGGTGGGGGCGTTAATTGAAGCTCTTGCCTAGGGTGCCAAACTACCTTGGCCCGGCCCTGCCTATATATATATATATATATATATATATATATATATATATATGTGTGTGTTTTTACTGTCTACTTTGCCAATGACATTTTCTCACTGTTTTCTAATAGCATTTGGTCACAGTCGAGCAACTGAACTGTGTGATGTGTAATAGCAGGTTGTCTATATGGGTAACAGCAACACTTTTATTCCTGCACTCACACTATAATGGCTTATTGGCTAAAGGGTGTCTGGGGACCGAGCAACATTTCATTTGTGTTATTAACACTCAATGCATAACCTATTTATGTAACACAGTATGTCTTGGAGTAAATTTCAAACCATAACTATTAAAAAAAACAAATTGTTGCCAAAGGCATCATCCATTATTTCATCTAAAGCAACTCATGGGGCCACAGTTTAAAGGAACAGTTCGTGTGAATATAAAAACTGTGTAAAAAGATAGGTGCAAAATAAAAAATGTATCTAATATAGTTAGTTAGCCAAAAATGTAATTGAAATTTATTTAAAAAAAAAAAAATCGAATTTGTAAAACTCAACCTGAACTCGACCTGAAAACTCAAATCAAATTCTAAACGAAAAAGTTACTGGCCCCGTGACCATTCGAATTTGATTCAAGGTTCGATTCTCCTGAAAAAACTTGAATGTCAGGAAGGGTGCAAACAACTCCATATTGATCCCAGGACGTCTCCCGTTGATTTAAAAAGCAATCGGCGGGTTTTAGCTGGCGAATAGTCGATTTTGAGTTCTTAAAGGGCCAGAACATGATAAACCTAGAAAATCGAATTAGAATTTTTTAAAAAAACTTGAATCAAATTTTAACAATTTCCTAATTGGATTTGACAGTTTTGTCCATAACAAAACTCAAAAATTCGAATTTGAAATTAAAATTTTCAATTTCGACCCTTGATAAATCTGCCCCCTAATGTTCCAGAAAACTGGGACTGGTTGCTCACACAATGATTCACAAGCTTCTAATCACTTAAAACCATACTGACCAGACTTTACACTGACATGCCTATTGATCCAGACAGCTAGGTTTGCAGATGAGTTGCCCAGCTTTCTCCAGCATGCCCAACTCACCGCCAGACATTGTCGCAAGTAGCGATGGGTGAATTTCTTCCTTTTCGCTTTGGATGTGCGTCTGAAAAGTCACTCGCGTCCATTTTTAGGCTGCCGTTAAAGTCAATGTGTGTCCAAATAGTATTGACGCACAGTGATTTTGATGCAAGCAAAATTTTTTGACGCCGGCAAATTTTTGGCAGCGAATTTTCACACCGCCCGTTTTATTCACCCATCACTATTCGCAAAACACCAGCCTAATTCCATGACACTCATTTAATCAGCTATTGCCGCCCTCCGGCTGGTGTAATCGAGCCCTTCCAGCTGATCACTGCTGCAAGATGATGTGAATTTAATTTTGGCAGCAGCTGGAGGGCTTTGAGTTTGATAGATATCCACTTGATGATACCTTATGCTCAATCAACTGCCCTCTTGCCTCTGCAGTTCTACACAATTGTTAATGGCTAAAAGGGCATTCTTCCTTCTTTGGGAATATCCATTATTCATGATCAATGTTATTGGCAATGGAAGCAATGAATGAAATGCCATTCAAATGGTGAATTCCTAGCTTTTACACGAAAAGCTCAGTTTTTAACATGATATTGTAACAAAATGAGGGGAAAAGGATAAAAGAAAAACACCTTTAATTGTGGAAAAATATTTTTTTGTTTTTAAAGACAACCAAGTCAACCATAACATTCTAAATCATTAGCATTAATTCCTTCACTTTCATAACCAGTAAAATGGGAACAAGTCTAGATTCTGTTGCAGAAAAAAATTCACATGAATAAATCTGTAGCTCAGAATAACTGCTATCAGCAACAAGCATGCACGTGTGTAGTCTAAGCCATCAAAGCACTGGGAACAGGCTGAATTTAAATGGGAAATTCACCATAAAAAATTCCATATTTCGAAGGCAGAAATCATCTTAATCATGTTGACCCATTAACTCATTTTAAAATGTTTCTATTGTACCCTTTATCTAACTGGTTTTAAACTAATATTTGGTTTTAAGAACAACTAGCCAACCCTCCATTTAGGGGGCTAAATGCTAACTTGTAATTACTGATATAGTTTTCATAATGTCATGCCAACAAGCTTTCTTCAGGTGTCAATGAGAATTGGGAATTATAGTTCAACACATCAAGAGGACCAACGTTTGCTCATGTTCTGGCCCAATGTCTATTTCATTACTAGATAATTGAATTCAACACATTGTATGTTAAAACATACACACTAAACACTATTGCTTGGAGCTGTCCAACTTTTTCCATGTAGTTGGCTAATTATTCTATAAACTGTGGGATAAATTAAAACTGTGTGTTTTAAAATAGTCCGTGGAGCCCAATGGCAGTCTTGGAAGGCAAGAAAATGACAGTTGGGTGCCACATGTGGTCCAGTTGTGACTGTAACATACCAAAGATTAATTTGTGGTTGCTTTTCTCTTTTAAATTCATTCTTATCTTGCCATCTGCCTAAGATGGCATGAATCCACTATATGGTGTGCCATCATGTTTCCTAATCACTAAATGCTTTGCTTGGATCAGTAATTGTCTGACACTAAAAATAAGTCATTACAGTGAATAGAATGTGTTTCCTTCTACTTCCATGCATTCATTAAACTCGACTTACCTTTAAAGTTTGGCCTGATTCTAGCATCATAGCCTGATGTCCTGCCCATTAATTTATCCAAAAAATCTGAAGGAGACATAGGGGGAGATTTCCCAGACCTGGGTTCATACTCTTTGCAAAAAGCCGTCCTAAACACAGCAGAAATTTGTATCACTTACATTGCTGAGAGTTAGGCAGGAGCCTGTTGCTTTTCCATGATCACAATTAATAGAGCCTTTGTATTGGATCCAATGGTTTCCCTTTATGTAACTGGGCAAGTTTGTGTTTACTTTGTAACTGGGCAAATATTTTGTTTTATCAACGGTTATATTAGAGAGAAAGGGGAATAGATAGTCAGACAGACATATTATGAGCCAGAGAGATAAATACAAGATAAGTAGACAGATACATGACAGATAGAGATGATAGATAGAGAGATAGAGAGAGAGAGAGAGAGAGAGAGAGATGATAGAGAGAGAGAGAGATGATAGATAGATAGATAGATAGATAGATAGATAGATAGATAGATAGATAGATAGATAGATAGAAATACAATATCAGTAGACAGATATATGATAGATAGAGCTAGGTAGCTAGGAAGATAGACAGACACAGAGAGAGAGAGAGAGAGAGAAAGATAGAAAGATAGATAGACATAGAGAGAGAGAGATAGATAGTAGAGAGAGAGAGAGAGAGAGAGAGAGAGAGAGAGATAAATAGAGAGAGAGAGAGAGAGAGATATAGATAGATAGAAATACAAGATCAGTAGACAGATAGATGATAGATAGAGCTAGGTAGCTAGGAAGATAGATAGACAGACAGATATTTTTACGCCCCCTTTTCAACCTCTTTTACTTTTTCTGAATGGCATTATCCCTTAGAAAAGCAGGTATGTTGGGAATTAAATGGAGCATGCTAAACATAAGTCTCAGAGAGTATTTGCAATGCTAATTATCAGTTCATTTAGTGGTTGCATATATAGCCTGACAGCATCAACTTCAAATATTCAAACATGAACCCGCTGTAAAAACTTGTTATAGAAGAGGAAAAAAAAGACCAATATTAATAAAGGAAAAAATCTGCCTTTATACACACTGTAAACCAGCCATTTTATTTACAGGTTATTTTTGATATCTGGAGAATTATCTGAGAGACCCATTCACAGAATGCCTTGGTTTTTTATTTAGAGACTTTAGAAAAGGTCACCTCGTACATCATTCTAATCAAATCAAATCTAATTTACATATAAACTGGGAAAGCCTCACGTTGGCTGCAAGATTTCTACAGAGAGAGAGAGTTCTTAGGCAGAGTCATTCCAGGGCCTCTCCGTATTGTCCCTCTGGATTTATGTGGGTGTTATATGTGCCATAGTGATACAGAATGGTAAATTGTGGTGACTTATTAAGCCGGAAATGGCAATATTTGTCCTCCAGAACATTCACTGCTTAATTATAGCTGTAATACAATGTTTTTAAGGAAAATAGTATATCAGGCGGGAAAACACACACACTTCTCTGTCTCTCTCTCTCTCTCCCTCCCTCTCTCTCTCTCTCTCTCTCTCTCTCTCTCTCTCTCTCTCTCTCTCTCTATATATATATATATTTATAAACATAAACCAGGGCAAGAGACAGCATCATTTAAAAGCCTATGGGCAGAATCCAGCCTTGGTTAAAGGCTTCTATCCTCTCTATCTATTTTTTTTCCTTAAGTCGGGAACATTACCCAGTGCTTTTAGCCTGTTTCTTTGCCAGTTTTGTATTATTTTTAAACAGACTTAAAAAGGGAAGGAGGCAGTGAGCAAGGATGTTGAAAGTCCATTGGAGGTTCTCCTGAATATAAAGCAGAAACACTTGCTCATTCCTACACAACTGTCAGAGCCAGAGTACTTACCAACTTCTCCCAGAGAAGACACAGTCTCAGTAAATCAGAGGCAAAAACCCCAAACCTGACAGTAGAAAAATGCATTTTTTTGTACAATAATTCACATGCACATAAGTCATTAAAATGAATATATATCATCAATGTATCCATCCTGTTAATGCAATGTAAGTACTGTGAAATGTCAGCAAAGCAGAATTCATTTTGCCTACCTGAATTTATTAGTCTGAAAAATGAATGCAAGTAAGGCTGTCAGAATTTTGACCAGTTGCCGGTTCATTCCTCCTGTTTTTCTTCCGGTGATGTTTGGAAAATATTCCAGGAATAATTCCAGAAGCAAAAAAAAAAAAAAAGACGACCAATATTAAGAGGGAAAAAAAACTGTTATGACTAAAAATGACATCAGCTCCTATTGTCTAGATCCAAAAAGCGACGATTGTTTTCCTTCCAAGTGGATAGAGGAGAAGCAAGCATTGTTAGGGGCTACGGGGGAATGAGAGAATGAGTGCGATATTGGAAGCATTGTTAGGTCAAACCAAGGCTCATTATTTGCCAAGAGTAAAAAAAAGACAAAAGATGATCCTTTCCCTCCTTGGCTGGGTTTTCTTTTTCTTTCTGTATGGAAAAGGAATCGCTATCTTAAAAACATAGCGTATATCTGGGCAGCCACATCTGCTCTTTCCCCTGTTTCAGAAGGGATGCTCTTGCGTGTTTGCAATTACATTGCCAAGCCTGATGAAAGGAGTCCCTTATTTACAGTGGTATCCATAGGCACGGATAATGAGGAAGAAACGAAAGGGAGTCAATTCCCTCCTCCCAACTTTAAGCAGTGAAAGATGCACCCCTACTGTTTGTCTCAATGCTAAGCCAAGCCTGAAGAAGAGAGTGGCTGTGTTAGCATTTAAAGATGCAGTGCAGTTCTCTTGTGTGAGCCTTGTACTAGAAGCAGCTACTTCTTCTGCTGCTGATATTGAGGCTGATGTAGGAGTGGAGGGGGTTTGTATGAGGATATGAACAGAAGCTTTTAATACGGCAACTATGGTCTGTGCTGATAGTGGGGGGTAATGAGAAAGCTGGTTACACTAATACATTTTCCCTACAGAGGCAGCAGTGGACGCTCTCTATTCTCTCTCCGTCTCTATCCCATGGGATCCGATATCCCCCAATATTTCTCAGTTAGAAACCTCTGAATAGGGTGTCAGTTACAGCTAAACAAGCATAGAAATGTTGAATGGTCAAAGTGTGTTAATGAGGAAGCCAGGGCAGGAGTTTTAGGGAAGAGCAGGAGAATGGAACCCCCAGTGGGGTTGCTGGGAGTTTTTGTCTATTAAAGAGCAGAAGGGACACAGGTTGGACATGAACATATCTAATAACTGTTATTCTATATATGTTGCACATTCAGTAACATAGGTGATGAACTGCACCTCTGCAGATAGCCATAAGAACCAACCAGCAAATACTCTTTCTCAGCACACTCCAAAGTAGAAAATGTAAGCAAATATTTGATTGGATTCCATAGGTAGCTCACATATCTCTATGGTACTTCTATACTTTATGCAGCTTCTTCTCTACCCAAACCTTAAACCAGACATGGAGCAACCTTCCCTTAAAGTGGACCTGTCACCCAGACACAAAAATCAGTATAACTAAATCCAATTTCTATTTTTTATTAAACATACATAGATGTTGCAAGTTCATTTAAAAATCTCAGTTGTCAATCAAATATTGTCTGCCCCTCTTCCATGCCTTAGGCATAAAGTCAGTGTAGACATTTACTTTCACTTTCCATTCAGCACTTCCTAGATGTCACTGCTCTCCCCACATTCCCCCGTTCTCTTCACCATTTAATTGTGTAACCAGGACATGGGGATGGACATCAGGTCCCCCATTCTGGTGCACAAACAAGATTCTGAGATGATACAAGGCTTGTCTTAATAACAGTGTCCACAAAATGGCTTCTGCCTGCTTGTTATAATTATGAATTCCCAGACTGAAGGAAACAATATTCAAATAATGTATATAGTGTAATTAAAGTTCATTTTGTTTGACTAATGTGATAAAATAGGATTATGAATATTTTTTTGGGTGACGAGTTCCCTTTAATATGGCTCAGACAATACCATTCCCTCAACGTGGCCATAGACGAAAAGAGCTGACCTATGTCACAGAAGACTTGGATATCAGTCGGCTCGTCAGTTGGGCTGGACTGAAAATTTTGATCGGGTGCCTTTGAAGGAACCCAAACATCGGCCATTGTTAGTGCTGAATCGTCAGATACAGGTGGAATTCTATTGTTTCTATCTGTATATCTGACGATTCAGCTCTACACGTGTGTATTGAAATGAACAATCTTTCTTGGAAACATCTTTTCCAAGAAAGATCATAATTGTTATGTCTATGGCCACCTTCGGGCAGGGAAGAATTGAGGAATTATTTATGAATTCAAGCATAAGTGGCCAGGGCACGATGACACAAAGCCATTACACCTTCCTTGGACTCACAACGTAATGAGGGATATGGAAATGCCTTTTCTGGTCCAATATTGGTTGGCACTAATTATGGGTGAATCTCTCCAGTTTCGCTTTGCCCTTAAGTTTGCAAAAACAAGTTCACCTAGTTGACAAGTCATTAACAACAACATTTGCAGTCATACTGTGAAACAAGCATGCTTTTTTCCTGATTCGCTAATTATTATAATTAATTTGCGATGAAATGCTGGGAAAAATACTGGATTGTGGATAAAAAAAATAAAATTGCGCAACCAACAGCATGGGATTTTTAAAAAAAATAGAAATAAATCTGTACAATTTAGTTTAATGATCGCTAGTAAAATTGTTGATACCCTGAATCCAGAAAGCATTTGGGGATTCTGCTAAATATAAATTAATCAAAAAGACATGGAATTGGCATGAATTCTGATGGGGATTTCTACTTTATTCAAAATGTAGTAATCATTAACCAAATACAATACTAACCCAGGCAACACATTTTTCTATTACAGATAATGCTTTTTATTTTTACTCAAATTTCAATTTGCAAATCAGTCTAACAATCCCTATGTCAATGGTTTGGCATCCAAAAATGATGGTTTCTGTATCATGATATACAGGTATGGGATCCGTTATCAGGAAACCCGTTATCCAGAAAGCTCAGAATTACGTAATTATTTCATCCAAACAATCCACATTGTGGATAAATAGACCCAAAATGATAGAGGGTCTAAGCTTCCATGTGCAGAAATCCATTATATAGAAAGCCCTGAATTACAGGAAGGCCGTCTCCCATAGACTCCATTTTATTCAAATAATCCAGATTTTTACAAATGATTTCCTTTTTCTGTGTAACAATAAAACAGTAGCTTGTACTTGATCCCAACTAAGATATAATTAATCCTTATTGGAGGCAAAACCAGCCTCTTGGTTTTATTTAATGATTTTCTAGTAGACTTAAGGTATGAAGATCCATATTAAGGAAAGATCCCTTATCCCGAAAACCCAAGTTCTGACCATTCTGGATAACATGTCCCATACCTGTACCATATATATATTCCCCCAACAATTTTTATTTCCTTTTTCTCTGTAATATTAAAACATTAGTTTGTACTTGATCCCAACTAAGATATAATTAATCTTTACTGGAAGCAGAACCAGCCTAATGGGTTTATTTAATGTTTACATGATTTTCTTGCAGACTTAAGGTATGAAGTCCCAAACTACGGAAAGATCCCTTATCCAGAAATTATGAATAACAGGTCCCATACCTGTATATTTATACAGTATCTTCATATTAAATAGGGTAGCATTTGTATCATTAGCCAAGTGATCGCAACTAGGATAATTAAGAAGCTATGGAAACTGTGTTACTTGCATTTTTCCCCTTAATGTCATTGTAAGCACTTGGCAAATGAATCATTATTTCATATCAGTCATTATATGGCAGTGTTATGGAACTAACACCCAACACGTAATTTGCAGTTTGTGCTATAGGGAGCCTTTAATGGGTGTTAATGTGAATGAATTAGGACTTGCATTCATGCTCAGTGTGTGTGTTGCTTTGTCTGCTGTTGTTCAGAATAGTAGCAATTTAGCTATATGGAACTAAATCTCTGTGTTTGCTGCCTACAGTATATATTCAGTGATTTCATGTCAACAGAGGGATGCAAAGCCTTCTTGTTGTTTTAGCATTTGAAATTATGACCAGAGGTAAATAGTTAGCGACCGCCATATGGGTTTTACCTTGACGTGGTATGGTGGCTTATCAATCTTATCACCATAATTTTGTAACTAAAAAACCCCCTGTCTTTGTGAATACCTGCATCTGCATAGATTACTGATATGACAGGGGACCAGGGAATGTGCATTGATCAATTTTTCTTCTTTTTTTCTATGTCTGTAGTTAATTTGGCCAGATCGGTAGCACGTCCAATGTATTTTAGTACATTGTTATTAAGCCATGGACTGCTCTCATAACTTTTCCTTTTTGTATTTTGTTTCCACATACTCTATCCATGGGCAGCTTTTTAGAATGTATTTCCTCCAGCCTAAATGTAAAAGACATGGCTGTAGAATTGGTTTAAAGGAGAAGGAAAGGTTAAAACTAAGTAAGCCTTATCAGAAAGATCCATCTAAATATACCAGTAAACCCCCAAAGTAATGTTGCTCTGAGTCTCCTGTCAAAAGAAACACTGCATTTCTTTCCTTCTATTGTGTACTCATGGGCTTCTGTATCAGACTTCCTGCCTTCAGCTTATACCACATTGCCCTGGGCAAGAGCATGCTCAGTTTGCTCCTCTCCCCCCACCCCTCCCTTCTCTACTGTAATCTGAGCCCAGAGCAGGGAGAGACTCAGGCAGGAAGTGATGTCACACCACATTAATACTGCAGCTCCTATTCTAAACAAACAGAGAGCTTCTGGAGCTTTTTACTCAGGTATGGGAAAACATTCTACAGAATAAATATAGCATTCTAGCTTGCACTATTGCAGCTAATCTATAGGCAATTAAATGCCTCCATAGCTTTCCTTCTCCTTTAAAATAGTCCTTCAAGGATCCCCTACCTCATCTGACCTATTTAATATTCGATGGGCCAGTGGGGGGATTCATAAAAGTGGAGTTATTCCAAAATTTAAGTTTGAGTAGAACAAAATGGGTACAATGATAAACAACCAAACATAACGCCAGCTTCAGATGTTTTAAATGACCTTGCTCAGCCTGTGTAAAACCATCTTTCTGCATTCGGCAATAATAACGGAAGTAGAATGAGATTAAAAAATACTCAAAACTCTAATGAATGATCTCCAGCTCTTGGCTATAACCAAAAAGATGGAGCTGACTGCTAGTGATGTCTCACCGATGCCATTTTGTCTTCACATGTCCATGGTGGCACAATTTTGTACTGGGATGCACTGAATCCAGGATTCGGTTTGGGATTCGACCAGGATTCAGCCTTTTTCAACAGGATTCGGTCAAATCCTTCTGCTCGGCCGAACCGAATTAGAATCCTAATTTGCATATGCAAATTAGGGTTCGGTTCGGTATTCCGCCGAATCTTTTGCGAAGGGTTCGACCGAATCCAAAATAGCAGATTCGGTGCATCCCTAGCAAATATTGTATCAAAATTGTGCCAAACACATGGTGATTCTAAACTGTACTTGTAGCATCTGTCAACCATCAGACACAACAGCTGTCTTGAATAATGAAGGACCTGACCCTGCTTGTAGGATAGTTAGGAGGAGAATGCATCAGCAGGAACGAAAGCAAAGTTCCCAGAAGTCACAAGATGCTATAAGGAACATTTTAATCAGATGCACAGATGAGTCTCAGAGTTGCTTGACAGTTATTTTATACAGAAAAGGGAAAGTAAAATGAATCAATGGCCAATTAAAGTCTTCATTGGTGAGTTTAGCCAGGACTTTACTGTTTCTAACTTTCATACTGAAGACCTACCCTGTAGAAATTTGGGGGCAGATTTACTAAAGAGTGAAGTGGCAAATGCTGGCGACAATTCACCAGCGTTACTGCCCGGGTGCGGTCGTCAATTCGCTAGCGAAAGAGATAGGTTCTAGCGCTCATTCGCACTCTATCGGCAGGTGACAATTCGCTCTGGCGAATGGACTTTACTCCGCAAATTCACTAAAATGAGGATTTGCCTTCGCCAGCTTGGAAAAAGCATCAAAGTTAAAAAAAACACTGGCATCTTTTCCTTTTTTGGTTAATTAAGTGATTTTGGGTAACCAACATTTTCTAACATATGGAACATAAAATATACACTGGGCTCATGTGTAGGGCAATATATCAACTCTATTGTCTTTATTAAGGTTCCCTGGACTTGTGTAATTAACAGTGGAAATGTAATGTATTTGCTGCAACATATAACATAAAGACGTCCATTTAACGTTTAAATTTCCGTATGCACATTAACCTGAGCGCAAGACCTCTAGCGAATTTGCACTTGGCAGAAATGAACGCTAGCGCATCTTCGATTTGAACTGCTCGCAATTGGCAAAGTAAATCTAGTGGAAAGTCGCCAGCCTTCGGCGCGCATGACGAAACTCTGCATTTTTGTGGATTAGTGTTGTCTAAATGAATTTTCGCCTTGCGAAGTGTGGCGATGGGTGCGAATCGGTCGCTGACGACTTTTCGCCAGTTAGTGAATCTGGCCCATGGTGTCAATATTTGGGTCCCTAAGGGCTGAACTCACTTTCCAACAGTTTTTTGCTGCAATAGTGTTGAAAAGGCTTATCTTTCAACAAAATCTAATCCCACAAATTCAGATGATTTCATATATTCATGTGCCCACATTTCTAAAGTATAAAAATGTCCCAAGTGAGCCAGCGTTTGGCAAGCTTGTTCTTTGGTCAAGTCCCACCTTACCTCAAATGTTTACAGATATAAAAAAACGTTGTCATAGTATCAAATATATCAAGAATATTTAGGCATTAGCCTCAATCTTACTCTAACCTTCACGCTTGTCTTTCAGCAAAACAAATAGCCATTCTCTCCATTCCCTATCTGGACTTCCTACCACAGTTTCAGCTGCCCAAGCAGGAGCGTCACATGACAGAAACATTTTCGGAGGGCCCGGCACAAATAGGCACTTCTGCCCACACCCCAAACCTCTCTCTCCGCTGTGTCAATTTAAAGAAAAAGAAAGCGGCGGGGATGTGGATTTCAGCACTATAGAGGAAACAGACCTCGTGGTTCAGGCCCTTCTTTTTCCCAGGCCTCCCCGCGACCACAAGGTCTGCTTCCTCTTCTTCCACTTTTTTTTAGCTGACCATGTTTTGGAAGCACTAAAGGCCCTCATACATGGGCCAATAAAAGCTGGTGACAGGCCGAGTCGGCATCTTATTGGCCCTTGTGTGGAGCCATCTGGCAGGCGTCCCCGATCAATATCTGCTCGAAAGACAGCCAGGGTAAAAAATCACGTTGGATCGCAGCCTCATCTGTTAATTGACGTGGTTCCGCGATTTGACCGCCCATATGGCCTCCATTATGATCCAAGATCAGCACAATATCCCCTTCAATGTGAGCACATCGGGGAGAGATCCACTCGTTTGTCGACATTGCCAAACGAGCAGATCTCCCTGTGTATGACCACCATTATTATTCTTCCAATTAAATATTTATTCTTTTAGCTGGTTTGCTGTGTAGAAGTTACATAGTGCCCAAATGTCCTAAAAGGGAGGACAGTATCTGGTTCATTTCTGGTTAAACCTCGGCAATGCCTCCGGAACTTGCAGTTTCTCTGCACTTGATGACATTCTGGATATGACTGGAGGCAGCTTGAGGTCTGCTTGGATATTTCATCTAGAAACCATGGCTTCTGGCAACACATGTCACATTATGTTCCCTGTACCCTTTACTCCTCATCACTTTTTTTTATTCTTCAAAACCCTGTGTATGCTGCCTCAGCAATGCTATGAGCTGTCATTTCTGTTACTGGGTTAAGATATTGTTATTTAGAGAGAATGAAAACTGTCACATGTGCTCATAAAACTGTCACTGAATAACACTTTTCCATGGCTGCGTGATGAGATTGACCCAAGCAAGGAATTTCTGTCTCTCTCAACTGATTTATAAAAATTGCTGGGGGAATATATATATATATGGTACAGGTATGGGACATGTTATCCAGAATGGTCAGGACTTGGGTTTTCGGGATAAGGGATCTTTCCTAAATATGGATCTTCATACCTTAAGTCTACTAGAAAATCATATTTATAAATAAAGCCAATAGGCTGGTTCTGCTTCCAATAAGGATTGATTATATCTTCGTTGGGATCAAGTACAAGCTACTGTTTTATTATTACACAGAAAAAGGAAATCATTTGTAAGAATCTGGATTATTTGAATAAAATGGAGTGCATGGCCCCAGTAGCTCCCCATCTTCTTTTCTGCTGATTCACTGCACATGCTCTGTGCTGCTGTCACTTACTGAGCTTAGGGACCCACTCACAATATACAGTACACATAGGGGCACATTTACTAAGCTCCAGTGAAGGATTCGAAGTAAAAAAACTTTGAATTTCAAAGGTTTTTTTGGGTACTTCGACCATCGAATAGGCTACTACGACCTTCGACTATGATTTCGATTTGAACGATAAGAATTAAAAATCGTTCGACTATTCGACCATTCGATCGATAGTCAAAGTACTGTCTCTTTAAAAAAAACTTCGACTACATACTTCGGTAGTTTAAACCTACCGAGGTACAATGCTAGCCTATGGGGACCTTCCCCATTACTTTTCTAAGGTTTTTTTGATCGAAGGAAAATCCTTCTATCGATGGATTAAAATCCACGAATCGTTCATACGATTTTTCGTTCGATCGTAGGATTTGCGGTAAATCCTATGAATTCGATATTCGACTTCGTAGGATTTTACCTTGAGGGTCAAATTCGAGGGTTTATTAACCCTCGATATTCGACCCTTAGTAAATGTGCCCCCTACAATAGAAATGTCACAATATAAGGCTGATTAGTAATTAATACAGATAATTACTACATGGCAGCACAGAAACCAGTGCAATTAGCATCAGAATTGAATAATCAGCAAACCTGTAGCATCAGCTTATATTACAGCCAGGGAAGCTCATTTTCTGCTGGATAATTAGTGACGAGCCCTAAGCTTAGCTTCTCAACAGCCAATCAGAGCCCACTGAGCATGTGAGTGTCACAGACACTTTCCAAGATGGTGACCCCCTGTGACAAGTTTGAAGTCCTGGATCATTGCTGCTATTGACAAGCTCAAACTTTAGCCTCGTGCAATAAGTTCACTATATAAAATATGGAATTTTTAGCCATATTCATTTCTAGGGTTTGTTCTCCTTTAAGTGATTATCAAACTTTTTTAGTCCAGGCCCTCCCTTTAACCAGGGCCCTTGTTGAAAGTAAAACCATTGATCAGAGCCTGAAATGAGTATAGATATAGAACAATATTGGTGTATCAAAAAAATGCCCATTCTCCCAATTTCCAATTTTATAATCCTTCAGGCTAAACCTCCCACCACTGCTCTCCAGGTGGAGCAGTCCCACCATTTGGGAACCAAAAATAAGTTTTAATATATTAGACCAACTATTTAAAAGATCAATTTCTAGAATGCAGCCTTCACTTGCTAATAATGGGCTATGCTTAATGCTTAACCCATAGCTTCTGAGTTTGAGCATTATCCATGTGTCAAGAGGTGGTGGTTACCAAGGGAAATAAATCTGAACTTCATTACACTTTCATCCAGTCTTTCACACTCGATCAGAATGAGAGAGCCAACGTCTATTGGCCAAGAATTCATCTCAGCAACAGCCACTCGTCTTTTTAACCAGCCTTTCCTATGGTCAATGTTTGAGATGCTAAAGAATTCTTTGTAATGGATGGAGCTATGGACTAAATTAACTTTAACTGTCTTCATTATTTTAAAGGCACCATCGGGGAATTAAGTGCCTCAGAAGTATTGATGGGCGAATTTATTCGCCAGGCGCGAATTTGAGCGATTCGCTGCTAGCAAATAATTTTTTTTCCGAAAAAACGGACGCCGGCATCAAAAACGGGCGCCGGCGTAAAAAACGGGCGCAGGAGTCAAAAACTAGACGCCGGCGCCGTTTAGCGAATTTTCAGCGAATAGAAACGGCGCAAATTCGCCCGTTAGATGAACAATATTAATATCTAAGGCAAACGGGCACTGCTTTTAGAAAACGGCACGTTCCTGGAAAACTACAATTATCGAGAAAAGCCGACAGATAAATGGAATATAGAAAGATATAGTGGATCAAGGACTTAATGAAGGAAAAGGACCAGGAACTCAATAAAGCTTTGAGTACATGTTTAACATGAGCCTGCAGTGTGAATTGCTTGTTTCAAAGAATAAAAGCTTCCATTATTCTATTATGTGCTTGCATTTAATGAAGGCAAGTCTGAACATTCTCGGAGCAAGAAATAGTTCCAAAATATCTTACAACATATTCTCATTCAAGGTTTCCCCCAGCACAAGTTTATTTTTACTTTTGAGTAGTGACCCTTAGTAACCAGTGATGGGCGTTAAAAAATGTGCGAATTTAAACGGCGAAAATTTAGCAAAATGCAAATTTTGAAGCACGTGTCAATTTTGATGCCCGTGTAAATTTTCAACAATTTTTATGCTCGCGTTAAAGTCAATGGACATCTGAATAATGTTGACACGCAACGGTTTTGACGCGAGTGACTATTCCAACACACGTTCAGAATTTTCGCTGCGGTTTTGAGAATTTATTTGCCAGCGGTGAAACGTGGAAATTTACTACGAATTCGTGCCTGCCAAATTTATATGGCATCACTATTAGGAACAGTTACTCTAACAAGCAACAATCTGATTGGCTACTATGGTTATAGTATAAAAAAAACACCATGTAAAGAAAGAGTTAGTCCTGAGCCAAATTTTTATTCTTTTATTTTTTTTTATTCGGTTCTTTTTTATAGTCGGATTGGGAGCTGAACAGAAAGCGTTCAGTTCGTACAGTTTCTCCTACATACTTCACTTGTTTCAAGGGCTCGGCATGTATTTTGTCCAATTACTGTAATATCTGTTTTGAGGAGACTGAACCTGCTCTGTAATTGGTTGGTAGAAAAATCAATCCTCTGATCTGTGAATATAACCAATATTGTAATACGTAGTTTTATTCTTTCTCGTTTTGAACATGTGTTGTGATGGATTGTGTGTCTGTTCCCTCAGATCATGAGTGTTCCCTGGAGTTTACTGATTGGAATAGTTTTTGCATTATCTCCATTCAAGTAAAGATAAATACAGATTCTGTATCACAGACACATCAGAATGTTTTGTGCAGTTCAACTTTAAATTAACTGTTGGTATAATAGAGGCAGCGGTGTTCTAAGACAATTTGCCAATAGCCTTGGTTTTCTCAAAGTGATACTGATACTAAAAAACTACTTTTTAAAACATGAATGTATATTACTGGGGTTATTTATTAAAGTCCAAATGCCAAAAACAAAAAAAAAATCTAGTTTTTTTTACTATAAGGGCCGATTCACGAAATTCGGGTGAAGGGTTCGAATAAAAAGAAATTCGAATTTCGAAGTTTTTTTGGGCAACTTTGACCATCGAATGGGCTACTTCGACCTTCGACTACGACCTTCGACTTCAAATCGAACGATTCGAACTAAAAATCGTTCGACTATTCGACCATTCGATAGTCGAAGTACTGTCCCTTTAAGAAAAACTTCGACCCCCTACTTCGGCAGCTAAAAGCTACCGAAGTCAATGTTAGCCTATGGGGAAGGTCCCCATAGGCTTGCCTGTGATTTTTTGATCGAAGGATTTTTCATTCGATCGTTGGATTAAAATCCTTCGAATCGTTCGATTCGAAGGATTTAATTGTTCGATCGAATGAAAAATCCTTCGATCGATCGATCGCAGGATTTGCGCAAAATCGTTCGACTTCGATATTCGAAGTCGAACGATTTTAGTTCCCAGTCGAATATCGAGGGTTAATTAACCCTCGATATTCGACCCTTCGTGAATCGGCCCCCAAATGTTTCAGGATTTATTAATGCCCAATGCTGCAAAAAGTCTGAATCCAAAAATCCGGCATCTCAGACCTGCCGAGGTTGTCAATGGGAGTGAACAGAAGAGGTCCCTGTCCTATTTGGGAAGTTTCTGTGGTCTACGCCGGAATTAGCTTGATTAAATCGCACTTTTTTAATAATAAATAAGGTCAAGTCGTGGATTCTAGTTTGCTCTGACTTTTTCTTAATAAAATTCTCAGAAAAATTAGTATTTTGATAAATAAGGCCCTAGAAGTTACCTATCAGTCATATTGACTGTTTTTTTGCTGATAGTCCTGCTTTTGTAAGTAATTGTTACTTGAAGTTCCTAAACCTGACTGTTTTGCCAACCGGACTGTCCCGGTCAGTTAAAGTTTCTAATTAGTGAGCGGCGAATTTGCGCGATTCGCCGCCAGCGAATAAATTCGTGAAACAGGCATGAATATTTGCTGACGAGAAGCCGGCGCTGTTTCATGAATTTTTTGCCGTTTTGCAAATTTCACGTGAAAATGGCGAATTTTTTCGCGAAGCGAAACAACGCAAATTCGCCCATCACTATTTCTAATGCTAACGGACTACTGCTGCACAAATATGGCAGCCCCCTCATAGAGGAACATTGGGGATCTGATAGATAATGTAAAAGCATTGGGAAATTTTTTTATGGCAACTTATATAAAACAATGTTATGATAGATGTAAAAAATTATTTTATTGTCTCTTTAAGGTTTTTTAAATACTAAACAATTTTGTTCTGTAAAAAAGGTTGAACTTGATGGACATGTGTCTTTTTTTCAACCTAACTTTTGGGTTTCTGTTTTCAGCTGCTATTTTGTTGCTACAGTTTAATTATGCTATCAACAAGGCAATGGTTTGAAAGTCATAACAGAAGATATAAGGCATGAAAGAATGAAAGAAAAGAGAGCACTAAAAACTGAACGCTGATTTTTTTTTTTTTGCGTGATGCAGTGACCCTGACAGCCAAATAAAATTTCATGAAGGTTCATCATTCAAAGATCATAAAAAAACAAACAGCAGTTGAACATATTCTTAGAATGTGCAAATCTATAACACACTCAAAATTAATTTTTCCTTCAAGCCACTGTCAATAGCCAAAAAAAAAACAATGGCAATTCCTCCTGCTGAATGCATTTATGTGAAAATTCAACAAAGGAATATAATGCTTTTCTCATCATCTTTACTGTTTCTGTGATGAGAAATTCATGGGACATATTGTGTAGAGCAAGTGGGCCAGTTTATTGGGCAGTGTCTCCTAATCACACCTGACACATGTGAATATCACACTCAATTCTGAGTTTGGTGAGGAGATGGTATATAAATTGAGATGAGTGATGGAAGATGAAGAGGTCAGAAGAGGATAGTTACATAGTTACATAGTTAAATTGGGTTGAAAAAAGACAAAGTCCATCAAGTTCAACCCCTCCAAATGAAAACCCAGCATCCATACATACACCCCTCTACTTTTAATTAAATTCTATATACCCATACTAACTATAGAGCTTAATATCACAATAGCCTTTGATATTATGTCTGTCCAAAAAATCATCCAAGCCATTCTTAAAGGCATTAACTGAATCAGCATCACAACATCACCCGGCAGTGCATTCCACAACCTCACTGTCCTGACTGTGAAGAACCCCCTACATTGCTTCAAATGAAAGTTCTTTTCTTCTAGTCTAAACGGGTGGCCTCTGGTACGGTGATCCACTTTATGGGTAAAAAGGTCCCCTGCTATTTGTCTATAATGTCCTCTAATGTACTTGTAAAGTGTAATCATGTCCCCTCGCAAGCGCCTTTTTTCCAGAGAAAACAACCCCAACCTTGACAGTCTACCCTCATAATTTAAGTCTTCCG
Source organism: Xenopus petersii (assembly GCA_038501925.1). Lineage (NCBI taxonomy): Eukaryota > Metazoa > Chordata > Amphibia > Anura > Pipidae > Xenopus > Xenopus petersii. The sequence continues at coordinate 8,556,873 of CM076675.1, read as the reverse complement.
TCCCTCTAACCAATTTATTTGCACGTCTCTGCACTCTCTCCAGCTCATTTATATCCCTCTTAAGGACTGGATTCCAAAACTGCACTGCATACTCCAGATGAGGCCTTACCAGGGACCTATAAAGAGACATAATTATGTTTTCATCCCTTGAGTTAATGCCCTTTTTTATGCAAGACAGAACTTTATTTGCTTTAGTAGCCACAGAATGACACTGCCCAGAATTAGACAACGTGTTATCTACAAAGACCCCTAGATCCTTCTCATTTAAGGAAACTCCCAATACACTGCCATTTAGTGTATAACTTGCATTTATATTATTTTTGCCAAAGTGCATAACCTTGCATTTATCAACATTGAACCTCATTTTCCAGTTTTCTGCCCAGTTTTCCAGTTTAGACAAATCACTGAGCAAAGTGGCAGCATCCTGCATGGAACCTATAGTTCTGCACAATTTAGTATCATCTGCAAAAATAGAAACAGTACTTTCCATGCCCACCTCCAGGTCATTAATAAACAAGTTAAAAAGCAAGGGACCTAGTACAGAGCCCTGCGGTACTCCACTAACAACACTGGTCCAATTAGAAAATGTTCCATTTACCACCACTCTTTGTAGTCTATCTTTTAGCCAGTTCTCTATCCAGGTACAAATACTATGTTCCAGGCCAACATTCCTTCATTTAACCAGTAACCTTTTGTGTGGCACTGTATCAAATGCTTTAGCAAAATCTAAGTAAATCACATCCACTGCCATCCCAGAATCGAGGTGTCTACTTACATTCTCATAAAAAGAAATTAAGTTAGTCTGGCAAGATCTATTACGCATAAAACCATGCTGGCACAAACTCATAGTATTATGATTTGCTATGAAGTCCAGTATCTTATCCTTTATTAACCCTTCGAAAAGCTTTCCTACCACTGACGTCAGACTAACTGGCCTATAGTTTTGAGGTAACTGGCCTATAGTTTTGAGGATGGGTGGGGTGAGATAATAATAGGATGAGAAATGGAAGGAGAACAGCAAGAGCTTAGGGAGGTATAGGAAAGGCATTACTGTGAAAGGGAAATTAAAGGGTAAGCACATCACTTTAGTATTGTTAGCACTCATGCAGATTCTATTTTTTATAGAGATGTGGGATAGGAGGGGGACTATGAGTGTGCAAAAGATTCAGCCTTTACAATCAATGGTGCGGCCGTAATGTGTAAAAGAACAGTTTTTATACTTTTCAGCACCACGGACAGTGACATCGCTCAATGCAGATATCACAACATGAAACCTTCAGCCTCCTTCTGTAGACGTATAAACTGGGTATACACAGCTTGCCAAACAAGCAGATCTTTGTCCGATTTGACCACCCATGCCCTCGACCAAATTGGGTTGTTCTGTTTGTGATTGATTATTGAGCCTACAGTTGGCTCAAACTGGAGGCATATGGAAACACACTTACCAAAACGCTGCTTGAGCTCCTCTTCAGAAAGCGTTCGGGCGATCCATTGTGCGGCGCTCAATTTCTCCTTCCTTATAGGAGATAGCCAAGGTAGAAAAATTGAGTTTCTGTAAGTTATTTCTTAATAAAGGCTTTGTGGTTTTAAAGTTTAATTTGCTTGGTGTTTTTTTTTTCTATGTATACTAGCAATATTTTTGATTACATTTTTTTGATGTTACTGGTCCTTTAATGTTTATAAAAGTGATTCAAATTTCCCAGTACTGATATTTGCAGGAAGACCTTTGTGTAAAGTAGATAGGAATCTCATTCTTTGTGTTATTTTTCACTTGAAAATATGGGGCAATTTTTTCCTTGAGGCATTGTCTTAACAGAAACATTAGCAGCATCAACCCTTAAGCAAGGTTCATTTCACTTGCTCTGGTGCATTGCCCTAAACACACAGAAACTGCAGTGTCAGCTGAATAATATCCTTTCAATATTAGCTCTTTCCACAAGACAGTTATGTGTTCCTGTTAGTGAGCAGCAAAATTTTTTGCTACGTTTTGCCACAAAAGAGATGCCCATAAGATCCAAATTGTTGCACGGCAAAAAAACATGTATGGCCCCGAGACTTCAATGCAGTTGGCGAATTTTTCACCATTTTGCTAATTTTATGATAATCGAAACAGCTCAGATTCACCAATCACTCAAGACAGGACTTGGAGTAATATAAAGTAAATGTAGAAGTCCAATGTGCCCGAGGAAGCCCATGTAGGGCCAAAACAGATAGAAGTGGGGTCCTTACAGTTATGCACTGTTGTACTCGCTACCCACATGTATCCTTCTGTTTCCTTTTTGTATTCTATGTATGCATCTAATATGCATGGGGGCACACGGAAGATGGAGTTGTGACCCGATAACCTACCCGCATTAAAGTTAGCTCATGATTTTCCACCCACAATCCTGCCAGATGTCGGGTATTCTGCAGGTACCCGTGGGTACCCGACCCAATGCAGGACTTTAACTCATGTATTGTGCTTTCTTGGATCTCTCGGCAGATTAACAAGTCTGTGTGAAACTTTCCTTATTGATTAATGGTGTGTCCTGCATTCTCATGCTTGGGTCTAGTAGGATAAAGTACTTGAAAGTCTTATGTATGCCCACATCTAGTAATCCATAGTAACCAATCAGATTTCAGACAGCTAACCAACATACGCAACCTGCTGATTGGTGCCTTGTCTACTGATCAGTCTATTTAGGCTGTCAGTCCAAGTGATTGAACAGTAGCAACTCTGATGCCTCTTCAGTTCCTCCGCTTTCAATAGATCATACACTGGACGATATACTGAATTGGCAAATTCCATTTTCAAATCTGCCTGATCATAAACCGACCAATATCCAGAATACATTGATGTTTGTGGACATTGTAGTTCCACACTCCGTACATGTACCAAATTGTAATGTTATGTATTAAGCCAACTTAAAACAATTGCCCCAGCAACTGCCCAAGAAACTCATGTAAATGCCTGTGTTGCCTACTGCGCAGGAAAAAACATAATTATTTTCATTAAATCAAACATTGGGAGGCCCATTTATCAAAGGTCAAATTTTGAATTCATGTGAGTTTTTTAAAATTCTAATATATTCACAATTCAACTGGGAGGTTAAGAAAAAATTTGAATGGGTAGTATTCAATCTAATGGTTCTGACCTGCAAATTTGAATCGTATTCGATTCGTTCTTCTGAAAAAACTTGACTGTCAGGAAGGCTATTAACATCTCCAGATGACTCAATGGACATCTGCCATTGACTTGTACATGAACTCGGCAGGTTTTAGGTTGCAAATATTGGAATTAGGACTGTTTCCATGGTTGAAGTGTGATACATCTCACATTGGAATTTACATTTGAATAGGGGGATTAAAATTCGAATTCAAATTGACTATTCAACCCTTGATAAATCTGCCCCTAAGTAATGGAGAGAGACACAATGCATTGAGCTTTAATTGCTTTATTTAATTCTCAGACAGACAGTTGTAAAGAGGAAAACAATTCACACAAATAAGAATATAAAATTGCAAGAAGCTCATAATTGTCCCAGGCCCTCCAGTCCCTCCAGTCCCTCATACCCATTTATCTCAGTACTTTAAAGAGTTTTCCTCATCTTTCTTGAGATTCGCCCAAAGTAGCTCAAATATCTGCTCAGCTTCTGCCCTTTTCAGTTACCCCTTATGTGTGTAACCAACACACTTCTCTTGTTATATTTTCTCACACTTTGTGAGTTTTTACTCATTCTTTCATGAATTTCTCCCAAAGCAGCTCAAAAAGATCCCTTTTTCATTTGAGTATCAGCAAATATTCATGAAGAAGCTTGTAATTGCCCGGTGCCCTCCAGTCCCTTCTCCTCCAATTCCAGTCACATAATAGATGCACAGATTATAGGCAACACGTTTCATTTTCTTTCTAGAGTGCTTATTGCTTTGTGTTCTCCTTTCTTTAGTTTCCCACCACGATGTGGGTTTTATTCCTCACTTTCTTGCTCATCTTTCTCTAGTTTCTTCTGAAGCAGTTACAAAAAAACTAGTAAAACATAGAGAGGATCCACACAGTAAAATATTTCCTCACTCAGATGAAGGCAGTCTTCCACCAAATAGACAAAACAAAATGACGATTTATTGTGTCCTTCACTTTACGTGTTTCTCTAATCTGAGTAATCTGTGCAAATGGCGTCTTGTTTGTTTTCTCTTCAGAAGTGTAATTCTATCACAATCTCTTCATCACTTTCTATTTCAGTTATATGCATTTCTTCTCCACTGTTCTTAGTTTTTTCTGAGTATACTTCATTCTCCATTTCCTCACTGATTTCTCTGATTTCTTCATTGTTTTTACTTTTTATTTGGCAGATATTCAGCTTCATGCCTATTTGCTTGGACATCTCATGAAAGGCACACACAATCCATCCAAATAGTGTCTGGTTTGGTTTCTCTTCAGTGTGTGTTTCTATCATAGTCTCGTCAGCATTTTGCTTTTCAGTTCTCCACTTTTCCTCTTCACTTTTCTCAATGTTTTCTAAGCAATCCTCATACTCATCATTCTCACTGCTTTCTGAGTTGATTTCATCCTTAGTTTTCTCACTGCTTTCTGTGTTTTCCTTCTGCTTTTTTTCAGTTCTCCAGTTTTCCTCTTCACTTTTCTCAATCTTTTCTAAGCAATCCTCATACTCATCATTCTCACTGTTTTCCGAGTTGACTTTATCCTTAGTTTCCTCACTGCTTTCTATGTTTTCCATCTGCTTTTTTTCCTCCCCAGTGTGTGTTTCTACCACAGTCAATTCAGTATTTTCTTTTTCAGTTCTCAACTTTTCCTTTTCACTTTTCTTAGTGTCTTCTGCAGGGCCGGAACTAGCGGTAGGCAGAGCTTTGCGCTTGCGCGTACATTGCACGTACCGTAGCCAGCCACGTAGCCTAGGGTGCCTGGCCAGTCTGGCCCGGTTCTGGTTTTCTTCATACTCAGAATTCTGTATTGGTATGGGGTAATAATAATAGGTGCACAGATTCTCTGCAAATTGCACCCGTTTTCTTTTCGCTTCAGTTTTTTTCACCGTCTCTTCGGTGTTTTCTTTTCTGGTTTTCTCAAATCTTTCTGTATTCCCTACGTTTTTACTTTTCTCAACAACTTTATACTCAGTAGTCTCAGTGCTTTCTGATTTTTCCGTGTCCTGAGTTTTCTCATTCGATTTCATTGTTATTTCTTTTGTCTTTCTCTTTTTGTTAAGGGAACATGTTCTTATGCTAAGTTTCTGCATTTGCAGCAGTGGCTTTTGCCAGTTTGCGCGAGTAAACACATTCTTAGCAAATGTGGCCCTTTTTCCCCTACTTTCTAATTCCCTATTTTCTTTATACCCAGTAGTCTGAGTTTTCTCACTAGTTTTTGTTGTTATTTGTATTATCTCTCTCTTTTTGTCAAAAAAACATGTTCTTTTTCTCAGTTTCTGCTTTTGCAGCAGTGGCTTTCCACAGTCTGCACATGTTAACTCATTCTTAGTAAATGTGGCTCTTTGTTCCCTATTGTATATGGTTTTAATTTTTCCACACACTTCTCTTACTTTCTGACATTCCTTTTCCTGGAAAACATTATTGTTGACAAAAATTAGTGTTAATTGCAGAATTATAGTTATAACTAATTTTCTACAAATATCTAACAGTGCAAATACCAGAGAAGAGCAGAGATTATTTATGTGCAATGTGAATTCCCAAAAAAATGGAAAGATGGACACAGAAATGCATATATATATATATATATATATATATATATATATATATATATATATATATATATATATATATATATATATATATATATATATATATATATATATATATATATCAGCCTTCAGGAAAAAAAACATGGGCAATACAACCATTTGTAAATAAATATGTGCTGCACAAATGTTATAAATGACCTCTGTTCAATACTGAATCTAATTATTTTGGAAGTAAGCAGTGCATACATTGGTTTGACCAAATAAAGTCTGGTTATATATATATATATATATTATTGTGGAAAGAGGGTACAATGATCTTGCCTTTATATTGTGAAAAACACCCATCCCTTGTGTTTGATATTACTGTTGGCTATTTAGGGGTTTATTTGGAGTTGCAATAAAAGTGTTTCATGCAAAAATAAGCAAACAATCCAAATGAGCTTTCCCTTTAGAATCCCTTTTACACCTGTGAACAGTGTATGTAACAAAAATTGTCATTGAAAATGCTGTTTTGATGTCAAAAAATCCCCCACTTGTAATTATAATTGACTCAGCAATAACTCCCTAATTAATATTAATAACTGATACATTTTACCATATAATTGTTACATGGCATCACTATTTTAATGTCCCAGTGCACAAACAAGATTTGCTTTGCAGAATTGAAATCACTATTACAAGTCCTCCAAAGTATTTAGTATCCCGCCTGGCAGTTATAAAAACATTGGCCATTTGCACCTGAGTGCAGTGTATGTGACAAAACGACTTCATGTAAAAGTCATAATCTTTATGGCTAAATATACCTGTAAGTAGATCTACCCAAATATGTGCTATAAGCAATTACAATTTGTCCTGTAACAAGTCTCAAATGAAGAATTCTGTGCTGCAAAATGTGGATATTTGTTGGTATGTATGCAATATCTATCACCTTATATCATTATTCTAGTTTTAGAATCTGCACACAGATATATTCTATAAATATATATATGTATAAATATAGAAACTATTTCTTACCATTTTTATCTTTGATAAACAGTTCATTATCTTGCGAAACATGATGTAAAATGTGTTCTCAAAAATCTAAAAAAGTTTTTCTGTTTACAAGTAAACAGTTCTCTGGTTGACTAATCAAATATGGTTTTGGTTGGTTTGTTTGCTCTATATATATAGGTACAGACTACAAGTCATCTACCATTCATGTCACATGATCAGATGTTCAGCTTTGTGACCTTATAAGGGCATTTTCTAACAGACCTCATGAAGAATTAATGAGATCATGTGACCTCCCCATTCATGTCACACAACTTTGTGACCTCATAAAGAATAAATGAGATCGGGGTTACTACAGGTCATCTACCATTCTTGCCACATGATCAGCTTTGTGACCTCATAAAGTATAAATGAGATTGGGGTTACTACAGGTCATTTACAATTCTTGTGTCAGCTTTGTGACCTCATGAAGAATTAATGAGATCATGTGACCTCCCCATTTATGTCACATGATCAGCTATTTATGTTTTTGTTTCATGTTTTTCTTGTTTCACATTGTTAAAGGGATTGTTTACATCACATTAACTTTTAGTATGATGTATAGTGACATTCAGGCGGCGCATCAAAAAAACAGACACCGGTGTCAAAAATGAGATGCCGGCGCAGTTTCCCAAATTTTTTGCAGATTCACGAATTTTGCGGGAAATTTGCAAATTTTTCGGCGAAGCGAAACGGAGCACATTTGACCATCACTACTAGAGATGATGCGGGTGGGCTGTGTACTGGTACAAAAACTAAAATTTGCCAGGATGGCTTTATTTTACCTTTAAATAAAAAAAAAACATTCCTAATACATAAACATGCCTTAAATATCTTTTACACAAGGTGCAATATTCAGAATATTTAACCACAATCAAAACAAGATAGGTCCTCATTAAATCAATAAGACTGTGATCAATAAGCTGGAAATCAGGAAGCCTAAGAGGCAAATTTACTAAAAAGGCGAAGTGACAAACACCAATTCACCAGAGTGACGTCATTTCGGTACTTCACCGATTTATTAACGGTCGCTGGCATAACTTCGCTAGCAAAGGAGATGGACTGTAGTGGTACTTCGCTCCCTAACACCTGGTGAATTTTTGCTCTGGCGAATGGACGTAACTACGCAAATTCACTAAGATGCAGATTTTCCTGAAGTTGCCTCTTGAGCCAGACTTGCCTTCACCACCTCAGACCAGGCAAAGTGCAATAGAGTAAAAAGGAGTTCGTAAAAAATTGTTGAAAAATTTCCCAAAAAACGATAGCGTCTTTTCCTTTTTCAGGGTGATAGGCTGAAAAGGAGCATACATTTTTTTGGGGGATAACCGGCTTCACCCCTACATTTCCTAACATATGGCACATAAACTAACACTGGGCTCATGTGTTGGGCAAAATAACAACTTTATTTTATTGAGATTTCCTGGGCTTGTGTAGTGTAATTTATTTGCTACAACATACCGTATATACTCGTGTATTAGCCGACCCGTGTATAAGCCGAGGTACCTAATTTTACCTACAAAAACTGGGAAAACTTATTGACTCGCGTATAAGCCTAGGGTGAGAAATAAAGCTAAAGACTCTCTGTGTCTCACTTCTGTGTGCTGTGCTCACTGAAACAACACTTCAGTGACAGCTCTCAGAGTCACGTGACTCCCCTCCCCCTCCTCACCTGCAGGTCCTGTACAGAGATCTCCATGTTGGTGAGGTACAGGTAAGGGACTCCACTGCCGGCTCCCTTAAGTATGCTTAAGTATGCTTAAAGCGATTCTGACACGTTCCTATAAAAATCATAGGAACGTGTCAGTATGAAGAAAATGCTGCACATAAAATATTTCTGCAATATTATGCTGCACATACCGGTAAAATATTTCCTGCAAAGGCCCATCCCGCAAATCCGCCCCCAGCCCTGCGCACCTTTCTCAGCCGAATCGGTTCCTGCACTGACTGATCTTCCGGGTTGCTTCACTGACGCAGGGCTGGGGGCGGAGCGATCCTTCCATAGGCTGAAGAAAATGCTGCACATACCGGTAAAATATTTCCTGCAAAGGCCCCCCCGCAAATCCGCCCCCAGCCCTGCGCACCTTTCTCAGACGAATCAGTTCCTGCACTGACTGATCTTCCGGGTTGCTTCATTGACGCAGGGCTGGGGGCGGAGCGATCCTTCCATAGGCTGAAGAAAATGCTGCACATACCGGTAAAATATTTCCTGCAAAGGCCCCCCCGCAAATCCGCCCCCAGCCCTGCGCACCTTTCTCAGCCGAATCGGTTCCTGCACTGACTGATCTTCCGGGTTGCTTCACTGACGCAGGGCTGGGGGCGGAGCGATCCTTCCATAGGCTGAAGAAAATGCTGCACATACCGGTAAAATATTTCCTGCAAAGGCCCCCCCCCGCAAATCCGCCCCCAGCCCTGCGCACCTTTCTCAGCCGAATCGGTTCCTGCACTGACTGATCTTCCGGGTTGCTTCACTGACGCAGGGCTGGGGGCGGAGCGATCCTTCCATAGGCTGAAGAAAATGCTGCACATACCGGTAAAATATTTCCTGCAAAGGCCCCCCCCGCAAATCCGCCCCTAGCCCTGCGCACCTTTCTCAGCCGAATCGGTTCCTGCACTGACTGATCTTCCGGGTTGCTTCACTGACGCAGGGCTGGGGGCGGAGTGATCCTTCCATAGGCTGAAGAAAATGCTGCACATACCGGTAAAATATTTCCTGCAAAGGCCCCCCCCCGCAAATCCGCCCCCAGCCCTGCGCACCTTTCTCAACCGAATCGGTTCCTGCACTGACTGATCTTCCGGGTTGCTTCACTGACGCAGGGCTGGGGGCGGAGCGATCCTTCCATAGGCCTATGGAAGGAAATATTTTACCGGTATGTGCAGCAGTTTCTTCATACTGACACGTTCCTATGATTTTTATAGGAACGTGTCAGAATCGCTTTAAGCATACTTCCGGGGTTCTGCAGGGGTTCTGCAGGTCAGAAGCTGCCGTCAGAAGCGCATCAGTAACTGACCCGCGTATAAGCTGAGGCAGCGTTTTTCAGCTTGTTTTGGGTGCTGAAAAACTCGGCTTATACGCGAGTATATACGGTATACGTCCATTGAAATTTAACTTCCGCCCGTATTCAAATTAGGCAACGCTAGCACAACTTAGCTTGGCGCAGTAACGCTAGCGCAATATCACCAAAGTTCTGCGCCCTGGACCCAATTTCAGATTTTAGTGAATTAGCATTGGCAAATTTTATGGATGTTAGTGAATTTGCCTCTAAATGAATTTACATTATACACCATGCTAATAATATCCAGCTGAACCATGAAGCCAGTGGTGTGAAACATATGTCACTGTATAATATTGATCATTTACATTTGACAGCTCGGGCCATTGTGTTGGCTAAAACTGATCCTAGGGCTGTGACCGCACTGTCCTAATGTCAAATGTATAAATATACTGGATATATCTATTTACATGTACAGGTATGGGACCTGTTATCAAGAATGCTCGGGACCTTGGGCTTTCCGGATAATAGATCTTTCTGGATCTTCATACCTTACAGTAAGTCTACTAGAAAATCAGTTGCCGACTCCATATGGGCCAAGTCAGCAGCTTATCAGCCTGATAGCCAGCACTTCATCTATGCCCATGTGCAGTTCAAGCTGCAGGTCGTTTTTGCATTACACTGCAAAGCAACACAAGTGTTAACTACTCCCAGTGAGCCAACCAAACAGTATAACAAACCTACAGTACATAGGCTACATATTCCCAGTTATCTACTCTCCAGAACTTGCACCTTGTTTAGAACACTTTAAAGCTAAATTTCTATTTCTTTCTTTGATGATCTGTTGCTTTCCAAACAGTGGCGGAACTACCTGGGGAACTACCTGCCAGGGCCCGCACCCCCTCAGGGCCCCCCAGCAGCCTGCATGCCACTGGAATTTGGGCCGAAAATCGCGTACGGAGGGGACGGGGGGCCGGTTTGCGTGTCATGCACCAGGGCCCGCCCCCCTCTAGTTACGTTACTGTTTCCAAAAAAAAGGAGCACACACAGGGCAGTCCATTTACAGTAGCTCAAGCAAACTTAGCAACGCATGGGTTATCATATAGGTGTGCCATCAATTTGCTCCTGAATAGTTTCGGTAAGTTATTTCTTAATAAAGGCTTTGCGGTTTTAAAGTTTAATTTGCCTGGTGTTTTTTTTCTATGTATACTAGCAATATTTTTTTTACATTTTTTTTGATGTTACTGGTCCTTTAATGTTTATAAAAGTGATTCAAATTTCCCAGTACTGATATTTGCAGGAAGACCTATGTGTAAAGTAGATAGGAATCTCATTCTTTGTGTTATTTTTTACTTGAAAATATGGGGCAATTTTTTCCTTGAGGCATTGTCTTAACAGAAACATTAGCAGCATCAACCCTTAAGCAAGGTTCATTTCACTTGCTCTGGTGCATTGCCCTAAACACACAGAAACTGCAGTGTCAGCTGAATAATATCCTTTCAATATTAGCTCTTTCCACAAGACAGTTATGTGTTCCTGTTAGTGAGCAGCAAAATTTTTTGCTACGTTTTGCCACAAAAGAGATGCCCATAAGCTCCAAATTGTTGCACGGCAAAAAAAATGTATGGCCCCGAGACTTCAATGCAGTTGGCAAATTTTTCACCACTTTGCTAATTTTATGACAATCGAAACAGCTCAGATTCACCAAGACAGGACTTGGAGTAATTTAAAGTAAATGTAGAAGTCCAATGTGCCTGAGGAAGCCCATGTTGGACCAAAACAGATAGAAGTGGGGTCCCTACAGTTATGCACTGTTGTACTCGCTACCCACATGTATCCTTCTGTTTCCTTTTTGTATTCTATGTATGCATCTAATATTATTATTATTTCCCTAGTGTGGGAGAAAGGAGAGTATAACACTTATACACTATATGGAAATGGCTGTGAACCTAAAGGCTAAACATGTATAAAATAATGCAGCAGGACGTGTTGTTTTGCACATACTAACACAGGTAAACTCCCTCACCATCAGTTATAATGCTAAAGCAAGGGAATAGTGATGTGTGGGTTGCCCTGAAACCCATGGGAACCTACAGGTTTACCGGGAAGTTTTGACTTGAAATGTGGGCAACCATTGTGTTTTAGCGTTGGGTGTTGGTCAGACTGGGGAAGTACACTCCTTCTCTGCTCCTAGGGATTCCCTGACTTGGAACCAGACATGCACAAATGTAGTGTACAGAGTGAGAAACGAGAGGGTTGGGTGTGGGTCCTGCAATGGCAGTATTTTATGGGTTAGGATCAGGTGGGTTAAGTTTTTGCTCACCCCCACATCACTATAAGGGAAGTTAATGAGTGAATAAATCTAAATGCTCAGAAAGTTATGCACCAGGGTTGGTAGAGTCTAATTGATAAAGAAATGAGAGTTATCCTGTAGAAAACATTTTATTTCCTATGGTTGATCAGTTTATTCCCTTTCCAACCCATATTTTTGTGTCGGTCTATTTAGCATAAACTGGAAATTTGTTACAGAGCTGAGAGCTCCAGTTTTATGTAGTTGTATAGTTGTTCTCGAAATAATCGTGCAAAATCGTGATGAAAGGGCCACGGTGAAGTCAAATCAATATCAAGAAAATAAAAAACACGTAGGTTTCAAGAGAAAAGTATAAGTAATAGAATGCTTTTCTCTAGCAGAGGGGCAGCATTTGTGGCAGAACAAAAGGAAGTGCCAATCAAACACAGCCAAACAATGGATAGAGACAGTCCCTGAATTACTATACCTGCCGTAGTCTACATAAAGCAATCCCAGCAGAGCAACGTCGCATTTTAAATGCCACTTTGCCTCAAAAAAGAACAATGACATCAAAATAACAAATGCTTTTATGTTGATGAAAAAAACATCTAATACTGAGTAGAATTGGGAAGTGTTGGAATGAATAATGTTGGGGAAGTCACTTCTTCAGTCTCCGTAGAGAATTACGTAGGTTTCCTTCTAGTTGTGGGACTGAATCTGCTTTATTGAGTCCTGTCATGCATAATCTTTAAACAGAATGAGTCACATCCCAGCAAGAGAAATAAGCAATGCAGCTGAAGGCCTCGAGGGGTGTATTGTTTGCACCGGTGGTTTCCAACCTTCTCTTGTGATGTCCTTATATGCTCATTATACTTAACACCAAGGCCTTCATCATTTAGAACTTCACAACTGAAATTACTAGTAAGGTTTCTGCGTATGCAAATTACATTTTTAGATGCAGGTATAGAATCTACTATCTGAACTCACGTGAGCATTTCTGGGTTCAGGCAAATGCCAGAGGGGATGCTGTAAGGTCTCATAGACAGTCGCTATTTAGTTGGCTGGTGGAGGACAATTTGAGCCTCTTTGTCCTTGGAATGCCTTTGTCCATTGTGCTTTCTTGGATCTCTCGGCAGATTAACAAGTTTGTGTGAAACTTTTCTTATTGATTAATGGTGTGTCCTGCATTCTCATGCTTGGGTCTAGTAGGATAAAGTACTTGAAAGTCTTATGTACTGTATGCCCACATCTAGTAATCCATAGTAACCAATCAGATTTCAGACAGCTAACCAACATACGCAACCTGCTGATTGGTGCCTTGTCTACTGATCAGTCTATTTAGGCTGTCAGTCCAAGTGATTGAACAGTAGTAACTCCGATGCCTCTTCAGTTCCTCAGCTTTCAGTAGATCGTATGCTGGTCGATATGCTAAATTGGCAGATTCCATTTTCAAATCTGCCTGATCAACAAACCGACCAATATCCAGAATACATTGATATTTGTGGACATTGTAAATCCACACTCCGTACATGTACCAAATTTTAATGTTATGTATTAAGCCAACTTAAAACAATTGCCCCAGCAACTGCCCAAGAAACTCATGTAAATGCCTGTGTTATTTTTTATTTTCATTAAATCAAACATTGGGAGGCCCATTTATCAAAGGTCAAATTTTGAATTCATGTGAGTTTTTTAAAATTCTAATATATTCACAATTCAACTGGGAGGTCTCCAAATGACTCAATGGACATCTGCCATTGACTTTTACATGAACTTGGCAGGTTTTAGGTTGCGAATATTGGAATTAGGACTGTTTCCATGGTTGAGGATTGATAAATCTCACATTGGAATTTACATTTGAATAGGGGGATTAAAATTCGAATTCAAATTGACTATTCAACCCTTGATAAATCTGCCCCTAAGTAATGGAGAGAGACACAATGCATTGAGCTTTAATTGCTTTATTTAATTCTCAGACAGACAGATAAAAGTTGTAAAGAGGAAAACAATTCACACAAATAAGAATATAAAATTGCGAAAAGCTCATAATTGTCCCAGGCCTTCCAGTCCCTCATACCCATTTATCTCTGTACTTTAAAGAGTTTTCCTCATCTTTCTTGAGATTCGCCCAAAGTAGCTCAAATATCTGCTCAGCTTCTGCCCTTTTCAGTTACCCCTTATGTGTGTAACCAACACACTTCTCTTGTTATATTTTCTCCTACTTTGTGAGTTTTTACTCATTCTTTCATGAATTTCTCCCAAAGCAGCTCAAAAAGCTCCCTTTTTCATTTGAGTATCAGCAAATATTCATGAAGAAGCTTGTAATTGCCCGGTGCCCTCTAGTCCCTTCTCCTCCAATTCCAGTCACATAATAGATGCACAGATTATAGGCAACACGTTTCATTTTCTTTCTAGAGTGCTTATTGCTTTGTGTTCTCCTTTCTTTAGTTTCCCACCACGATGTGGGTTTTCTTCCTCACTTTCTTGCTCATCTTTCTCTAGTTTCTTCTGAAGCAGTTACAAAAAAACTAGTAAAACATAGAGAGGATCCACACAGTAAAATATTTCCTCACTCAGATGAAGGCAGTCTTCTACCAAATAGACAAAACAAAATGAAGATTTATTGTGTCCGTCGCTTTACGTGTTTCTCTAATCTGAGTAATCTGTGCAAATGGCGTCTTGTTTGTTTTCTCTTCAGAAGTGTAATTCTATCACAATCTCTTCATCACTTTCTATTTCAGTTATATGCATTTCTTCTCCACTGTTCTTAGTTTTTTCTGAGTATACTTCATTCTCCATTTCCTCACTGATTTCTCTGATTTCTTCATTGTTTTTACTTTTTATTTGGCAGATATTCAGCTTCATGCCTATTTGCTTGGACATCTCATGAAAGGCACACACAATCCATCCAAATAGTGTCTGGTTTGGTTTCTCTTCAGTGTGTGTTTCTATCATAGTCTCGTCAGCATTTTCCTTTTCAGTTCTCCACTTTTCCTCTTCACTTTTCTCAATGTTTTCTAAGCAATCCTCATACTCATCATTCTCACTGCTTTCCGAGTTGACTTTATCCTTAGTTTCCGCACTGCTTTCTATGTTTTGTGTGTGTGTTTCTACCACAGTCAATTCAGTGTTTTCTTTTTCAGTTCTCAACTTTTCCTTTTCACTTTTCTTAGTGTCTTCTGCAGGGCCGGAACTAGGGGTCGGCAGAGTAGGCATGTACCTATGGTGCAAAGCTGGGGGGTCGCCAGGCACATAACTGCTCCAAAGCCCATCCCATGTCCGGTCCATTCTCTCGCAGGGTTTCTGCACTTTGCGCTTGCGCGTACATAGCCTAGGGTGCCTGGCCAGTCTGGCCTGGTTCTGGTTTTCTTCATACTCAGAATTCTGTATTGGTATGGGGTAATAATAATAGGTGCACAGATTCTCTGCAAATTGCACCCGTTTTCTTTTCACTTCAGTTTTTTTCACCGTCTCTTCGGTGTTTTCTTTTTTGGTTTTCTCAAATCTTTCTGTATTCCCTACGTTTTTACTTTTCTCAACAACTTTATACTCAGTAGTCTCAGTGTTTTCTGATTTTTCCGCATCCTGAGTTTTCTCATTCGATTTCGTTGTTATTTCTTTTGTCTTTCTCTTTTTGTTAAGGGAACATGTTCTTATGCTAAGTTTCTGCATTTGCAGCAGTGGCTTTTGCCAGTTTGCGCGAGTAAACACATTCTTAGCAAATGTGGCCCTTTTTTCCCTACTTTCTAATTCCCTATTTTCTTTATACTCAGTAGTCTGAGTTTTCTCACTAGTTTTTGTTGTTATTTCTATTATCTCTCTCTTTTTGTCAAAAAAACATGTTCTTTTTCTCGTTTTCTGCTTTTGCAGCAGTGGCTTTCCACAGTCTGCACATGTTAACTCATTCTTAGTAAATGTGGCTCTTTGTTCCCTATTGTATATGGTTTTAATTTTTCCACACACTTCTCTTACTTTCTGACATTCCTTTTCCTGGAAAACATTATTGTTGACAAAAATTAGTTTTAATTGCAGAATTATAGTTATAACTAATTTTCTACAAATATCTAACAGTGCAAATACCAGAGAAGAGCAGAGGTTATTTATGTGCAATGTGAATTCCCAAAAAAACTGGAAAAATGGACACAGCAATGCAATATATATATATATATATATATCAGCCTTCAGGAAAAAAACATGGGCAATACAACCATTTGTAAATAAATATGTGCTGCACAAATGTTATAAATGACCTCTGTTCGATACTGAATCTAATTATTTTGGAAGTAAGCAGTGCATACATTGGTTTGACCAAATAAAGTCTGGTTATATATATATATATTATTGTGGAAAGAGGGTACAATGGTCTTGCCTTTATATTGTGAAAAACATCCATTCCCTGTGTTTGATATTACTGTGGGCTATTTAGGGGTTTATTTGGAGTTGCAATAAAAGTGTTTCATGCAAAAGTAAGCAAACAATCCAAATGAGCTTTCCCTTTAGAATCCCTTTTACACCTGTGAACAGTGTATGTAACAAAAATTATCATTGAAAACGCTGTTTTGATGTCAAAAATTACCCCACTTGTAATTATAATTGACTCAGCAATAACTCATCATCATCATCATCATCATTTATTTATATAGCGCTGTCAAGATACGCAGTGCTTTATAACTCCCTAATTAATAATAATAACTGATACATTTTACCATATAATTGTTACATGGCATCATTATTTTAATGTCCCAGTGCACAAACAAGATTTGCTTTGCAGAATTGAAATCACTATTACAAGTCCTCCAAAGTATTTAGTATCCCGCCTGGCAGTTATAAAAACATTGGCCATTTGCACCTGAGTGCAGTGTATGTGACAAAACGACTTCATGTAAAAGTCATAATCTTTATGGCTAAATATACCTGTAAGTAGATCTACCCAAATATGTGCTATAAGCAATTACAATTTGTCCTGTAACAAGTCTCAAATGAAGAATTCTGTGCTGCAAAATGTGGATATTTGTTGGTATGTATGCAATATCTATTACCTTATATCATTATTCTAGTTTTAGAATCTGCACACAGATATATCCTATAAATATATATATGTATAAATATAGAAACTATTTCTTACCATTTTTATCTTTGATAAACAGTTCGTTATCTTGCGAAACATGATGTAAAATATGTTCTCAAAAATCTAAAAAAGTTTTTCTGTTGTTGACTAATCAAATATGCTTTTGGTTGGTTTGTTTGCTCTATATATATAGGTACAGACTACAAGTCATTTACCATTCATGTCACATGATCAGGTGTTCAGCTTTGTGACCTTATAAGGGCATTTTCTAACAGACCTCATGAAGAATTAATGAGATCATGTAACTTTCCCATTCATGTCACATGATCAGCTGTTCAACTTTGTGACCTCATAAAGAATAAATGAGATCGGGGTTACTACAGGTCATCTACCATTCTTGTCACATGATCAGCTTTGTGACCTCATAAAGTATAAATGAGATCGGGGTTACTACAGGTCATTTACCATTCTTGTGTCAGCTTTGTGACCTCATGAAGAATTAATGAGATCATGTGACCTCCCAATTCATGTCACATGATTAGCAGTTCAGCTTTGTGACTTCATGAAGAATTAATGAGATCATGTGACCTCCCCATTTATGTCACATAATCAGCTATTCATGTTTTTGTTTCATGTTTTTCTTGTTTCACATTGTTTTACCTTCTGTGATATATTTGGTTTGTTTTATGGTTTCATGTCTTGTGCCATATGTTAAAGGGATTGTTTACATCACATTAACTTTTAGTATGATGTATAGTGACATTCGGGTGGCGCGTCAAAAAAACAGACACCGGCGTCAAAAATGAGATGCCGGCGCAGTTTCCCAAAATTTTTGCCGTTTCGCAAATTTTGCGGGAAATTCTCAAATTTCGCGAAATGGCGCAAATTTGCCCATCACTACTAGAGATGATGCGGGTGGGCTGTGTACTGGTACAAAAACTAAAATTTGACAGGATGGCTTTATTTTACCTTAAAATAAAGAAAAACTATTCCAAATACCTAAACATGCCTTAAATAACTTTTACACAAGGTGCAATATTCAAAATATTTAACCACAATCAAAACAAGATAGGTCCTCATTAAATCAATAAGACTGTGATCAATAAGCTGGAAATCAGGAAGCCTAAGAGGCAAATTTACTAAAAAGGCGAAGTGACAAACACCAATTCACCAGAGTGACGTCATTTCAGTACTTCACCGTTTTATTAACGGTCGCTGGCATAACTTCGCTAGCAAAGGAGATAGACTGTAGTGGTACTTCGCTCCCTAACACCTGGTGAATTTTTGCTCTGGCGAATGGACGTAACTACGCAAATTCACTAAGATGCAGATTTTCCTAAAGTTGCCTCTTGAGCCAGACTTGCCTTCACCACCTCAGACCAGGCAAAGTGCAATAGAGTAAAAAGGAGTTCGTAAAAAATTGTTGAAAAATTTCCCAAAAAACGATAGCGTCTTTTCCTTTTTCAGGGTGATAGGCTGAAAAGGAGCATATATTTTTTTGGGGGATAACCGGCTTCACCCCTACATTTCCTAACATATGGCACATAAACTAACACTGGGCTCATGTGTTGGGCAAAATAACAACTTTATTTTATTGAGATTTCCTGGGCTTGTGTAGTGTAATTTATTTGCTGCAACATATACGTCCATTGAAATTTAACTTCCCCCCGTATTCAAATTAGGCAACGCTAGCACAACTTAGCTTGGCGCAGTAACGCTAGCGCAATATCACCAAAGTTCGGCGCCCTGGAGGCAATTTCAGATTTTAGTGAATTAGCATTGGCAAATTTTTTGGATGTTAGTGAATTTGCCTCTAAATGAATTTACATTATACACCATGCTAATAATATCCAGCTGAACCATGAAGCCAGTGGTGTGAAACATATGTCACTGTATAATATAAATCATTTAAATTTGACAGCTCGGGCCATTGTGTTGGCTAAAACTGATCCTAGGGCTGTGACCGCACTGTCCTAATGTCAAAAGTATAAATATACTGGATATATCTATTTACATGTACAGGTATGGGACCTGTTATCAAGAATGCTCAGGACCTGGGGCTTTCCTGATAACAGATCTTTCCGGATCTTCATACCTTACAGTAAATCTACTAGAAACCCATGTAAACATTACATAAACCCAACAGGCTGGTTTTGCCTCCAATAAGGATTAATTATATCTCAGTTGGGATCAAGTACAATGTACTGCTTTATTATTACAGAGAAAAAGGAAATTATTTTCAAAAATTTGGAGTATTCAAATAAAATGGAGTCAACCTTTCTGTAATTTGGAGCATTCTGGATAAGGGGTTTCTGGATAATGGATCCCAAACCTGTACCTGTTTGCCCATGGGTCTAATCTTCCTGTTGGTGCTGATATTTGGTGACAGATATATAGGTACAGATATGGGATCCATTATGCGGAAACCTGTTATCCAGAAAGCTCAGAATTACAGAGAGGCCATTACCCATAGACTCCATTTTAACCAAATAATCCAAATTTTTAAAAATGATTTCCTTTTTCTCTGTGATAATAAAACAGTAGCTTATACTTAATCCAAACTAAGATATAATTAATCCTTATTCAAAGCAAAACCAGCTTATTAGGTAATGTTTACATTATTTTCTGGTAGACATAAGGTCTGAAGATCCAAATTACGGAAAGATCCATTATCCAGACAGAACCCTAGGTCCTGATCATTCTGGATAACAGGTCCCATACCTGAATATGTAATTTCTCTGCTTCTTTGATGCATATTTTGATTTAGGTTTGTTTGTACTGGCTTATAGAAATTGGGTCATTGGTTTGTAATATATCATGTGTATGAGATGTGTGCCTAATATCTGCTGTTCATATACCTAGGGGGCTATTTACTAAAACTTGAGTTTATCTCACTAAAAAAATAATTAGACCAAACTCCTAAACCTGGATCCAATTAATTTACCAATAAAACAGCTCGAAAAAATCAGTACAACAAATAGGGTTGCCATCTGTCTGGTTTAGACCCGGACAGCCCGGTATTTTGAAGGGCAGGATTCCACATGATTGACATGCCGATGGGCCAATGGCCGATTGCTGCATTATAGCCCCACCCTCGATATCACTGCCCGCTGATATACATCACGGCCATGCCCTTATATGTCACAGCCAAGCCCTCACTGTATTATGACCCCAACCCCTGTCTGGTCTTTACTGGGGGAAAGGGTAGCAACCCTAGCAATAAAAAGTCATGACAAAATCGATTATCTATTCAAATTGTGTGACCTTTTATAATTGTCTCTCTGAAAAACTCAAATATATCAAATTGTCACTTTAAAATCTCAAATTTATCGGATTAATGAATGAAAAGCAGGGCAAACAATCCAAAACTATTGAGATCCTGAAGGGAAAAATCATGTTCCAATTGTTAAAGGGACCATCTGCCATTGACTTCTACATGATTAAGACAGGTTTTAGCTGGAGTATTTTTGGATTTTCCTTTAAAAACTCCGCTTTAAAAACTCAAACAGAAAAATTATTATTAAATAGGCCCCTTAGTTACATTTATAAATTATACATATGGACTGTTTCAAAAGAAATACTGACTCCCTGTTATTTAATATGATATTGAACCCACACCAATACACAATGGAACACTAATATTTCAAAAATGGAATTTGTGAGATTTGATTTTTTTCTACTTCAAATGAATTTAAAACCAACGTGAATGTTTATTAAAAAAATGAGAATATAAAAACCTCAATTGAATACAATCGTGAAGAGAATTTAAAAAAAGCTAAAAAACACAAAGAAAATTCTGTTTACCAGCTCAAAAACCTTCATAACCTTGAAACTCTTGATTGAAAAAAATAACTTGAATTTTGCCTAGGACAACACCCATTGACTTCTACATGAACTCGCAAGCTTTAAGCTGGCAAAGTTTCACATTCAAGTTTGTTGAGCTAAATAAATACCAAACATTTGAGTTTTTAAAAATAAAATGCAAATTTGTGAGTTTCTGTGCCAAAAATTTGAATCGTGACAAAAATTTAAATTTGAACATTGATAAATAACCCTCTTGATGAAAGGCGTCCAGTTTTAGCTAATGTATGGGGTGAGTATTCAAACCTTTCTGGGATGGATCATTATCACCCTAATGAAATGAGGTTAGGGGTGTCTCTGAGAGAACGCTTGGTGCTAAATAGATATACTCTAATTATATATTTAAAGGAGAACTCAAACCCCGAATTAAGAAAAGCCTCTAGTAGGCAGTGTATTCCCCCTCCCTGCTTCCTCTCGCATAGTTCAATAGGTCTGAGAATGTTTCTAAAAAATTTTCTTACCTAGACATAAGTCTATGTGGCACTTTCCTTATTGACTAATGATGTGTCCTGTATTCTCAAGCTTGGGTCTAGTAGGATAAAGTAATTTAAAGTCTTATGTATGCCCACATCTAGTAATCCATAGCAACCAATCAGATTTCAGACAGCTAACCAACATACGCAACCTGCTGATTGGTGCCGGTCTACTGATCAGTCCATTTAGGCTGTCAGTCCAAGTGATTGAAGCAACTCTGATGCCTCTTCAGTTCTTCGTCTTTCAGTAGATCATACGCTGGCCGATATGCTGAATTGGCAAATTCCATTTTCAAATCAACAAACCAATCAATATCTAGAATACATTGATATTTCTGGGCATTGTAGTTCCACGCTCCTAACGTGTAGCAAATATCATATGATTTTATTATCATGTATAGCCCTCTTCTGCTACTCTGTGCCTCTACTAGATGGGAGAGCAGGTACACTTTAATATGGCGTGCCTCCACCCAAGGTCAGGACAGGCTGAAAAGTAGTAATACACATACACAGTGGAACGGTTGATAGATTTATTTAAATTACAATGATCCTGCCAGCCAGGAGCAACTTCACTGAATAAATGCAGCTGATGATCTGTGGACTGCTGAGGGGAATCCCCACTTATGTGGCAGTTGCTGAGAAGGACTCCCTTTGGTTTTCCATGCCCTGAGAAGAGCACACTTTGCTTTTCAGAGCCCTGACAAGGATCCCCGTTCCTTCCGTCAATGTCAACACCCATAGAAACAACACTAACTTGAGGTACAGGAAGTAGGTGATTCCTATGACAGGCTTTTACTAGACGCTCTGGTCCCTTTATCTTGTACACAGGAATCCCAGGCAGCTTGCTCCCCACATCAAACAGTTCAAGTCTCCAACAGTCAGCCAGCTTATGCTTCACAGGCAATCCTAAATTCTTCAGTACCACTTTCACCGAGAAACAACTCTCTGTACTTGACTTTAAGATTAAACATTCTTTTGTTATTGGCATTCAGCTTGCTAACATTCTCTTCAGCTAAGCGGTAGGCAGTAGCCAAGCTTTCTCTCAAGCGGGAAACATACTGAAAGCGGTCCTGATGTCTCACTCCATCTGTAGATGCACAAAGCTGAATATCAAGGGGCAACCTTGGCTCCCTCCCAAACATCAAGAAGTATGGAGAGAAACCAATGCTATCATGCTGTGTACTGTTATTGGCATGCACCATAGCCTCCACATGCTTACTCCAGCTCCTTTTATCCTCCACTAGCAGAGTACCTGGCATATCCAACAATGTTCTATTAAATCTTTCAGACTGGGCATCTCCCTGAGGATGGTAGGGAGTAGTTCTGCTCTTTTCAATGTTCATCAGTTGCAAAAGCTCTTTAATGAGCCGGCTCTCAAAGTCTCTGCCTTAATCAGAATGTAGTCTATTTGGCTAACTATAGTGAATGAAAAATTTCTCCCATAGTACTTTGGCTACTGTAGAGACTTTTTGGTCTTTGGTGGGGAAAGCTTGAGCATACCTGGTAAAGTGATTTGTGACTACCAACACATTGCCGATGTCCCTTGAATCGCTTTCAATACAAAGAAAGTCCATACACACTAAGTCCATGGGCTCTGAACTCTTCCAGTGACCCATGGGGGCAGGGAGGACCGGAAGTGTCTTCCTTTGCAGACATCTTAGGCACTTTGTACAGTAACTAGTAACTGCATCTCTTATTCTAGGCCAGAAAAAGTGGTCTTGGACCAATCCATAAGTCTTCTCCACTCCAAGATGTCCATGGTGATCATGCAGACTCCTTAACAACATGTTCCTGAACTTATGGGGCAACACTAATTGCCACCTCCCAGGGTGATTATGATATTGTATCACCCGGTATAACAGTTCTTGTTCCACACAGAACTTCCACCACGCTGGAAAAATTCATACCCACCTAGAAAATTCTTCTTGAGCAAAGCAGGATTTCTGGCATTAACAGCTCTCTACAGGGGCCCTATCACAGGATTAGTGTTCTGGATTTGAACCATGTCCTTATGACTGATGAACTTGGAGTCTCCACCCACTAGGTCAACTGGATAACAGTACATAGGTGGTACACACTCCAGCCCTCCACCAACAGAATCCACAACTCTCAATCCAGAAAAAGCCACATTGTCATCCACTACAGCAGCTGTAGCACAGTAGGTCTTCATACCTGGACTAGGTATCTCCTCCCACTTCCCATCATCTTCCAGGGCAGGTAGGCCCGGTCGTCTAGAGAGGGCATCTCCTCCGATATTCTTAGGCCCAATATTCTTTGACAGTGCCGCTAACCACTGGTGTCCTGTGGCATCCAATTTAGCATTAGTCAAAATATATGTAAGAGTATTATTATCTGTTCTTACTTCAAACTCTACTCCATACAAGTAGTCATGCAACTTGTCTGCAAGGGCCCACTTGAGAGCAAGGAATTCCAGTTTATGTACAGGATAATTCTTTTCACTGGGGGTCAGACTCCTACTAATATAGGCCACTGGCCACAGCCCTTCTGGGTATTTCTGGTGAAGGACACTCCCAATCCTTCATAACTGGCATCAAGGTGGAAGATATATGGCCTATAAGGATCAGAAAAAGTCAATACAGGAGCTTCCTCCTCACAGGCTGAACCCCACCTATCACCAAAAGGGGTTTTAGCAGCTATTTTTCTCCCATCACCATGCACATTAGCAAGCCTCAGCAATTCATTTAAAGTGTGAGCGCCACTCTTGAATACCTCTCTGCAAACCACCTGTAGTAACCACAAAACCCGAGATCTCAGCTCACTGACATTTTGGGGCTTTGATCAGGTTGCCACCGCTTCTATCTTGGCGAGATCTGTTCCTATCCCTTCTCCAGAGACCACATGGTCTCCTCTTGCTTAATCACTTTCATCGGGTCAATAAAGCCTGTGTCTGTTTTATCCCTCAGGAGTATTTGCAAAGTGGAATACATGGGGAAAAAGGATGACATCCCCTGTTTGTTTTAGGTGTAGTTTGTCTACTTCCTCTGCTGCAATGACTTTTCGTAGACAAGAGTTGCTGCAGCATGTTCTCTAGCCGGAGTGTGAATTCAGACACATCCTCTGTAGACTTCTGCTTCATGTGTTTAATGTTAGCCACTAACTGGGCAGGGTCTTCATGCTTTCCATATGCAGACATGAGGATATCAATTATGTCCATAGCAGTGTAGTCTCTGTGACTGGCTTTAAAATTTGACACAATACTAGCTGATGGTGGATGTACATTACCATAATTTACTATCTCTTGGTTTGTTCTGAGCAAGCCTACTCATCTAACGCTTGTAAAGCAAATTCCTTCCTTAAATCCCTCCTCACTGGTAGGGACAGGTTCTATGCCTGAAAAGGTCTTTAGCTTTTAATAGTGGCTTAGCTGCAGACTCTGAGCCAATGCCTCTATCATTTGGGTTATTGCATCATTCAAGGAATGCTCTGTAATACTGGCATCCTTAACATCACTGGTCTCATTTACAGGTGGTTCTTGCTTTATTGTGTGGAGTACGGTACCGGGTAATGATGGCAGTGACCTCCTTTTTCTACCGGTATAGCTTGCAGGTGAACTGGGTGCTTCAACTTTACAAGCGGCAATGACAGCCTGTGGATACACCAGGGGGCATCCCACTGATAGATCATCCTGGGGGAACACGACATATGGCCCCCTCTCTGGGGGTGACACTATACCTTTACATTATAGTGATACAGGTAGCCTGCCAGCCAGGAGCAACTTCACTGAATAAATGCAGCTGATGATCTCTGAACAGCTGAGGGGAATCCCCACTTATGTGGCAGTTGCTTCAAAGTCCTGAGAAGGACTCCCTTTGTTTTTCTGTGCCCTCAGAAGAGCACACTTTGCTATTCAGAGCCCTGACAAGGACCCCCTTTCCTTCCACACCCTAAAGAGAGGAGGTTTTTTTTGCCACTGGGGGTCCCTACTAAGTTTCTCACACACAAACTCTGGGAGTATGTGTACTCTGCTGATTCTATCTCCCAGCAGCATTTCCTTTCTCCCAGCAGCACTTTCTCTCCCCCTCTTCCTTCCTGTCAGCTCACAGAGGGTGGGGCTCCTCCCCTGCTTGCACAGAAACCATACCGAGGAGAGACAAGGGTACACAGCTCTCCTACATTTGTATTAAGCCAACTTAAAACAATTACCCCCAACAACTGCCCAAGAAACCCATGTAAATGTCTGAGTTGCTTACTGCGTGTGACAAAACATAATTATTTTCATGGAATCAAACAATGGAAGGCCCATTTATCAAAGGTTGAATTTCGAATTCATGTGAGTTTTTTAAAATTCAAATAAATTCATAACATCTCCAAATGACTTAATGGACATCTGCCATTGACTTGTACATGAACTTGGCAGGTTTCAGGTGGCGAATATTGGAATTATGACTGTTTCCATGGTTGAAGTGTGATACATCTCACATTGGAATTTACATTCCAATAGGTGGATTAAAAATCAAATTTGAATGGACTATTTTACCCTTGACAAATCTACCTCTAAGTAATGGAGAGAGACACAATATATTGAGCTTTAATTGTTTTATTTAATTCTCAGACATGTATTAAACTTTTGGAGAGGCCCTCCATTCCATTATACTCCTTTATCAGTTTCTTCACTGCTTTCTGCAATTTCCTCTTCATTCTTCTCACTTACCATTTCACACATTAACATTATCTCTTCATCACTTTCCATTTCAATTATCAACATTTCTTTTCCACTTTTCTTGGTGTTTTCTGAGTATACTTTGTCATCAGTTTCTTCACTGCTTTCTGAGTTGACTTCATCCTCAGCTTCCTTAGTGGTTTCTCTGAAATCCTCTTCATGGTTCTCACTTTTTATTTGGCAGATATTCAGCATCATGCCTATTTGCATGGACATCTCATTAAAGGCACACACAATCCATCCAAATAGTGTCTTGTTTGTTTTCTCTTCAGTGTGTGTTTCTATCATAGTCTCGTCAGCATTTTCTTTTTCAGTTCTCCACTTTTCCTCTTCAATTTTCTTAATGTTTTCTAAGCAATCCTCATACTCATCATTCTCACTGCTTTCTGAGTTGATTTCCTCCTTAGTTTCCTCACTGCTTTCTGTGTTTCCCATGTGCTTTTTTTCATTTCTCCACTTTTCCTCTTCATCTTTCTTAATGTTTTCTAAGCAATCCTCATACTCATCGTTCTCACTGTTTTCTGAGTTGACTTCATCCTTAGTTTCCTCACTGCTTTCTGTGTTTTCTATCTGCTTTTTTTTCTCTTCAGTGTGTATTTCTATCACAGTCTCTTCCTCTTCACTCTTGTTAGTTTTTTCTGAGTATTCTTCGTACTCAGTTTCCTCACTGCTTTCTGGGTTGACTACATACTCATTTCTATGGATTCTTTCCTTCAATGTCAAGGTGATGTTATGATAGGAAGATCTCACGAATCTTCTTATTTGTTTTATCTTCCTCCATTTCCTCGTGGGGATATCACAATAGGTGGTCAGATTCTCTGCAAAACTCACCTGTTTTCTTTTCTCTTTAGTGCATTGTTCCTCATCCCGAGTTTTCTCACTAGTTTTTGTTGTACACAAATCCTCAGCAGTCCTTATACTGCTTTCTGAGTTGACTACATGCTCATTTCTACGGATCCTCTTCTTCAATGGCAAGGTGATCTTACGGTAGGTAGATCTCATGGATCTTCTTATTTTTTTTATCTTCCTCCATTTCCTCATGGGGATATCATAATAGGTGGTCAGATTCTCTGCAAAACTCACCTGTTTTCTAGATTTCTGCTTTTGGAGTAGTGGCTTTCCACAGTCTGCACTTGTAGACACATTTTTAGCAAATGTGACCGTTTTTTTCCTACTGTCTGTTTTTTTTATCTCTCCACACACGTCTGTGTGTTCTGCTGGACTTACCTTCAGACAGCTCTTAAACTTTTCTTGCGGATTATTATCATTGCTCGTGATGTTAGCTGATTTGTTCTATAAAAGAAGACAAGAATTAGTGTTAATTGCAATTGTAAATAATTTTCTACAAATAGAAGAATATTTGTGTGCAATGCAAATTTCCAAAAAATGGAAAGATGGACACAGCAATGCAATATATCAGCCTTCAGGAAAAAAACATGGGCAATACAACCATTTGCAAATAGTTATTTTGATGTCCCAGTGCACAATCAAGATTTCCTTTGCAGAATTGAAATCACTATTACAAGTCCTCCAAAGTATTTAGTATCCCGCCTGGCAGTTATAAAAACATTGGCCATTTGCACCTGAGTGCAGTGTATGTGACAAAACGACTTCATGTAAAAGTCATAATCTTTATGGCTAAATATACCTGTAAGTAGATCTACCCAAATATGTGCTATAAGCAATTACAATTTGTCCTGTAACAAGTCTCTAATGAAGAATTCTGTGCTGCAAAATGTGGATATTTGTTGGTATGTATCCAATATCTATCACCTTATATCATTATTCTAGTTTTAGAATCTGCACACAGATATATTCTATAAATATATATATGTATAAATATAGAAACTATTTCTTACCATTTTTCTCTTTGATAAACAGTTCGTTATCTTGCGAAACATGATGTAAAATGTCTTCTCAAAAATCGAAAAAAGTTTTTCTGTTTACAAGTAAACAGTTCTCTGGTTGACTAATCAAATATGGTTTTGGTTGGTTTGTTTGCTCTATATATATAGGTACAGACTACAAGTCATCTACAATTCATGTCACATGATCAGGTGTTGAGCTTTGTGACCTTATAAGGGCATTTTCTAACAGACCTCATGAAGAATTAATGAGATCATGTGACCTCCCCATTCATGTCACATGATCAGCTGTTCAACTTTGTGACCTCATAAAGAATAAATGAGATCGGGGTTACTACAGGTCATCTACCATTCTTGTCACATGATCAGCTTTGTGACCTCATAAAGTATAAATGTGATCGGGGTTACTACAGGTCATTTACCATTCTTGTGTCAGCTTTGTGACCTCATGAAGAATTAATGAGATCATGTGACCTCCCCATTCATGTCACATGATTAGCAGTTCAGCTTTGTGACTTCATGAAGAATTAATGAGATCATGTGACCTCCCCATTTATGTCACATGATCAGCTATTTATGTTTTTGTTTCATATTTTTCTTGTTTCACATTGTTAAAGGGATTGTTTACATCACATTAACTTTTAGTATGATGTATAGTGACATTCAGGCGGCGCATCAATAAAACAGACACCGGTGTCAAAAATGAGATGCCGGCGCAGTTTCCCAAATTTTTTGCCGATTCACGAATTTTGCAGGAAATTCGCAAATTTTTCGGCGAAGCGAAACGGCGCACATTTGCCCATCACTACTAGAGATGATGCGCGTGGGCTGTGTACTGGTACAAAAACTAAAATTTGCCAGGATGGCTTTATTTTACCTTTAAATAAAGAAAAACTATTTCTAATACATAAACATGCCTTAAATATCTTTTACACAAGGTGCAATATTCAGAATATTTAACCACAATCAAAACAAGATAGGTCCTCATTAAATCAATAAGACTGTGATCAATAAGCTGGAAATCAGGAAGCCTAAGAGGCAAATTTACTAAAAAGGCGAAGTGACAAACACCAATTCACCAGAGTGACGTCATTTCGGTACTTCACCGATTTATTAACGGTCGCTGGCATAACTTCGCTAGCAAAGGAGATAGACTGTAGTGGTCCTTGCTCCCTAACACCTGGTGAATTTTTGCTCTGGCGAATGGACGTAACTACGCAAATTCACTAAGATGCAGATTTTCCTGAAGTTGCCTCTTGAGCCAGACTTGCCTTCACCACCTCAGACCAGGCAAAGTGCAATAGAGTAAAAAGGAGTTGGTAACAAATTGTTGAAAAATTTCCAGAAAAACGATAGCGTCTTTTCCTTTTTCAGGGTGATAGGCTGAAAAGGATCATACATGTTTTTGGGGGATAACCAGCTTCACCCCTACATTTCCTAACATATGGCACATAAACTAACACTGGGCTCATGTGTTGGGCAAAATAACAACTTTATTTTATTGAGATTTCCTGGGCTTGTGTAGTGTAATTTATTTGCTGCAACATATACGTCCATTGAAATTTAACTTCCGCCCGTATTCAAATTAGGCAACGCTAGCACAACTTAGCTTGGCGTAGTAACGCTAGCGCAATTTCACCAAAGTTCGGCGCCCTGGACGCAATTTCAGATTTTAGTGAATTAGCATTGGCAAATTTTATGGATGTTAGTGAATTTGCCTCTAAATGAATTTACATTATACACCATGCTAATAATATTCATCTGAACCATGAAGCCAGTGGTGTGAAACATATGTCACTGTATAATATTGATCATTTACATTTGACAGCTCGGGCCATTGTGTTGGCTAAAACTGATCCTAGGGCTGTGACCGCACTGTCCTAATGTCAAAAGTATAAATATACTGGATATATCTATTTACATGTACAGGTATGGGACCTGTTATCAAGAATGCTCGGGACCTTGGGCTTTCCGGATAACAGATCTTTCTGGATCTTCATACCTTACAGTAAGTCTACTAGAAAATCAGTTGCCGACTCCATATGGGCCAAGTCAGCAGCTTATCAGCCTGATAGCCAGCACTTCATCTATGCCCATGTGCAGTTCAAGCTGCAGGTAGTTTTTGCATTACACTGCAAAGCAACACAAGTGTTAACTACTCCCAGTGAGCCAACCAAACAGTATAACAAACCTACAGTACATAGGCTACATATTCCCAGTTATCTACTCTCCAGAACTTGCACCTTGTTTAGAACACTTTAAAGCTAAATTTCTATTTCTTTCTTTGATGATCTGTTGCTTTCCAAACAGTGGCGGAACTACCTGGGGAACTACCTGCCAGGGCCCGCACCCCCTCAGGGCCCCCCAGCAGCCCGCATGCCACTGGAATTTGGGCCGAAAATCGCATACGGACGGGGGGCCGGTTTGCGTGTCATGCACCAGGGCCCGCCCCCCTCTAGTTACGTTACTGTTTCCAAAAAAAAGGAGCACACTCAGGGCAGTCCATTTACAGTAGCTCAAGCAAACTTAGCAACGCATGGGTTATCATATAGGTGTGCCATCAATTTGCTCCTGAATAGTTTCGGTAAGTTATTTCTTAATAAAGGCTTTGCGGTTTTAAAGTTTAATTTGCCTGGTGTTTTTTTTTTCTATGTATACTAGCAATATTTTTTTTACATTTTTTTTTGATGTTACTGGTCCTTTAATGTTTATAAAAGTGACTCAAATTTCCCAGTACTGATATTTGCAGGAAGACCTATGTGTAAAGTAGATAGGAATCTCATTCTTTGTGTGATTTTTCACTTGAAAATATGGGGCAATTTTTTCCTTGAGGCATTGTCTTAACAGAAACATTAGCAACATCAACCCTTAAGCAAGGTTCATTTCACTTGCTCTGGTGCATTGCCCTAAACACACAGAAACTGCAGTGTCAGCTGAATAATATCCTTTCAATATTAGCTCTTTCCACAAGACAGTTATGTGTTCCTGTTAGTGAGGAGAGAAATTTTTTGCTACGTTTTGCCACAAAAGAGATGCCCATAAGCTCCAAATTGTTGCACGGCAAAAAAAATGTATGGCCCCAAGACTTCAATGCAGTTGGCGAATTTTTCACCATTTTGCTAATTTTATGACAATCGAAACAGCTCAGATTCACCAATCACTCAAGACAGGACTTGGAGTAATATAAAGTGAATGTAGAAGTCCAATGTTCCTGAGGAAGCCCATGTTGGACCAAAACAGATAGAAGTGGGGTCCCTACAGTTATGCACTGTTGTACTCGCTACCCACATGTATCCTTCTGTTTCCTTTTTGTATTCTATGTATGCATCTAATATTATTATTGTTTCCCTAGTGTGGGAGAAAGGAGAGTACAACACGTATACACTATATGGAAATGGCTGTGAACCTAAAGGCTAAACATGTATAAAATAATGCAGCAGGACGTGTTGTTTTGCACATACTAACACAGGTAAACTCCCTCACCATCAGTTATAATGCTAAAGCAAGGAAAGAGCAAGGGAATAGTGATGTGTGGGTTGCCCTGAAACCCATGGGAACCTACAGGTTTACCGGGAAGTTTTGACTTGAAATGTGGGCAACCATTGTGTTTTAGTGTTGGTCAGACTGGGGAAGTACACTCCTTCTCTGCTCCTAGGGATTCCCTGACTTGGAACCAGACATGCACAAATGTAGTGTACAGAGTGAGAAACGAGAGGGTTGGGTGTGGGTCCTGCAATGGCAGTATTTTATGAGTTAGGATCAGGTGGGTTAAGTTTTTGCTCACCCCCACATCACTATAAGGGAAGTTAATGAGTGAATAAATCTAAATGCTCAGAAAGTTATGCACCA
The DNA here is from genome assembly GCA_038501925.1 of Xenopus petersii. Lineage (NCBI taxonomy): Eukaryota > Metazoa > Chordata > Amphibia > Anura > Pipidae > Xenopus > Xenopus petersii. The sequence continues at coordinate 8,525,080 of CM076675.1, read as the reverse complement.
GGGTTGGTAGAGTCTAATTGATAAAGAAATGAGAGTTATCCTGTAGAAAACATTTTATTTCCTATGGTTGATCAGTTTATTCCCTTTCCAACCCATATTTTTGTGTCGGTTTATTTAGCATAAACCGGAAATTTGTTACAGAGGTGAGAGCTCCAGTTTTATGTAGTTGTATAGTTGTTCTCAAAATAAGGGAATTGTCCTTGATATGACAACAAGCCTCCTGCGCTTTAAAGAAGAAGAAATAGACGTTGCTTTGAGTAATCCTAGATATGTAAAGATGCAAAATTGTGATGAAAGGGCCACGTTGAATTCAAATCAATATCAAGAAAATAAAAAACACGTAGGTTTCAAGAGAAAAGTATAAGTAATAGAATGCTTTTCTCTAGCAGAGGGGCAGCATTTGTGACAGAACAAAAGGAAGTGCCAATCAAACACAGCCAAACAATGGATAGAGACAGTCCCTGAATTACTATACCTGCCGTAGTCTACATAAAGCAATCCCAGCAGAGCAACGTCGCATTTTAAATGCCACTTTGCCTCAAAAAAGAACAATAACATCAAAATAACAAATGCTTTTATGTTGATGAAAAAAACGTCTAATACTGAGTAGAATTGGGAAGTGTTGGAATGAATAATGTTGGGGAAGTCACTTCTTCAGTCTCCGTAGAGAATTACGTAGGTTTCCTTCTAGTTGTGGGACTGAATCTGCTTTATTGAGTCCTGTCATGCATAATCGTTAAACAGAATGAGTCACATCCCAGCAAGAGAAATAAGCAATGCAGCTGATGGCCTTGAGGGGTGTATTGTTTGCACCGGTGGTTTCCAACCTTCTCTTGTGATGTCCTTATATGCTCATTATACTTAACACCAAGGCCTTCATCATTTAGAACTTCACAACTGAAATTACTAGTAAGGTTTCTGCGTATGCAAATTACATTTTTAGATGCAGGTATAGAATCTACTATCTGAACTCACGTGAGCATTTCTGGGTTCAGGCAAATGCCAGAGGGGATGCTGTAAGGTCTCATAGACAGTCGCTATTTAGTTGGCTGGTGGAGGACAATTTGAGCCTCTTTGTCCTTGGAATGCCTTTGTCCATTGTGCTTTCTTGGATCTCTCGGCAGATTAACAAGTTTGTGTGAAACTTTTCTTATTGATTAATGGTGTGTCCTGCATTCTCATGCTTGGGTCTAGTAGGATAAAGTACTTGAAAGTCTTATGTACTGTATGCCCACATCTAGTAATCCATAGTAACCAATCAGATTTCAGACAGCTAACCAACATACGCAACCTGCTGATTGGTGCCTTGTCTACTGATCAGTCTATTTAGGCTGTCAGTCCAAGTGATTGAACAGTAGCAACTCCGATGCCTCTTCAGTTCCTCAGCTTTCAGTAGATCGTATGCTGGTCGATATGCTAAATTGGCAGATTCCATTTTCAAATCTGCCTGATCAACAAACCAACCAATATCCAGAATACATTGATATTTGTGGACATTGTAGTTCCACACTCCGTACATGTACCAAATTTTAATGTTATGTATTAAGCCAACTTAAAACAATTGCCCCAGCAACTGCCCAAGAAACTCATGTAAATGCCTGTGTTATTTTTTATTTTCATTAAATCAAACATTGGGAGGCCCATTTATCAAAGGTCAAATTTTGAATTCATGTGAGTTTTTTAAAATTCTAATATATTCACAATTCAACTGGGGGGTCTCCAAATGACTCAATGGACATCTGCCATTGACTTTTACATGAACTTGGCAGGTTTTAGGTTGCGAATATTGGAATTAGGACTGTTTCCATGGTTGAGGATTGATAAATCTCACATTGGAATTTACATTTGAATAGGGGGATTAAAATTCGAATTCAAATTGACTATTCAACCCTTGATAAATCTGCCCCTAAGTAATGGAGAGAGACACAATGCATTGAGCTTTAATTGCTTTATTTAATTCTCAGACAGACAGATAAAAGTTGTAAAGAGGAAAACAATTCACACAAATAAGAATATAAAATTGCGAGAAGCTCATAATTGTCCCAGGCCTTCCAGTCCCTCATACCCATTTATCTCTGTACTTTAAAGAGTTTTCCTCATCTTTCTTGAGATTCGCCCAAAGTAGCTCAAATATCTGCTCAGCTTCTGCCCTTTTTAGTTACCCCTTATGTGTGTAACCAACACACTTCTCTTGTTATATTTTCTCCTACTTTGTGAGTTTTTACTCATTCTTTCATGAATTTCTCCCAAAGCAGCTCAAAAAGCTCCCTTTTTCATTTGAGTATCAGCAAATATTCATGAAGAAGCTTGTAATTGCCCGGTGCCCTCCAGTCCCTTCTCCTCCAATTCCAGTCACATAATAGATGCACAGATTATAGGCAACACGTTTCATTTTCTTTCTAGAGTGCTTATTGCTTTGTGTTCTCCTTTCTTTAGTTTCCCACCACGATGTGGGTTTTATTCCTCACTTTCTTGCTCATCTTTCTCTAGTTTCTTCTGAAGCAGTTACAAAAAAACTAGTAAAACATAGAGAGGATCCACACAGTAAAATATTTCCTCACTCAGATGAAGGCAGTCTTCTACCAAATAGACAAAACGAAATGAAGATTTATTGTGTCCGTCGCTTTACGTGTTTCTCTAATCTGAGTAATCTGTGCAAATGGCGTCTTGTTTGTTTTCTCTTCAGAAGTGTAATTCTATCACAATCTCTTCATCACTTTCTATTTCAGTTATATGCATTTCTTCTCCACTGTTCTTAGTTTTTTCTGAGTATACTTCATTCTCCATTTCCTCACTGATTTCTCTGATTTCTTCATTGTTTTTACTTTTTATTTGGCAGATATTCAGCATCATGCCTATTTGCTTGGACATCTCATGAAAGGCACACACAATCCATCCAAATAGTGTCTGGTTTGGTTTCTCTTCAGTGTGTGTTTCTATCATAGTCTCGTCAGCATTTTCCTTTTCAGTTCTCCACTTTTCCTCTTCACTTTTCTCAATGTTTTCTAAGCAATCCTCATACTCATCATTCTCACTGCTTTCTGAGTTGATTTCATCCTTAGTTTTCTCACTGCTTTCTGTGTTTTCCTTCTGCTTTTTTTCAGTTCTCCAGTTTTCCTCTTCACTTTTCTCAATGTTTTCTAAGCAATCCTTATACTCATCATTCTCACTGCTTTCCGAGTTGACTTTATCCTTAGTTTCCTCACTGCTTTCTATGTTTTGTGTGTGTGTTTCTACCACAGTCAATTCAGTGTTTTCTTTTTCAGTTCTCAACTTTTCCTTTTCACTTTTCTTAGTGTCTTCTGCAGGGCCGGAACTAGGGGTAGGCAGAGTAGGCATGTACCTATGGTGCAAAGCTGGGGGGTCGCCAGGCACATAACTGCTCCATAGCCCATCCCATGTCCGGTCCATTCTCTCGCAGGGTTTCTGCACTTTGCGCTTGCGCGTACATAGCCTAGGGTGCCTGGCCAGTCTGGCCCGGTTCTGGTTTTCTTCATACTCAGAATTCTGTATTGGTATGGGGTAATAATAATAGGTGCACAGATCCTCTGCAAATTGCACCCGTTTTCTTTTCGCTTCAGTTTTTTTCACCGTCTCTTCGGTGTTTTCTTTTCTGTTTTTCTCAAATCTTTCTGTATTCCCTACGTTTTTACTTTTCTCAACAACTTTATACTCAGTAGTCTCAGTGCTTTCTGATTTTTCCGCATCCTGAGTTTTCTCATTCGATTTCGTTATTTCTTTTGTCTTTCTCTTTTTGTTAAGGGAACATGTTCTTATGCTAAGTTTCTGCATTTGCAGCAGTGGCTTTTGCCAGTTTGCGCGAGTAAACACATTCTTAGCAAATGTGGCCCTTTTTTCCCTACTTTCTAATTCCCTATTTTCTTTATACTCAGTAGTCTGAGTTTTCTCACTAGTTTTTGTTGTTATTTCTATTATCTCTCTCTTTTTGTCAAAAAACCATGTTCTTTTTCTCGTTTTCTGCTTTTGCAGCAGTGGCTTTCCACAGTCTGCACATGTTAACTCATTCTTAGTAAATGTGGCTCTTTGTTCCCTATTGTATATGGTTTTAATTTTTCCACACACTTCTCTTACTTTCTGACATTCCTTTTCCTGGAAAACATTATTGTTGACAAAAATTAGTGTTAATTGCAGAATTATAGTTATAACTAATTTTCTACAAATATCTAACAGTGCAAATACCAGAGAAGAGCAGAGATTATTTATGTGCAATGTGAATTCCCAAAAAAATGGAAAAATGGACACAGCAATGCAATATATATATATATATATATATATATATATATATATATATATCAGCCTTCAGGAAAAAAACATGGGCAATACAACCATTTGTAAATAAATATGTGCTGCACAAATGTTATAAATGACCTCTGTTCAATACTGAATCTAATTATTTTGGAAGTAAGCAGTGCATACATTGGTTTGACCAAATAAAGTCTGGTTATATATATATATACATATATCCTTGTGGAAAGAGGGTACAATGATCTTGCCTTTATATTGTGAAAAACACCCATCCCTTGTGTTTGATATTACTGTCGGCTATTTAGGGGTTTATTTGGAGTTGCAATAAAAGTGTTTCATGCAAAAGTAAGCAAACAATCCAAATGAGCTTTCCCTTTAGAATCCCTTTTACACCTGTGAACAGTGTATGTAACAAAAATTATCATTGAAAACGCTGTTTTGATGTCAAAAATTCCCCCACTTGTAATTATAATTGACTCAGCAATAACTCATCATCATCATTTATTTATATAGCGCTGTCAAGATACGCAGTGCTTTATAACTCCCTAATTAATAATAATAACTGATACATTTTACCATATAATTATTACATGGCATCATTATTTTAATGTCCCAGTGCACAAACAAGATTTGCTTTGCAGAATTGAAATCACTATTACAAGTCCTCCAAAGTATTTAGTATCCCGCCTGGCAGTTATAAAAACATTGGCCATTTGCACCTGAGTGCAGTGTATGTGACAAAACGACTTCATGTAAAAGTCATAATCTTTATGGCTAAATATACCTGTAAGTAGATCTACCCAAATATGTGCTATAAGCAATTACAATTTGTCCTACAATAGTCTCAAATGAAGAATTCTGTGCTGCAAAATGTGGATATTTGTTGGTATGTATGCAATATCTATCACTTTATATCATTATTCTAGTTTTAGAATCTGCACACAGATATATTCTATAAATATATATATGTATAAATATAGAAACTATTTCTTACCATTTTTATCTTTGATAAACAGTTCGTTATCTTGCGAAACATGATGTAAAATATGTTCTCAAAAATCCAAAAAAGTTTTTCTGTTTACAAGTAAACAGTTCTCTGGTTGACTAATCAAATATGGTTTTGGTTGGTTGTTTGCTCTATATATATAGGTACAGACTACAAGTCATCTACCATTCATGTCACATGATCAGGTGTTGAGCTTTGTGACCTTATAAGGGCATTTTCTAACAGACCTCATGAAGAATTAATGAGATCATGTGACCTCCCCATTCATGTCACATGATCAGCTGTGACCTCATAAAGAATAAATGAGATCGGGGTTACTACAGGTCATCTACCATTCTTGCCACATGATCAGCTTTGTGACCTCATAAAGTATAAATAAGATCAGGGTTACTACAGGTCATTTACCATTCTTGTGTCAGCTTTGTGACCTCATGAAGAATTAATGAGATCATGTGACCTCCCCATTCATGTCACATGATTAGCAGTTCAGCTTTGTGACTTCATGAAGAATTAACGAGATCATGTGACCTCCCCATTTATGTCACATGATCAGATATTTATGTTTTTGTTTCATGTTTTTCTTGTTTCACATTGTTAAAGGGATTGTTTACATCACATTAACTTTTAGTATGATGTATAGTGACATTCAGGCGGCGCATCAAAAAAAACAGACACCGGTGTCAAAAATGAAATGCCGGAGCAGTTTCGCAAATTTTTTGCCGATTCACGAATTTTGCGGAAAATTCGCAAATTTTTCTGCGAAGCGAAATGGCGCCCATTTGCCCATCACTACTACAGATGATGGGCGTGGGCTGTGTACTGGTACAAGAACTAAAATTTGCCCGGATGGCTTTATTTTACCTTTAAATAAAGAAAAACTATTCCTAATACATAAACATGCCTTAAATATCTTTTATACAAGGTGCAATATTCAGAATATTTAACCACAATCAAAACAAGATAGGTCCTCATTAAATCAATAACACTGTGATCAATAAGCTGGAAATCAGGAAGCCTAAGAGGCAAATTTACTAAAAAGGTGAAGTGACAAACACCAATTCACCAGAGTGACGTCATTTCGGTACTTCACCGATTTATTAACGGTCGCTGGCATAACTTCGCTAGCAAAGGCGATGGACTCTAGTGGTACTTCGCTCCCTAATACCTGGTGAATTTTTGCTCTGGCGAATGGACGTAACTACGCAAATTCACTAAGATGCAGATTTTCCTGAAGTTGCCTCTTGAGCCAGACTTGCCTTCACCACCTCAGACCAGGCAAACTGCAATAGAGTAAAAATGAGTTCGTAAAAAATTGTTGAAAAATTTCCCAAAAAACGATAGCGTCTTTTCCTTTTTCAGTTGTTTTTCAGTGTAACAACTTTATTTTATTGAGATTTCCTGGGCTTGTGTAGTGTAATTTATTTGCTGCAACATATACGTCCATTGAAATTTAACTTCCCCCCGTATTCAAATTAGGCAACGCTAGCACAACTTAGCTTGGCGCAGTAATGCTAGCGCAATATCACCAAAGTTCGGTGCCCTGGACGCAATTTCAGATTTTAGTGAATTATCATTGGCGAATTATTTGGATGTTAGTGAATTTGCCTCTAAATGAATTTACATTATACACCATGCTAATAATATTCATCTGAACCATGAAGCCTGTGGTGTGAAACATATGTCACTGTATAATATTGATCATTTACATTTGACAGCTCGGGCCATTGTGTTGGCTAAAACTGATCCTAGGGCTGTGACCGCACTGTCCTAATGTCAAAAGTATAAATATACTGGATATATCTATTTACATGTAGGGCTTTCCTGATAACAGATCTTTCTGGATCTTCATACCCAGGCCCGGACTGGCCATCTGTGAGATCGGGCAATTGCCCGTTGGGCTGCCCTCTTCCTAAAATAAATGGGCCGCTGGGACCTTTCCATTATACAAATAGAGATAAAGAAGACTGATGTAATGTGACAACATGTAAAAAGAATTCGGAACATCAGTACTGACTTGAGCCTGTGCAGCAGGAATCGTATGTGTGTAGGAGCCGATTGCAGACTGAGAAGAATTCCCTCCCCCTTCCTGGGTCCTGAACTGCTGCACATTTACATAATCACTACGCAGTCAGCCCAGCCAATGCTTTCTATAGGTCAGTTGTCTTACTCACTGACCTATAGGAGATGATACAATAGGCGCGCCTCCCTATTTGAGAGCCTGCAGCCAACATCGGGACTGGTGCTGTGTGACCATACACTGATCGATTAACCCTCTCAGCCTGGATCTGCACAACGAGGGATCAGTAAAGCAGCTGAGCATAGCAGGCAGGTTGAAGACTGACAAAACTGTAAGAACTTTTACCTGTAATTGGCAGCAAGGGGAAAATGCTCATAATAGGAGATGTCTGCCTGATTTTTTATAATATAACTCTGTCATTAAAATAGAAAGAAATGTACAAGCGTCCATTGAATTGCCCTCATTTTAATAGAATAGTTACCTAATTCAGCACATGCTAGCAGTGATTGTGTACATCATCCTGTTAAATGTGGTAGAACTACAGCTCTCAGATTTTGCGGGTATTCTAGCCTCTAATTCATTATTTAATCATTCTGCTTCCAACCACAATGAATTATCTGTAAAACCATTCGGAGGAACTGGAATATCGGTTAATGTTGGCCACCCATAATTAGAGAGTTGTAGTTCAACCATATAAGGTATACCTTATTACTTCCTCATTAGGTATGATGTGTTGGTCAGACGCAGCCAGAGGGTCTTTAGGGAGAGTGTATTGCCTGCCGATAGAGATTTTTAGTTATTTTGACTTCACTGTAATCGTTGTTGAATTTCAAGTCGCAGCATTTTATAGCAGCATCCAGTAGCGTAACTAGAGGGGGACGGTCCCTGGTGCGTGACGTGCAGCCGGGCCCCTCCCACCTCCGTACCACCCGCATTTTCAGTGGCGCGCGGGCTGCCGGGGGGCCCTAAGAGGGTGCGGGCCCAGGCCCACTCACACCCCTTGCTCCCTCGGTAGATCCGCCACTGGCAGCATCTGAGGACCTGATGCTGTATAGCTAATCTATTTACTGCACTTGATAGGCCACTTTTCAAAGAATGTTTACAATAATGTCTTCTGTTTATATAGCCACTTATGCAGGGTGTTGATAAAGGCTTAATGGTTCAAAGGATGCAGCAGGTAATTACCATACTATTACTCATAATGCCTGTTATTTTAGGTGGTTTCAAACTCTTTTTTTTTTTTGGTGAACTTATGCTTTATGGTGACCTTGTTATATTCAGAGAAATTCCACTGTGACTGTGGGATAGCAGGAATAGTAGGGAGGGGAGAGATGGTGTCTATAGTAACAGTGGATAATAGTCTCTGGGAAGGGAGTGTGACTGTGGGATAGCAGGTATAGTAGGGAGAGATGGTGTCTATAGTAACAGTGGGATAATAGTCTCTGGGAAGGGAGTGTGACTGTGGGATAGCAGGTATAGTAGGGAGAGATGGTGTCTATAGTAACAGTGGATAATAGTCTCTGGGAAGGGAGTGTGACTGTGGGATAGCAGGTATAGTAGGGAGAGATGGTGCCTATAGTAACAGATACCAAATAATAAGGATATTAGAAGGGGTTCTGGACCATATAAAGACACAAGGCTGCAGAATATTTAACATATTTTACATGAATTACACAAGCGAGAAAGACAGCTCTTTATGCACATAATTCTTTGCAGTTTTATCCCAATAAATGAGTGGATGTGTACAAGATGATCATACATTTACATGTGGGCTGCTTTGATGTTTTTGCCCGGGCTGCTTTTTACTCCCAGTCCGGCCCTGTTCATACCTTACAGTAAATCTACTAGAAACTCATGTAAACATTACATAAACCCAACAGGCTGGTTTTGCCTCCAATAAGGATTAATTATATCTTAGTTGGGATCAAGTACAATGTACTCTTTTATTATTACAGAGAAAAAGGAAATTATTTTCAAAAATTTGGAGTATTCAAATAAAATGGAGTCAACCTTTCTGTAATTTAGAGCATTCTGGATAAGGGGTTTCTGGATAATGGATCCCATACCTGTACCTGTTTGCCCATGGGTCTAATCTTCCTGTTGGTGCTGATATTTGGTGACAGATATATAGGTACAGATATGGGATCCATTATCCGGAAACCTGTTATCCAGAAAGCTCAGAATTACAGAGAGGCCATTACCCATAGACTCCATTTTAACCAAATAATCCAAATTTTTAAAAAAGATTTCCTTTTTCACTGTGATAATAAAACAGTAGATTATACTTAATCCAAACTAAGATATAATTAATCCTTAATCAAAGCAAAACCAGCTTATTAGGTAATGTTTACATTATTTTCTGGTAGACATAAGGTCTGAAGATCCAAATTACGGAAAGATCCATTATCCAGACAGAACCCTAGGTCCTGATCATTCTGGATAACAGGTCCCATACCTGAATATGTAATTTCTCTGCTTCTTTGATGCATATTTTGATTTAGGTTTGTTTGTACTGGCTTATAGAAATTGGGTCATTGGTTTGTAATATATCATGTGTATGAGATGTGTGCCTAATATCTGCTGTTCATATACCTAGGGGGCTATTTACTAAAACTTGAGTTTATCTCACTAAAAAAATAATTAGACCAAACTCCTAAACCTGGATCCAATTAATTTACCAATAAAACAGCTCGAAAAAATCAGTACAACAAATAGGGTTGCCATCTGTCTGGTTTAGACCCGGACAGCCCGGTATTTTGAAGGGCAGGATTCCACATGATTGACATGCCGATGGGCCAATGGCCGATTGCTGCATCATAGCCCCACCCTCGATATCACTGCCCGCTGATATACATCACGGCCATGCCCTTATATGTCACAGCCAAGCCCTCACTGTATTATGACCCCAACCCCTGTCTGGTCTTTACTGGGGGAAAGGGTAGCAACCCTAGCAATAAAAAGTCATGACAAAATCGATTATCTATTCAAATTGTGTGACCTTTTATAATTGTCTCTCTGAAAAACTCAAATATATCAAATTGTCACTTTAAAATCTCAAATTTATCGGATTAATGAATGAAAAGCAGGGCAAACAATCCAAAACTATTAAGATCCTGAAGGGAAAAATCATGTTCCAATTGTTAAAGGGACCATCTGCCATTGACTTCTACATGATTAAGACAGGTTTTAGCTGGAGTATTTTTGGATTTTCCTTTAAAAACTCCGCTTTAAAAACTCAAACAGAAAAATTATTATTAAATAGGCCCCTTAGTTACATTTATAAATTATACATATGGACTGTTTCAAAAGAAATACTGGCTCCCTGTTAATTTAATATGATATTGAACCCACACCAATACACAATGGAACACTAATATTTCAAAAATGGAATTTGTGAGATTTGATTTTTTTCTACTTCAAATGAATTTAAAACCAACGTGAATGTTTATTAAAAAAATGAGAATATAAAAACCTCAATTGAATACAATCGTGAAGAGAATTAAAAAAAAGCTAAAAAACACAAAGAAAATTCTGTTTACCAGCTCAAAAACCTTCATAACCTTGAAACTCTTGATTGAAAAAAATAACTTGAATTTTGCCTAGGACAACACCCATTGACTTCTACATGAACTCGCAAGCTTTAAGCTGGCAAAGTTTCACATTCAAGTTTGTTGAGCTAAATAAATACCAAACATTTGAGTTTTTAAAAATAAAATGCAAATTTGTGAGTTTCTGTGCCAAAAATTTGAATCGTGACAAATTTAAATTTGAACATTGATAAATAACCCTCTTGATGAAAGGCGTCCAGTTTTAGCTAATGTATGGGGTGAGTATTCAAACCTTTCTGGGATGGATCATTATCACCCTAATGAAATGAGGTTAGGGGTGTCTCTGAGAGAACGCTTGGTGCTAAATAGATATACTCTAATTATACATTTAAAGGAGAACTCAAACCCCGAATTAAGAAAAGCCTCTAGTAGGCAGTGTATTCCCCCTCCCTGCTTCCTCTCGCATAGTTCAATAGGTCTGAGAATGTCTCTAAAAAATTTTCTTACCTAGACATAAGTCTATGTGGCACTTTCCTTATTGACTAATGGTGTGTCCTGTATTCTCAAGCTTGGGTCTAGTAGGATAAAGTAATTTAAAGTCTTATGTATGCCCACATCTAGTAATCCATAGCAACCAATCAGATTTCAGACAGCTAACCAACATACGCAACCTGCTGATTGGTGCCGGTCTACTGATCAGTCCATTTAGGCTGTCAGTCCAAGTGATTGAAGCAACTCTGATGCCTCTTCAGTTCTTCATCTTTCAGTAGATCATACGCTGGCCGATATGCTGAATTGGCAAATTCCATTTTCAAATCAACAAACCAATCAATATCTAGAATACATTGATATTTCTGGGCATTGTAGTTCCACCCTCCTTACGTGTAGCAAATATCATATGATTTTATTATCATGTATAGCCCTCTTCTGCTACTCTGTGCCTCTACTAGATGGGAGAGCAGGTACACTTTAATATGACGTGCCTCCACCCAAGGTCAGGACAGGCTGAAAAGTAGTAATACACATACACAGTGGAACGGTTGATAGATTTAATTAAATTACAATGATCCTGCCAGCCAGGAGCAACTTCACTGAATAAATGCAGCTGATGATCTGTGGACTGCTGAGGGGAATCCCCACTTATGTGGCAGTTGCTGAGAAGGACTCCCTTTGGTTTTCCATGCCCTGAGAAGACCACACTTTGCTTTTCAGAGCCCTGACAAGGATCCCCGTTCCTTCCGTCAATGTCAACACCCATAGAAACAACACTAACTTGAGGTACAGGAAGTAGGTGATTCCTATGACAGGCTTTTACTAGACGCTCTGGTCCCTTTATCTTGTACACAGGAATCCCAGGCAGCTTGCTCCCCACATCAAACAGTTCAAGTCTCCAACAGTCAGCCAGCTTATGCTTCACAGGCAATCCTAAATTCTTCAGTAACACTTTCACCGAGAAACAACTCTCTGTACTTGACTTTAAGATCAAACATTCTTTTGTTATTGGCATTCAGCTTGCTAACATTCTCTTCAGCTAAGCGGTAGGCAGTAGCCAAGCTTTCTCTCAAGCGGGAAACATACTGAAAGCGGTCCTGATGTCTCACTCCATCTGTAGATGCACAAAGCTGAATATCAAGGGGCAACCTTGGCTCCCTCCCAAACATCAAGAAGTATGGAGAGAAACCAATGCTATCATGCTGTGTACTGTTATTGGCATGCACCATAGCCTCCACATGCTTACTCCAGCTCCTTTTATCCTCCACTAGCAGAGTACCTGGCATATCCAACAATGTTCTATTAAATCTTTCAGGCTGGGCATCTCCCTGAGGATGGTAGGGAGTAGTTCTGCTCTTTTCAATGTTCATCAGTTGCAAAAGCTCTTTAATGAGCCCGCTCTCAAAGTCTCTGCCTTAATCAGAATGTAGTCTATTTGGCTAACTATAGTGAATGAAAAATTTCTCCCATAGTACTTTGGCTACTGTAGAGACTTTTTGGTCTTTGGTGGGGAAAGCTTGAGCATACCTGGTAAAGTGATTTGTGACTACCAACACATTGCCGATGTCCCTTGAATCGCTTTCAATACAAAGAAAGTCCATACACACTAAGTCCATGGGCTCTGAACTCTTCCAGTGACCCATGGGGGCAGGGAGGACCGGAAGTGTCTTCCTTTGCAGACATCTTAGGCACTTTGTACAGTAACTAGTAACTGCATCTCTTATTCTAGGCCAGAAAAAGTGGTCTTGGACCAATCCATAAGTCTTCTCCACTCCAAGATGTCCATGGTGATCATGCAGACTCCTTAACAACATGTTCCTGAACTTATGGGGCAACACTAATTGCCACCTCCCAGGGTGATTATGATATTGTATCACCCGGTATAACAGTTCTTGTTCCACACAGAACTTCCACCACGCTGGAAAAATTCATACCCACCTAGCAAATTCTTCTTGAGCAAAGCAGGATTTCTGGCATTAACAGCTCTCTACAGGGGCCCTATCACAGGATTAGTGTTCTGGATTTGAACCATGTCCTTATGACTGATGAACTTGGAGTCTCCACCCACTAGGTCAACTGGATAACAGTACATAGGTGGTACACACTCCAGCCCTCCACCAACAGAATCCACAACTCTCAATCCAGAAAAAGCCACATTGTCATCCACTACAGCAGCTGTAGCACAGTAGGTCTTCATACCTGGACTAGGTATCTCCTCCCACTTCCCATCATCTTCCAGGGCAGGTAGGCCCGGTCGTCTAGAGAGGGCATCTCCTCCGATATTCTTAGGCCCAATATTCTTTGACAGTGCCGCTAACCACTGGTGTCCTGTGGCATCCAATTTAGCAGTAGTCAAAATATATGTAAGAGTATTATTATCTGTTCTTACTTCAAACTCTACTCCATACAAGTAGTCATGCAACTTGTCTGCAAGGGTCCACTTGAGAGCAAGGAATTCCAGTTTATGTACAGGATAATTCTTTTCACTGGGGGTCAGACTCCTACTAATATAGGCCACTGGCCACAGCCCTTCTGGGTATTTCTGGTGAAGGACACCTCCCAATCCTTCATAACTGGCATCAAGGTGGAGGATATATGGCCTATAAGGATCAGAAAAAGTCAATAAAGGAGCTTCCTCCTCACAGGCTGAACCCCACCTATCACCAAAAGGGGTTTTAGCAGCTCTTTTTCTCCCATCACCATGCACATTAGCAAGCCTCAGCAATTCATTTAAAGTGTGAGCCACTCTTGAATACCTCTCTGCAAACCACCTGTAGTAACCACAAAACCCGAGATCTCAGCTCACTGACATTTTGGGGCTTTGATCAGGTTGCCACCGCTTCTATCTTGGTGAGATCTGTTCCTATCCCTTCTCCAGAGACCACATGGTCTCCTCTTGCTTAATCACTTTCATCGGGTCAATAAAGCCTGTGTCTGTTTTATCCCTCAGGAGTATTTGCAAAGTGGAATACATGGGGAAAAAGGATGACATCCCCTGTTTGTTTTAGGTGTAGTTTGTCTACTTCCTCTGCTGCAATGACTTTTCGTAGACAAGAGTTGCTGCAGCATGTTCTCTAGCCGGAGTGTGAATTCAGACACATCCTCTGTAGGCTTCTGCTTCATGTGTTTAATGTTAGCCACTAACTGGGCAGGGTCTTCATGCTTTCCATATGCAGACATGAGGATATCAATTATGTCCATAGCAGTGTAGTCTCTGTGACTGGCTTTAAAATTTGACACAATACTAGCTGATGGTGGATGTACATTACCATAATTTACTGTCTCTTGGTTTGTTCTGAGCAAGCCTACTCTTCTAACGCTTGTAAAGCAAATTCCTTCCTTAAATCCCTCCTCACTGGTAGGGACAGGTTCTATGCCTGAAAAGGTCTTTAGCTTTTTATAGTGGCTTCGCTGCAGACTCTGAGCCAATGCCTCTATCATTTGGGTTATTGCATCATTCAAGGAATGCTCTGTAATACCGGCATCCTTAACATCACTGGTCTCAGTTACAGGTGGTTCTTGCTTTATTGTGTGCAGTACGGTACCGGTTAATGATGGCAGTGACCTCCTTTTTCTACCGGTATAGCTTGCAGGTGAACTGGGTGCTTCAACTTTACAAGCGGCAATGACAGCCTGTGGATACACCAGGGGGCATCCCACTGATAGATCATCCTGGGGGAACACGACATATGGCCCCCTCTCTGGGGGTGACACTATACCTTTAAATTACAGTGATACAGGTAGCCTGCCAGCCAGGAGCAACTTCACTGAATAAATGCAGCTGATGATCTCTGAACAGCTATGGGGAATCCCCACTTATGTGGCAGTTGCTTCAAAGTCCTGAGAAGGACTCCCTTTGTTTTTCTGTGCCCTGAGAAGAGCACGCTTTGCTCTTCAGAGCCCTGACAAGGACCCCCTTTCCTTCCACACCCTAAAGAGAGGAGGTTTTTTTGCCACTGGGGGTCCCTACTAAGTTTCCCACACACAAACTCTGGGAGTATGTGTACTCTGCTGATTCTATCTCCCAGCAGCATTTCCTTTCTCCCAGCAGCATTTCTTTTCTCCCAGCAGCACTTTCTCTCCCCCTCTTCCTTCCTGTCAGCTCACAGAGGGTGGGGCTCCTCCCCTGCTTGCACAGAAACCATACAGAGGAGAGACAAGGGTACACAGCTCTCCTACATTTGTATTAAGCCAACTTAAAACAATTACCCCCAACAACTGCCCAAGAAACCCATGTAAATGTCTGAGTTGCTTACTGCGCGTGACAAAACATAATTATTTTTTAATGGAATCAAACAATGGAAGGCCCATTTATCAAAGGTTGAATTTCGAATTCATGTGAGTTTTTTAAAATTCAAATAAATTCATACCATCTCCAAATGACTTAATGGACATCTGCCATTGACTTGTACATGAACTTGGCAGGTTTCAGGTGGCGAATATTGGAATTAGGACTTTTTCCATGGTTGAAGTGTGATACATCTCACATTGGAATTTACATTCCAATAGGTGGATTAAAAATCAAATTTGAATGGACTATTTTACCCTTGACAAATCTACCTCTAAGTAATGGAGAGAGACACAATGTATTGAGCTTTAATTGTTTTATTTAATTCTCAGACATGTATTAAACTTTTGGAGAGGCCCTCCATTCCATTATACTCATTTATCAGTTTCTTCACTGCTTTCTGCAATTTCCTCTTCATTCTTCTCACTTTCCATTTCACACATTATCATCATCTCTTCATCACTTTCCATTTCAATTATCAACATTTCTTTTCCACTTTTCTTGGTGTTTTCTGAGTATACTTCATCATCAGTTTCCTCACTGCTTTCTGAGTTGACTTCATCCTCAGCTTCCTTACTGGTTTCTCTGAAATCCTCTTCATGGTTCTCACTTTTTATTTGGCAGATATTCAGCTTCATGCCTATTTGCTTGGACATCTCATGAAAGGCACACACAATCCATCCAAATAGTGTCTGGTTTGTTTTCTCTTCAGTGTGTGTTTCTATCATAGTCTCGTCAGCATTTTCTTTTTCAGTTCTCCACTTTTCCTCTTCAATTTTCTTAATGTTTTCTAAGCAATCCTCATACTCATCATTCTCACTGCTTTCTGAGTTGATTTCCTCCTTAGTTTCCTCACTGCTTTCTGTGTTTCCCATGTGCTTTTTTTCATTTCTCCACTTTTCCTCTTCACTTTTCTTAATGTTTTCTAAGCAATCCTCGTACTCATCATTCTCACTGCTTTCTGAGTTGACTTCATCCTTAGTTTCCTCACTGCTTTCTGTGTTTTCTATCTGCTTTTTTTTCTCTTCAGTGTGTATTTCTATCACAGTCTCTTCCTCTTCACTCTTGTTAGTTTTTTCTGAGTATTCTTCATACTCAGTTTCCTCGCTGCTTTCTGGGTTGACTACATACTCATTTCTATGGATTCTTTCCTTCAATGTCAAGGTGATCTTATGATAGGAAGATCTCACGAATCTTCTTATTTGTTTTATCTTCCTCCATTTCCTCATGGGGATATCACAATAGGTGGTCAGATTCTCTGCAAAACTCACCTGTTTTCTTTTCTCTTTAGTGCATTGTTCCTCATCCCGAGTTTTCTCACTAGTTTTTGTTGTACACAAATCCTCAGCAGTCCTTATACTGCTTTCTGAGTTGACTACATGCTCATTTCTACGGATCCTCTTCTTCAATGGCAAGGTGATCTTACGGTAGGTAGATCTCATGGATCTTCTTATTTTTTTTATCTTCCTCCATTTCCTCATGGGGATATCATAATAGGTGGTCAGATTCTCTGCAAAACTCACCTGTTTTCTAGGTTTCTGCTTTTGGAGTAGTGGCTTTCCACAGTCTGCACTTGTAGACACATTTTTAGCAAATGTGACCGTTTTTTTCCTACTGTCTGTTTTTTTTATCTCTCCACACACATCTGTGTGTTCTGCTGGACTTACCTTCAGACAGCTCTTTAACTTTTCTTGGGGATTGTTATCGTTGCTCGTGATGTCAGCTGATTTGTTCTATAAAAGAAGACAAGAATTAGTGTTAATTGCAGAATTATAGTTATAAATAATTTTCTACAAATATCTAACAGTGCAAATACCAGAGAAGAGCAGAGAATATGTGTGTGCAATGCAAATTTCCAAAAAATGGAAAGATGGACACAGCAATGCAATATATCAGCCTTCAGGAAAAAAACATGGGCAATACAACCATTTGCAAATAGTTATTTTGATGTCCCAGTGCACAATTTTCAAGATTTCCTTTGCAGAATTGAAATCACTATTACAAGTCCTCCAAAGTATTTAGTATCCCGCCTGGCAGTTATAAAAACATTGGCCATTTGCACCTGAGTGCAGTGTATGTGACAAAACGACTTCATGTAAAAGTCATAATCTTTATGGCTAAATATACCTGTAAGTAGATCTACCCAAATATGTGCTATAAGCAATTACAATTAGAACCTGCACACAGATATATCCTATAAATATATATATATATATATATATATATATATATATATATATATATGTATCAGAAAATATTTCTTACCGTTTTTCTCCGTGGCAAGTTGTTAATTATCTTGCGAAACATGATGTAAAATATGTGTTCTCAAAAATCCAAAAAAGTTTTTCTGTTTACAAGTAAACAGTTCTCTGGTTGACTAATCAAATATGGTTTTGGTTGGTTTGTTTGCTCTATATATTTATTCACAGACTACAAGTCATCTACCATTCATGTCACATGATCAGCTGTTCAGCTTTGTGACCTTATAAGGCAATTTTCTAACAGACCTCATGAAGAATTAATGAGATCATGTGACCTCCCCATTCTTGTCACATGATCAGCTGTTCCGCTTTGTGACCTTATAAGGGAATTTTCTAACAGACCTCATGAAGAATTAATAAGATCATGTGACCTCCCCATTCATGTCACATGATCAGCTGTTTTACTTTTTTTGTTTCATGTTTTTCTTGTTTCGCATTGTTTCTGTTTTATATTTGGTTTTGTTTTATGCTTTCATATTTTGTTCTAGGTTTTACGTTTTAATGTTTTGTGCCATATGTTAAAGGGTTGTTTACATCACATTAACTTTTAGTATGATGTATAGAGTGATATTCTGAGATCATTTGCAGTTGGTTTTCATTTTTTATTATTTGTGGTTTTTGAGTTATTTAGCTTTTTATTCAGCAGCTCTCCAGTTTGCAAGTTCAGCCATCTGGTTGCTAGGGTCCAAATGACTTCATATTCATGGAATATGAATAGAAGAGGCCTGAATAGAAAGATCCGTGATTAAAAGTAGCAATAACAATACATTTGTAGCCTTACAGAGCATTTGTTTTAAAGACAGGGTCAGTGACCACTATTTGAAAGCTGGAATAATTGAGAAGAAAGAGGCAAATAATTAAAAAGCTATATAAAAAAAAAAATAATGAAGACCAAATGAAAAGTTGCTTAGAATTAGCCATTCTATAACATACTGAAAAATCAACTTAAAGGTGAACCACCCCTTTAAATTTTATTTCATGTTTTGCAATGTATTTCATGTCTTGTTTTATATTTCCTGTTATGTTTCATGTTTTGGTTCATATTTTGCTTTATATTTTATGATTTCTTTCATCCGTTGTTTTTATTTGACACATTGGGGGGAATTCACAAAAGTGATAATGCTGAGACAAAATAGAACCAGAGATAGAATTGTTGGATTTCCTTCCATATTCACAAACCTTTATCTACCCTTCTATGAATTTGTCTTTTAAACAGAACAGATTTTGCCTTTTGTCATCAGATGACTCTCAACTCTACATTTGCCTCATACTAATGATTCTGCCTTTTAGAGAAAGGAATTCCTGCCACTTAAAAAGGCCAATAAGGCAGAACACACAGTTAATGACATATCCATAATCAAAGCCCTTATTTGGCAGCTCAAGGGACTTTTTCATGCTTGTGTTGCTCCCCAACTGTTTTTACATTTGAATGTGGCTCATGGGTAAAAAAAGGTTGGGGACCCCTGATGTAGTGAGTGATATTCTGCTTGCAATTAGTTTTCATGTTTTATAATCTGTGTTTTTTTTTAGTTATTTGGCTTTTCATTCAGCAGCTCTGCAGTATGCAATGTCAATCTGTTTGCTAGTGTCTAAATGACCTTAGCAACCATTCATTCATTTGCATGGAGAGAGACTTGCAGAGACTGGAATATGAATTGGAGAGAAAAAGAAATATGTAGCATAGCAATAAATTTGTAGCCTTATGGAACATTAGCATAAGAGACTGGTATATGAATTGGAGAGAAATAGAAAAATGAGTAATAAAAAGTAGCAATAGCAATACATTTGTAGCCTTACAGAACATTTGTTTTTTAGATGTGGTCAGTGACCCCTGTTTGAAAGCTGCAAAGAGTCAGAAGCTTTTGTGAAGCTTTTTGGACATTCTCTTTTACAGTTATTGAGTAGTCCAGATCTACACTGTATACTATAATATTCCCCAACATAAAATCACTGCTTGGTGCCCTGGAACTCCCAGTATAGAACAGCATAGTGATTCCCAGAAAGTCCCAACATAAAATGAGAGGAGATCCTAGTCCCACTGCCACCCTGAGGCAGCTTGCTGCTGCCGCCACCATCTCAATCCAACCCCCCTCATCTTTTTTGGCACCAGAGAGGGGTCTGCGATGCTAGCATAGAGAAGTGCAACTGTGCTCTCTGCACTAATATAGCCAGGTGTAAAAATGGAAATTTGGCTCTTAAAGGGATTCTGTCATGATTTTTATAGAGTAGTTTTCATTTCTAAATAAACTGTTTACGCTGCAAATAATTCCTTCGATGATATAAAATTTTATTCCTGAACCAGCAAGTGTATTTTTTAGTTGTAATATTGGTGTGTAGGTGCATCTCAGGTCATTTTGCCTGGTCATGTGCTTTCAGAAAGAGCCAGCACTTTAGTATAGAACTGCTTTCTGATAGGCTGTTGTTTCTCCTACTCAATGTAACTGAATGTGTCTCAGTGGGACCTGGATTTTACTACTGAGTGCTGTTCTTAGAGTGGATCTTGTGTTAGGGAGCTGATATCTGGTTACCTTCCCATTGTTCTGTTGTTAGGCTGCTGGGGGGGGAAGGGGGGGTGATATCACTTCAACTTGCAGTACAGCAGTAAAGAGTGACTGAAGTTTATCAGAGCACAAGTGACATGACTGGGGGCAGATGGGAAACTGGCAATATTGGGCATATTTATCAAGGATCGAATTTCGAAGAAAAACAACATTGAAATTCGACCATCGAATTCGAGAACTTTGATGGTCAAAGTATTTTTTCCAGTGAAAATGGCCGTATTCCATCGAAGTACGATCAAAGTAAAATCCTGCGATCAAATGATTTAACCCTTTCGAATCAACCGATTCAAAGGATTTTTTTAAAAAAACCTTTGACTTCTCAAAACTTGCCCAAAAGCCTCAGAAAGATTCAAGGAGGTCCCCCATAGACTAAACAGCAATTCGACAGGTTTTAGGTGGCGAAGTGTCTAAGTCAAAGTTTTTAAAAGAGACAGTACTTCGATTTTCGAGTGGCTGGTTTTTCAATTCGAACTGAGGTTGAATTTGGCCTATTCAATGGCCGAAGTACTCAAAAATTACTTCGAAATTTGACATTTTTTTTTATTCGAAAATTCACTTCGACCTTTGATAAATCTGCCCCTAAGTCTAGCCCCAAGTCAGATTTCAAACTTAAATGTTTGAAAAAAAGTAAAAAATGTTGTCCTTTTGAGAAATGGATTTTAGTGCAGAATTCTGCTGGAGCAGCGCTATTAACTGATGAATTTAGAATTTTCACAGTATCCCTTTAAAGTTACCAGGAGGCACCGTCGTCTGAGGCTCATTGGTGCAACCCCCCTGCATAAAATCCTACTGTGATCCCAATATTAAGCAAAACTGCGCTTATTGGCAACCTAGAACAGAGAACAACATTGTTTCCTAAAGAAAACGCCAACATAGGACTTTTTGACTTTAGCATACTAAACATAAAATGTCATTGTGGCGTCTAGAAACCTCAGCATAGACCTGTATTGTGAATTTTAGCAACCCCCAACAAAAATAATGCCGTGAACCCTGGTACATTAGTTGACCTAGTGATAATACATTATTGCACAGTAATCCAAGAATAAATGGCCCTCCTGCTGCTTCTGCCCCCCATTCCCTAATGCGCATGTAGTCTAAAACTGGAATAGCATATAAAATGTGAGTATTGCAGAACACCCTGTTTCGTTGGACTCTTTAGTGTAGAGACTAGCGAATGTATTGGTTTACTTTGTGTAAGTAAAGCTTAAGCTGGTTTCTAGTTTTAGTTGCAGGTCAAGTCTTATGAAGACAATACGTATATAACATCAGCACAAGTATCCCATAGCCCAGTGCTGTCCAATCCCAGGCTGGAATTTTCTGGACAGCGGAGAGCTGATAATGGAAGCCAGCATTGACCACTTCCATTTTTTAAACCACACCCACTTTAAACCAGGCAGGCAAAGTATGGCACACACAGGCAGAATAGGGCAGGCAAAGTATGGAACACACAGGCAGAGTAGGGCAGGCAAAGTATGGCACACACTGGCAGAGTAGGGCAGGCAGAGTATGGCACACACAGGAGACATAGGGCACATAGAGTATGACACACACAAGCAGAGTAGGTCAGGCAGAGTATGGCACACACTGGCAGAGTAGAGCAGGCAGAGTATGGCACACACAGGGCATGTAGTGCACACAGACTATGGCACACACAGGCAGAGTAGGGCAGACAAAGTATGGCATCCACAATTAGAGTAGGTCAGGCAGAGTATGGCACACACAGGGGACATAGGGCACACAGAGTATGGCACACACAAGCAGAGTAGGTCAGGCAGAGTACGGCACACACTGGCAGAGTAGGGCAGGCAGAATATGGCACACAGTCAGAGTAGGGCAGGCACAGTATGGGACACACAGGCAGAGTAGGGCGGGCAGAGTATGGGACACAGGCAGAGTAGGGAAGGCAGAGTATGGCACACACTAGCAGAGTAGGGCACATACAACGTAGGGCAGACAGAGTATGGCACACACAGAGGACATAGGGCACACAAAGTATGGCAGACACAAGCAGAGTAATGCAGGCAGAGTATGGGACACACAGTCAGAGTAGGGAAGGCAGAGTATAACACAAACAGGCAAAGTAGTAAGGCAGATTATGGCGCACAGAAGCAACATAGAGCAGGAAGAGTAGAGAGGTGTGAACAGATGAATAATGTAGACACTTAGGGGCACATTTACTTAGCTCGAGTGAAGGATTAGAAGGGAAAAAACGTCGAATTTCGAAGTATTTTTCGACCATGACTTCGAATCGAACGATTCGAACTAAAAAACGTTCGACTATTCCATACTCGAAGTACTGTCTCTTTAAAAAAAAAACTTCGACCACCTACTTCACCACCTAAAACCTACCGAGCACCAATGTTAGTCTATGGGGAAGGTCCCCATAGGCTTTCTAGGCAATTTGTGATTGAAGGAACATCGTTCGATTGATGGATTAAAATCCTTCGAATCATTCAATTCGAAGGATTTAATTGTTCGATCTAACGATTTTTCCTTCGACCGTTTGATCGAACTATATGCAGTAAATCCTTCGACATCGATATTCGAAGTCAAAGAATTTAAGTTCGATGGTCGAATACCGAGGGTTAATTAACCCTCGATATTCGACCCATAGTAAATGTGCCCCTAGATGTTACCTACATAAAATTCCCATTTTTTTCCTGCACTTGTGTGTACATTAGGGCTCATGAAGATGCTTTATATTATTTAGGCTCCATTAAACACAATAGACTGGGTGGGGCATTGTTTGAAAAATAGATGAAAGATTCCTGAAAACAGTGGAACTGATGACAAAGATACTACTTTAATGAAATGATTATTCCAAGTCCTGGATTGTAAAAGCTATTATGTCGTGGGTCATTTGTATAGTAAATTATAAAATAGTGGGAAAGTTGCACTCCCTTAGAGATGGGTGCCTAGAACCAAAAAGATTTAATACATCTCCACTCTCCAAATATCTGTAATACTCAAAGAGCTTTATTCCATAAGTTACACCTATGTTTCTGCTCCTGTTTGGGGTCTTTTTTTTAACCTTGGACCACCTTCATTGTATGTATTGAATCTTTTTGGTTCTAGGCACCCAGCTCTAATAGAGTGCAGCTTTCACACTATTTATATACAGTCCCATGTGCTGCACTCCAATATTTAATCAGGACATGCCTGGGTGCTGTCTCCTACATCATAGGTAGAGTTTCCAAAAATAGATCCAGTTCAAGGGGCAAATTCACTAAGCAGCGAAAATGCACTAGTGACGCCTTCGCCGCACTTTGCCAGGGCGCCGCTAATTCACTAAAATCCGAAGTTGCGCTCAGGGAGGTGAACGGTAGTGAATTTGCGTTAATTCATCAAGCTAAGCGAAGTTACGCTAGTGATGCCTAATTTGCATACGGCACCAAGTTAAAGTACAATGGACGTATAGGTTGCAGCAAATACATTACACTACACAAGCCTGGGAAAGCTTCATAAAATAAAATAGAGTTGTTATATTGCCCTACACATGTGCCCACTATATAGTTTAGGTGCCATATGTTAGAAAATGTAGGGGGGAAGGAGGTTGCCCCCCCAAAAATCTTTTTCAGCCTATCACCCTTAAAAAAGGAAAAGACACCAGCGTTTTTTGGGACTTTTTTTGAAGCAATCCCTATCACATCACCAGGGGCAGCTGGGAAATTGACAAAATGTCTAGCCCCATGTCAGATTACAAAATTGAATATAAAAAAATCTGTTTGCTCTTTTGAGAAATGGATTTCAGTGCAGAATTTTACTGGAGCAGCGCTATTAACTGATTCATTTTGAAAAAAAAAATGTTTTCCCATGACAGTATCCTTTTAAGACAACATCTTCAGACCAAATATCCAGTACAGACTTTTATAGTCATACATAACGCACAGCCCTAGAACCTATTTGTATTTTTGGGAAATACTATCTGAAAGTTAGAATTCTAAAGTTAGAATTCCCATGCAGCAAATATGCAAGAGCTTTGCATCTCCATATTCATTAATATAAAAATAGGCTCATGAAAACGGCAAATTCTGTATAATACAACACAATAGTTAATACACTTAGATGACTTTTTTGGTTCTTAAATGGAGTTTGCCTTTTGCATGATTCATATGCTGAGATTTATCAAGGCGCCCCAGGGAATGAATATGTGCCCTGAAATCTAAAAACAATTGATTCAATGTTGCCATAGCAACCGGAAAAGAAAAATTGCAGCGCTGGTGCTTCTGCCTTCATACATTACACTTTGCTTAGCCGTCAGTTATTCCACAACTTTCTTAGTAAATTATATTAAGTTTTGCTCTCTGAAAAATGGTAACGACCATCAAATTGCATTACTTCGATATTCGAAGTTGATGCTTTTTTTTTTATCGAATTTCGCCATATTCAGTTGAAGTCAAATCGTTCGATGGTACGATGAAATCCTTTAAATGGAACGATTGAATCGATTGATCGAACGATTTTACTTCGACTTCTAAAAACTTAGCCAAGTGTTGGCTATAGGTTCTAGAAGGTCCCCATAGGCTAACATAGCAATTCGGCAGGTTTAAGGTGGCAAAGTGTCGAAGTCAAACTTTTTTAAAGAGACAGTACTTCGATTTTTGAAGTCCAACTTTTTTACTTCAAATCGAAGTCGAATTTAGGCCTATTCGATAGTCGAAGTACCCAAAAATTAGTTCAAAATTTAACGTTTTTGAATTTGAATATTCACTTCGAATTCACTTCAACCCTTACTAAAGTAAGTGTGATCTTACCGTGACATATATTTATATATTTACTGTATACTGTATGTTACTGGGAGCAACACTCGTAAATGGCACCAATGGCCTTTGTAAAATGTAACAAAACTGATTTAAAGTAAAGGCTGGGTCTTTTGAAAGTGTTGACCTTAAAAAAAATGGTGTCTATGTAACAGAGGATAAGCAAACCACAGCCATATATTGGGAAATATTTCATTTAATGTAATAAATGTCACAAAATTTGCACCAGGTCTAGTAATCCACAACAACCAATAAGAAGTTTGCTATTAAAGGGATACTTTTGGAAAAACATGTTTTTTTCAAAACGCATCAGTTAATAGTGCTGCTCCAGCAGAATTCTGCACTGAAATCCATCTTTTAAAAGAGCAAACAGATTTTTTTATATTTCATTTTAAAATTTGGCACGGGCTAGACATATTGTTAGTTTCCTAGGTGCCCGCAAGTCATGGTACTCTTTACTGTTACATGTCACTCTTTACTGCTACACTGGAAGTTGGAGTGATATCACCTCCCCCCAACTTACCCAGCAGCCAGTTTGCAGACTGCATCTGACAGTTTTGTCACGTCGGATCAACACTGCGACTTCATCCGACATTTCTATTGCTTTCCTTATTTCCGTCACATGCAATTTTACGCTGGCATTTTGTCACAACGCGCCGAAAATGTCCATGTAGTCCTACCCTTAAATAGAACTTTATTGTCAGGTCACGGTCACCTCTTCACCTTAATACTATTTTATTACTTTATGTCTATTGTAACTATAGTGAAGTATTTTCCTTGTGACCCAGGACTAAGATTAACGATGCCCTTACGGAATTGGTTTGTGCTGCGTCCTGTAAGCGCAAGTAAAACAAGATGAATCGTGAAAGACGGAAGAGACGCAGATCTATTTCTCAGAGGAAGGTCAAAGATAATGTCAGCTCTTTAACTTGATTGTAATCAAAATGTTCTCAAATTGAACAATGAAATGTGTTACAGACAAGAGGCAAGAAAGCACAGCCTGGATTGACTTTTTCCTCCACAGACTTTGGCAAGAAATAATTGAATTATATGTTTAAAGCTTTTGACTATATTCTTCAAACCAACCTCTGCTATTGGGGACTCTGCAATTTAGAGTTCTCATGTTTAGTCATGTAGCCAGAAGCAAGCACAGAGAAAGGAAAATTTATTTTTTGCTTGAGGAAAATGAAATCTTCACAGTTGATAAACCTGATAAATCTTCCCAGCAGAGAATTCCTCTGGCGATTTCACTATTTATTTCAATAGTCTTGTTACTTAGGGCAGTATGCAATACATAATTAACAGAAGTACAGGTATGGGATCCGTTATCCGGAAAGCCGCTATCCAGAAAGCTCCGAATTACGGAAAGGCCATTTGATCCTCCATTTGATCCTCCATTTGATAATCCAATTCTTAAAAATGATTTCCTTTTTCTGTGTAATAATAAAACAGTAGCTTGTACTTGACCCAAACTAAGATATAATTAATTCTTATTGGAAGCAAACCAGCCTATTGGGTTTATTTAAAAGGTAAGTAAAGTCTAAAATAGAATAAGGCTAGAAATGCTGTATTTTGTATACAGCATTGTATACGCTCACGTTACAGATCATGTGGATTTTGATGTAGATTCCCCACTGATGACGCTGCTGCTCCCACCGTTGCGATGTTTGTTTGGGGGGTATGAGATCGAATGTGTTTGAATGGGTTCTGTCCCATTTATAGTCACAAAGAGAAACCTTCACTGCATTTCCTAGCAGATAAGAAACTTCCCACAGAGGAGAGGAAAGCGTAGTTGGAGCTTTAGCGGAATGTGCACTGCTGGGAGACAGGGGGCATCATTTCTTCAGTCTGTGATGTGCAGCCAATGGGAATCATTTTTTATTTTACATTTTTGGAGGTGGTACCTGCTTGTCTAATGGTCTTAGTTGTGTCTAGGCTTATACTCGAGTCAATAAGTTTCGTAAGTAAAATTAGGTACCTCGGCTTATACCCGGGTCGGCTTATACTCAAGTATATATGGTAAATTGCCGATGTCCCTGCGGGTGGCAACACTGGCGAAAAGTTGCTAGCGTTAGCCACTTCACATTTTAATAAATCTGCCCCTTTGTGTGCTTGAATACAGTCAGAATTGGAAGAGGATAGCGGTCTCAGTGGAGTTTCTCTGGTGAGCACAAATTCAGAGAGTTTATGTGCATATTGTATCTACGGGAGTTGTGAGCTCAGTGTACTCTCGCAAGTGCCGCTATTGGAGAGGAGATACGTGACCAAGCCACAGATTTCTGCTGAAGTAATTCCCTACATTTTGTTCCAAATTAAATGTGCCTGCCAATAAGCACGTATCGTTTGTGCATACTGTATTTTCATTTCAATATTACCGTATTTATTCAACTGAATTATAGCACTTAAACATCTTGCCCTCTCAACATGCATGCAGGGGAACTGCAGTTTCAGCAGCTGCATATATTGCATTCAAGCAAAGCCCAAGTCTGCTCAGCAGTTCATACATTTTATCACATGGCAACGGCATAGTGTTAGCATTTTTGTCCCTTTAGTTGGGGCAGTCAAGTCATATATGCTGTTCCAAGCCAGTATTTAATATTTGCTATCTCTATTTTATTGCAATTAGATAGGGAAACTTAATGTTTCCATCTGAGTGACTGTTCTCTTGGTCACAGATACTGGAGAGAGCACTGGTTTTGACCAAAGGAATATCCCGATTTTAACTGTATACTAGAATATATTAAAGGAGTTGTTCATCTATAAATTAACTTTCAGTATGATGGAGAGACTGATTTTCTGAGACAAATAGTTTTTTGTTTTATTTGTGTTTTTTTTAATTTAGCTTTTTATTCAGCAGCTCTCCAGTTTGCAGTTTCATCAATCTGGTTGCTAGAGTCAGAATGATGACTGTTTTAAGACAAATATTTAAACTTTAAAATAAATACATTGATTTCAAATAAATAAAATGAACATTATGCCTGACTGTAGACTGTAATGAATTGTGCCTTAATAGCCCTGATCTGAAAATCATTGCTTTTTGTGGACCCAATAAAGAAGCTGTAATGTGACAACACTGCCTCCATATTACTGCTCCGGCCAGACGAATGAAATCCACTACCTGATTGCCTGTCTGCGGTATATTTGTCCTTCTCCATTAAGTCAGCCTGATATCCTTCGGTCAATACATCTCAGGGCAAATTCTGGCACCGGCTTTGTCAAGCATCACTTTCATTCCAAATCGGCAGTTGATTAAAGTGCAAATAGTAATGCGGTGGAGCGGCCAATCATTAGACTCACCGAGTATCCATTTAAGTCGACTTAACAGAGTCAATAGGCAATTACCACATCACTTGTGCTTTTCATTTGTCTGTTTTTTTGGAATGATAGAAGAGAAACTGCCATTCTTGCAAATTTAAACCTTCATAAGGTCTTTATATGTTGCAGATCTTGCATTATGATTATTAAAGGAATGCATGCGCTGTCTGGTTCGAATCTGCTAACTTACAAATAAGTGATTTTTTAGAACTATTTCTCATATAAATGACTTTGTTTGTTCGACCGCAGTATTCTGGCTCCATCTGCTGGCTCCGAGGGATGTGACACTTGCCACAAAAACTCGTTTCCCACTTTCTGATTGTGTTTGGTTTTATTTCAGTGGTTTATTCATCTCTCAACGTCTCAAGCCTTTACTTTTTCATTAATTTCTCTGCGCTTTTGGGATAAAGAGCTGAAGTTCATAGAACCAGCCGTTTTTGGAGATTAGCAACAAAAGATACAACTTGCAGACTTTAGCACAATGATTTTTTAATTACATTGTGTGGAAGTGAAGGGATTATGAAGAAGGAAGCTGTAGAAACTCACATAAATACAAGATTTTTGCTTTGCACTAAAATCCTGGAGTTGCTATAAATGCTATATATATATATATATATATATATATATATATATATATATATATATATATATATATATATATATATATATATATTGGTTGTAGCTGTATGCACAGAATGTCTCAATATCTTAAATATATTGTTAATGGGTTGCGTGCAGAGGACTCTTGTATTTGTCTGTATGAAATTTGTGGTCACAGCCTCGTTGCACCCCCACCTAATGGTTTTAAAAACATCTTTCATTTCCCAGGAGTACTGGGGGGATTTCTGAACAAAGATTTTTAGTGAAGCAGTATTCAGATGTATAAAATTAATTCAAATGTGAAAAACTGCCTGTGCAAAATTTGGGTACCCTTGTAATTTTGCTAATTTGAATGTATGTAAGTGCTCAATACTGATTATATATAACCAAAGTGGTTGGATTAGCTTGTTAGGGTAGGACTACGTGAACGATTCCGGCACAATCTGACTTGATGCAACAAAACGCATGTGACAAAAATAAGGTAAGAGACAGAATTGTTGCATGGTATTGCAGCATTGCTCGCTCCACGCTGCGTCTGCATACGACAGTCATGCTGCATCAGATCAATGCTACGACACCATGCGACAATTCTCTTACCTTATTTTTGTTGCATGCGTTTTGTCGCAGCGCGTCGGAACGCGCTGGAATCCTTCGTGTAGTCCTACACTTAGGCCTTCAACTTCATAGGCAGGTGTGTCCAATCATAAGAAAAGGTATTTAAGGTGACCAATTGCAAGTTGTGCTATTGCTTGACTCTCCTCTGAAGAGTGACAGCATGGGATCCTCAAAGCAACTCTCAAAAGATCTGAAAACAAAGATTGTTCAGTTTCATGGTTTAGGGGAAGGCTACAAAAAGCTATCTCAGAGGTTTAAACTGTCAGATTCAACTGTAAGGAATGGAATCAGGAAATGGAAGGCCACAGGCACAGTTGCTGTAAAACCCAGGTCTGGCAGGCCAAGAAAAATACAGGAGTAGCATATGAGGAGGATTGTGAGAATGGTTACAGACAACCCAAATGTCACCTCCAAACAACATCTTGCTGCAGATGGTGTATCTGTACATCGTTCTACAATTCAGCACAATTTGCACAAAGAACATGTGTATGGCAGGGGGATGAGAAAGAAGCCCTTTCAGCACTCACACAAACAGTTGCTTATTTATTTCACTCATTTATTTCACTATTTTCACTGTTACAGCACCTACCCATTACATTTATAAAACCTTTTTAGGACTCAAAAATCATTTATTGGCACAAAAACCAATACCATTTCTCTTGTACAATCAGAACAATGAGTATGAAAAGGCAACTAAAGTCCAACATAAACAAGTGCTAAACATAATGAATGTTATTGGTTCTGTATGTACCTGCAGGTTTTAAACTTGCTCTTTTCAAATTCTGACGGGGGCACAGTTCCTGCTGATAATCAGTTTCACTGAAAATAAACCAATAATAAATGTGATACCATGTTGCTCTCTGAATAGTCAGTGAGCCATTTTAATAAATTAGTTTTGAAAAATCACCCATTTAAGACCATTTTTTCCATCAAAATTTCCCCCATTGTGCAAAACCATATTTATCAAGAGCAACAGCACCCATTTCACCCAGTGCCCTTGGCTACTAGTGTACAGAGTTAGTGCATTTTTTGGGATGGCTGTACCAAATGACAGTGGCCCTTTAAGACTAGATGCAAATGATACTTTATTACCCTTATCTATTTGCCAATTCAACCACCCTATACATAAACATATGCCTTGCATAAAGCTGGGGAACTCTTCTCATTGCACCGTCTCTCTTCAGTATAAAATATGATATAAATACAAGTGATGGGTCCCTGGCTTTAAATAACAAAAATATACTTAAAGGGACAGTAGTTACCCATACAAACACCTTTGCTTACAATAAACACAAGAAATAGGACTTGAAAAAATATACTGTCTATTTTTTTTCATTAAAACAAATCCCTATTTTTTTTTTAATTTTCTATTACAAATTACATCTTCTCTTCCTCTTAACAAGTTTATTTGTCCAGTGGAAGATAGTAAGCTCGATATAAACAAATTCTGAACTGCACTGAGAAGGAGCATTTCATTATACAAGAGCTTATTGAAGGACTGGTAATTTGTATTATCAACTTCAACCTCCGCGCAGGAGATCCAGGCAGTTGTTTCATTTCCAGCAGGAAGTGGAAGTGGTTCCAATTACTAGTTCAGAGCAAGAAATAATAGATATTTCTTAATAATATGAATCAATAAGACAGGAAGTATGTTCAGCACAAGCCCTGTTCATTGAGCTCATGTTAAAAGGGATAAATTCTATTATCCCCTAAAAACAGATAAAAGGATAATGGATTGAGCAAATATCCACTTGTTGGATCTAACTATTGGTAGCTTTAAACAAGATAGGACCCCATACTATAATGAAATGAAGGGGCCTTAATCTAATGGTGGAGTAACTTTTTAAATCATGTAAGTGGAAACCACAATATCTTCAATTCTTGTAGGCTACAGCCCAGCATCAACCAGTGAGCTTCCAGTTGTCCATAGGCAGCACTAAGTTTTGCTCTGACAACAGCTAAAGGGTCACTGCTGAGGTATATATTAAAATACTGACCATGTTTTATACTTCTACCAACATTTCTACTCCCACATGGGGCCTCTATGTTGCTCTATGATCAGCCCTGCATATGTTGTAGGTAGAAACCCAATGCTATAGGTAGAGGCCAGCAGGAACCCCCGAATGTAAAAGAATAATGTTACTGTTAAAATGTAGAAATTAGAAATGATCCAAAATGACAAGCTTTGGATTGCATTAGGCAACACTGGATGCTGATGAATATTGTATGTGGAGGGTATTCAGTGGATCAATTAACAAAAAATGAATGAACTGAACAGTCCAGTTCTCCAAATATATCAATATTCTGCAGAAAGGCCAGATGTTTCTTTAGAGGTTTTGGTGTCCCTCAGTCTGGCGGGACCATGTTCCTTTTCCACAGAATAGTGTCTCGACCATGCGCCATTTGGACCTGTGGCATCTACAGCAATGTCAATAGAAGAATCTGGAGTCATCCATTTCAGAAAGTTTAGCAGCAAGAAGCTTACGATGGTGAACAGGGCAAAAATACAGCCGGTCACTACTCCACAGTGTGTTACAAGACACTGAAGCCTCTGATCCATTGGTAGAACCTTTTCCTGAGCCACCCGATCGTATACCTGCAGGAGCCAGACATCATGGGATACTTATATTACAGAATCTTCAACCACATAATTCTTAGCGAAGTAACATTATCTGCAAAGTAACCTTGTCTATGGGTGGGCTGAGTGGGAACCCAACCTTGTACAATGCCGAACATTTTTTGGTCCAGGGGTAGGGAAGGTGCCTAAAGTTTAATATCAGAAACATGGGGGAACTAAGATGGGTATTTATCAAAGATCGAATTTCAATGGTTTAAATTTATGTGAATTTTTTTTCACTCTAATAAATTCGAATGTACGCACAACTTGAATGGTAGGTTATTTATGAAAAAAAATGAATGTCCAATATTTGATCAAATAGGCGCAACAAATTCCTCTGTTAGGAAGGCAATTCACATATTCAAATGGTTCAATGGACCCCTGCCATTGACTTGTAAATGAACTTGCCAGATTTTAGGTGGCGAATATTCTAGGGATGCACCGAATCCACTATTTTGGATTCGGCTGAACCCCCGAATCCTTTGCGAAAGATTCGACCGAATGCCCAACACTTTTTGCATATGCAAATTAGGGGTGGGAAGGGGAAAACATTTTCACAAATTAAGGATTCGGGTCGGCCGGGCAGAAGGATTTCACCGAATCCTGCTGAAGAAGGCCGAATTCTAACTGAATCCCGAGCCGAATCCTGGTGCATCCCTAGAATATTCGAATTAGAACGGTTTCCATGGTCGAGGTGTGCTAAATCTTATATTGGAATTTACATTTGATTTGGTGCTTTTAAGTTCGAATTTGTGAATTTTGACACACAAAAGACCCCTGAAAATTCTAATGTATCATTCGAACCTGAAAAAATCTGCCACTAAATGTTCTATTACCCAAATCAGGCTTCAAAATAATTGGTTGCACTCTAGAAAGAGTAATTTATGTGTTCTAGGAAGATTAAAGAGGGTAGTGCATGGTGGCACAGTGATTAGTTGTAGCCTCATAGAACCAGATTATTATCTGCCTTGTATTTGATAGGCTGTCCCTGTGTTTGGCAAAAAACATATAGACAAGCATCTGGAAAAATAGGATGTCCATGGTAGGGTATTTAGATGTAAGTACCAGAGCAAGGACTCATGTAAATGATAATAATGAAATTCTTGGGCAGCACTTCAGGAATTCCACCCGCTTTTGTGCTCATCAACTGTTAGACACATTTTTCACAAGACATTTTTATTTCTTCTATCAACCAAAGAGAGTTATAGAACTATACTGTAAATGTGCTATCCACTATTCAGTCGTAGTCCGCAGTATGCTAGGCGTGTTACATAGATGGTCAGTAACCCAAAACTACAGGCGATGTTAATATTCAAGGCTATGGGATACGCTGTAATTTGTGGATTTTGGAAAAATTAGCTCTGTATGTGGTAGATAGAAGTGTTATGGAAGACGGGGAGATTAAATGCCAGAAATAAATCTAGAGTAAAGACAAACTTTAATGAAAAAGCCAGCTATTTCGTTCTACTGCGCAGTCGTCTGCCCTGGGAAATTTGAAAAGTGAAGAAATGAAGAAGAGGATGGCTGTGTGGTGCTTGCTGGAAGAATCTCGGGCCAGGAACAGTTTTCTGTTGATAGGTAGTAATAGGTAAGTAATTACAATCACTTGTGGGTGCCTAACTTTTGGCATCCCAAGTGCAGGTCTGGACTGGGATTAAAAATAGGCCCTGGTATTTCAACTACCCAGAGGCACAAACAGCCCCCCACAAGCCCATCATATAATGACTGTCTATGGCATCTAACAGCAGCCCCTCTGGCATTTGCCAGAACCCACATATTGCTAGTCCGGGCCTGCCCAAGTGTAAGTCCTAGACTGCCACAAGAAACCTGTGAACATGGTGGGGTAGTGTTCTAACTAAGAGCACCCCAGCATATTGCATAATGTTTTACAAAACAGGAGCACTGGCCAGGGGTTGAATAATATTCGCTTTGAAGTGATTACTAAACTGGCACCCCTGTAAACGGCACTTTTCTTGACCTTTAAAGGGGTTGTTTGCCTTTCAGTAAACTTTTAGTATGATGTAGAGAGTGAGACAATTTGTGATTGGTCTCCATTTTTTATTACTTGTCGTTTTTGAGTTATTTAGCTTTTAATTTAGCAGCTTTCCAATTTGCAGTTTCCCTTTGTCTCTGCCTGCCTCGAGTTGTCGTTTTTCTGGCTGTCTTCTGGTTTGCGGCTGTGGTGTCTCTGATTCTACAGTTCTTTTAAAACAATGGACAAATATTTAAGTGGACTGTTTTGTATAACTGTGTGCACACAATCATAATACAGGCAGAGACAAAGGGTAACACAATCATAATGCAGGCAGAGACAAAGGGGCATGGCTGGAGGGCAAGTTGGTGAGAGTGAAAAAAGAAAAGCCTCAAAACAAGAGGAGGCAGAGAAATAGGATGGAGTAAAATGGAAAATGATGTATATAACTTACGCCTTCTCCTTTTGGTGTGTTTCTGTCTGACTTCTGCATCCTGAGTGGTGTGTGCTTGGTTCTACAGCTCTATTAAAAAAAAACATATGCAGAGTGTTATATTTGTGACTGCATGTGAAAAGAAAATAAGGCACTGGGAAAGGGGGGGGAAGAGATACGTACGCTCCCTCCTGTTGGTGTGTTCCTGGACGACTTCTGGTCATGCGCGGTTCTCAAGTTCTTTTTAAAAGAAATCTAAAAGCAAAAGTGCAGACTTGTCTCAACAGGTGTTAAATATATAACACACACAGACAGAAAGGCAGAGGAGGAGAAACTAGAAGACAAGAAAGAAATAGAAGAGAAGCCAAGTGTGAGGAGGCAGAATAATAGGAAACGGTCGAGACAACACTTATGTTGCTTCCATTTGGCGTCTCTTTATTTCTTCATCTTGAATGGGATGTGAATGGTTCATCACTACTACTACTACTACTACTACAAAAATAATGAATAAACCCCCAAAACAAAACACTTCTTAGAGTGTTAAGTTAAGTTAAGAAAGAAAGAAATTGAGAGAAAAGTAAGGAACACAGGGAGAGAGGAGACAGAGATTTTGCAGAGGGAGGCATACTGGATTTCCTCTTGGTGGTCCACTGGGACGCATTCACTTTTGAAAGATGTAATGGCAGGTTCTTCATACCTGGTTGGGGATTCTACACTTCTTCAAAAAGAAAAGTTAAGTTTCTGTGTGTAAATGTATGGGTACACAAATAAAGACAAACAGAAGCTGTGTGTATTACATTGAGGTGCCTGGTTGTCATGTCTTCTGCTTGCACCTGCTCCTGAGACCAGCAGGGAGGCATGAAATATGTCATCCAGTGTTTTCTCTCGGTAGGACCGCTCTGCTGTTGCATTGGAATGTGCTAAATATTTAGCAAAAAGGTGTCTCTCGGAGGACACATTTGGTATGTTGAACCTAAAATAGGAAAATAAAAACAGATAAATTGTGAGTGTCTCCATAAACAGTAATAAGACACTGCTCAGTGAAACCTTCTATATGTGTAGGCTTGGCAATTCACCTTTGGTGGTATCGCCACTGGTCATTTGAAACATTGTAAAGCTTCATCCCAGTTGATGACAAGAAGAAAATGTCCTTAGGAGATCCGTCACGCACCAGTTTTGGCCTTACATGCTCATAATACATGATGAACCACTAGTAAACCAAATGTAACAATAAAATCACAATGCTATCCAACAGTTGTGATCAATAATGTCAATGCAAATTTACAAAAATGTTACCATTTCTTCCTCCTCTGTCAATGAGAAAGCAGCCACTTCTTGAGTGGCTGTTTTGTGCTCTGTCACGCCAATGATGTCTAAATGTATCTAAATTATTCCACTAACGTATCTGTGGCGAATTCTTGATTTCCATTCATTGACCTAGGAGTAAGGTTTTTTTTTAGAGAATGATTTACTCTGTTGAAAGGTCACCAAAAGTCTTTATGGCAATATTTATTTACTGTCATATTCTGAACCACCCCCGGTCTCTGCAAGTATTTCAGCACCAGCAACGCCTCAAGATAATGCGAGATCTCAAACTTAACTTGATCATCTATTTTGTCCTTTTTAGCTGCATTAATGGCTTTAAGGAATGTGTCTTTTGCTATGTACAAAAGATGGTGGCATTCTTCCGGTGTTTTCATTGTACCAGTTAAGGAATTGTACCTGTAAATAATCAAAGAAAAAGTTACTTATAATGCTTCTAAAAAAGCAGAGGGCTGAAAGGTAATGTTAATATAGGTCACGTGATATTCCTTTTTCTTGACAACTTCCCGTTATATTCCCTTACTCAGTCTTTTTTGGAGGGCGTCAGTGGCTTTCATAAAGTTATTGCAGGCAGTGTACAGTATATGGACGGATCAGTCGAGCCCAAGTTTGTGTTGTTGATCTGAAAGGTGACAAATCGCCACACATGCTTTAAATAATTAAACACGGTCTGGTGCGTGACAAACGCCTGCAGTTTTGTGAAAAACTCGTTGGTTTTGTGTAGGTTTTTCACAAATTCTAGGTTCGCTTCTTGTGGTTTCATGAAATACAGGAACCTAGCTACAGCTTCCACCTTAAAATAAAAAAACACGGGGAAAAAAATAGATATTTTAAAGATAAGAGGCATAGAATTGCATTAGCAAAGACATTAGGAGATTACCTTCAGTGTGCTTGGATAATAGGGCACATAATAAAGTATTAGGGTATTGACAAAATTCTCTGCCACCCCTCCCCAGAGCTACCCCTATAAAGGTGAAGGGTAAGTTAATAAAACCTGATGAAACTAGAGTCCTCAATAAGATGCAGCAGAGGTGTTAAACTAAAATGAAAATGATTAGCTTGTCTAAAAAGTCGAAGACCATAAGCCATCAGTTTTGAAAGTTACTTACCCCTGTTTCTACCTAGTGACACCCAATATATGTGTCAGGAAATGTGTGAACGCTGTCAGGAGTGGGGCGTTCAATGGATGCCGATTGTACAATCCAGCTTCCTTCATTTTGAGCCTTTTTTCTGAGGCCCAATTGATCTTCACAGCCCTGTATCATTTTCAAAGGAATGATTGACTCAGTGTACATTAATATGTAAGAAATAGTACAATCTAAAACAAAAATACAAGTAAATACATTGCTTCTGTCAGTTCTTGTTCTATGTTTCTGGGTCTGGCCAGAAGTGGCTGGCCTGTTACTGCCACCAATATTCAACCAATTAGTATGAGAGTTGCAGCTGAACTTAACCTTGGCTGGTGGGGGAGTGGATTTATCTAAAAGTGCATGGCTGAACCCAGGCCTGGACTGGGATTCAAAACCAACCCTGGCATTTCAAGTGCAAAGAGACCTATTTACAGCCTTTTAATATTTTCCATGAATTATCAGCATAGTATATATCGATATATATGAATAAGTTTAAGCTAGCATAAACATACAAGTAAATATTTCTCTAAGTTGGGATCTCGCTCTGTGTTCTTCTTCTTCTCCTCTCTCCTCATGGCTGTGGTGATGATGCAACTGGAACAGCAAGGGAATGGTCTGTTTCTATGGGTCGTTCAGGCTGTACCACTTTTGCAGTCACTAAGCTGTAAAATAATGAGAGTAAGAACCAATTCCACCGGTTCACCTGTTTCTCTGAAATAAATAGGACAGAAGAGAGACTGGCCCACACACATCATTAGACCAGTAAGGATCCTAGGGAGGAGTGAAACGGACACTCCTCACAGGAGTAAAACGGATGGTAAGAAAAAAAGTGAAGCCTACATACCGGGGTTAGTTCATTATGAGGAATTCTATACTTTCCAAAAAGTCTGAGAATTCAACAGGTGAGATGAGCTTCTGGATTTCGTGGAAATCAAACATGTAAGCCTTCTCAGCGATGTCCCACAAGTGTCTCCGGGCAGTCTAAGCAACATTTTTTATCTCCTCAGATGAGCCGAATCTCATACATTTCCTCCGTAGATGGGTTGTCAGGTTTTTGTCCACTTTCAAACAACGAGGACAAACTAGGGCAACCAGATTTTGGCTATAAAAAGGGGACAAAATACTGTGTAAGAATACTGTGCACACAACATAGGTAGTTATAAACCAGTCCTAAATAAACAAGATTACAAAAGCAAGTTTACTTACCTATGACGTGAAGATTCCATTTTGATAAAAAAAATATACTGTATGAAGTAACTTCTTCTTCTCCTCTCTCCTCATCTAAACAAACCAATGGCTGTGGTGATGATGCAATTGGCACAGCAAGGAAATGGTCTGTTTCTATGGGTCGTTCATGCTGTACCACTTTTGCAGTCACCAAGCTGTAAAATAATGAGAGTAAACCGATTCACTAGTTTCTCTGAAACAAATAGGACAGAAGAGAGACTGGTCCACACACATTATCATTAGACCAGTAAGGATCCTAGGGAGGAGTGAAACGGACACTCCTCATAGGAGTAAAACGGATGGTTAGAAAAAAAAGTGAAGCCTACATACCAGGGTTAGTTCATTATGAAGAATTCTTTGCTTTCCAAAAAGTCAGAGAATTCAACAGGTGAGATGAGCTTCTGGATTTCGTGGAAATCAAACATGGAAGGCTTCTCAGCGATGTCCCTCAAGCGTCTCTGGGCAGTGTGAGCAACATTTTTTATCTCCTCAGATGAGCTGAATCTCATACATTTCCTCCATAGATGGGTTGTCAGGTTTTTGTCCACTTTCAAACAATGAGGACAAACTAGGGCAACCCGATTTTGGCTATAAAAAGGGGACAAAATACTGTGTAAGAATACTGTGCACACAACAGAGTTAGTTATAAACCAGTCCTAAATAAACAAGTTTACAAAAGCAAGTTTACTTACCTATGACATGAAGGTTCCATTTTGATAAAAAAAATATATTGTATGAAGTAACTTATAAAACAAAAACTCCAATGGTACAAAAGCATATAAAAAGTAAAAAAAAAATATAAAAGAAAAAAAAAAAGAACGATCAAAGAAAAGCAAAATAGATGCAAGAAATGAAAAAACTAGTCTCCAAGCAACCAATCTCCTAAGAGAGTTTCCACATTGGGAAGTTTGGGCCCCACCCCTCAGTGTTCACTGGGGACTATTCCATTGGCTGAGTAGATTTGAATTCCCACCAAACAGGTAACCTGCCAATCACGCTACAGCATATGGGGGTTGAACAGTACAGTGCCTTGCCTTCAACCATCTGTCCTATCTATTGGGGGTTTGGGCCCCACCCCTCAGTGTTCACTAGGGACTATCCCAATTGGCTACCCTGTCTGTGGGCACCCATAAAGATGTTGTCACCCCCACATGGAGAAAAAGTGGGGACCCCCTGCACCCCAAAAACCTTCCCTGCCACCACAGACATGAAAGGTACACCCGC
The DNA here is from genome assembly GCA_038501925.1 of Xenopus petersii. Lineage (NCBI taxonomy): Eukaryota > Metazoa > Chordata > Amphibia > Anura > Pipidae > Xenopus > Xenopus petersii. The sequence continues at coordinate 8,485,425 of CM076675.1, read as the reverse complement.
ACTCCCCTGGTTTAAATGTTTGTTCCCTTGAACGTTTGTTATACCAGATACTTTGATTTGATTGAGCATCAGCTAAATTTTGCTGTGCCATTTCTGACATTTTGCACAATTTCTGTCTTATACAATCAATGTAGTCAATGACACTCTGAGGACTACGCTCTTCACTTGCTAGTTTTCATGAATTACATCAAGGATACCCCTTGGTTGTCTTCCATAATGTAATTCAAAAGGTGAATAACCCAAAGAGGCTTGGGGTACCTCTCTATATGCAAAAAGAAGGTAGGTAACCATCTATCTCAGAGTTTAGGATCATCCTCCACAAACTTTTTAAGCATACACTTTGATTCATCCTCTCTACTAACCATCAGTTTGGGGATGATAAGGAGCAGATCTTAGTGTTTTTACTCCAAGTAGTATATACAGCGCTTTCAAAAGACTTGAGGTAAAATATGTTCGCTAATCAGTTAAGTTTTCTTGGGGGAATACCAAGAGAGCTGAATATTTTAATTAGGGCATTTGCCACCGTTTTTGCTGTAATGTTTCTTAGTTGTATGGCCTTAGGGTATCTTGTTGCATAATCACAAGCAACAAGTATATTATTACCCTTACTACTCTTTTCTAGCGGACCAACTATATCCATTGCTACCCTTTCAAATACTTTCCCCACAACTGGTATTGGGATCAAGGGAGCTGTCGCTTGGCTTAACAGGTGCAGTTTTCTGACACACAGGACAAGAACTGCAGTATTCAGCTACTTGCTGATGAATACCTGGCCAAAAAAAATCTTTTTTAAGATCCTATTTAGGGTTTTCTCTCTACCCATATGACCAGACCATGGTGTATCATGGGCCAAACAAATGAATTCCTCCCTAAACATTTTGCTTTTGTGTTTACCCCCAAATCATCATTTGCTTTTGTGTTAACCCCCAAATTGTTGGTCTGTCTTACCATTATAAGGATACAATTTTGCAAAACATAGCAAGGCTGATCATTGGGTATTTCAGAATTACTTACAACCTTTTAAAATAATGGCAACAAACTGATGTATTTTCTCTGAGCCTTTTCAATGTCAATTTCCCAATTGACTACTAGCAAGTCTTTTTTGGACTCGTTGTGGTCTACTTTCCACCTTTAAAAGTCTGTTTTCCCTTTTGGTCTTACAAGACTTACCTTGTCCTTCAAACAAATCTGAAGAAAAGGGGAAACGTTAATTCCAGGTTTCCTCACTGGCAACATCTTGCTTTGCTTGTTATATAGTTAGTTATACATAGTTAAATTGGGTTGAAAAGTTCAAGTTCAAGAAAACCCAGCATCTATACACACACCCCTCCATACCTTCACATAAATTATATATACCCATACCTATACTAACTATAGAGTTTAGTATCATAATAACCTTTATTATTATGTCTGTCCAAGAAATCATCCAAGTCATTAACAGAATTAGCATCACAACATCATCCCGCAGTGCATTCCCCAACCTCACTGTCCTCACTGTGATGAACCCCCCTATGTTGCTTCAAATGAAAGTTCTTTTTTTCTAGTCTGAAGGGGTGGCCAAAAGGTCCCCTGCTATTGTTTATAATGTCCTCTAATGTACTTGTAAAGTCTAATCATGTCCCCTCGGAAGCACCTTTTTTTCCAGAGAAAACAACCCCAATCTTAGTCTCCCCTCATAATTTAACTCTTCCCTCCCTCTAACCAGTTTAGTTGCACTTAGTCTCTGCACTCTCTCCAGCTCATTTATATCCCTCTTAAGGACTGGAGTCCAAAACTGCCCCCATACTCCAGATAAAGAGGCAGAATTATGTTTTCATCCCTTGAGTTAATGCCCTTTTTTATGCAAGACAGAACTTTATTTGCTTAGTAGCCACAGAATGACACTGCCCAGAATTAGACAACTTGTTATCTACAAAAACCCCTAGATCCTTCTCATTTAAGGAAACTCCCAACACACTGCCATTTAGTGTATAACTTGCATTTATATTATTTTTGCCAAAGTGCATAACCTGCATTTATCAACATTGAACCTCATTTTCCAGTTTGCTGCCCAGTTTTCCAGTTTAGACAAATCACTGTGCAAAGTGGCAGCATCCTGCATGGAACCTATAGTTCTGCACAATTTAGTCTCATCTGCAAAAATAGAAACAGTACTTTCAATGGCCACCTCCAGGTCATTAATAAACAAGTTGAAAAGCAAGGGACCTAGTACAGAGCCCTGCGGTACTCCACTAACAACACTGGTCCAATTAGATAATGTTCCCTTTGCCACTACTCTTTGTAGTCTATCTTTTAGCCAGTTCTCTATCCAGGTACAAATACTATGTTCCAGGCCAACATTCCTTCATTTAACCAGTAACCTTCTGTGTGACACTAAGGGTTGCCACCTGGCCGGTATTTTACTGGCCTGGCCGGTAAAAATTATGGTTGATCCCCAATATTATTAATAGGAAAAAAAGATAAATATATAGGAAGGCCGGTATTTTTTTCCAGAAAAGGTGGGAACCCTAGTGGCACTGTATCAAATGCTTTAGCAAAGTCTAAGTAAATCACATCCACTGCCATCTCAGATTAATTTGCATACTTCGGGAATGGACGTATATGTTGCAGCAATTACATTACACAAATCCAGGGAACCTTAATAAAGACAATAGAGTTGGTATATTGCCCTACACATGAGCCCAGTGTATAGTTTATGTTCCATATGTTAGAAAATGTAGGGGGGAACCCGGTTACCCAAAAAAATTTGTAAGGAATTTTGCAGCATATCTCTCTGAAAAAAAAAGGAAAATACTTCCACTAAAAAAATATGATCTAAGTAACAAAAGAATGAGGAAGAATGAGGAATATCTATGCACTTCATCTGGTCTAAGCTGGCGGAGGCAAGTCTGGCGAAAGAGGTAACGTTCAGTAAAATCTGCATTTCATTGAAATTGCGGAGTAACGTCCATTCGCCAGAGTGAATTGTCGCCTACTGATAGAGTGTGAATGACTGCTAGCATCTATCTCTTTGGCTAGCGAAGTGACGCCTGCGCCCATTAGTAAACTGGTGGTCTCTGCGGGCGGTAATGCTATCGAATTGACGCTTGCGTTTGCTACTTCGCCCTCGAATAAATCTGCCCCTTAGCCTTAACAAGCTTTAATGAAAATCCGCCTATGACTAGCTGCGGTCTAAAACACCATTATGGGGACCTTGGTCACTTGTTCTTGCCCCATTTAAGGGGGAAACTTTAGAGGGGGGGCACTTAAGGACACACTTTTTACATCTAAGTAAATGATTCCTTTTGTGTTGTTACGGAACAATTCACCATGCCAAATGTGCGTGTGCAACATAAGCCTTAGTATCAGCCTAAGCTTTATGAGTTGTTTGGCATTGCGCTTCTCTAGATTAATGAACCACATAACTTAGCCTCTGTTACCTGATTCATTGGTGACTTTCTGGCCTGTTATACATAACATATGACTAGTGCATGTCAGTGCTGTGTACTCTGTAGATAATACGTCGCAGCCCCAAAATAAATATTCCAGAGATTTGGCAACTCATTTCTTGTGATATATCCCAATGACAGGAGTGGAAGTTCTCTAATTCCTGGGGACTAAATCCTGGGCCAATTCTGCCTGCTCAGACATACTCAGCATTTGCTGCATTGCTTCTATTCCTTTTACATTTTGGTCCTCACTACAATTTCTGCTTAATAACCTTAACTCCTACACAAGCAGAACACTGGCCTGTAGTTCAATGATCTGCAGAATGTCCTTCAGTACATTAAACAGCATTAAAGGAGAAACAATCCATTGCTACTAAAATCCTTACTCTACATAGACCCCCTCCCTTCTTCCCTCCAGCCTAGGTGGTACCTTTGCTAAATGCCACTAACTCTTTACTTACCCCTCAGTGCAGATTCTGTCCAGCGGAGTTCACGGGCGCCATCTTCAGCCGCTTCGGTAATCTTCAGGTCTTCTTCCAGCGTTTGGGCAATCTCTGTGACATTTGGCGCATGTGCAGTTGTCGCTCATGCGCCGGCGATACGGCACTAAATTCCCGAAGATTAGTGATAGTGGAAGAAGCACCAGCATCATTCAGTATGCAGAATAAGATGCACACACAATTGTGTATTCAATAATTGTGAAACATCAGCTTTAGCTGTAGTTTGTGTGTATATAAATATGTATAATGTCATGTAACAGTGTTGTGGAACAGAATGTGGTTACATTCTTTCATGTACTTTTATATTTATATATAAAAAGGGGCTTTTGAAATATATATAAAGACCTGCCAGGCTCCTTACACTAGTTATTCATTTGTCTTCACTTCTTCAACACACCCTGATAGGTCTGCATAGGCCCCTATGTGTGTGAAGGGCCAGTTCAGCCAAAGAACTGCTATTTGGCAGTCTTGTGCATGCGCATTTTTTACATTTTGTGCTTTGCACCATAATATTGACACCCCCTCCTGGATTATGTGAGCACTGTTTAGTAAAGGGATCAAATTTTCCCTTTAGTTGACTTCATCCCTAAGTAAAGGTTTTACTAGCAGTGCAATATTCTAGACCATTACTTGTTTTTATTAAAAAAACTCATTATCTCAAGGCTGAGAACAATTAACAACCATAGGGCAAAGTTGACTGGTGAGAGTCCCTAAGTGAAGCATTGGCAGTGGAGTAGTAATCATCATACGTTAGTACACTTTATTTGTGTTCGATCCTGCATTTGCTGAATATGCACAAAATGCATCCATAACATAAAGCACAGATTTACAGGCCCCCTTCATGTTTGTACCTTAATTAATGAAAACAAATGCATTGGGATTATTGGGGCAAATTTACTAAAGGGCAAAGTGACTAATGCGGGCGAAATTTCGCCAGTGTGATGTCATTTTGGTACTTCGCTGATTTACTAACTGTCACTGGCGTAACTTTGCTAGCGAAGGAGATAGACTCTAGCGGTACTTCGCTCCCTAACGCCTGGCGAATTTGCGCTCTGGCGAATGGATGTAAATACAGAAATTCACTAAGATGCAGATTTAACTGAACGTTGCCTCTTGCCTTCGCCATCTCAGGCCAGGCAAAGTGCAATAGAGTAAATAGGAGCTCTTAAAAAAAATAGTTGAAAATTTTTGCTTTCAATCTTCATTAATTCATTGACCATCAATATGCTATATTTCACTATGGAGTACATTATTTAGTATCATATACAAGGAGAAAGTAAAAGCAACAGACAAACCATCATCTAAATGTGCCATGATCTATTTGTACCATTAAAGATTGGGCGAGTTTTGTAGGGTTTGTTTACAATGGATAGGGGGGAAATAACAGTATATAAATAAGGAGATAATACAATAAACTAGCTGTTGCTTTATTAATAAGTAGATCCTTCCAGCTGACATGGGGGCATCCATTCTGATTATAAGAAAGAAGGTTCCGCCTTAATATTCGTACAGGCTTTTTTACAGTGAGAGCTGTGAAGCTATGGAATTCTCTCCCTAAATCAGTTGTACTGGGAGTTACATTAGATAGCTTGGATGTTTGTGAAAAGTTGATACAGGGACTGGTCCGATTGCCATTGGCGTCAGGAAGGAGTTTTATCCCTCTGTGGGAAATTGGAGAGGAGTCAGATGGGATTTTTGCCTTCCTCTGGATCAACTAACAGACGGCAGGTTTGACTTAGACTTGAAACATTGAACTTAATGGACAAGTGTCTTTTTTCAAACTACAGTATGTAACGGATGTGTTATCTATATCTGATGGGCTGCAACACGCCATAGAGTCCTGACCTTCCTTCCTGCCACGTTTTAATAAGTACAGGGCTGTGTTGGGTCCACCCTTACTATTCTTGTTTTATAATCTGATGCAAGGTTCAGAGTGAAGATACTGTATGTGAGAGTAACACTAATTTAGCATATTTTATTCTCACAGGCCCCTATGTGTTAATTTTAAATAGAGGTTTATGTAGAAATGCTAATAATGTGTCCCGCCACTGCTGCAACGTTTATATTGTACTTTTTAAATTAATTGACCAATGATACTAAGTTGCATGGTGTTACATGATGCTGCATCAAACTGATTATTTCATGTATTATACCGATTATATATACTGATTATATCATGTATGCTCTTCCGTGCAAGACTTGATCACAGAACCACAATCATTTCAAAATGACAATTCTGGGTTAATTGAAGAAACTGTGTGAATGCTGTGTTAAGTCATCTTAACTGATTTAAAGCATTTAACCCTTTTCATTAGTATACCAAAGCACCATTGTTCACAATGGTGAATGCTTTAATTAGAGTGGATGTTGTGATGCAGTTTTCTGTGTTAAATGAGATAAATGGGATATTTGTGTTTAGTTATTCTGTGTCAAACAGACCAACCAAAGTGGCCGCATCTGTACTTCTGTTTGCACCTCAGGTGCCAAGACAGGGAGTCTTTGGGAACAGAAGATGAGTGTAGTTCCCCAGTCTGGCCCTCACTCAACCCTAACTCGCAATGGTTGGCCAAGTTTCAACAAGAACCTGCCCAACCATTGGTCAGTCCACAGATCACCACAGGTTTTGGGTCAACCCGCACATCACTTCAAGGTACTGTTATTATTACATAGAAAAATTCAATTAATTTAAATTTGAATTATTTAATTCAAATGGAGTCTATGTGCCATAGCCTTCCCATACTTTCTGGGTAACCGATTTCCAGATAACAGATCCCATACATTTTTAATTTAATTATTTATTTATATTCAGCAATAAGCACTAATTGGATTGACATGTGCACCAATGAACATTGAGGGGTGGAACCTTGGGAAATGGGATTTAACCTTGATTGTTTGGTGTGTGTTTTACACTTGACAAAGGGCATGTGGGCCCGAAACATAGTTTTCTATCCTCCTAATTAACTAAGTTTTTGCAGCAAAGTTCTGCGCCTCTAGCCTCCTCCATTCAACTGAATTCCACTTGACTGATTGCTGATTCACTGTAATAAGGTAATTGGGGGTGGTCCCTGGAGGGAAGGAAGAGGGTATATAATCCCATAATCCTTTGCACTCTTAACACTTAAAAATGGGCTTTGACCCGAAACATGCAGTGTTTTCACTGCTAAATAAAGAAATCACTTGCAGTTTCAAATGACTGCCTTGGAAGCTGTTTATTCCACCTTTATAGTTTCACAGGTTGCATACATTCTTACCAGTATATTCAGGGCCGGATTTGTGGAAAGGCCCCCTAGGCCCGGGCCTGGCGTGACAGGATTTTAGGGGGCGGCAAGCAGCCCAACCACACCCACATTGGTTCAAAAACACTGGGGATGCGCTGGAGATAAAATATTTTTTAAAATTCCCATGCAGCAATCCCCATTGCTCCGGTCCGGAGATGAAAATTTGCACGAATAAAGGGGAGGTGGACAGGGTCGACAAACGGCAGTGGGCCTAGGGGCACCCACTATGTAAATACGGCCCTGAGTATATTGAAACCTTTATAGGGGTGTGACACTTGTTCTCCTTTTATAATGGAGCTACACAACCCACAGTTTAGACAGGGATATATATATATATATATATTTATATATATATATATATATATTTGCCATAATAAGAATGGGGTAAGAACCACTGAGAGAATGCTATCACTTACTGATCACTTACTGAGTGATACAGCCTGCTGAGCTTTTTTATTTATTTTACATATGACCCAGTTATGTTTTCCTGAAAACAGACGCCAGTGTCAAAACCTGCGTTTCACTCATTTTTTGATGTATTTGCGAATTTTCGTGGAAGCGAAATGAGACAAATTCGCCCATCACTATTGAACAGTCATTTTATGCAAACCAGCAAATCTTGCAAGGAATGTGTTTAAACTGTTGGTTAAAACATCAGGAATACCGTATATACTTGTGTATAAGCCGACCCGTGTATAAGCCGAGGTACCTAATTTTACCTACAAAAACTGGGAAAACTTATTGACTCGCGTATAAGCCTAGGGTGAGAAATGCAGCAGCTACTGGTAAGTTTCAATAATCATGTCACGCCTCCACTGTAAGGCCAAAGGCCTCAGGAGTAGTGAGGACCAAGGGAGGAAAATAACAATGTCCAAGTTCGCAGTACAGTAGAGGATGAGACAGGAGAATGATCGAAAACAGGCAACAAGATCAGTCCAGGCAGAAGAGGTTCAAGGTCGAGAATTCCAGGCAAGGGTCGGTACACAATAGACAAGAAGTTCGCAATGAATCACACCCAGGAGTAGAAAACTAAACCTATAATTGGGCACTGGTTACTGTCCGGAGTTCCCTTATAAAGGCCCAGGTTTGGCGCCAATTTTGGACGCATCGGCGTCATGACGTATGCGCGGACGCGCTGACGTCGGCGACTGACGTGCTGACGTGTGTGACGGACGCCGGCGCCCATTATTGACGCCGACGTCCATTCCGTCGCCGGCGACCAATCAGGGTGTGGGAAGAAGTCGACATCATCCGTCTGCGTCCGTGAACCAGGGAGCCACCATCTTGGACGCCATCTTGGTTATCCGTGCCAGATTCCATTACATCCACACACCATGCCTACTTACACATTTAGTACTGAGGCTGCTGTATTAAATATGAAAGGTGGGAGAGTACATGAGTAACAGTTACACTGATAGTATCTGGCAGCTGCATGGATCTCATGTTCCCTGGGAAATATTGTGACTGACGAGTGACAACAGTAACATTCAAACACATCACACTTTGTTGTATCACTCCCTGTTCTGTATAGTACAAAGTGATATTATTAGAATATGGACAAAACGGGCTATTTTGCACAGATCAGATGAAAGAATGTCTCACACACACAGAGTAGGTCACAGTGAGCCCACACAAACACAAAGAGGGTGACAGACAAAATACCACAGTAGGAATCACACACAGACACAAAAGAGAGGGGGGGACAGACTATATGCAGCATACAGACAGTCCATGCTGTTAATGATGATCACATACCGTACATGTCAGGCTGCAGAAGTGCGAGGCGCTCCCCCCGCAGTCAGTGGTAGAGTCTGTCCGTGTGTCCCACTCTGCCCTGTCCTGCGCCTTCTAAGCTGCTGCTGCCGGTCTCGCGTCACTCGCTCCTCTGTTGTCCCTCAGCTCTGCCGCCCGCTGTCTGGCTCATCCCCACGGACTCTCCCAGCCGCACACAGCCGGGCTCAGACCTCTCTCTCTCTCTATGGCGCCCTGACTCTCTCCTCCTCCGACACCACTAGCAGCAGCACGCCTTGCAGGGAGCGCGCACGGCGGGCACACACACTCCCTAGCCTGGGAGTCAGGGGCGGCAGCCAGGCAGCAAGAGAGGGAAGGCGCAGGCGCAGCCATCAGCACGGAAGAGGTAATTTTTTTTAACTGACCCGCGTATAAGCCGAGGCAGCATTTTTCAGCTTGTTTTGGGAGCTGAAAAACTCGGCTTATACGCGAGTATATACGGTACTTGTCTATTTTCAGCTGCAACTATTATTTAATTTTGAATAATTCTACTGTTCTCTACAAGTCTCAACATGTTTTTTTCCCTTTTGCAGATCAAAATGCTGGTGACAGCAATATTAATTCTGCTAATTATGGTCCTTTCAATGTGGTGAGTTTTAAAATTGACATGATTCTTATCAAAGGATGAAATTTAGTGGTTTTAGAGGTTTTTCGAAGCTTCTATAAAACTCTTCCTCTAAAATGAAACAAAAAAGATGGACGATGTTCTAAAAAATTACCAAAAACTTTAACATATCTAAAAATTTTAAAAATCCAAATTGATTTAATCCAGTAGCATCAACAGAGCTCCCACTGACTTGTTTAGGACCTCAACAACTTTTACTTGGAAACATTTTTTTTAAGAGTTTTTACATTCAACGGGTTTTACTATTTATTATTATTATTATTAACATGTATTTATATAGCGCCAACATATTGCGTAGCACTATTATTCTTATTATTTTATTAAAACAACTTTAATCAAACTCCCTTCCACAATTTTACCTTATTTATCAATTAATTAACTCAAACAATCTGGTAAGGGAAAAGAATTGATAAAGTTGTAAAAAAACAAAAAAAAAAAAGAAATGTACGATTTTTCAAGATTTGACATCTGAAGACCCAGGGTTTTTTCATTTTTGGATTATTGCACGAAAGCTAAACAATGGTGAACTTTCACCCTTTGAGAAATACGCCTGTAAAAATCCCATAGAAATGAATGGAGAGTAGGCTGGAGGGAAGAGGGCTCTATGTAGGTAGGGGGTAGGGTTTTTAACGTTAGGGTTGAATTCTACTTTAAAGATGTTAAAGGTTTTAGAGATTCAAGAATTTTTTTTTAATATTTTTAAATATGCCCCTTAGTATTAAAGGACAAGTAAAGCCTTACTGTAGGGTACTAGTGCATGGCCCAGTGTATAGAACTGCAAACATAAGAGTGACCTAAGGTACTAAATATATGCCTCACAGTGGACAGAAGTTCAGGGTCTAAGGTTATATAAGTGATGCCTTACATATTGGCACCTAAGTCATTGGCAAACCTGTGTATTAGCCTTTCATTGATTTCAGTGGACAAAGTTCAGGTGGTGACAAAATTGTAAAAAAACAACATAAATTTGGCATATAGTATATTTATAAATAGGTGAATTTATACAGAATAGGCAACTGGGTGGTCATAAACCATATAACTGCAATTCCATTGTGGCACAATTTTTACTTTTTGTGTAAAATGCTCTTTATTCTATTTTAAGTTTACACAGTAAGTTGTGTCCTGTTGTTGTTTTATTTGTTTTGTGATGCCTCAAAGGAATTCTGAGAGAATCATTAATTTAATATAGATTGTAAATAATTTCTCTTTTTATGTTCTTCACTTCTAGTAAGAAAAAGATAAAGACGGCGGATGCATCCACGGAAACGGAAGGTTTGTAAACAGACCCCTGTTGTCTTTTTGGGAACATGCAAATTGTTTAAAGGACCAGTAACATCAAAAAATGTTAAGTGGAGTTAAGAAAGGAAGTGGAGTACTGGAAATTGTGTACTGTTATAGGAAATGTTATGAGGAAGAATGTACTAAACCAGCACTATTTTATATTTTAGAAGCAAAGGAACAAAGTACACATACATATTCGACTGCTTCACCGGCAGCAGCAGCAACAGCAGCGTTTAAAACGAGCACAAACTAGCATAAATTTAAAAAGCATTAACCCTTTCCCTGCCAGCCGCAGAAGGAAGGAAGAAAGGCAACATTTGCGAAGATTTATGGAAGTACTACTACCGCAGCAGTAAGTAGAACGAGCACAAACAAAAACTAAAAAACAAACAATTCAACTACATATTCCATCCTCCTCGATCGCTAATTTATTTTTTCCAGCCGTTTTGTCCTAGATGCGAACATCTATTGCCAAGCAGTTTTTAGACATTTTGTATTCTTTCACTTTAAGGGCCTTTCCTGGGGCGGTCTTTTAGTTTACCCAGTAAAACAATATATTGTTTTTTTCAGGACAACCTGAACGTTAAAAATATGCAAGAATTTTGGTGTAATTATACTTCTGTAAAAAAAATATAGGTTTAAAGTGTCTAATAAAATGAAAAAAATCATGTTTCACAAAGAACAATCACATATATCAGAAACATCATTTATTTTATGTACAAGAACACAGCTGATTTGGAAAGGTCCTGTGTCTCCTGAACGCGGCAATACCAAATATATATAGTTTTATTCAGATTTTTCACTTGTATAGATCAAATTCTCTAAGCAGTACACTACCAAATTTCCAAAGCACCGCTCCCCAAACTGCATACTTCTGATTTCAAGGCCAAACATTCCACTAACAGTAGATTTACCAAGAAAACTATCCATTATTAGAAAGAACAGATTCTGGTGAATCAAAAATGGGTAAATATATCTTTGTACTCCAAACTACCAAGTTGCAATTGTTTCCTAAAGTTATAATGTTTTATAGAAATTGGTGATTTTTTTTGAAAAATGACCTCAAAGCTTCCACTCTACAGCATGACATCTCCCACACATCATTAGGTATCAATGTAAAACACCCCAAATATGAAAGCTTGGGGTCCACTCAACAGTTTGATGCCCAATATGTATCGGTTTACCTAAACATGTGGTATATAGGGGCCCTAAAATGTAGACACCTCATTTGAGCTATCAGTTCTGTAATTCCAGATACTGCAAAATCAACACATTTACATAGATTGGGGGGGCAAAGTTAGAAAAAAGTACGTTCACCCCAGAAAACCATATATTTTCATAAAGTACACATTCCCCCGAATCCAAATTGGGTATGCATGTCTTTCTACTCCAAAGCAGCAAGCTGTAAAACTTTCCTAAGTTTGGCAATTTTAGGGACATTTTCAAAAATCACCTCAAAACGTCCACCCTGCCGCATCGTATGTCCCACCTACTATTGAGTATCAAAATAAATCACCCTAAATATGAAAGCCTGGGGTCCTCTGAACAGTTTGATGCCCAATATGTATAGGTGTACCCAAGCATGTGGCATATAGGGGCCCCAAAATGAAGACCCCATATAGTCTGTCATTTCAGGTGCTGCAAAATCAACACATTTACATAGTTTTGGGGGCGGCAAAGGTAGAAAAAAGTACGTTCACCCTAGAAAATGTCATACCAATGGTGTTGCAAATCATCCTGCAATTGGGAACTTATAGAAAGTAATTTGTTTTTTGTAGCAATAGTTTTAACCACTGTATCATACAATTTATCAGTGTGTTTACGATAGGCAGTGTCAGTATGATGATGAATAAGTGTGCGGAACACAGAAACAGGGAGTTGATAATTAGCAATGGGTAACACAGGTGGAAAATAGGTAAGGGAACGATAGATTGAAGGAATAGGAGAGAAGTAATAAAACTGGGAATGCCATTGTATTAGAGAGACAGCCAGCAAAGGGTAAATTAGAATCAGCAGAAGGAATCCCAATGGGAAGAGAGGTAACTAAACTGGTATGCTTTAACTTGGGTTAGGGTGGCTTCCCACCATAACCTATTAGAAAAGAGTATTCAGTTTCAGAAATAAGTATTGAATGACCGTTCACCTAGTCCTGTGTAATAGGACCAACATGGAACAGAGGCATAAATTGTTTGTTTAAGCTGATAGGAAGGATGGTGCTTAGTATCATGCTAACATACAATGTGGTTTCTGCTAATAGAAAAAGACTTAGCTTAAAGTGGTATACAACCATGTATTAGATACGATATATGTGATTATAATAAAGGCCACCTTAACATTCCCCCCTTTTTGGTCACACCCATGACCAAAATTAACCTAAACTATAAACTCACCTAAATGCAAATAACCGTATTGAGACTACTATGCTCTGAAGAGGGGCTAGGCCTGTCTTCAAAACCAAGAACTCATTCTTGACCAGCAGAATTAACACAACTACATGCTGGAGAATTCCTAATCCATCCCAATCTTGTTATTTGCCTAACTACACGACTATATCATGGAGATGCAAGTATACTAAGTTCATCACTTCTAAGAACTATACTTGGGACAATACCTTTGCAGATGCCTTTACTGTAAATAAGTTTAAACCAACTTTTCTGAACTGAAGCAGCCATTGCATTCTTACCTGAGTGCGCAAGTCCTTGAGTTAGGTGTGCCATCATAGCATACACGGCTTTTGATAGACAGTATAATAGGCCATTTCTCCAGCCATGTCATCCTTGGAGGCTCCCAGCTTCGACCATTTTCCTATTTCCATCTCAGGGGCTTAGTCCTGTATTGTAGCCAGGATATCCATGTCCAGGATGCAACTTACTGTCATTATAGGCAAGAGGGCATCTGACTTGGCTCTCTCGTCAGCTTTTGCATTTCCTCGTAGCTTCTGGAGTTTGAAGCTTTGTGTGCGCTTGTACTTTAAGAATGGCTACCTCAGTTGGAAGCTGTAATGCTAACAACAGCTGTTTTACTAAATTTGTATTTGTATTCTTATTTGGTTTAGCTGATGATGTCATAAGATTTCTGGCCCTCCAAATCAGAAGCTAGTCGAGACAAATACCAATACAGTACCTGCTATCAGAAAAGATGTTTGCCCTTTGACCTTCCTCTAGTGCAGTGATCCCCAACCAGTAGCTCGTGAGTAACATGTTGCTCTCCAACCCCTTGGATGTTGCTCCCAGTGGCCTCAAAACAGGTGATAATTTTTGAATTCCAGGCTTGGAGACAAGTTTTGGTTGTATAAAAACCAGTTGTACTGCCAAACAGAGCCTCAATGTAGGTTGACAATCCACATAGGGGCTACTAAATGGCCAATCACTGCCCTTATTTGGCACCCCAAGAACATTTTTCATGCTTGTGTTGATCTCCAACTCCTCTTACTTTTGAATGTTGCTCACAGGTTCAAAAGGTTGGGGATCCCTGCTCTAGTGTGTATGATGTGATGAGTGCTTGTAGCTCAGCTTCTTGAGCTGACGTGTGTGGTGGTAGACTCTGCTGAACTAAAACATCAGACAAATGTTATATACCTCCCAACATTTTGGAATTCAAAAGAGGGGCATGTCCACGCCCATTTTTGAGGCCACACCCCCTAATTACCATGTTCAGCAATGCACTAATGACACTTACAAGCTGCTACCTACAACTTTATAAGAAGCGGTTTCTGGCCATATCTGCTGCTGCACAAGTCTGTATGTCAGATGACAGAAAACCAATATGTTCTGATGCAAGATGCAAGTCAATCACATTTTGTAAACAAAGGAAAAGTGTAAGGAAGGAAACCTAATTCTGTAAAAGGTTGAAATGAAAAATGGTCCCTTAAGTCGCACTCTTGTAAATTTCTTCTTAATGAAATAGAATAATTATTATTAATTATTTAAATTGAGTAAATTGATTTAAATTAATTGAGGTTTTTTATTTCATCACACAATATATATAAAATCATGTAAAAAATTTATTTATCAAATTTCATATGCAACAATTAATTTATAGCATTAAATTCATATTATCAATTTGTATATAAATATTTATTTCATCTTGATTATCTTGGCAGTAACTTAAAGCATAAAAAAGTTCTATACTAAAAATAGACTTATTCTGTAATAGAACTGAAATGGTTTTCATTTTGTAACAAGCAGGAAAGGGACATAAAAACATCTGTAACATGTTTAGATCACTTGTGATTATGCACCTCCAGCAAATCTGCAACCTGCTTGTACATATTTCTCTACATGGCCGATATACACTACAGCACATCTGCAGGGGAAATGTTAAATGTACATACCAGCTAAGGAACAGATCAGCTGGGACACATGCAGCACGGCAGAAGCAGCAGCACGAGAGCAAAGAAGAGTGGGAGGGGGCGGAGCCACAGTGGTAGATAGGATGGGGGAGCAGTCCAAAAGCCCGCCCGGATCTATCAGGATGCAGCCCACTTACGCAAGATATAGAGCGGCCGCACGAACAATCAGATCATGGTCAGTCCAGGCCTGCTGTGAAGCATGAGTTACGAGCAGCGGAGAGGATGGGGACGAGGCAGAGGCAGACGCCGGGGCAGAGCAAGAAGCAAGCCGAACAGCGGGACATCTTCACCTGCTATCCGGGACAGGCAGGTAAAATCGGGACTGTCCCGCCTAATCCGGGACACTTGGGAGGTATGATGTTACGACAGCATATGATATTTATGATACATATCCCATGCCTTCCCTCACTGAGCCTCACTATATGATAATAACTGCTTGTTAGATATCTATTTCATTATTCACACTCACTCTATGAAATGACATTCCTGTACAATTATTCATATTGTTCTATAATTTCATAACTCTTTGTAACCTTAGATAAAGCTGCCTCTCTTGAATTCCCAGGCAGAACTCATTATAATTATGGCTTAAGGCTCATTTACTAAACAGGTGCTGAGTGCAAAGAACAAACAGGAACACCTATAGGTGCAACATACACACAGAAACCTGGAACTGCTGCTAGTGCAAAGCCAAGTGCAGGGCTATCTAGCACCATATTCTACAAACCAGTGCACAGCTGAAGTATACATGAGAGCTGGTTGGTTCAAGCATTTAATGACATTTTGACTCAGGTGGGTGGCTGGTTCTCCCCAGCATTGATGTCATACATGTACTACTCTTGTGATGTGCTATCTTTACTTTGCACAAAGCTAATTAGGCACCATCCTATCCCACCCTACTAGAGCAATTTTTGTAAAGCAGGCTAGCTTTGGAAAGAAAAATTCTTAAGGTGGCAATACATGGCCAAATCCGCTTGTTTGGAGTAGTCACCAAATGAGTGGCTTCTGTCCAGCTCGAGTGAGTGATATTGAGCTGATACAATCGTGGGCCCTAGGGCCCAACAATTAGATTACAACGCAAGGAATGCATATATATGTGGAAATAATAGAGATCGCACTCGCAGGTCTTAGAAGAGAGAGATGTTTTTTTTATTTGTGGACAATCGCTGACGTTTTGGCTGATACAACAGCCTTTCTCAAACTTTGAGAAAGGCTGTTGTATCAGCCGAAAAGTCAGCGATTGTCCACAAATAAAAAAAAACATCTCTCTCTTCTAAGACCTGCGAGTGCGATCTCTATTATTTCCTTAAATTCTACTTCACCCAGGCATACCTGACTTTATTATCGTGAGTGCCAGTTCTTCTTACTGATAGATAGATAGAGGGATGACTAGATAGAGAGAGAAAGAGACAGAGAGAGAGAGAGAGAGAGATGATAGATAGATAGATAGATAGATAGATAGATAGATAGATAGAGGGATGACTAGATAGAGAGAGAGAGAGAGAGAGATGATAGATAGATAGATAGATAGATAGATAGAGAGAGAGAGATAAAGAAGCAGGATCAGCACACTTTGTTAGTGATGAAAAAGTGATTAAAAAGAAGGATGAAATGCTTCTTTTTATGGAATAAATAAAACCTTTTAATCACTAATAGAGTGTGTTTTTGGTCCTGCTTCTTCATACATACATCAGCACTCTCTGTAGTATGGTTAAAAAACGTGTTTATTTATTCACACACTTTTACATCCTATCCGACGTTTCGGTTTTCTCGGATAAGATGTAAAAGTGTGTGAATAAATTGACACGTTTTTCACCATACTACAGAGAGTGCTGCTCTTCTGTTCATATACTACAGCATATTTTATCATGCACCTCTGGCTTCATTTTGGATTGAGTGTGGGCACTGTGGGACATTGTGGTTATTGGTCCGTGTATTGCCAGCTTTACAGCTATGCTGAAAACATTCTACGCCATGCAACAGTATAAATATCGTCCTGTGTCCTATTATCAGATCACGTGCAGACCATGCAGTAAAGCGAACGCTACATCCCAGGCACCTCTTTAAAAAAAAAAACACACTAATTTTACAATCACAAATTAATACAGGATACTACAGGATATAAAAAAAACATTTAGTAGCACCTTTTTTGTGCAACTATCCCTTTAACATAGTAAGAAACATCCTCCAGACCCTCCTTTTTTTTTTTTTTTAACCAAAAAGCATTAGATCTGAGCCTATTAACCCTGGCAATGCCAGCCCAACAGCAGCGGTGCTTTAGAACAGCCCGACTGGAATCATGAAGTTCTTCTTAAAAATAAGCCCAAACCTGTGACTGATGAAAAGGCCTGTGTAACTGCCTTATAACAAATATGAACAACACAGAATGCATTTAAGAAGTACAGATATGAGACCTGTTATCCAGAATGCTCGGGACCTGGGGGGTTTACGGATAACGTAATTTCCTTAATTTAGATGTTCATAGATTAAGTCTGCTAGAAAATCATGTAAATATTAAATAAACTGGTTTTACTTCCAATAAGGATTAATTATATCTTAGTTGGGATCAAGTACAAGCTACTGTTTTATTATTACACAGAAAATGGAAATCACTTTTAATAATTTGGATTATTTGATTAAAATGGAGTCTATGGGAGATGGGCTTTCCGTAATTTGGAGCTTTCTGGATAACGGGTTTCCGGATAACAGATCCCATACATGCAATATTAAACTAATTCTAATTAAACACTTTTTTTTGTTTTGTAGATTACTTTTTTCTACAGTTATATAAAAGTATATAAAAATATACACTGAAAGCTAACTTTAAAATGTGATCTCTGTTGTTCTGAATAAAACACAAGGATAAAGCTCTGATGCTCATATTCATTTACCATTTTTGTCTTGCTATAACAGAGATGTGCAATGTATGTAGACATCCAAACGTTTAACAACAAAAGCTCCCAGCAAATTCACCACCCCCAAAAACCAAAACCAATCCCTGCCTTTAGCATTAAATACATACCCTATCATACTTGGCAGATACATGGGGGTATATTTATCAAAGAGTGAATTTAGATATCGCCGCAGTCAGCTACAGTGAAATTCTGTTCATTTCTATGGGATTTTGAAAGGCATATTTATCAAAGGGTGAATGTTCACTTTCACCTGTTGATACTTTTAAAAATCCCATAGAAATGAATGGAGAGTGGTGGAAATTCACACTAGAGGAACGTGGTTATCTCTAACTTCACTCTTTGAGAAATATACCCCATGGATTCTACCACAATGCAGTTCCTACTAAAAACACACATTCATGGGCAGATTTATCAAAGGTCAAAATTTCAAATTGACGTGATTTTTTTTTCTCTTATAAATACGAATGTACTCACAACTCAAATGGGAGGTTATTTATGAAAAAATTTGAATGACGAAAATTCAATTGAATGGGAACGATCCGAAAAAAAATTCATATTCAAATCGAATTTGAACGAAACTTGAAAGTTTTTTAAATTCGACCATTGATAAATCTGCTCCATCATGTTGCCTATTCCACTTAAAACGATAACGACACATTCCTATAAAAAATGATAGAAACCATTGGATCCATATCAAGGAGGTGCTGCAAGCCAAATACTTTCCTCTCAAAGCCACCCCCAACCCCGCAAACCTTTGTGAAGCCGACCCTATGACACTGCTGATGGTTCTTCTGCGTTGTTTCAGTGACGCTGGGTGGAGCCATCCTTCCATAGGTTGGAGTCCTGTTTTCATGTGTAATTAGCCTATGGAAGGATCGCTCCGCCCCCAGCCAAGCGTCACTGAAACAACGTAGGAGATCCATTAGTGTCGGAGAGTCGGCTTAAAGGGGTGGTTCACCTTCAACTTAACTTTTAATATGTCATAGAATGGCCAGTTTTAATCTATTTTTCAATTGGTCTACATTATTTATATGTATGTATAACTTTAACTATAGGCTCCACAGAACAGTCACCCGAGTGATTTGACAGTAAAGAAAGAGGACAACTGACAAGCGTTATTTCATGGCTTTCTACAGAAAATGCAGATGGTGAAAAACGAAGTAAAGATCCCAGAAACATGCTAGCAAAGCCAAAATACTGCCGTCTAGTTACTGAACTACAACTTTCAGCAGGGGGAATAATGTAAGCAAGGCCGCAATCATTAATCCAGGGGTCCATGCAGGGTTGCCAGGTTTCCAGCCAAATTGGGCTACTAATTTAAAGTCCAGGTGGGTTTTGAAAAAGTACAAACTAGCCAAGGTAGGGATTTTGGCTACTTTTTGGTAATGTTGTTTTTGTTTAACAAGTTGCAGACTGTCAAGTTCAATGTAAGACTACAATACCCAGCATGCAATGGGATGGACTTAGTGTAGAAGTTGGGAGTTACCAGATTTTGGGCTCCGTATTCTTGCTTTTTCCGGTGACTTTCCTCAATTTCAGACAATGTTGGGGCAAAAATCTGCTGGCCACCAAAATGTCTAGAAGTTGAATTGTTTTACCAATTTTTATTGAAAATGTTTATGTTTTCGGGCCTCGTGGGGCCCCCTCTGTAGTTATGACTAGGGATGCACCTAATCCAGGATTTAGCAGGATTCAGATTCGCCGAATCTTTCTGCCCGGCCGAACCAAATCCAAATTTGCAAATTAGGGGTGGGAGGGAAATCACGTGACTTTGTAAATAAACAAGGAAGTAAAGAAGGTTTCCCCCCTACCCCTGCATTTTTGCATATGCAAATTAGGATTTGGCTCCGTATTTGGCCGAATCTTTTGCTAAGTATTTATGGGTTCTGCTGAATCTAAAATAGTGGATCAAGTGCATCCCTAGTTACGACCCTGGTGAAGGGGCAAAACTTTCCCATTTTGCTTCACGGCGTATTTTCACATGTATTCATTTCTTTTTTAGATGTTATTTTCACCGCGCACGTGGTGTTATTTTTGGGCTACTTTTGAAGCCCCTCTCGTCTAGTTTTGAGGCTGGTTTTGGAAAATTAGATCTGACAACTCTGGGTTCAGATCTGCGGGGAGAAATGAAGCTCACAAATGCCCTGCAGCTGTTGTTGAACTTCAGCTCTCTGCAACAACAAGACACTGAGATGCCAATAACTGCAGGGTCACAGGGTATGAGTGAGGAGAACAATAACAAATATCTGACGTACAAGGGGTCAGACTGAGGTGTGTAACATAGAAGAGGCCGAGAAAGAAGCAGCAGATGAGCAGTTAGAGCTCTGGGCAGCGTTCCCTCAGGATTAGCAGCACTAACACTACAAGTCTCAGCCTTTAACCTTCCCACACAAAATCCCTAAACCTGTAAGAGCGAGTTAAAGCTACTGACTCACCGTGTGGCGCCTGTACAGTCCCACTCATACGGTGTAAACTCCGCCGTGACACGTCCTGCCCGGTGCCCTGAACTAGTCTCTCACACTCCCAGGAGTTGCAGCCCGTCCGCCATTTTGTATTCCCTCCCCCCTCTCTTCTCTTGCTGGCGGCACCGCGGAATCACAAGTCCTCCCCAAACATGCCCCTAGTCCGTACTGTCTGTGAGTGTGTGCGGCCTCTCTCACATTCGCTCCCCTCCTCCTCGGACTCTCAGTCAGTCGCGCAAGGTCCCGTAAGCGGTGTAATTATTACATGCGCCATGATATAACTGTAGCAAGTGAGCCGCGGATCTGCCCCAGCATCCAACCCCTCTACCCACAGAGTCCCCGCCTCCCGATCCGTATGAGGAATTTGCCTCTATCAATGGACCTGCCTAACTGAAGCTAAAATTGCGCCTACCGCGCATTTCACCCTCTACTCGCGGGCTTTGTCAAATGCATGCATTAACCAGGGTTGCCAGGTTTTCAATTCAAAACCAGCCAAAGACTATCAAAAAACTAGCCAAAAAGTAGCCAAAAGCCATTTCAAAAGTAGCCCAATTCTTAAACTTACAAATCTTAATAAAATAAAGTAAAACAATAAGGGTATCAAATCAATTACATTCCTCTAATTTTCCAATAATTTTTTTCATTAAAGAACATCCTGCAGCTGTTGGTGCAACTCAGGGCCGCCATCAGAAATCACGGGGCCCCGTACAGCAAAATTTTCTGGGCCCCCCGGGCCCCGCCCACACCACAGTAAAATGTCCACAAAGACACAACCGCTTAAAATGGTAAACCCCCCCACTCACAAGTTATAAAAAGCCATTGGTGGTCAGGGCCCCCTTATAATTTAAAAAACAAAAAAATTGGCGTCAAGGGTCCCACATAAAAGTTTTTTTAAAAAACATTAGTGGTCAGGGCCCCCCCATAAGTTAAAATAAAAACTATTGGCACCAGGGGCCCCGTAAATGTTTTTCTAAAAAAACATTGGTGGTCAGGGCCCCCCCATAAGTTAAAAAAAAATCAGTGCCAGGGGCCCCCTACAAAAAAAAATCATTGTATAAGTGGGCATTGCTGGATTCTGTTATATAACAGGATCCAGGTTTCTACTGATACCAGCACTAGGCAAACTCTGTACACAGGGTCTGTGGTAGCTAAATATATCACACTACAAAGAGTCATAGTTAGGTAAATATTAAGCACAACATACACAGCACTGCTTTGTCTCTCTCATGTTCTGCTTCTCTGCAAGCTCCAGGATACTGCCACTCAGCTCTCTCTGTGCCATAGAGAAAAAAGCCCAAACAGGAACATGTGCTTACAGGGGCGGGACATAAGGAAGGGAGACGCTGTCATTGGCTGAAAAGCACTGGGGCAGGGCAAGATTGCAGAGTTAGGGATCGTCTGCCAATTTCATACTGCTAATGAAAACTTCAGTTGTGCATTGTGTCACAGCTTGAAATTTAGTTTACTGATCATGGAACTTGCAGATAATCCCTAACTTTGCACTTCTCCTCCACATACAATTTTCGGCGCGACTTCGGGTCTTCAGCACAGCTGGCCCCCCTTTAGCCCCGGGCCCGGTACAGGTGTACCCCCTGTAGCCCCCTGATGGCGGCCCTGGTGCAACTACAACTCCCAGCATCCCCGGCTGCGTGCATGTGTATTGGAAGTTGCAGTTGGGTGCAAGAGCTGGAGGTTGGGCACAGAACAACCCCTCAGTGACTTCTAATATCCTTATCATTTACAGTAGGGGGTACATTATCCCTTATAATACATGAGTGATACTCAGAGTTCCCTGTATAACTCAGCCTGCAGCCTTGTGCCTTTATATGGTCACAGAACAACCCCTCAGTGACTTCTAATATCCTTATCATTTACAGTAGGGGGTACATTATCCCTTATAATACATGAGTGATACTCAGAGTTCCCTGTATAACTCAGCCTGCAGCCTTGTGCCTTTATATGGTCACAGAACAACCCCTCAGTGACTTCTAATATACTTATCATTTACAGTAGGGGGTACATTATCCCTTATAATACATGAGTGATACTCAGAGTTCCCTGTATAACTCAGCCTGCAGCCTTGTGCCTTTATATGGTCACAGAATAACCCCTCAGTGACTTGTAATATCCTTATCATTTACAGTAGGGGGTACATTATCCCTTATAATACATGAGTGATACTCAGAGTTCCCTGTATAACTCAGCCTGCAGCCTTGTGCCTTTATATGGTCACAGAATAACCCCTCAGTGACTTCTAATATCCTTATCATTTACAGTAGGGGGTACATTATCCCTTATAATACATGAGTGATACTCAGAGTTCCCTGTATAACTCAGCCTGCAGCCTTGTGCCTTTATATGGTCACAGAATAACCCCTCAGTGACTTCTAATATCCTTATCATTTACAGTAGGGGGTACATTATCCCTTATAATACATGAGTGATACTCAGAGTTCCCTGTATAACTCAGCCTGCAGCCTTGTGCCTTTATATGGTCACAGAACAACCCCTCAGTGACTTCTAATATCCTTATCATTTACAGTAGGGGGTACATTATCCCTTATAATACATGAGTGATACTCAGAGTTCCCTGTATAACTCAGCCTGCAGCCTTGTGCCTTTATATGGTCACAGAATAACCCCTCAGTGACTTCTAATATCCTTATCATTTACAGTAGGGGGTACATTATCCCTTATAATACATGAGTGATACTCAGAGTTCCCTGTATAACTCAGCCTGCAGCCTTGTGTCTTTATATGGTCACAGAACCCCTCAGTGACTTGTAATATCCTTATCATTTACAGTAGGGGGTACATTATCCCTTATAATACATGAGTGATACTCAGAGTTCCCTGTATAACTCAGCCTGCAGCCTTGTGCCTTTATATGGTCACAGAATAACCCCTCAGTGACTTCTAATATCCTTATCATTTACAGTAGGGGGTACATTATCCCTTATAATACATGAGTGATACTCAGAGTTCCCTGTATAACTCAGCCTGCAGCCTTGTGCCTTTATATGGTCACAGAACAACCCCTCAGTGACTTCTAATATCCTTATCATTTACAGTAGGGGGTACATTACCCTTATAATACATGAGTGATACTCAGAGTTCCCTGTATAACTCAGCCTGCAGCCTTGTGCCTTTATATGGTCACAGAACAACCCCTCAGTGACTTCTAATATCCTTATCATTTACAGTAGGGGGTACATTATCCCTTATAATACATGAGTGATACTCAGAGTTCCCTGTATAACTCAGCCTGCAGCCTTGTGCCTTTATATGGTCACAGAACAACCCCTCAGTGACTTCTAATATCCTTATCATTTACAGTAGGGGGTACATTATCCCTTATAATACATGAGTGATACTCAGAGTTCCCTGTATAACTCAGCCTGCAGCCTTGTGCCTTTATATGGTCACACCCCTCAGTGACTTCTAATATCCCACCTCAGTCTTTGTACTTTTCATTCTTCTCCCTCTGACTTCTGCCTTATTTAATACAAAAGTTCACTGCTTATTTTCCATGGGGTGCCCATTTTAACTTCCTGCCCATAAAGTTTTACATAATACTGCGAACCAATATCCTTTCAATCATATAATTTTAATCAATCATGTTTAAGCATGCTTTTCTAACCTTTGAAAAAGCCATGCTTTTTTTAGGCAAAGCTCATATTGGCCTGCATTTGGACTTGCAAGTTAATTAATTTGCTTATGCTCCTATTTAATTTAAAGGTATGCTAATCTTAGTACTTCCTAAGAAGAGGAAGGAGATATGAAAACAGTACAAAAGACAAGGAAGAAGAACAAAAAACTAAAGTCAGAAGGAGATGGAAAAATACAATGACTGAGGGGGAGCACGGATCACAGAAGTAAAATACGTACTTTGCACAGCCAAGATCGCAACTTGATTTGTGGCCAGGACTTAGACATGATGGGGAAGATCAGCTCATTATAAATGGCAGGAGTGACTACAGCTGTGTGAGTACACCAGCACAATGCAGGCAGGATTCAATTCAGTTCCGTAACCTTCTGTGTTCTGATGTACAGCATGTAGCCAGCTGAGCTAGGGTAAATAAAGTGTTTCTTACATGGCCGTTGTTGGAGGCAAGTAGGTGCCATCTGTTTTCCACAAAGCCCGATTCTGACCTCAGAGCAGCAACAGTTCAGTCCAGAGAGTACCGGACTTTCACTTTGCACGCTTAATAAGAGCTGTGCAGCGATTGGAGGGGAGGCTGGTCAATGTTACTGTTATCCAATCACTGCAGGCCTTGATCTGGAAGGCTAAAGCAGGACAGAATAATGAAAGGACAAGCGGCCTGGCTGAGCAGCAGTTCGTGGTTTTTCGAAGTCCAAACCCGCGGCTGCAACCAAAACTAGGCCAAAACTAGCCTTTGGCGGGTTTGGACTTTGAAAACCCGCCAATGAAATTGAAAACCAGCCCAATTTGGCGGAAAACCCGCCAACCTGGCAACCCTGCCATTAACCCGGCGCTGCACTCCTATTTAAAATATTTGGTTAGCCGCTACCCGTTTGAATGCGCCAATCAATGCGCTATACGTCATGAGGAGGAGTCGGCAGATTCTGTGAGAGTTTGAGCGCTGATTCCAATATGCAAAATGGCGCTCCTCTCAGTCTTCATAGTCATGCTCCTCTCCACACAGTTGCCACAGTAGTACCATACCTCCCAACTGTCCCTTTTTCGGAGGGACAGTCCCTCTTTTGACAGCTCAACCCGCAGTCCCTCATTTGTACTGGAAAATCCTTATTTTCTCTGCACTGAACAGCCAGAAAAAGAGACAAAGTTTCTCACTTAATTGGCTTTTAGCAGAGAGCCCAGAACAGCTAACAGGTGCAAATAAGATACTTTGTAACAATTTTGAGACACAAAAACACAGTTTAGATAAGGAGAAATATTTTCAAACTTTCATAACCTGCCAAATTTTGTAAAACAAACATGGTAATTAGGGGGCGTGGCCACAGAAAGGGGCATGCCCCAAAAAATTGCTGCGCTACATGCGGAAAAAAATTTTGTCCCTCTTTTTACTTCCAAAATGTTGGGAGGTATGTAGTATCAAGCAATGTGTGTAGAAGGGGGGGAAATAGTAAGATATCTGTGCTACTCGTCATTAACCCATTATCATACTGTGAAAGGTAAAAAATCCATGTTTGATTATTACCATGCTGTGAAACAACAGGATTTAGAAATGCCCGAAAACAGATGTGTTAGGGGTGAAGAAGCTGTCTCATATTTAACTGAATGTAACACCTATTTGGGCCATTCGGGGTTAATTCACCAGCTAGAACACTAGAGCATGGGTTACACATGACTTACACCCAGGGCAGAGCCTTGGCTAAGTGGAAGTGTTCCCTCTATGGTGTAGTGCAACTACATCCCCCCCAGGCTACTGTGCATACAAAAACAACTTGGGCGCCAGGAGGTTCTTAACAATCAGGAACAAGGTTTATTATGCCAAAAAGGGCAAATGAGCACAGGTTTCAGTAGTCACGTAGGAGCTTGAGGAAAACAGCATATTTTGAGTTCACACAGATCAAAGACAGGCTCACACAGAGAGTACACAGGCAATTGCGGTACAACCTTTCCCTCCTGGAAGTTGTCAGGAAGCAGCTTGTACCCTACAGTCCCTCTTCACTGAGGTCCCAGACTGGAGGCAACACACAGAGCCTCTGGGAAGCTCCTGGAAATCCTTGTTGGAGCTTCAGCTGCTCTTTCTCTCTATCCTCTCTGCCTTTCTCTCCTAGAGACGAAAGGTCCTGCTCCTGTATAGTAAACAGTCCTTGATTCGTGTGTGTCCTAATGCTGGACTGAGTATAAAGGGGTTAAAGAAGTCACCTCACAGTATGAAGAATTCAAAACAAAAGTGTAACATGAATGTACAGGATTTAAGGGCCTATCAGAACTATATATCTGAGATAAGGCTAGATGAGAGTAATTCCTCTTCATATCTGGCTTCTTACTTAAAGCAAATGGCTGATAAGAAAAGACAAGAGCCTAAAATGAAGTCAATGCCACATACAATGCCAAATGCCTTCTCTCAAGGTCAGCCACCAATCATTTTTGCATACGTTATTCAAATAAACACATGACAATCACAAATCCACAAGTTTCCATGGTCAAATTACTGGTATGGGACCTGTTATGCAGAATGCTTGGGGCCGAGGTATTTCCAGATAAGGGATCTTACCATAATTTGGATCTTCATACTTTACGTTGTCTATGGAATTAAACCCAATAGGATTGTTTAACTTCCAATACGAATTAATTACATCTTAGGTGGGATCAAGTACAAGGTACTAGTGATGTACGGCTCAAGAAAAACTCAACCCACACCCAACCCTAACGCACAAAACCTTAACCTGCACCTGACCCAAACCTGCAAAATGTTGCCATTATAGGACCCACATCTGATCCAGTACCCGAGTCTTCTCGCTCTGTATGTTACAGATGAAGCCACTTGGATTTGTGAGTTAAATGTCTTCATTACTGCACTTTTAATACCTTCCCTTCTTCTACTGATTGTTGGCTCCTTTTGAAGAACACACTCACTATCACACTGCTATCCCATTGCCATCCATTGGGGCAGTCGGTATCTTCCTGGTAGCAACTGAAAAAATAAAATATATCACAATATTAGAGTAAGATCAATTTGCTTGTTGGAAGGAACTGCAGCACTCTTTGCTTGCATCCATGAATCACATATTCCTGAAATATGTAATCACATGGAGATCCAACACACATTAACCGGCATATAACCAAGTGCTGCTGGGTGCAAGGGTGCCCTGTAATTCATGCCATAGGTTTCCCTATCACACCTTGTTTGTCTATGAGAATGGTTTTCTTCTACAGTCCCTCACATAGGGGATTTTCAGTCTCCAGTCCCTCACATAGGGGGTAACACAAATCACCAGCGCCGGATTTAACTTCTGGGAGCCCCTAGGCCGCGCGGTCCGACCAGGCGGCCGCGCGGTCCTAGCCCCCGCCTTCCCAGCGCGCCGGCGGAAAAACACCGGCGCAGCTGGTGCAGTTGAACGGCGGCTGGGCGGCATGCCGCCCCTATTTCTTTGCCGCCCTAGGCCCTGGCCTATGCGGCCTTGCCGCAAATCCGGGCCTGCAAATCACACATGTGATTCAAACCAGAGCATTTCCAGAGATATTCCTTATTTAGAACTGGAGCGTCTATAAACAACATATGTGTCTGTCAGAATGACCAAGCCACTGATTTGAAATGAACTGATGACTTTGAAGTTTGAATATGAAAGATGGAAAGATTCATCCTTTGACTTTGACCTAGGTCCTGGCATTTCCTTCATGTCCCCTTTGGATAACCTTAATCACTTTTGTTTTCTTTCAAAGCTGCAGCTATTCACTTATTTCACCATTTCCTTCGTAATTATTTGTTGTTCCAAAAGTCGTATTTCTCTTATCAAATTCTTATTAGAAAATAAATGGTGATAAAATAAAATCACTGTTTTCACAACCTTTCAGTTCTTGTTCACTAAAGAGCAAAAAGGCAGATGGCCAAACCACATTAAGGCATCGTTGAAATCCTTCTGATATCTAATATCAAAAAAATGATCATTTCCCTGTTATTACTGTTGTTGTATTTACATAGTTAGTGTTTCTATTTTCATCTCAGTTAATATGCATTGAGTGTCCAATTTAAAGGGCAACTAAAGTCTAAAATAGAATAATGTTAGAAATGCTGTATTATGTATACTAAATATAAACATGAACTTACTGCACCAGCAGCCTAATAAGACAAATGATTTATGCTTTCAAAGTTGGCGCAGGGGGCTGTCATCTTGTAACTTTGTTAGACATTTCTGCAATATCAAGACTCGCACATGCTCAGTGTGGTCTGGGCTTCAGTTGGGAGGTTAAGCTTAGGGATCGTCATAAATTATCAAAACAGCACAAGTCAAATAATATCTGCCATAGAAGCCAATACAGCAAGGCTGATTAATAATCATAATATAGAGACTGCACTGTGTCTCTGGATACAAATCTCTACAGGGAATCCAACAATGCTGCTCGAGTTCTGGGAAGTAAGGTGGGGGGCTCCCCCTGCCATTGAAAGTATGATCGTTTACCTGCACAGCAGTTGGGGACCATCTGACAATTCCTATCAACAGCAGTAAAAGAAGGGGGAATTGCACTGCATACAGTCAGGTTTATGATAAAAACTGTAGACATCTTTTAATTAAAGTATATTGGAGATAGATTTCTTTTTCATTAAAGAAAGTAAAAATGTGATTTTATATTTTTGCCTTTACATGCCCTTTAAACACCTCTGGGGCAATGTATCCACTGGTCTGTTCTGGGACAATTTTTATTGCTCAAGAAGTCTGATTAATTTAGAACAGATGGAGGCTTGAAACTCTCACATGTCATCAATCAATCTTGTTGTACAAAGACCAAGGTTACCCCTTATAGGTGTTAAGCTGAAAGATGGAATGTAAAGATGAAGTGACTTGGTATTTTAAGGGGGGTTACTGAATATTTTTTCATATATTATATATTTTCTCTATCATGACTCAATTTATATTAACCTTGAGAAACCCCAGCAATGTTAGACCCTCAGAGGTTTGTGCTACAATCACATGTATTTAGGAATGCAGACAATATTTGTCTTTTTCAACCAACACATTCTTTTTTATTGTGCAAGGATTTACATTAGACATGCATGGTTCTGTTGAGTTTAGTTTTATTTTCCAGATCCTCGAAAAATGACGACTTGAACACAAGTTTATTGACTTAACAATACCACTAATGGTATTATTGCTCCCATAGCATTTTTGGTAAGCTATGAACATATTTTTCATATCAAAGGGTACTACTATTAAATAGGGATGGGCGAATGATTTCGCCTTGTTTTGCCACGGAAATGACGCCCATAGACTTGTATGGCGGCGGGCATAAAAAATTTGGGACAATTCGCCCATCCCTACTATTAATTCCTATTTATTCTTAGCTAATTATTAAAACTTGCCTAATATTGTTCCTGATAACTTCAACCATATACATGGTAGAACTGGATTTCCAGAGAGAGGAGAATATGATAATGACGTCTAGCCTATAGCCAAGGGAAAGCCAAGCTAGAGCCAAAAGTGTATAGGTCTGTAGGATTGTTGATGCACAAAACTTAAATGCTTTTTTTTTTATGGACTTTAGAAGTTTGTTTTGGCCCCTGATTTGCCCTTTTGTGTGCCTTTGCCTCTTTATGCTGATGAGGAGCATGTTCTTTGTAAAACCAAGTCCACCAGAGCAAAAACAGAGCAAAAATAGCTTATTCTTTCCACGAGACAGAAACTGTACTGAGACTTTTGCAATTTGAGAGCCTGCTTTTAGGCTGAGCCTACCAAATACTTGCAAATAGTGATGGGTGAATCTGAATCTTTTTATCAAAAAATTAGCAAAATACCAAAAAAATTCACCAAATGCATTGAAGTCTATGGGCAACACCTTTTTTTTACCCATTGGAGTCAATGGCCGAAACCTGGAGATAGATTTTTCTCATCACTACTTACAAACCTTTTGGCTTATATATCATTTTGATCATAGGGTTTGATATTGACTCTAATATAGCTACTGGTTTGAAATCTGTTTAAAACATGGTCACTAGAAGGTATTTTTCGCTATGTGTTGTTCATTGAAGGTGTACAGATTGGGAGCCCATAACTTCACTACAAAGAAGCATCCAACAAATACAGTATAACACAATGTAGAAGGAAGTGATTTGCATAGGGCTATTATGTATTTCAATCACAACTGCATGCAATGCATAAACACCTCTTCCAATTGATAGATCTCTGAGAAAGGCTCTGCCTAGCCCGTTAAGAGCCAGGGACATGAAGTGACTTGTAAATGCCTTTAAAATTATTTAGTTTTTATTACTTTATGCTTCTACAAAAATAGTAATAAAGACATTGAGAAGATGTAGGTGAGAAGAAAACAAGTTACCCGTATTCTGAAGAGTGGACAGATCTTCGTATGATGGCCTTCGAGAACCGTGAAGAACTTGGTGTGCATTTGCAGCTTGTGTGATTCGCTATTTTGATAGTTACAGGTTCAGGTGCTTGTGTTAATGGAACCGAGATTTCAAAAAGCTAAAGAGTGAAAAAACTATGATCAGTTTGTGGTTATGGTTTTATTACAAATGAGCCTTTAATGCTTGATTATTGAGTGGAGTCTTTTGAAAGACATGGTGTAGAGTTATCTGTCATTACTCCGACTCAGGAGACACGTATCAGAGTGTGGAATACCCTGCTTCTACTTATCAAGGAACCCAATGTTATTTTTAAATATTTAACTAACCAGCTGGGTTTGTGAAGAGGGGCAATATACAGCAGCCTTTACGAAGGTCTAAATAAGGATATGGAGGTGTTCAATTCAAAGTGAGAGGTTGCATAATCTTTTCATTAAAAAACATGTTATTAAACTTATAGATGACTTGATGTGTGACATGTCTGTTGCTAGGGAAAATGTTATAATACAACTAATATTTACAGTGATGTGTAGAAATTGGCAGTTCACATAACTTCACAAAAATTGTGTATTGGACAGATCTGAAAAGTACATATTGAGACCCATAGCAGGACAGATGCAGATCAGCTTTTTTAATTTTCTAGAAACCTAATTTAAATTCTGACTGCCTTGAAAACCAATTTAATTTTAGGGTAATGGTACACAGGTCACAGGGCAAAGCACATGAAAATACATTGTCATTGGAAACTGTAAAACAATTACATAATAATTACATAAACATGTAAAAATTACATATGTGTTACCTGTGACGATTACTGCCGTTCCCAATGGCTAGATATTTTTGTGCACTATTTCGGAACAATTTCAACAATGTAGCCTGTGTGCCATCACCTTTAAAGTGATACTGCCATGTACTTTGGTTAAACAAAATCTTATCCCTTGTGCCCCTTGGACTCTTGACACTCTTCTCCACCTGCTCCAGCCTTCACATTGGGCTTGGATGGGAGAACAAATACAACATTTATTATTGTTCTAGCCAGAACATGAGTAGTCCAAATATGGTAGGGTGCTAGGGAAGAGGACAAATGGGGCTATCCGGCACTCAAAGGAATCCAAAAGGGCAGATAAAATGTAGTAAAAAATGTTTATTTGTAGAAGTTAAAAATGACACATCTCCGTAGGCCCTAATCGTTTTGTGCAATATGAGCACTTCATGGGCATCATCCCTTGTGGATACTTTGAGTGCCGGATATCCCTATTTGTTCTATTTGCCTTAAATCGTATTGTTGCTCCCAGAAGCTGATGGCCAGGGGCTGGTGCACCTGTATTTAAATAAGACACTAAGGGGCTGATTCACTAAGGGTCAAATATCGAGGGTTAATTAACCCTCGATATTCGACTGGGAATTGAAATCCTTCGACTTCGAATATCGAAGTCGAAGGATTTAGCGCAGATAGTACGATCGAACGATCGAAGGAATAATCCTTCGATCGAACAATGTTCTACTTTTTTTTGAGGAAGTCCTATCTACTCTATTGATCTTCGCCTGGTTTGAGGTGGCGAAGGCAAGTCTGGCGATAGAGGTAACGGTCAGTAAAATCAAAAACGTAGCGAATTTGCATAGTAACGCTCTTTCGCCAGACCGAAAAATTCGCCTGGCGTTAAGAGTGCGAAGTTGTGCCACAGTTAAAAAATTGCCGAAGTGCCGAAATGACGTCATTTAGTAAATTTCCCGCTATGTTATAGAATGGCCAATTCTAATCACCTTTTCAATTGGTTCAATCCGCGGTTAGTGATGTCATTTGCTGCAGGCGACTCACTGAAACGTAGGGATTATAATTAATAGTGTAACCCCCCTGTGGGAATATATAAGATATTTGATGTCATCTTGGAGTTTCATGACCATTATATGATTTATAATATACTTATAAGTTACAATAGGGGTGCATAATTACCACTGCCCCACTCATGTACCGTATATACTCGTGTATAAGCCGACCCGTGTATAAGCCGAGGTACCTAATTTACCTAAGAAAACTGGAAAAATGTATTGACTCGTGTATAAGCCTAGGGGCCCCATGTCAGATTTCAAAATGTGAATGTGTAAATGTGTAATCATGTTTTATGGCATAGAAATCTATCTAAAACTATTTAAAAGAGCCTCCCCATAATTCCATCAGCAGGAACATGACACTGCAAAAATATGCTTACCCTGAGAAGGATCAGTGTGGGCCAGGTTATAAATAGCCATTGAACCTCACATACTGGCACCCAGTACATTTGAATGTTGGAGTTCCCTGTGACTCCCACCATAAGTCACAAGCTTGGCATGTTTCTATCTGACAACAGCAAGAACTTGCCAGGCAGCATTGTTCTCCGCCCTATGTACCTGGCGTAATGATGACAGAATGAAAGGGGAGTGACAAGGCAATTTATATGTACATGTACAGCTCCACAGATAGCACTCTGCTGCTGGCAAACTTGGAATCAAGCTTTAGGACCTTTTAACAATGGCCGCCAGGGGCCCTGTGAAAGAGCTGCAGGACGGTTCACTGTGTCCACTCTCCGGGCGGCGCGTCCTTCCCGGCCGGCGCCGCTACCCACGTGGCGGCCATGGGCGCCGCCATTTTGGGAGCGAACGCCGGCAGGGAAGGACGCGCCGCCCGGAGCTCCTGGACCTGCTCCGGGCGGCGTCACAGACAGTCCTGCTGGGGCCGGGTCACAGGGGGTCGCACTGCTGGGCATATCTACGGTATGACCCGCGTATAAGCCGAGGTTGAGTTTTTCAGCACATTTTGGGTGCTGAAAAACTCGGCTTATACGCGAGTATATACGGTAACTCCTTGCAGCAGCTGCCCCCCACAGTGTTTTTAGATAATAGGGGTACCAATATATTTTATATTATTTTCATATATAACTTTATAATTGTCTTACTATTATGCACTGACCAGCTGCATTTATAGCTTAAAGGGATTCTTTCATGATTTTTATGATGTAGTTTTTATTTCTATACTGCAAATAATTCACTTTACAATATACAATTTCATTCCTGAACCAACAAGTGTATTTTTTGGTTATAATATTGGTGTGTAGGTGCATCTCAGGTCATTTTGCCTGGTCATGTGCTTTCAGAAAGAGCCAGCCTCTGTTGTATGTTGCTTGTTCTCTAGAAATAACTAGAAATAACTTTCTTATATGATTTGTTCACATATAGCCAATTCTTCACAGCTCTCAGCAGAGTGTCTTAAAGGAGAACTAAAGCCTAACTAAAGAAGTAGCTAGAAATGTTGTACATGATGTTTTGTGCTTCTGTACCAGCCCAAGGCAACCACAGCCCTTTAGCAGTAAAGATCTGTGTCTTCAAAGATGCCCCAGTAGCTCCCCATCTTCTTTTCTGCTGATTCACTGCACATGCTCTGTGCTGCTGTCACTTACTGAGCTTAGGGAGCCACTCACAATATACAGTACACATAGAATAGAAATGTCACAATATAAGGCTGATTAGTAATTAATACAGATAATTACTACATGGCAGCACAGAAACCAGCGAATTAGCATCAGAATTATATAATCAGCAAACCTGTAGCATCAGTTTATATTACAGCCAGGGAAGCTCATTTTCTGCTGGATAATTAGTGACGAGCCCTAAGCTTAGCTTCTCAACAGCCAATCAGAGCCCACTGAGCATGTGAGTGTCACAGACACTTTCCAAGATGGTGACCCCCTGTGACAAGTTTGAAGTCCTGGATCATTGCTGCTATTGACAAGCTGAAACTTTAGCCTTGTGCAATAAGTTCACTATATAAAATATGGCATATTTAGCCCTATTTATATTTAGGGTTTAGTTCTCCTTTAAATGAGAATTCAACCCCTGAATTATAAAAAGCCCCTACCTAGCAAGCAAGATAGTCCCGCCGCCCTGCTTCCCCTCGCATAGTTTAATAGGTCTGAAAATGTCCATAACATTTTTCCCACCTAAGGGTCTGGCCACATGGGCAGATTCGGGGAGATAAGTCACCAGGCGACAAATCTCCTCTTTTTCGCAGTGACTAATCTCCCCGATTTGCCTTCCGCCGGCTAAAATGAAAATCGCCAGGGGCAGGCACATGGAGCACTTCATTTTCCGAAGTCGTCCAAAGTTTACTCGTGAGGCAACTCCCGGGGAGGCAACTCCTGGTGGGCCCTGTATTTATAATTTCTGATTGAGCTGCTTTCTATTTCTGTATATATTGGATAATTCTATAACATACTTGAAGTTAATGTAAAGGTGAACCATTAGGACATATTGCATGAGAATCTCACAGGGGAAGAAACAAGACACAGATCTATTGACAAGAGAGAACAGAGACACCAGCAGATCCCTTACCTTCATATTCTCATTGTCAAGTCCCTGAAGAAGTTGCAAAGAAAACACAAAAAGCTTTGCAATCGCCCACGGTCTCATCATATTGGTACAGCGAGTTGCCAGCAGTTACACACCGGACAAGATACGGCTGCCAGTGCCCATTTTATTGCACATGGTGAGAAGAGAAATTAAATAACCACCCAAGTAACGGAGGGAAGAGAAGATTTGTAGGTTCTTTCCGAGAGTCCAAATAGCAGTGTCTGAATGCAGATGACGTAGATTAGGGACAAACGTCTAAAGCAAAATGAATTGGAGTTCCTTGAGAATCTTCTTGCTTTCCGCAGAAATTACTTTTCCATCAAGCAAGTGGGAAATTGGTATTTTTAGCAGTAATCCAAATTTGTTTCTTCACAACCTTCAAGGAAGCCTGTGTCTTCAATCTGATGCAGACCTTGGCAAGAAGAGACAGACAAACCTTGGCTCCTCTCCCATTTAATCCTTTGCAAATTGCAACAGCCAATAGCCTTCCTGCTGGTCAACCAGAGTGTCACGGCCGGCACTAGGGACGTAGCGAACTGCCGATTTGATGTTCGCGAACACCGGCAAAAAATGCGAACGTTCGCGGACAGTTTGCGAACTTCGAACACCCGCTAAAATCGTTCGATTCGAACTATCGAAGTATTGTAATCATTCGATCGAAGTGTTTCGTTCGATCGAATGCTTACAATCGTTCGAACGAATGGAAATCGTTTGATTTTTAGCGGTCGAAGGAATTCGAATGGTGGAATGGTCGAACGAATCGAACGCTAACCCAAATTGGCGAACGTCGCGCGACGTTCGCGAACATTCGGCGGACGCGAACGGTCGAAGTTCGCCGGCGAACAGTTCGCTACATCCCTAGCCGGCACCCAATTCCAGAACAAGTGCCAAGCACCCTGGTCTCGGCTCGGCTTCACCAGTAGTGTGACCACCGTTGGGCTTCGGGAGGAGCCCTCAGCTTACTTGGGTGCCACCTGGACTTAACTAGGGTTGCAAGGCGAGATCTTCTGGCTGGCAAAGGGGCACGGCTGGAAGCAGAGTCTTTTGGGCCGAAGGTCACGGTACAAGAGGATTAGGCAAGCGGATGGTCAGACAGGCTGGGTCGAGGCAGGCGGATATCAAGAATCGTCAGGCAGGCAAGGGTCAAAACCGGGTAGTCAATCAAGGGGTTAAGCAGGAGAGTAGTCGTAGGCAGGCAAGGGTCAGGATACAGATTGGAGAGTAGTCAGGAACAGGCAGGGTCAAACACGGATAAACAGATCAGAATTTTCAAGACAGACACACAAGGCTCAGGAAAACCACTAGAACAAGTTCTATCACGGGCACTGGCTGGGAGTCAGAATGGGCCTTATATACACACAAAGTTCGCGCCAAAACATGCCCAATGCGCGCTGGCGTGAATCCAAAATGGCGCCGGCTCCGGCCTGAGAACCACGCGGCAGGCGACCCCGCCGCACAGGTAATTTTATTACACAGAGGAGGTAGTGCTGAACTGTATTACAGCAACGACGGAGCATAAAACACCCAGCTGGACAGCGATACACGAGTTCCACTTATGTATCATTTCATCAACGCATCCTACACGATTTGCACAATACACGCAGCAGTGTCTTTATTTAAATATATATTTTTTATTTTATAGATGCGATTGAGCACCACATATATACAAAGTGATTATACATTGTAACAGCATTTATTGCAGAGATAGAAAGTACATAAGAAGTTTACTATGTCACTTTGGTGTAGAATAAGAAAAGTATGTACTGCTTTTTATTAGTACAGGTATGGGATCTGTGATCTGGAAACCCGTTATTCAGAAAGCTCCAAATTATGGAAAGGCCATGGGGGAGATTTACTAAGGACCGAAGTGGCTAATGCTAGCAAGGGACATCAACAATTCACTAACAAGCGCCAATTCGCTAGCGAACCAGACCGTCACTATCACAGTTTCTGACCCTATCGCCATCCAGTATTTTTACTCCGGTGAACGGACGTTACTCAAATTCAGTAAAGTGCGGATTTTGTTGGACGTTACCTCTTCACCAGAGTTGACTTTGCCACCTCAGACCAGGGAAGTGCTAAAAAGCAGTGCTGAAAATGCATTAAAGTTCCAAAAACGCTGGTGACTTTTCCTTTTCTGAAGTGGAATTGCCTCCAAAAGTCCTGACTTAAACTTTTTTTGGGTAACTGGTTTTCTCCAGACATTTCATAACATATGGAACATTGATTTTACAGTGGGCTCATGTGTAGGACATTATATTAACTCTTGTCTTCATTAAGGTTCCCTGGACATGTGTAATAAAAAGTGGTAACTTCAAGCATTTGCACCAACATTTATAATAAAGACGTCCATACGACTTTAAATTACCCGCCGTATGCAAATTGACCTAAGCGTAAGATCACTAGCAAAGTTTCGCTAGGCACAAATGAACGCTAATGCATCTTCACTATGAAATGCTCGCACTGTCAAAGTAACAATAGCGAAAAGTCGCCAGCGTTCAGTGCCCAGGCCGCAACTTCGCATTTTAGTGAATTAGCGTAGTGGTAGCGAATTTGCGCCTGGCAAAGTGTGCGAAGTGGTCGCTGTCAACAATTCGCCCTTTAGTAAATCTGCCCCCATCTCCCATGGACTCCATTTTATCCAAATAATCTAAATTTTAAAAAATGATTTCCTTTTTCTCTGTAATAATAAAACAGTAGTTTGTATTTGATCCCAACTAAGATCTAATTAATCCTTATTGGAGGCAAAACCAGCCTATTTTATGAAGGGTCGAATTTTGAAGTAATGGGAGTTTTTTCGAACTTCGAAATTCGAATAAAAAAAAAAAAGACCAATCCAAATGTATTTAAAAAAAATCAAAGTTATAAAACTTCGGATGAATAGGCTGTATTTGAATCGTTTGAATCAATGTTTTAGAGCAAAAAAAAAAGTATCTGCCCCAAAAAACTTCGATGTTTCAAAGTCCACCAAATGACTCCAATTAGGTTCTAGGAGGTCCCCATAAGCTAAAACAGCACTTCGGAAGGTTTTAGATGGCGACTGATCGACGTCAAAGTTTAAGTACATGATACATTTCAGTATTCGAATAGCCACATTTTTTTCAAATTCAAATCGAATTTTCAAATTCAAATCGAAGTACACAAAAATTAGATTGAAATTCGTATTTTATTTATTCAAATTTTCACTTCGACCTTTGATAAATCCGCCCTATGAAGATCTAAGAAATTGTTTACAGTCAATATGAAAATGAATGTTCTTTATTTTCCCGTATAACAGAAGAGCAAACTAACAGTATTTGCCCTGGGGGTGAGTGGACAGGAATGATTCTCTTGGCTCCTTATTTGTTCCCAATCTTCGACTTCCACGTGTGAGCGCCTTCGAATCCATTCACTCCTGAACTGTAATCCTCAATTGTTTTACTTATTTCTTCTCTTGTGTTCATTACAAACGGACCTGGGGTGGGAGGGAAACATCAGATTGAAACACTCGCTCATTTTAATCGTTTTATTTTTCACAGAAAACATCTCAAACTGGCTTCTCCATAAGCAAGAAGAAAACATATTTAGGGGCCCATCCATTAAGTTTCGACCATTCGATAGTCGAAGTACTGTCTCTTTAAAAAAAACTTCGACCCCCTAGTTCGGCAGCTAAAAGCTACCGAAGTCAATGTTAGCCTATGGGGAAGGTCCCCATTGGCTTGGCTAACTTTTTTTGATCGAAGGATATTCCTTTGATCGTTGGATTTAAATCCTTCGAATCGTTCGATTCGAAGGATTTAATCGTTCGATCGAAGGAATAATTTCACTAAAGCCTTCGACTTCGATATTCGAAGTCGAAGGATTTCAATTCCTAGTCGAATATCGAGGGTTAATTAAGCCTCGATATTCGACCCTTAATGAATCAGCCCCTAAGTGTTTTTTTGGCTACTTCGACCATCGAATGGGCTACTTCAACCTTCGACTACGACTACGAATTGAACGATTCAAACTAAAAATCGTTCGACTATTCGACCATTCGACAGTCGAAGTACTGTCTCTTTAAGAAAAAACTTCGACCCCCTAGTTCGCCACCTAAAAGCTACCGAAGTCAATGTTAGCCTATGGGGGAAGGTCCCCATAGGCTTTGCTAGCTTTTTATGGTCGAAGGATAATCCTTCGATCGATGGATTAGAATCCTTCGAATCGTTCGATTCGAAGGATTTAATCGTTCGATCGAATGATTATTCCTTCGATCGTTTGATCGAACTATTTGCGCAAAATCCTTCGGCTTCGATATTTGAAGGATTTTAATTCCCCAGTCGAATATCGAGGGTTAACCCTTGACCCTCGATATTCGACCCTTGATACATTTGCCCCTTATTGTTACCGACACTTTCCTGGTAAATCCTTATGTGTATCTATTGTATCTGTCTGATACTGTCTCCACTTGTGCCTTGTTATTAAACAACTTGTCACTTTATTTCATTAGATATGGGACCTGTTATCCAGAATCCTTGGAACCTGGGGCTTTCCAGATAACAGATCTTTCCGTAATCTGGATCTTCATGCCTTAAAGGAGAAACAAACCCTAAAGTTAAAAAAACCCTACTCCCTACCCTACATAGACCCCCCTCCGTCCTCCCCCCAGCCTAAGTGTTACCCCGGGCAAATGCCCCATAGTCTTTACTTACCCCTCGGTGCAGATTCAGGCATCGGAGTTCACGGGCGACATATTCAGCCGCTTCGGTAATCTTCGGAATGAGACCGACGCTTCAGCAATTTTCATGGGTTTCGGCGCATGCGCAGTTGTCGCGGAACAGAGAATTGCTCCAATTGCGCACGCGCCGACACGCTGGGCCGAAAAAGATGGCACCCGTGAACTCCGCTGGACAGAATCTGCAATGAGGGGTAAGTAAAGGTAGACCTGTAATTTGGAGCTTTCTGGATAACAGATCCCATACCTGTACAAGCAATCAGCATGGAGTAAAAGCATGTGTTCCTATGCAAAGAGCATAAAGAGAAAACTGCTAGCAGGGGGATCCATAGTGATCATAAAGTATCAGACAATTGTGCAGACCAGACTGCAGTTAACCTTGTGGCCTCTATAATAAATAATATATCACAACAAACCCTTAAATACCAGCAGACTGCTCTACCACTGACATCTTGTTCTGTTACACCACCCTTAATATTTTATGGGGGGGGGGGGAAATGGCATTTCAAACAGTGTTGATAATATAAGTATTAGGCATTGATTACCGTGTTGTACAACTGGCTCTTTTATCGGCTCCCCGGCAATCAGGACAAAATGGCTCAATTCTTCATTCTACATTAAATGAGAGGGAATAGAACGTTGTTATGCAGGGAACATATTCAACGTGAATCCGCTATTTCTGCATCTTTACTAAATTGTGTTAAATATGTAATATCACATGAACCTGAGACTTAGACTACCCATATTCCCATTTATAACGTATTCCAAGTCCCTTAGTCCCACTGAAAATGGAAGTGAATGTAAAATTGACGGTGTTATTCTAAGCACTTTTGTCATTTACATTCATTTATTTTAATTCCAAGATATTAAGGGATACACGTACTGTTAGTATAAATTAATTGTGTTACAACAGCGCCACCTGCTGGTCAGTTTCCCACCAGTCTGACCAGCAAGTAGTCAAGGAAGTTGTCAGGAGAAAGAAAGAGGCTGCTCTGATGTTCTTCTGCTTAGGAATAAAATTAGAACCATTTCTGAACCGTTCCTAAGCAGAAGAACATCAGAAAACTGGTATAACCCCTCTGGGGTCTATAAGTTTTAGCTATAGAAGGGTTTATTAGTGTTACCTTTAACTGCAAAGTAAAGGATTTATTAGGGGAACTGTGCATGAAATCCACATGTAAAAGCTGTGATTGTGCAAATGTATTTATTCCCTTCTGATAAATTTAAAGGAAAACTATACCCCCCAAACAATGTAGGTCTCTATTAAAAGATACTGAGTAAAACAGCTCATGTGTAAAACCCTGCTTCATGTAAATAAACCATTATCATAATAATATAATTTTTTAGTAGTATGTGCCATTGGGTAATCATAAATAGAAAATTGCCATTTTAAAAAATAAGGGCCGCCCCCTGAGATCGTAAGATTCACTGTGCACACATACAAACCACATGTAAGGTCACATGAGCCAATTAACAGACAGAGTTCTGCCTTTTGCTTCCTCACTTCTTCCTGTTACAGTTAGTGTTGTAGTATTTCTGGTCAGGTGATCTCTGAGGCAGCACAGATAGAGTCACGAAATGGTGGTTCAAGGCAAGAGATGTAAAAGGGCAATATTTATGTAAATATATATTCCAGTTTGGTAAGATTCTTTAATATGTCATTCAATTTGATATAAACTATCTGTTGCTTAAGTATTCATTTTGGGGGTATAGTTTTCCTTTAAGAGGGATACGGTCACATAATCTGTTTATATTGTGGATTTCATACTAATGTCTAATTAGTACTGATAAGTGATCATCCTGAAAATATCTTTGGGATTGACTTTATACAAACATGTTTTCCGTTATAATCACATAGATGAACCACATACAGTTTCAGTATATTTGTACAAGACCTGGTAACCAAACAACAAACCCATAAAAGAAAAAAAGAAATTAGAGAAGGTAGTGCATGGCATATACTCATCATATACTCTATCTAATGTATAACAAAAAGCAAATAGGGTTCAGCCCTGATTATTGACTTGTTTTATTCATTCTGATATCAAACAGAGCTAACCTGGTAAATGGCACATTGTATTGTTTGAGTCTGTATATTGTATATATTCTGCTGAACTCATTAGTATCACTGGGGGGGCCTTGATCCAGAACACACAGATTTAGGGGGTTAGCTATCAAAATCCTTTTTTTCTGATTGTTTTAAAATAAAAAAGTCTGACCAAACTAGAATCCACGATGTGACCTTATTTATTATTAAAAAAAAGCACAATTTAATCTCATCAGGGACAAACTCCATAAAATCGGGCTAAAACCTGAATTGTACATTTTTTTTGAGTTATTTCCAGAATCGTACAATTTTTTCGGGCTTATTCCTGAAAAGCCGGACGTTTTCTGATTTTTGCCCGAAAAGTCCAAAATAGTCGGATTTTCAGCGCAGTGCAGATCACAGAAACTTCCAAATAGGACCTGCCGAGATTGTATTTAAGTCAATGGGAGAGGTCCCATTGACTTATATTTAACCTTGGCAGGTCTGAGATGCCCGATTTTTGGATTCTGACTTTTTGCAGCATTGGGGTTTAATAAGTGATGGTGTTAAAAAGGAACCTAGTAGAAATAAACCCTAAAAATGAATAGGGATAAAAATGGCATATTTTATTTAGTGAACTTATTGCACGAGGCTAAAGTTTGAGCTTGTCAATAGCAGCAATGATCCAGGACTTCAAACTTGTCACAGGGGGTCACCATCTTGGAAAGTGTCTGTGACACTCACATGCTCAGTGGGCTCTGATTGGCTGTTGAGAAGCTAAGCTTAGGGCTCGTCACTAATTATCCAGCAGAAAATGAGCTTCCCTGGCTGTAATATAAGCTGATGCTACAGGTTTGCTGATTATTCAATTCTGATGCTAATTGCACTGGTATCTGTGCTGCCATGTAGTAATTATGTGTATTAATTACTAATCAGCCTTATATTGTGACATTTCTATTCTATGTGTACTGTATATTGTGAGTGGGTCCCTAAGCTCAGTAAGTGACAGCAGCACAGAGCATGTGCAGTGAATCAGCAGAAAAGAAGATGGGGAGCTACTGGGGCATCTTTGGAGACACAGATCTTTACTGCTAAAGGGCTGTGGTTGCCTTAGGCTGGTACAGAAGCACAAAACATCATGTACAACATTTCTAGTCTACTTTTTTAGTTTAACTTTCCTTGTCCTTTAAGAGCCCACAGTACCTTGTTTTCAAAGTGAGCACTATCTCCATCATCAAGCACCGCAGTGTAGTGTGCCTCAATCTTCTGCTGGGCATCAGGTGGCCCTAGAATGAGATGGACATTAGCAAATTCTATGCTATTCTAGGTTAAAGAAAGGTCTCTTTGTTTGGTTGAGGATCATGGAAGTTAGAGAAAGAGTTGAAGAGAGAGGGAGCAATAAAGAAAGACTTACCCACGCATGTTACACCAGACAGCGTATAAATGAAAGCCGTCCAACCTGTGGAATCAGATACACTAGCCGTTAGTTGACTTCATTTAATGTGGTCAATAAATGTATGAAACAATGTATAAAAAAAAACCCCCAGACATCTAAGTCCTTAATTCGGACTTAATTACAAGCAGGTGGCACTATGATGAACATATTTGAAAATACAGCTTTTCTAGCCTTATTCTATTTTACACACTTTACTTCCCCTTCAATTATCGCCCAGGTGCAGGGCACTACCCACTGGCAAGCGATCCAGGTTTTGGTCATTCCATGTTCAGAGTTGGACAGAGTTGGACAGAGCCAGCAGACCCGTGGCCAGTCTACTACCGAATGGGTAGGGGGCCCACGCTGCCTCCTGATCTCGCCCCCTCCAGCCTCAACTGAGTGAACAGTCACATGCGGGGTTGCAGTTGGGGCAGGGGGGCCCGGAGGGGGGTGGGAGCCCCTGGTGACCCTCCAGTCCAACATTGTAAGGGGCTTATTTAGCAAGGGTCGAATTTCGGATTTAAAAAACTTTGAAATTCAAAATAGATAGAATAGGTCCGTATTCAGCCAAATTCGAATCATACGAATCAAAGTAATAGCGAATTCGATCGAAATTCTGGGAGGTCCCCCATAGGCTAAATCAGCAATTCGGCAGGTTTTAGATGGCGAATGGTCGAAGTCGAATTTTTAAAGAGACAGTACATGATTAATTTCGATATTCGAAATTTTGAATTTTTTTCAAATTCAAATCCAATTTGGACTATTCCCTAGTCAAAGTACACAAAAAATAGCTGGAAATTCTAATTTTTTTTAATTTAGAAAATTTACCTCGACCTTTGATAAATCTGCCCCTAAATGTTGTATCCGTAGGTCTATTCAGCATTTCATATCCCAAGCAAATACTTTTGGGGATTGCTTGATATGAGCAAGTTTTT
The DNA here is from genome assembly GCA_038501925.1 of Xenopus petersii. Lineage (NCBI taxonomy): Eukaryota > Metazoa > Chordata > Amphibia > Anura > Pipidae > Xenopus > Xenopus petersii. The sequence continues at coordinate 8,441,312 of CM076675.1, read as the reverse complement.
GCATGTGCAGCATGATTAAACTGTCTTTGAAAATTAAATTATCAGGAATTTACAGCAGATTGTTTTAATAGAAGTACAAATCGGCCATCATGTAAATGGTCCCATTGTTCCTATATCATTAAAGGACAAGGAAAGGCAAAAAATAACATCCCATTTTTACTTTCGTTAATGAAAAAGAAACCTATCTCCAATATACTTTAATTAAAAAATGTGTACCGTTTTTATAAGAAACCTGACTGTATGCAGTGAAATTCTCCCTTCTTTTTCTGTTGTAGATAGGAATTGTCAGACAGTCCCTAACTGCTCTGCAGGGAAACAATCATACTTATGAACAGCAGGGGGAGCCCCCGCATTACTTCCCAGCCATGCAGAACTCAAGCAGCTTTGTTTATGACGATCCCTAAGCAGCCCAGACCACACTGAGCATGTGCACAGTCTTAGTCTTGCAAAGATGTTTAACAAAGTTACAAGATGGTGACCCCCTGTGGCCAACTTTGAAAGCATAAATTATTTGTTTGATTAGACTTGTGGTGCAGTAAGTTCATGTTTATATTTAGTATACAAAATACAGCAGTTCTAGTCTTATTCTATTTTAGACTTTACATGCCCTTTAATATCTCCTCTATGAAAAGCATTCTTCAGGGACCCATATATTTTATGAAGTCATATATAACATGCCAGCGCTATTAAATACTTTACATTACAGAATGTGCTTTACGCACAATAGGTTGTAAGTGTCTCTCTGTATTAGTTCTAGGGATTCACCAAATCCACTATTTTGGATTCGGCCAAACCCCCGAATCCTTCGCGAAAGATTCAGCTGAATACCGAATCCTAATTTGCATAAGGAAATTCGGGGTGGGAAGGGGAAAACATTTTTTACTTCCTTGTTTTGTGACAAAAAGTCACGTGATTTCCCTCCCCCGCCCCTAATTTGCATATGCAAATCAGGAATCGGATTTGTTTCACCCGAATCCAAATCCTGCTGAAAAAGGCCGAATCCCGAACTGAATCCTGGATTCGGTGAATTCCTAATTAGTTCAAACATTAACCTGCACACTGTGCCTTGACGCCCATATGTTTGGTATGGTGTACTATTAGAGGGTTATTTATCAAAATCTGAAAATATCTCATGTTCTGAAATCTACTCTGACCAAATCCGTACTCAGCCTCAAAACTATAGGCCAGTTAGTCTGACGTCAGTGGTAGGAAAGCTTTTCGAAGGGTTAATAAAGGATAAGATACTGGACTTCATAGCAAATCATAATACTATGAGTTTGTGCCAGCATGGTTTTATGCGTAATAGATCTTGCCAGACTAACTTAATTTCTTTTTATGAGAATGTAAGTAGACACCTCGATTCTGGGATGGCAGTGGATGTGATTTACTTAGATTTTGCTAAAGCATTTGATACAGTGCCACACAAAAGGTTACTGGTTAAATTAAGGAATGTTGGCCTGGAACATAGTATTTGTACTTGGATAGAGAACTGGCTAAAAGATAGACTACAAAGAGTGGTGGTAAATGGAACATTTTCTAATTGGACCAGTGTTGTTAGTGGAGTACCGCAGGGCTCTGTACTAGGTCCCTTGCTTTTCAACTTGTTTATTAATGACCTGGAGGTGGCCATTGAAAGTACTGTTTCTATTTTTGCAGATGATACTAAATTGTGCAGAACTATAGGTTCCATGCAGGATGCTGCCACTTTGCAGAGTGATTTGTCTAAACTGGAAAACTGGGCAGAAAACTGGAAAATGAAGTTCAATGTTGATAAATGCAAGGTTATGCACTTTGGCAAAAATAATATAAATGCAAGTTATACACTAAATGGCAGTGTATTGGGAGTTTCCTTAAATGAGAAGGATCTAGGGGTCTTTGTAGATAACACGTTGTCTAATTCTGGGCAGTGTCATTCTGTGGCTACTAAAGCAAATAAAGTTCTGTCTTGCATAAAAAAGGGCATTAACTCAAGGGATGAAAACACAATTATGCCTCTTTATAGGTCCCTGGTAAGGCCTCATCTGGAGTATGCAGTGCAGTTTTGGAATCCAGTCCTTAAGAGGGATATAAATGAGCTGGAGAGAGTGCAGAGACTAAGTGCAACTAAATTGGTTAGAGGGACGGAAGACTTAAATTATGAGGGTAGACTGTCAAGGTTGGGGTTGTTTTCTCTGGAAAAATGCGCTTGTGAGGGGACATGATTACACTTTACAAGTACATTAGAGGACATTATAGACAAATGGCAGGGGACCTTTTTACCCATAAAGTGGATCACCGTATCAGAGGCCTCCCCTTCAGACTAGAAGAAAAGAACTTTCATTTGAAGCAACGTAGGGGGTTCTTCACAGTCAGGACAGTGAGGTTGGGGAATGCACTGCCGGGTGATGTTGTGATGCTGATCAGTTAATGACTATAAGAGGGACTTGGATGATTTTTTGGACAGACATAATATCAAAGGCTATTGTGATACTAAGCTCTATAGTTAGTATGGGTATATAGAATTTAATTAAAAGTAGAGGGGTGTATGTATGGATGCTGGGTTTTCATTTGGAGGGGTTGAACTTGATGGACTTTGTCTTTTTTCAACCCAATTTAACTATGTAACTATGTAACTATGTACAGGTTATTTCACCTTATTTAAAACACTTTCCAGAAAATTTCCTGTGCGGGAAAAAACGTGAAAAATTCTAATCGTACAAATTCTTTGGATTTGGATTCTGCTCAAAAACTCAAATTTTTACCCGTACCCGAAAACCATGAAATCTTTGAATTACTGCATGAATCCCAGCGCTGATCAGGATATCTTCGAGACTTCTCCCACTGACAACTTCGAAAGGTCGGAGATGCCGATTTTTTCGGATTCAGACTTTTTCATTTTTCTATATCTACTGTGTATCCTGTGCTTGAATGGCTGCCCCCATGGTTACACAGCAGTTTGTTTATATAAACTATAGTAGTACTTATCTATTATCTACTGTGTATCCTGTGCTTGAATGGCTGCCCTCATGGTTACACAGCAGTTTGTTTATATAAACTATAGTAGTACTTATCTGTTATCTACTGTGTATCCTGTGCTTGAATGGCTGCCCTCATGGTTACACAGCAGCTTGTTTATATAAACTATAGTAGTACTTATCTGTTATCTACTGTGTATCCTGTGCTTGAATGGCTGCCCCCATGGCTACACAGCAGCTTGTTTATATAAACTATAGTAGTACTTATCTGTTATCTACTGTGTATCCTCTGCTTGAATGGCTGCCCTCATGGTTACACAGCAGTTTGTTTATATAAACTATAGTAGTACTTATCTGTTATCTACTGTGTATCCTGTGCTTGAATGGCTGCCCTCATGGTTACACAGCAGCTTGTTTATATAAACTATAGTAGTACTTATCTGTTATCTACTGTGTATCCTGTGCTTGAATGGCTGCCCCCATGGCTACACAGCAGCTTGTTTATATAAACTACAGGTGTTTTTTTGAAGTAAACACACCAGTTTTGCCACTGTAGGGCACCATTACATTATATTGGCTTTCCTTTAAAACACTTAAATTTTTGGGTGCTACTGTTCCTTTAATGTTGCACACTGTAGATGATGGAAAGTAGAACTGATCCCAGGCACTACAGAATTTCCTGTTATGCAGCTTTTTCTTTAACAAATAAAAGGAAATGTACTGGATGTTTGTGGTGCTTACTTGACTACTGAATTACATTTTTAGTTCAAACCAAGAGAGATTTCAAGAGTGTATCCCGTATGCAGATCATGACCTGTAGCAACATGTGTTGGTCCTTACCTTTAGGAATTGCTTGAGTGTACTTGGCGTTCTTCTCCAGCTTAAAGTCTAGGTACAGGGTGGGTGTTCGGGTATAAACTTTAGACTGAAATTAAAACACACAAATAGATGGCTATGATGAAGATCTTGGTCACACATTGGGGATTAGCAGAAACATCCATGTTGTGCTACATTTTGAAATAACTCCCATATTTTCCCTTATTTTTACACAACTATATCTAAAACACATAAAAGCATCAGTGCTAATAGGGGACCAGACATACGCCCTTTTCAACTTGTTTATTAATGACCTGGAGGTGGCCATTGAAAGTACTGTTTCTATTTTTGCAGATGAGACTAAATTGTGCAGAACTATAGGTTCCATGCAGGATGCTGCCACTTTGCACAGTGATTTGTCTAAACTGGGAAACTGGGCAGCAAACTGGAAAATGAGGTTCAATGTTGATAAATGCAGGTTATGCACTTTGGCAAAAATAATATAAATGCAAGTTATACACTAAATGGCAGTGTGTTGGGAGTTTCCTTAAATGAGAAGGATCTAGGGGTCTTTGTAGATAACAAGTTGTCTAATTCTGGGCAGTGTCATTCTGTGGCTACTAAGCAAATAAAGTTCTGTCTTGTATAAAAAAGGGCATTAACTCAAGGGATGAAAACATAATTCTGCCTCTTTATAGGTCCCTGGTGAGGCCTCATCTGGAGTATGGGGGCAGTTTTGGACTCCAGTCCTTAAGAGGGATATAAATGAGCTGGAGAGAGTGCAGAGACTAAGTGCAACTAAACTGGTTAGAGGGAGGGAAGAGTTAAATTATGAGTGGAGACTGACAAGGTTGGGGTTGTTTTCTCTGGAAAAAAGGCGCTTGTGAGGGGACATGATTAGACTTTACAAGTACATTAGAGGACATTATAGACAAATAGCAGGGGACCTTTTTACCCATAAAGTGGATCACCGTACCAGAGGCCTCCCCTTCAGACTAGAAGAAAAGAACTTTCATTTGAAGCAACGTAGGGGGTTCTTCACAGTCAGGACAGTGAGGTTGTGGAATGCACTGCCGGGTGATGTTGTGATGCTGATTCAGTTAATGACTATAAGAGGGACTTGGATGATTTCTTGGACAGACATAATATCAAAGGCTATTGTGATACTAAACTCTATAGTTAGTATAGATATGGGTATATAGAATTTATGTGACAGTAGGGAGGGGTGTGTGTATGGGGCTGGGTTTTCATTTGAAGGGGTTGAACTTGATGGACTTTGTGTAAGACGTTCCGGGAGATTGTCCCAGCTTCTTACCTCTCGACGGGCACTTCCAGGTTCCTCTTCCAGTGGCGTTGGCGTCCGTCGCTGAGCGTCTTGACGCCTGCTTCGTGACACGGCATCATGATATCATCAGTGTACGTCAAATTTAAATTTTTGGCGCCAAAGACAGCTTAAAAGACCAGTCCACCATTTTGTTAATGCCCAAGCTGGTTCCAGTTTTACTGATCCTGCCGAAGCGTTGTTTGTGATATCGGATTCCTGATTTTTGAACCTTTTGCCCCGCCGGTACCTCGCTTATGGTTTTGCTACACACTTCCATGTTGGATTCCTTGTTGGATTCCCCAGCAGGGAACTGGTGAACACAGGAACCCAGAGGGTTCACCTGTGCGTCCGCAAGGTACAGTCACCAAACAAACTTCCTGATAACGTGGTCATTACACGTCTTTTTTCAACCCGATTTAACTATGTAACTATGTAACTTTACATACACAGATGCATTCACCCCTTCTAATTTGCGGTTTTGCTAGATAAATAGGTTTTTTAATGTAAAGCTGCTACGACTTGCATATTGTATTGATTGGGCTCTAAAACTGTTTATGGAATTCTCATCTGGTTGCGTAAAGTGTGTTACATTTTTCGTGAGTGGAATATGCAAAGGAAAACTGCTGTTTTTTCTCTGGAGCAAACAGTTCTGTTTTATAAGCCCTAGAACTCTGGTACAGGTATGGGACCTGTTATCCAGAATGATAACCTGATGATGCACTCACAGACAAGGTGTATTGGCTGATGAGACTGTCATTTGGGGCAGATCATATACTATCTAGATAAGTACCCCATCGCTTGTATCTGGAAACCCCCTGGTCCTGGGCATTCTGGATAACAAGCCCCATACCTGTATATGTAGTAGAGTATTAAAGAATAAATGATTAAAGTGTAAATTCCCACCTTAATGCCCATGCACTCCCCCGAAATCACAGCAACGGTGACGCCATCCTTTGACGGTTTGGGAATATCGGCGCATTTCAGTTCTTGATACTGCGGCGGAATCATTTTTTCGGTGCTTTTGAGATTAACCCACAGTTGCAATCCATGTGCTGGCTCTGTGGTGCATGGCATCTCGGCGTGAACTATACCACGGCCTGCTGTCATCCACTTCAGATGACGAAAAGTTCAAAAAAAGAGAAAATATAGTAAATACCAAAAAAGTCCAATATTACCCATTATCCCCAGATCTGTGCCCCTTGCTGAAAAAAACATGAAAATGAAAAATGAAAATAATTAATTAAAGACACGTTTCCAACAATTCTATTACATAATGTATTGATGATCCACTGTAATAATAACTGTCAATTAGGGTCATTTCAGCCTGCAGGAAATTTTTGGGTACAGGCTTATTACATCAATAGTGGCCAAAATGACTGGAACAGTGAATTAGTAGAGGTTGTGGCATTACAGGGATACTGTTATGGGGAAAAAACATTTTTTTTCAAAATGAATCAGGTAATAGTGCTGCTCCAGCAGAATTCTGCACTGAAATCCATTTCTCAAAAGAGCAAACTGATTTTTTTATATTCAGTTTTAAAATCTGACATGGGGCTAGACATATTGTCAATTTCCCAGCTGCCCCCAGTCATGTGACTTGTGCTCTGATAAACTTCAATCACTCTTTACTGCTGTACTGCAAGTTGGAGTGATATCACCCCCTCCCTTCCCCCCCCCCAGCAGCCAAACAAAAGAACAATGGGAAGGTAACCAGATAGCAGCTCCCTAACACAAGATAACAGCTGCCTGGTAGATCTAAGAACAACACTCAATAGTAAAAACCCATGTCCCACTGAGACACATTCAGTTACATTGAGAAGGAAAAACAGCAGCCTGCCAGAAAGCATTTCTCTTCTAAAGTGCAGGCACAAGTCACATGACCAGGGGCAGCTGGGAAATTGACAAAATGTCTAGCCCCATGTCAGATTTTAAAACTGAATATAAAAAAATCTGTTTGCTCTTTTGAGAAATGGATTTCAGTGCAGAATTCTGCTGGAGCAGCACTATTAACTGATTCATTTTGAAAATTTATTTTTTTCCCATGACAGTATCCCTTTAAGGAGAAGTCTCTTTAATTGGTCTGGGACACACCTTAAATCCCCACAGTCCTTTTGAGGATAACAAAACAGTAATAAACTAATTAAAGGTGTATTTGAAGACTAAACTAATCTGAATTTATAAGAATTTTATTTTGCTTTAAAAACTTTTCATTGAAAACCTGGCCGGCCAGGAACCCAACATATAACAATATAAATACATTAAAAAAAAATTAAATTAATTCAGGTAGGTGGTCACTTAAAATCACAGTAATAGGAATTTTCCAAATCTCGTAGGTTGTACTGAATGATTCCCCCAGTCTTAAAACAACAATTATGTAGAGCAAGATTGGTGTGAGTTACAGTTCTCCAACTTGGAAGTACTACGGTGTGAGTAACTTGGGAAAATCACCTTTCACTTGATTATCAAATTGGAGAACTATAACTCACACCGTAATACTTCCAAGTTGGAGAACTGTAACTCACACCAATCTTAATTATATCTTCGTTTGGATCAAGTACAAGCTACTGTTATTTTTACAGAGAAAAAGGGCATTTTTTTTTAAAAAGAAAAATGTATTATTTGGATAAAATGGAGTCTATGGGAGATGGCCTTTCCATAATTTGGGCTTTCTGGATAACGGGTTTCCGGATAACTAATCTATTACCTATACTGTTTTTTTTCTGATGGATGGCAGCGCTGGACAAAACACCCCATGCACCCTTATAATTAATCATTTTAAGATATAAGTTGAAAGTGATAGTGTCCTCTCAAAATAAGCATTATAAATTAAGTTTGAGAAGTGTATTCTTTTATCTAGAATGCTCGGGACTTGAGGTTTTATGGATAAGGAAAGAGCCCTTAAATCTACTAAAAATCTATGAACATGAATTAAACCCTGTACTGTTTTATTATTACAGAGAAAAAGGAAATCATTTTTAAAAATGTGAATTATTTGATTAAAATGGTGCCTTCCCCTAATTCAGAGCTTTCTGGATTATGAGTTTCAGGATAACGGATCACATACAGTACTTATATGTATTCACGTTCATGTATGTTACAACGCCACTGAGTATTAGGCTGATTTTTCAGAATGCATTTGTGTTCGAGAAGAAACTATGGCGCATATATGAATGCCCTGAATTCAAGTGCAAGAGCATTAAAGGACAAGTAAAGTTAAACTAAAAAGTAGCTAGAAATGTTGTACATGATGTTTTGTGCTTCTGTACCAGCCCAAGGCAACCACAGCCCTTTAACAGTAAAGATCTGTGTCTCCAAAGATGCCCCAGTAGCTCCCCATCTTCTTTTCTGCTGATTCACTGCACATGCTCTGTGCTGAGGTCACTTACTGAGCTTAGGGAGCCACTCACAATATACAGTACACATAGAATAGAAATGTCACAATATAAGGCTTATTAGTAATTAATACACATAATTACTACATGTCAGCACAGAAACCAGTGCAATTAGCATCAGAATTTAATAATCAGCAAACCTGTAGCATCAGCTTATATTACAGCCAGGGAAGCTCATTTTCTGCTGGATAATTAGTGACAAGCCCTAAGTTTAGCTTCTCAACAGCCAATCAGAGCCCACTGAGCATGTGAGTGTCACAGACACTTTCCAAGATGGTGACCCCCTGTGACAAGTTTGAAGTCCTGGATCATTGCTGCTATTGACAAGCTCAAACTTTAGCCTCGTGCAATGAGTTCACTATATAAAATATGGCGTTTTTAGCCACATTCATTTTTAGGGTTTAGTTCTGCTTTAACGGAATCAAAATCTCTTAGTGGTCAATCAGAGCAAAGCTGTGGATCTCTCCAACTTGCGAGTTGCTATGATGAGCAAGTTTGGGAGACAGAATTGGGGATGTCTTTGTTCCTTTCCCAGCCTGCCCCTCATGACTAATGCTCTGTCTAACACAAACAACACTGTATTCACTGGGAAAGTGCTCTCTTGCTCTCCATTCTGGAACACACATGGTAGAGACAGGGTGCAACGTGAGCAAAACATGGTGACTTGAGCCTGGTTTTTGCATTGTGCGCCCTTTTCCAATATTTGTAAAACGAGTCCTACTGAGAATTGACTTCTGGTCATAAGATCGGTTGAAAGTAGAGTCAAAACCCGGAGACTGTGTGTGGAAATACAGGTCAGACATCAATTATGGCTTTAATGATGAATCAATGGTATGATCTACTGTGCAACAGCACAAAATCTTAAATTCAGCTTAACAGGGACATTTCTATATACGGTAACAGCTTGCAGTGAACGAGCAGCACATATTTTAGTGCTGTCAGAAGCAGACGTCTGCTCAATAGGAAATGCCTGTTCCTAAAATGATCTGTAAAGCTTCTTCAAGAGCCATTGGGGATGTCATGTCCTCCCCTCCCCAATAATCTGCAGAGCTCCTGACGTGCGTTCCACAGATAAGCATGGAGGGCATATTTCGGAATATACAAGCTACAACGTAAAGCGTATTTGAATTAATTCACACATGCCATTACCTGCAAGTCTCCAGGATCCAATCTGCCAACATGCCCGCAAAAGTCTTCATGTGCCATGGATCCGCCAGCCAGCAAGTAGGAGACCTGAAATACATATATTTCCACTATAATTCACTGCAGTGAGAATGAATACAATTCTGTGCGTACAGATTCCCCTGGGCCCTGGATGGATTTTGTTCTCATGCTAGCCTTGGTACTACTACCTTGACCTTGAGGAAGAACCATCTGTAGTACTGGGAATGAAATAAAATGATCCCCAGGTACTGGGAAAATCATACTGATCCAATCATCTGGACTAACCTATGCAGTGCAGACTAATTGGCAGAAGACCACATCAACAGCTGGTCCTTGACCCAAAATATTTTTAGGTTCATTGGCTCCTGATAAAATTGACCTAAGTGTGTGTCAATGTGGACCTTAGATTGTAAGCTCCACTGGGGGCAGAGACTGATGTGAATACATTTAATCTCTGAGTGCTGAGTAGATGTGTTGGTACTATAGAAATGTCAGATAACTGAGTATAATGTGTAGGAGAATGTATTATACCTGGTGTTACTGGCCTTTTAAAACCAAGAACAGGGTATTGTCTATATGAGAGAATCTCCTTCAGTTATTTAAGGAACAAATTCATCAGAATCAATTATTTTGTAGTTCCACATCTAAAACCATTGTATACACTGTGTGAATAATCTTAGAAAAGAATGATTTAAGGATATTATTGATGGCTATGTGTACAGTGTATTGATCTACAGGCTGGTCCAAAATGTGAGGGTCAGGCGGGGTTGGCTGGCATCCTCACGTCCTTTGCTGTGTTAGAAGGGTTTTGGGCTGAACTCTGATATCTGCTCACCCTGCCTGAAAACGTACTATGTCCCACATCCTGGGGAAAATGGCCAAGGAAAAGAGTTTGCGCAGAGTTCTTTATGGAGTAGCGTGTATATCAGGGGTCCCCAACCTTTTTTTGCCTGTGAGCCACATTCAAAAATAAAAAGAGTTGGAGAGCAACACAGGCATGGGAAAAGTTTCTGGGGTGCCAAATAAGGGCTGTGATTGACTATTTGGTGACCCCTATGTGGACTGGCAGAATACAGGAGGCTCTATTTGGCAGTACACCTGGTTTTTATACAACCAAAACTTGCCTCCAAGCCTGGAATTCCAAACTAGGCACCTGCTTTGAGGCCACTGGGAGCAACATCCAAGGGGTTGGAGAGCAACGTGTTACTCACGAGCTACTGGTTGGGGATCACTGATGTATATGTTAGCTGGCAGTTAGAGGGGAGGGAAAAGGGAAATATAAATATATTAGGATGGCTAAAGAGCCAATGAAAGACAGCACAACAGAACTGCAATGTCACTTTATTATAAGATTTCTTACTATAACAACATCACTCAGTTTCAGGCAGCTGCTGACCTCTAGAGGTAGATTTGAGAAACTATGCCTGGGTTGTGGGACCAATTCACAGCTATATGTGCATGAAAAATATGTATACGGAATTTTTTGGGCCCACCAGAAATCCTTAGGCCAGGGACCCACCAAAAAAACAGACCAGGGGGCCCACCAAAAACCTTAGACCAGGGACCCACCAAAAAAACCTTAGACCTTTTTTCTTCCTCTCCTCACTCAACCTCTATTCTCCTCTTTTCTTTACACACTACCTAGGATCTGTTATCCAGAATGCTCGGGACCTGGGGGTTTCTGGATAACGGATCTTTCCATAATTTAGATCATCATACCTTAAAGGGGTGGTTCACCTTTAAGGTAACGTTTATTATGTTATAGAACAGGTCAATTCTAAGCCACTTTTCAATTGGTTTTTATTTTTTATAGTTTTGTAGTTATTTGCCTTTTTCTTCTGACTGGCTTTCAAATGGGTCATTGACTCCCTTCTAAAAAACAAATGCTGTGTAAGGCTACAAATGTATTGTTACTTTTTATTACTGAGCCTCTCCTATTCATATTCCAGTCTATTATTCAAATCAATGCATGGTTGCTAGGGGAATTTGGACCCTAGTTACCAGATTGCTTAAGATGCAAATTTAAGAGCTGCTGAATAAAAAGCTCAAAAACCTTCAATAATAAAAAAATGAAAACCAATTGCAAATGATCTCAGAATATCCCTCTCTACATCATACTAAAAGTTATCTCAAAGGTGAACAACCCCTTTAAGTCTATTAGAAAATCATTTAAACATGAAATAAACCCAATAGGCTGGTTTTGCTTCCAATAAGGATTAATTATATCTTAGTTGGGATCAAGTACAAGCTAATGTTTTATTATTACAGAGTCAAAGGAAATAATTGGATTATTTGATTATAATGGAGTCTATGGGGCAACTTCGCCGCACTTCGCCACAATTCGCCACACTTCGCCAAGCGTATTTTCGCCAGCGCTCCGCAAATTCACTAAAATCCGAAGTTGCGCACAGGGGTAGCGTAAGTTTTCAAAGTTGCGCTAGCGTTAATTCGCCAAGCGAAGCGAAGTTTCGCTAGCATTGGTTCATTTACATACGGCGCGAAATTCAAATTTCAATGGAGGAACACGTATCAGCACTACAAATGCCTAGAAAACCTTCAAATCTGCAAATAAAAATTGTATTTTGCCCTACACATGTGCCCACTGTCTAGGTAAGTTGCCATGAGTCAGGAAATGTAGGGGGGAAGGAGGGGAGCCCCAAAAATATTTTCGATCTTTTTCAGCCTATCACCCATCATGTAGAAAACACACCAGCGTTTTTTGGGACTTCGAAAAAAATTTGACTTTTTTGGAAACAATCCCTATCTACTCTATTGCGCTTCGCCAGGTCTGAGGCGGTGAAGGAAGTCTAGCGCAAAAGGTAGCGTTCAGTACACTGCGCAAGTTAGTGAATTTGCTTAGTTACGTCGCTAGCGAAAATTCGTCTGGTGTAAGGGTGCGAAGTAACACTGGCGAAATTACGCCAGCGTTTGTTAGTGAATTTGCGCACTAGCGAAAAATGCCAAACGCTAGCGAATTAACGCTAGCGTTCGGCGCTTAGTGAATTTGCGCCTATGGGAGACAGGCATTCCATCATTCAGAGCTTTCTGGATAAAGGGTTTCTGGATAATGGATCCCATACCTGTATAATCTATTATACCATCTATTTAGACTCTTTGTTAAGGAAATAAGGAATGGCCATGAAATAGGCTAAATGTTTAGAAGTAGGAGGGCCCACTGATACCTTTTCCCACCTGGAGTTTTCCTGAAGGTGCCCAGCCTGCTCTGACTGTAGCATAAAGAGCATTTTATTACAAAGTTTATTACAAAGTTTATTATGCAGCAATTCTGCACTGATGTCCTGAATTACCGGAGATTTAAAATATAATAAAATTATTAGGTAATTTTTATAGGTACGTTTTATATGCAAAGGTGTGTATTAATTTTACTGTAGACGATCCTTCTCTGTGTAGATCTATACAAAGCCTGGCCATAAGCTTCTTAGCTCTATCAAGATGTTTGCTGGCCTGGGACACTGTTCAATCTGGATTTTAATTTGCTTATCTGGCTACTGTACAAACAATATCCATGGCAGCACACAAATAGGATTAGATTATGAAAAGGGACACACCTAATATTCATCAATGCACAAAAATGTGAAACAAAAGGGAATCTTATACAGGTTGAAATCTGACACAGGGCTAGACATTTTGTCAATTTCTCAGCTGCCCCCAGTCATGTGACTTGTGCCTGCACTTTAGGAAAGAAATGCTTTCTGGCAGGCTGCTGTTTTTCCTTCTCAATGTAACTGAATGTGTCTCAGTGAGACATGGGTTTTTACTATTGAGTGTTGTTCTTAGATCTACCAGGCGGCTGTTATCTTGTGTTAGGGAGCTGCTATCTGGTTACCTTCCCATTGTTCTTTTGTTTGGCTGCTGGGGGGAAAAGTGAGGGGGTGATATCACTCTAACTTTCAGTACAGCAGTAAAGAGTGATTGAATTTTATCAGAGCACAAGTCACATGACTTGGGGCAGCTGGGAAACTGACAATATGTCTAGCCCCATGTCAGATTTCAAAATTGGATATAAAAAAATCCGTTTGCTCTTTTGAGAAATGGATTTCAGTGCAGAATTCTGCTGGAGCAGCACTATTAACTGATTCATTAAGATCCATATCTAATAAATTCACAATAATATGGCTACATATGATATTACAATCCAGTAGTCATTACCCAAGTGATATTGTTACAAAACTAATGTCAGCGCCACGTTCCCCACATACCTGTTCCTTTTATAAAAACGTCTTTTCATTATAAGGTATGAATCGGGGGTCAGATTTTACTGCCAAATGACCATGAGGAAATATGTTTTTCACTTAGTATGGGCGTTAGTGCTCAGTGCAGCTCAGCAGCAGGGCTAAGCACTAATACCTACCCAAATCCTTACTTCCCAGTGCCAATGGCATTCAGTTAATTACTTTCTTTTACTGAACCAACTCTTACAAATAATCTGATCAATTTATATGCACTGGTAGTGTTCTACTTATTGTTAAAGTTAATTTAGTGATGATAAACTGACCCCTATCTTTTATATGCACCCGTATCAGTTTCAACATTTTCCCAAACAGGTATATAATGAGTAAGCCCCACGCTCTTGACATCTTAAACACTCACAGTTTCAAATCCTCTGTGCGGGTGATCTGGAAAGCCTGCAGGTTTGCCTCCTTTAAATTCATCCAGCATCAAAAATGGATCCAGATTTCTCAACTGAAAATAAAGGATAATGGGGTAAATTTACTAACCTGCGACAATTCGCCAGCAATGGCTTTGCACCCATCACTACCTGTGTCGGACTGGCCCACCGGGATACCAGGAAAACTCCCGGTGGGCCCAGGTGTCAGGGGGCCTCATGCTGCTAAAGTTTTGGCCTATTTCATGGTCATTCCCTATTTCTATGAGAACAAAGAGCCTAAATAGATGGAAGAATTGATTACAATATAAAGAGAACAGACTAGGGGGCAAATTCACTGAGATGCGAAGTTGCGCCAGGCGCAACTTCGCCACACTTCGCCATGCGTAGTTTCGACAGCGCTCCGCAAATTCACTAAAATCCGAAGTTGCGCACAGGGGTAGCGTAAGGTTGCGAAGTTGCGCTAGCGTTGATTCGCTATGTAAAGCGAAGTTACGCTAGCGAAGGCTAATTTGCATACGGCGCGAAATTCAAATTTCAATGGAGGAATACGTATTAGCACTACAAATACCTAGAAAACCTTCAAATCAGCAAATATAAATGTTATTTTGCCCTACACATGTGCCCACTGTCTAGGTAAGTTGCCATGAGTCAGGAAATGTAGGGGGGAAGGAGGGGAGCCCCAAAAATATTTTCAATCTTTTTCAGCCTATCACCCATCATGTAGAAAACACGCCAGCGTTTTTTGACTTTTTTTTAAACAATCCCTATCTACTCTATTGCGCTTCGCCAGGTCTGAGGTGGCGAAGGAAGTCTAGCATAAAAGGTAGCGTTCAGTACACTGCGCAAAAGTTAGTGAATTTGCATAGTTACGTGGCTAGCGAAAATTCGCCTGGCGTAAGGGTGCGAAGTAACACTAGCGAAACTACGCCAGCGTTCGTTAGTGAATTTGCGCAGTAACGAAAAATGCCAAACGCTAGCGAATTAACGCTAGCGTTCGGCACTTCGGCGCTTAGTGAATTTGCGCCCAAGAGAATAAAGGTTGATTGAGGAGATGAAGAATATTAGTACTGAGAGTGGGCCCCTGGTCTAAGGTTTTTGGGTGGGCCCCTGGTGTCTCAGTCCGACAATGATCACTACACTTAGCCAGGCGAAACGGACATCGGTAATTTACTAAAATGCGAAGTTGCATCGAGGGCGCCAAACAGTGGCTAATTTTCGCTAGCGTTACTTTGGCAATCAAAGCGAAGATTCACTAATGTTCAATTATGGCTAGTGAAACTTTGTTAGAGGTCTTCGCTCAGTCTTATTTGCATACGCGGGAAATTACAAAGTTGAATGGACATATAAGTTGCAGCAAATACATCACATTACACAAGTCCAGGGAACAATAGAGTTGTTATATTGCCCTAGACATAAGCCCACTGTATAGTTTATGTTCCATATGTTAGAAAATGTATGGGAGAACCAGGTTACCCAAAAAAATTTTAAGGACTTCTGTAGCCTATCACTTTGAAAAAAGGAAAAGACGCCAGTGTTTTTTGGGACTTTTCTCACTAAAAATATGATGTAAGTAATAGAAGACAGAGGAAGATCTATGCACTCCAATGCACTTCACCTGGTCTGAGCTGGATCTGGCGAAAGAGGTAATGTTCAGTAGAATTCACATCTTAGTGAATTTGCGCAGTAACATCCATTCGCCAGAGCAAAAATTCGCCTGGCAATAGGGTGCAAATGACCGCCAGCGTCTGTCTCTTTCACTAGCCGAGTTACGCCTGCAAATTGTCGCCACTATTTGTCACTTTTCCCTTTAGTAAATCTGCCCCTAAGAGTACTAACAAAGTTTCGCTAGGCAGAAATGAATGCTAGCGAAAGTTCGCTCTGAAATTATTGCGCTGACTAATCAGCACTAGTGAAACTTCGCCAGTGTTCAGCTACAGAGACACAACTTCGCATTATAGCGAATTAGCGTAGTGTTAGCAAAATTGCGCCTGACGAAGTGGCACAAGTGTGGTGGAGCCTTTGCAGGCGAAAATTTGCCCTTTAGTGAATTTGCCCCAATGTGTGCATAAAATGAACAACAAAAGAAACATACTCTTAGAGGCTGTTGTTGCTTGTTATGGCGGTTGGATTAAGCTGAGGTCCTATGGACAACCTTTGGACGAGGGCCACGTCACTGGGTAGAAGTGGTCACCACCCAAGGTGAATTTCTGGCTCATTATTGGCTTAAAGTCAGTCAGACAGGCCCTACCAAAGGGCCCATACACAAGATAATTAGCTACCGATCCAGTCTGGAGTTGGCAGATTTTATCAGCCTGTGTGTCTCCAGTTTATGGGGCATATTTATCATAGGGTGAAAATGGAGTTCACTTTAGTTTGGAGGAACACCTCACTCTCCATTCACTCATATATGATTTATAGGGGCATATCTATCCAAAAGTGGAAACAGAGTTCACCACTGTACACCAGAGGGAAATTAGGGTAAAAAATTGCATATAATTTGCATACTTGTGTGGTGAAGAGAGTGCTACGAACTATGATGAACTCAATTTTCACCCTACAAAAGATGGGTCACTGTATCATTTAGACAGTATGGCATGAACACACTTGCTTTCATCCGCACAAAACAAAATTTCCATTAAAAAAAAAACACTTACCTCAGCTTTGCCAATGCTTCTGCGAACCCGGGCGCCAACTCCTTCAGACCGTTCGACGCTTAGAACAGTTTTTATCACTTTTCTAATGGACATTCTTGCCTGTGAGCGTTGCTCTGCAAAACATCAAGACCTGCGGTTAAACGCAATTGAGGTGCATAATACGAGCAGAGTCTCCAAACCTCTGCGACACACTGATGCCAACATTCTCCGTATGATGCTTGTACGGATTTCTTGCACATGTCATTTCTGTAAATCTCATTGATGTGGGAAAGCTGAAATCTATAAGAGATCATTGCAGATGTTCCAGGTATTACATATTAGGATGTACCAAGGAATGAGATCTAGAACACCCAGGGTATGCTGTTGACCTATCTCTGTACATTTCACAGAGATCTAGACGGCTTCTGATCCGTACCTGTGCCCCTAAAAGGGATAAAGAATGACACCCAACAATGCTGCTCTCTGTATCTGTTCCTTACAGAGATCTAGACGAACACTTTGGTAATGTTGCTGACCTGACACTGAACCTTTTCTTCTCTTAGATATCTAAAACAACACCCTGGCTATGTTGCTTCTCTGAAATGGAACCCATAACTCTCACAGATATTTGTAAGAACACCCCGACAATGCTGCTGATCTGACAGTGAACCTATTCCTCTCACAGAGACCTAGAACAAGACCCAGGCTATGCTGTTGCTCCAACATTGCATGCGTGCCCCTCAAAGGGATGAAGAACAACACCTTGATAAAGCTGCTGATCTGATACTGTCACTGAGATCTAGAACAACATCTGGACTATGCTGCTGACCTGTCTCTATATCTTTGCCTCTCACAGAGATCTAGAACAACACCCTGACAATGCTGCTGGTCTGGTACTGTCACAGAGATCTAGAACAACACCCTGACAATGCTGCTGATCTGATACTGTCATAGAGATCTAGAACAACACCCTGACAATGCTGCTGGTCTGATACTGTCACAGAGATCTAGAACAACACCCTGACAATGCTGCTGATCTGATACTGTCACAGAGATCTAGAACAACACCCTGACAATGCTGCTGATCTGATACTGTCACAGAGATCTAGAACAACACCCTGACAATGCTGCTGATCTGATACTGTCACAGAGATCTAGAACAAGATCTGGACTATGCTGCTGACCTGTCTCTATATCTGTGCCTCTCACAGAGATCTAGAACAACACTCTGACAATGCTGCTGATCTGACACTGTATCTGTTCCTCTCACAGGGATCTAGAACAAGATCTGGGCTCTCTGTTGATCTAACATGAAACCCGTGCCTCTCGCAGATAAATCAAACAGCACGCCGGCAATGCTGCAGAACAGTCACCGTACCTGTGCGTCCTACAGAAATCTGTGCTGTAATGACATGAAACCAGCCTCAAGAAATACTGGTTGAACTGGCTCACCATGAGTCAGCACAATCTGACTGCCAAATGAAGGAGCTGCATACGCCTCTGTATTTAAAAAAAAATTCTATTAGGCATGAGAATGATAAGGTTGCCATTTTGATGAACTTTTGTAATGTACATTCATTCATTGTTTTTCTTTAATTCCAAGATATTAAGGGATACATGTACTGTTAATATGAATGAATTTTGTTACAACAGCGCCACCTGCTGGTCAGTTTCCCACCAGTCTGACCACCAAGTAGTCAAGGAAGTTGTCAGGAGAAAGAAAGAGGCTGCTCTGATGTTCTTCTGCTTTGGAAAGATTTGAGAAAGGTTTTTATTTTTTCCCTAAGCAGAAGAACATCAGAGCAGCCTCTTTCTTTCTCCTGACAACTTCCTTGACTACTTGGTGGTCAGACTGGTGGGAAACTGACCAGCAGGTGGCGCTGTTGTAGCAAAATTCATTCATATTAACAGTATATGTATCCCTTAATATCTTGGAATAAAAAAAATAAATAATGAATGTACATTGCAAAAGCGCCATATGCAAATAAGTAATTGTAACAATTAAGATAAAAATGTCTCTTGGGCGAACTTAGACCCACAGCTTAAAGGGCAATTCACCTTCATTAGCAAAACTAATAACTGGGAAAAAAACACAGAAATGTGTTCAAACTTTAATAACCTGCCAAATTTTGTAAAATAAACAGGTTAATTAGGGGTGTGGCCACAGAAATGGGCATGGTCATATTTCCCATATGTTGGGAGGCAGGGTGCCATCAGTGGGGGGTACAAGTGGCCCTGCAGTGCTGCAGTTTTTGAAAGAGCTGGGCCCTAGTGTCGTGTCGTCCTTTCAGAGCTCCGAACAGCCGAAGTCCCGAAGCGGCGAAAAGACCAGAATCCACGAAAGGAGGCGAAGTCCTGAAGCCACGAGTTCTTTTTATTTTTTTTATCCGCTGGCCACCAATGTTTTATTTTAAAACTCTATAGGCCCCTGCCACCAATATTTTTTTTAAAAATATTCTCTGGGGCCCCAGTTTTTTTAAAATTTTAAGGAGGGCCCTGGCACCAATGTTTTTTTTTAAAAAAAAAACTTTTATAGGGGCCCGGGCGCCAATGTTTTTTTTTTTAACATATAGGGGGCCCTGGCCGCCAGGTTTTTTTTTAACTCGCAGAGGGCAATGGTCACCAATTTTTTTAAGATAAAACCTTTTATGGGGGGCCCTAGTGCCACAGTTTTTTTTTCAACTTGCAATAGCTTTTTATAACTTCTGTGTGGGGGAGGGGTTACCTTTTTTAGCGCTGATGTCTGTGTGGTCTTTTAAAGGAGAAGGAAACCCAATGGGCGCAAAACCCCTCCCCCTCCCCTGTGTTGCCCCCCCTCCCTCCTCCCCCCTGGCCTACCTGTCCCCCTGGGCAAATGCCCCTAACTTGTTACTCACCCCTCTGCGCAGGTCCTGTCCACGGAGTTCACAGTCGCCATCTTCTCCCACGTGCGTCTTCTTCCTGCTTTGACCAGTGTCTTCTGGCGCATGCGCTGTAGGAACATTTACAGGTACGGATCTACTGCGCATGTGCCGAATGTCACATAGTTTTCCGATTTCACTTCGTGACATTCGGCGCATGCGCAGTAGATCCATACCTGTAAATGTTCCTACAGCGCATGTGCCAGAAGACGCCAGTCAAAGCAGGAAGAAGACGCGCGTGGGAGAAGATGGCGACTGTGAACTCCGTGGACAGGACCTGCGCAAAGGGGTGAGTAACAAGTTAGGGGCATTTGCCCAGGGGGACAGGTAGGCCAGGGGGGAGGAGGGGCAACACAGGGGAGGGGGGTGGTGTTTTGCGCCCAGGGGGTTTCCTTCTCCTTTAACTGTGAGGTGGAGTGGGCGGGATCTGGGGTGGGGCTTGGAGGCCAGAGTGGGTGGGGCTTGGGGGCCAGGGGAGCCAAAAATTTGTTGTACAGGGCCCCGTGATTTGCAATGGCGGCCCTGTTGGGAGGTCTGATAACAGAAGGCCGGAGGGGAGGGGGCCAGGGAAATCCAGGGGAGATGAGAACTATGAGTGAGGCAGAATAACAAACACTAATACAGATAATATTATACAAAGAGGATTATTATGCCCTTAGACAGGCTGGGTATAATAACAAGCAATGCACAGCCACAGATACATGTTCAGGGGCAGCTTTAGTTTCCCTTTACTTCAAAATAAACTAGAATAAGAGATTCATTGCTCCACTTAATTGTAATTCAGCAAAAAGAGCAGTTGCTAAATACAGAGCTGCACTGACAGCCCCAGTCTCCCTCCTCCTCACCTGTCAAATAGGAATCAACTCCTCAAAGCAATCGGCAGTGACGTCACCACTGCTCACGCCCCACCGTGAACACAAACTAAAGGAGACACCCTGGCCACGTGGGTCAAAAGCCACGCCCTCTCCCTGTTCCAAACAGGAAGAATTTCAATAGGAAGAGATTGTGACTGGGAAACGGGCCGTTGTTTGCCCTGAGTAAAGATGGCCTCTGGTGTTTGCTATAGCTTGTCACATGATCTCAGTTATGCTTGGGATCACGTGATGGGAAATGTTTTTACATGGAGGGAAGATGTTGCGGAACACTGGGCTCTGTTTCTACCGCAGATATCTGCCCTGTGTAGCCCGGCGGTACCGAAGTGAATGCGGACAGACGGCTGCAAGGAGGACTAGTTGGGTTGTAGCCGTGAGTCACCGGCCCAAGAGAATGACAGTCGCTGCAGTCTGCCCTTTGCCCTCGTGTTTAGTGACCTCTGCCAGAGAGACAGTGTCTGGGGGGCGCAGGAACCTCTCATTTCTCATGGGAGCAGCAGGTAACCGAGCTTGAGCTGTTAGATTGGTAATTGTGTGTAATTACTGTGTGGGGCTCACATACCTCCCAACTGCCCCTTTTTCGGCGGGACAGTCCCTCTTTTGACAGCTCAACCTGCAGTCCCTCATTTGTACTGGAAAGTCCCTCATTTCTCTGCACTGAACAGCCAGAAAAAGAAACAAAAAGTTTCTCACTTAAAGGACAAGGAAAGGCAAAACAATAAAATCCCATTTTTACATTCTTTAATGAAAAATAAACCTTTCTCCAATATACTTTAATTAAAAAATGTGTACCGTTTTTATAAGAAACCTGACTGTATGCAGTGAAATTCTCCCTTCATTTACTGCTGTGGATAGGAATTGTCAGATGGTCCCTAACTGCTCTGCAGGGAAACAATCATACTTATGAACAGCAGGGGGAGCTCCCGCCTTACTTCCCAGCCATGCAGAACTCAAGCAGCTTTGTTTATGACGATCCCTAAGCAGCCCAGACCACACTGAGCATGTGCAGGGTCAGGCCAAGATGTATAACAAAGTTACAAGATGGTGACCCCCTGTGGCCAACTTTGAAAGCATAAATCATTTGTTTGATTAGACTTGTGGTGCAGTAAGTTAATGCTTATGTTTAGTATACAAAATACAGCATTTCTAGCCTTATTCTATTTTAGACTTTCCTTGTCCTTTAATTGGCTTTTAGCAGAGAGCCCAGAACAGCTAACAGGTGCAAATAAGATACTTTGTAACAATTTTGAAAAACAAAAACACAGTTTAGATAAGGAGAAATACTTTCAAACTTTCATAACCTGCCAAATTTTGTAAAACAAACATGGTAATTAGGGGGTGTGGCAACAGAAATCGCTGCGCTACGTGCGGAAACATTTTTTTTGTCCCTCTTTTTACTTCCAAAATGTTGGGAGGTATGGGCTCATTTATCAACACTGGGCAAATTTGCCCATAAGCAGTTACCTATAGCAACCAATCAGTGATTAGCTTTTTAATGCCAGCTGCAAGTAGGACAATGAACGCAGCAATCTGATTGGTTGCCATGGGTTACTGCCCAGTGTTGATAAATGACTGTGTGTGTGTGTGTGTGTGTGTAGCAGCAGCAGGAGAGGCTGCAGTGAAATCAGCTGTCACTGTACTGCCCACAGACACATGAGAGACATGTTGTGTTACCCTGCACGGCAACCCCGAGCCTGTAACGGACTTCAGCTAGAGAAAGGGAGGGGCTCTGCAGCTGTGTCCAAATAATTCCTGCACTCTGTATATACTGTTTTATCTTCACTATCCCTCTCTCAGCAACTGTTCTCTTCATTCTGTCTTCATGCAGCAGTTGGGTGTCAGATATTTATTGACAGATCCAATATTTGTTTTCCTTTTGCCTAGAAGATGTATTAGAGCTCACTCTATTAAAATCACAAGACATCATGTCTCTCTACATGCAGGATTTGTTGCAAAAGGCAGTTATTTTGTTAGATTTTGTTTGTACTGGAATCAGTTATTTGAATGAGCTCCAAAACATCTGCTAGGAAAGCTACCCCCCCCATACGATATATTGGATCTAACTGTCAATAAATATCACCCAAATATACAACTGTCTAATTCTGGGCAGTGTCATTCTGTGGCTACTAAAGCAAACAGAGGAGAGCCCGACTGTGTTTTTGCTGGACTTTGGAACATACCAACCGGGACTTTCATTACTTTGGCTACTAAAGCAAATAAAGTTCTTGTATAAAAAAGGGCATTAACTCAAGGGATGAAAACATAATTCTGTCTCTTTATAGGTCCCTGGTGAGGCCTCATCTGGAGTATGGGGGCAGTTTTGGACTCCAGTCCTTAAGAGGGATATAAATGAGCTGGAGAGAGTGCAGAGACTAAGTGCAACTAAACTGGTTAGAGGGAGGGAAGAGTTAAATTATGAGGGGAGACTGACAAGGTTGGGGTTGTTTTCTCTGGAAAAAAGGCGCTTGTGAGGGGACATGATTAGACTTTACCAGTACATTAGAGGACATTATAGACAAATAGCAGGGGACCTTTTTACCCATAAAGTGGATCACCGTACCAGAGGCCTCCCCTTCAGACTAGAGGAAAAGAAGTTTCATTTAAAGGAACAGAGTAGGGGGTTCATCACAGTCAGGACAGTGAGGTTGGGGAATGCACTGCCGGGTGATGATTCAGTTAATGACTATAAGAGGGACTTGGATGATTTCTTGGACAGACATAATATCAAAGACTATTGTGATACTAAACTCTATAGTTAGTATAGATATGGGTATATATCATTTATGTGAAAGTAGGGAGGGGTGTGTGTATGGGGCTGGGTTTTCATTTGGAGGGGTTGGACTTGATGGACTTTGTCTTCAACCCGATTTAACTATGTAACTACTGCATGAAGGCAGATTGAAGAGAAACAGATGCTGAGAGAGGAATAGTGAACATAAACTTGATTATTTCAGAAACAATGCAGACTATTCAATTGATTGTATTTAGAAAGTCTCTTGTTTCAGTATGATGTTTATTTCATTTTCACGATAGTTCCCCCTTTAATCCGGCATAACTGCAGACCCCTTCCCTCTGGCCTAGTCCTCTGCTCTACATTATTACTAAACTGCTGCCAAGCTTTTGGACCTTAATTTAAAGCCAGACTAGGTGGGGAGAAGGTCAGGATATCTAATTACTGATCATGGGGGTCTCTACCCATGTACACCCAAACTTCTGTTTTTGAAACTGCCCTGCTCCCCTAGGTGTGTGCATCCTTAAGGGCTCTTACATACGAGTGTTTTTACCTGCGCTCCACTGCATTGTTTTTCTTCCTTTCAGCCACCAGAGTAGACACAATGAATTATTATCAATGGGGCTGTACTCACACAGACGCATGTAATCGCCAAACGAAGGTATAATGCAACATGCGTCTCAACCTGCGTTCAGCGCATACATGCGTCTGTGTGAGTACAGCCCCATTGACAATAATTCAGTGTGTCTACTCTTGCACTCCCCTGCGGCTGAACAGAAGAAAGCACAGGGGAGCTCTTGTAAAAAAGCCACACAGACGGCGTTAAGAAAAGGTAAACCCGCGCAAGCACAAGTTATAAAAATTTGGATAGAAGCTCCTCTCGCACTCCATGGCCTATGTGTTCATTGCCCGGTGCACGGTGACGAAAGGATCGGCACCCTCCAACAGCAAATAGGTAAGAAATCACTGGCACTCAAAGGGCAGATGCAAGCAGGGACAGTCCCTTGCGTTTATTAGCAGAAAATGCAACGTTTCGGGGTCAGGCCCCGCTTGATAAAGGGTAAACAGTAACTTCCATAATTATCTGCATTGGAATAATAATGAACAAATAGTGCTTTTGTTTTTTTTTTTATTTGTTTTTTTTTAGCATTTTCACTCTTCTCATATTTTGGGAAGAACGAGTCAGAAGAAGAGGTCACTGAAGCAGAGGCAGAGATCATTCTTCTGTTAAAGAAAGCTAAGGTAAGGGATTGGCATGACTTTCATCTGAATGTTACTTCTTATACATTTGGGATAACGTCAGCCATCACTTTAGATCAGACAGTAAGGACCATACCTGTAAAATGTACATTAAAGCCAAGTGATATTTCATTTTATATTTGACCTAATTCTTTTGGCTGTAATTCAGCCCTTGTTCCAATTTAGCCTTTTATCATTGGTGCCATCTGGCACTACAGGCCCAGAAATGTTGCTGAAGGGGTGTGTATTTACAATGACAGTTTGGGGAACTAAGCTGGTGGTTTTGATCTCTCAAACCCTGGCTGTCCCATATCCTCACTTGCCAAGGTCTTGGCCTGCCTCATTATCTTAATGGAACCCATCATATCATTTGTTAGCCTGAAATTTAACCATTGCACAAATTACAGTTGTACAGGCTTAAAAGAGAACTAAACCCTAAAAATTAATAGGGCTAAAAATGCCATATCTTATATAGTGAACTTATTGCACGAGGCTTAAGTTTGAGCTTGTCAATAGCAGCAATGATCCAGGACTTCAAACACAGGGGGTCACCATCTTGGAAAGTGTCTGTGACACTCACATGCTCAGTGGGCTCTGATTGGCTGTTGAGAAGCTAAGCTTAGGGCTCGTCACTAATTATCCAGCAGAAAATGAGCTTCCCTGGCTGTAATATAAGCTGATGCTACAGGTTTGCTGATTATTCAATTCTGATGCTAATTGCACTGGTTTCTGTGCTGCCATGTAGTAATTATCTGTATTAATTACTAATCAGCCTTATATTGTGACATTTCTATTGTATGTGTACTGTATATTGTGAGTGGCTCCCTAAGCTCAGTAAGTGACAGCAGCACAGAGCATGTGCAGTGAATCAGCAGAAAAGAAGATGGGGAGCTACTGGGGCATCTTTGGAGACACAGAACTGCTAAAGGGCTGTGGTTGCCTTGGGCTGGTACAGAAGCACAAAACATAATGTGCAACATTTCTACCTACTTCTTTAGTTAAGTTAAGTTTAGCAAGTGAGGGAATACAGGGATATGGGAGATAGCTCATAGTACAAGTTGATCCAGGGACCGGTCCCATTGCTATTTTGGAGTCAGGAATTATTTTTTTCCCCTCTGAGGCAAATTGGAGAGGTTTCAGATGGGTTTTTTGCCTTCCTCTGGATCAACTAGCAGTTACACAGGTTAAAATAGAGTTAAAAGGTTTAGCTTGATGAACATGTGTTTTTTTTTTTTTTCAACATTATTTACTATGTTAGAAAATGTGCAGGAGTCCCATGCAATTTGTAACATCAAAGCTGATGGTGTGGGATGATTTGGTAGCAACGAGAGGTGCATTATGTCACACACACATATATATATATATATATATATATATATATATATATATATATATATATATTGTTAACAATAAAGCATCCATGTATGTATTATAAACACCAATGTATTTTTTAATTCTGTTCTTCCCTCAGTTAAGTATTATGAAAGGTGAGATGGAGGAGGCAGAAGAGGTTTTGCATCAGGCCCTAAATCTGGCTCACAAGTCTGGCAGCACAAGAGCAATAATCTACACATATGATCTGGTATGTGTTTTACACACCAAAATAATGGGCTTTCTTTAGAGGGGATAGAAATATATAAAGACACAGCACAAGTGCAACAGGTTTCCTGGGGATTTAGAACTAATTCATTGGGATGCATTTAAAAAATGTGAAATTATCCCCCCCAACCAAAAAAGTGCTGTGTATTTTGACCCTTATGCAATAAATAAGTCACAAACTGAAAACAACTAGTTGTTTGAAGGTGAACAACCCCTTTAAAGGTGAGCCATCCCTTTAATGAATGTTCACTGGAAAGTAATTTTCAAAAATGTTTTTGGGCAGAAGACCCATTCAAGGGGCAGTGTCATCTATCAACTGTGTCCCTGTAATGCTGCAAGATACTTAAAGAAGAAGGACATTTACAGAAGCAGTTTATTGCCGTTAGATTAACTGCAGTAGTGCAAGCTAGAATGCCATATTTATTTTGAAGAATGCTTTACCATACCTTAGTAAAAAGCTCTAGAAGCTCTTTGTTTGTTTAGGATAGCAGCTGCCATATTAGCTTGGTGTGACATCACTTCCTGCCTGAGTCTCTCCCTGCTCACTCATAGCTCTTTGCTCAGATTACAGCATGGAGGGGGAGAGGAGCAAACTGAGCATGCTCAAGCCCTAGCCCTAGAGGTTTAAGGTGAAAACAGGAAGTCTGATACAGAAGCCCATGAGTACACAATAGAAGGAAAGAAATGTGGTGTTTCTTTTGACAGAGGACTCAGAGCAGCATTACTTTGAGGGGTTACTGGTGTATTTATATAGACCTTTCTGATAAAGCTTACTTACTTTTAACCTTTCCTTCTCCTTTAAAAGCTCATTGCTTGTGACCCTTTCATGAGCGATGTACCAAAATGCAGATAATGCTTGTTAAAGGGATTTTTCACTTTGGAAGACAAAGTAGCACAAACGTTTTATCGATGGCCTTTATTTTGCTTTCAGATGGCTAACCTCGCTTTGCTCACAGGAAACCTGGATACAGTGAGTATTATGTTATTTATGAAGCACCGGCAAATATATACAGTAAACTGATTGAGACACAACACATCACCAATGAACAATAAAAGGGCTCTGTGCTCATGAATTTGCGGTCAAGTGAAGATGTGATTAGGATCTGTCGCTCAAGTGGAGACATGCATGAGTCCATTGGATATTTTTAAAGGTGTGCAGATATTTTGGGCCAAAAAATAACTAATTGGTGTAATATTGATGGTGTGCTTCTTTAACAATGTAGGCCTTAGACATGAATAAATGTGTTCACAGAAAGAGACTGTTACAAAGGACTGGGCATAATCCATGAAGCTCGGTGTGACACATTATGGCAGCAAATTATTGTCTGTGTGAACGTGGTGTAAAAGGCCATGTAAAAATGTTGCACTCCAACATCATATATTATACAACAGTATTCGACAAGCTAACACTTTTTTTTATAGCTCAGTGGATAAGTTTCTATCTTCCTCTTGGTATACCTTAAATAAAGGAAAACTACACCCCTTAACAATGTAGGTCTCTATATAAAGATATTGCCTAAAACAGCTCACATATAAAACCCTGCTTCATGTAAATAAACCATTTTCATAATAATAATTCGCAATGTGTACCATTGGGTAATCCTAAATAGACAATTGCCATTTTAAAAAATAAGGGCCCCCCCCCCCGGATCCTACGATTCACAGTGCACACAAAGAAAGTTCTGGCTTTTGTTCCAAACACTTCTTCCTGTTACAGTTAGAGCTGCAGTATTTCTGGTCAGGTGATCTCTTCCTGTTACAGTTAGAGCTGCAGTATTTCTGGTCAGGTGATCTCTTCCTGTTACAGTTAGAGCTGCAGTATTTCTGGTCAGGTGATCTCTTCCTGTTACAGTTAGAGCTACAGTATTTCTGGTCAGGTGATCTCTGAGGTAGCACACAGACCATCAGAAAATGGTGGTTCAAGGCAAGAGATGTAAGAGAGCAGTATTTCCTTATATTTTCCAGTTTGATAAGATTCTTTAATATGATATAAACTATCTGTTGCTTAAGTGTTCATTCTGGGGATATATATATATATATATATATACACGCAAAGATGCAGTTGTACGAAAAGAAGATTCCTACAATTTTGTGTGTGAAGTGTCCTGATATTTTCCGTACCATGATAATCGGGTTGTTTAGGCGATTGGACGGGTTAAAAGAGTGATATCAGCTACAGATAAGATCTCTGCATGGATTGCAGAATGATCTTTAATGATCTTTTACTAGCAAAGTCTAAATGTCACTATTCCATACTAATCCTTCTAGATCTCTCTGCAGCCTTTGACACAGTTGACCACACACTCCTCCTTGACATTCTACACTCAGCATTTGTGACACTGCTCTTTCATTGTTTACATCTTATCTGTCTGACTGTTCCTTTAAAGTTGCCTTCTATAACTCTACCTCTACTATGTTCCCTCTCTCTGTCGGAGTTCCTCAAGGCTCTGTTCTAGGCCACCTTTCACAACTCCAATCTGTTCTAAATTTGGCTGCTAGTCTCATTCATCTATCTCACCGCTCAACATCAGCTGTTCCAATATGTATGTCGCTTCACTGGCTCCCAATCTCCTCTAGAATCAAACTCAAATTACTCACATTCAAGGCCCTTAATAGGTTATAACTTTGTTATAACTAAGGTAAAGCACTGCGTATCTTGTCAGCGCTATATAAATAAATGATGATGATGATGAAACCAGTGGGTGACTGTCACTACTATTTGTCAGGTATTATGTCTTTTGTATGATTGCTGCCTGTCAATTAATGGGCAGAACATCATCTGATTTGTTATGTTTCTTACTTATTTTAATCTGAATAGTTAACGGTAGATATTTAGACTGAAGCAAACGAGTATTTGTCGCACGGAGGATAAAACCTGCACATCTATGGCCAGCTTTAGGCTCATGTTACAAGTAGGGCAGAATTACTAAAGGGGCCATCGCTAGCGGAAATTCACCATAAATCCAATCCACAGGGACATCGACCAATTTACTAACATACATAGAGGACAACTCTCTAGTGAAAGAGAACGTCGCTATCGCAGAGTTTCCTTCGCCTCCTTAAGCTGGCCATAGATGCAAAGATCCGATCGTACGAATCATCGTATGATCGGACTTTCCCATCTCCCGACCCGCCACTAACCATTCAGCTCAAAGTCTTACCAGTCAAATTAGTTAAAGAACAGATCAGCAATGTTCTGCCCCTGACAGCAATCG
The DNA here is from genome assembly GCA_038501925.1 of Xenopus petersii. Lineage (NCBI taxonomy): Eukaryota > Metazoa > Chordata > Amphibia > Anura > Pipidae > Xenopus > Xenopus petersii. The sequence continues at coordinate 8,411,843 of CM076675.1, read as the reverse complement.
TACGATATCTATGTCCAACCAAAGCTAGTGACAGTCTCCCACTGAAAATCCTACGATCGGCAATACACGCAGAGATATTATCGGCAGCCGACAGAAATTTTCTAACCTGTCCGATCGACCAAACGACCGATCTCCGCCAGACGAAAAATTTTGTGATTCTCCACACACGGTTCAAAAATCGTACGAATCCTCGATTCGTACGATCAGATTTTTGCGTCTATAGCCAGCTTTAGACCTAGTGAACTGATAAGATGAAGTTACATCCTCCTTAATCTTATGTCAGTGACCTCATATCCTGTATGCCAAAAAGGCGTTTTTTCATATGTACCCGCACTATTCAAATTGACCTAAGCGTTGGAGTAATAACGAAGTTTCACTAGACAGAAACAGATTTTTGCAAAGGTTCACAATGAAATGCTCGTGCTGACAAGTTAACGCTAGCGAAACTTTGCCAGCGTTCAGCTGCTGAGACAGAAATTAGCGTAGTATTAACGAATTTGCACCTGATGAAGTGTGGCAGAGCCTTTGCAGGTGAAAATTTGCCCTTTAGTGAATTTGCCCAGTACTGTTTGCACTAACTGCTTATTTCTTCTTCTCAGAGAAACTCCTGTAACATCTGATGTACCTGCTTTTAAAATGAATAGCAAGCAGATTTTGTTCAGTATTTTGAGCAATATGACTACTGGTAGAGTAAACGTTAGGTGTGCCATCAATCTTAAAGGGCATGTAAAGGCAAAAAAAATAAAATTCCATTTTTACTTTCTTTAATGAAAAAGAAACCTATCTCCAATATACTTTAATTAAAAAATGTGTGCCGTTTTTATAAGAAACCGCAGTGAAATTCTCTCTTCATTTACTGCTGTGGATAGGAATTGTCAGACCAGGCCCGGATTTGTGGAAAGGCCACCTAGGCCTGGGCCTAGGGTGGCAGGATTTTAGGGGGGTGACATGCTGCCCAACCACACCCACATTGGTTCAAAAACACTGGGGATGTGCTGGAGATACAATCATTTTTTAAATCCCCATTGCTTTGGTCCAGATGATGAAAATTTGCATGAATAAAGGGGAGGGGACAGGGGCGACAAACAGCAGTGGGCCTAGGGGTGCACACTATGTAGATCCGGCCCTGTGTCAGACGGTCCCTAACTGCTGGGTATGGAAAAAATCATAGTTATGAACAACATGATTCCCAGCCATGCAGAACTCAAGCAGCTTTGTTTGTTTCCCTGTAGAGCAGTCGGCGACTGTGTAGAGATTTGTATTGGATTTTATTTTTGCCTCTACATCCCCTTTACTGTTTCCAACTCCAGCTGCAGGGACAAAGATCATGGAGCCAGATTTAAACAGATAAACTGGGATTCTATTTGGAGGATTATTTTGCTACAGCCACTGGCTCTGCAGATTTGGAGAAAGTTTGTATTAAACAATACAAAAACTATAAAATCCACACTAGATTATATGACAACACAGGACCCAGTGCAGTCTGTATATTCTGATTATTAATCAGTCTTGCTGTATCGACTTCTGGCAGATATTATTTGACTTGTGCTGTTTTGATCATTTATGATGATCCCTAAGCAGCCCAGACCACACTGAGCATGTGCACAGTCTTGGTCTTGCAAAGATGTTTTACAAAGTTACAAGATGGTGACCCTCTGTGGCCAACTTTGAAAGCATAAATCATTTGTTTTATTAGGCTTGTGGTGCAGTAAGTTCATGTTTATGTTTTGTATACAAACTACAGCATTTCTAGCCTTATTCTATTTTAGACTTTACTTCCCCTTTAAGTTAACCTTGCTCTTTTCTTTATAAGCAACTTTGCCTTTGTCCTGATTTTTTTTTTAATTTTATTTGGTACTTTCCCAACAAGAAAGTTTATTATGAAATACAACAATATAATGCTTAATTAATAGACTTGATATTTAGTTGCACCCTGTTAATAAAATAGGTATCGTTTTGTTTTCCCTTCTAGTCTGAAAAGCTTTTCAAGGAAACATTGATGTACATGCTGAACGATGGAGTCCAGCAGGTATATTGTTCTTTTGCCACTTTAGCTGCCTCAATATAATATCATGGATTAGGGTAATGTTTTTCTTGTTGTTGTTATTTAGGACGACAACGCTTTTATTGAGATTTCCCTCAAGCTGGCCAGTATCTACGCTACACAAAACAAGTAAGTGAATGTATTTATGCCTCTCCATATCTCATATCATAAACCTGTTATTTAGGCTGATTCAGTAGTTGGATTGTATTAAAATAAGCTTTATATGTTCAGGTCCATATGCCTGGGTGAACTGATACCGCTGACTTTTGAACTATTGTCTGAACCACAGGAAGGAGTTGGCAGTGGCAGGCTACAAGTTCTGTATCTTGAGTCTGGAAGAAAAGCTAGAGAAAGCGGCAGGGCTGTTGGAGGAGTCATTAACTGGTAAGAGTTCAGCTTTGTTGACTTCTTGTGCTTGTGAGTGAAGCTATTTATAGTTTCAGTTCTATTCTTGCTTGCTTAAAGGGGAAGGAATACCATTTTAGACTTGGTGTGCCAAATGTTAGGCTCCCCCAAGTGACTACTTTTACCTACCTGACACCCCGGGCCGGTGCTCCTATCAGCAGAAAACTACACAGGTTCTAGTGAGCACCACGGATCAATCCTGTTCCTTCTCCATCAGTTTTCAAATTTCCCGGGCAGACGCATGTACTGCAAAGTGAAATAGCCATCTTTTTCGTTAAAGTTCCGCTTTTTGCTCTACTGCTCATGCACAGCAGAAGCAGGAGGACCTGAAGAAGCAGGAGGAGGATCTCTCCGTGGTGCTCACTACAAGAACCTGTGCGGTTTTCTGCTGATAGGAGCACTGGCCCGAGGTGTCAGGTAAGTAAAAGTAGTCACTTGGGGGTGCCTTACTTTTGTCACACCAAGTCTAAAATGGTTTTCCTTTAAGTCCAGTATATGTATGTGCTAGGCTTGAGAAAAAAGTGCGCCAACAGTCTTCAAGTGCTGCCTCTTCAGTTCTCCTGAGCAATTTCTGTCTGCTAGTCATCTGTGGTAACTGCAACCACCAAGACATATATATTAGAACGATCTAGCAATGTGATCAGCTCTTTTACTTTATATTCACAGTTTGACTTGGAAATAGAATTAGAACCTATCATTTATCATATTCACAGACAAATCTGGATATAGGACTTGTGAAAACAATGGGATCTGTAGTCTCCTCTAATGCAGTGGTCAGCTGATTGGCCAGACCTTTTTCATTGTTTATGGCTCCTACACCAAACCCTGACCGTAGCCATGTACAGAGCAGACAATAGAAATTTAGCTCCAAAATGTTACTGACCGAAAGCCCAACGTGTAGGCAGTTTTAAATATCTGGAAAATAGTGTATCTGTATTGGTTAAACTTGCACCTACAAATAATGTGATGTAAGGCTTTGCGAGTGATATTCTAGCTCTAGCCTCATCACAGGGCTACACAAAAACATTTTGGATCTATGCAATATCCAGTCATCTTTTAGGGAAAGTAGATTCTAACACTCACTGCCTTTTTTTATTTATTCCATTTTGTTAGAACGAACAGCTGAGGAAAAATGCAACACACGTCTCCTCCTGGGGTTATGTCTGGATTCATACGGTCGCTACCTGCTGAACAATTCATCGTTTTCACAGGCGCAAGACATGTATGAGAAAGCATTAAAGATTTGCAGGGAGGAGCAGGGAACAGAGCACCCTCAGGTACAAAGGAATTACACTGTAACTCTGCCTGTCGCTCATATCTCCTGAATACTCCATACTTCTACTAGAAAGACGCTTGTGCTGGTTAAAGTTTTCAGAATATACTGGCACACAAAGCTTTTGCAGCAGGTGAACCCTCGCTTTAATTCAAAAAGTGCGCAATGTGCAACGTTTCGGGGCCACACCCCTTTCTCAAGCTTTCTCAGGCGTGGCCCCGAAACGTTGCACATTCCGCACTTTTTGAATTAAAGCAAGGGTTCACCTGCTGCAAAAGCTTTGTGTGCCAGTATATTCTGTTCCTGTATCTGTTTTGGAGGTTGCCTAGTCCTCTGATACTGAGCACCAAGCTACTATCGTTTAGGGCTGCCGTGGGTGTGCCATTGCTCTATCTTGTTCCAGTAAAGTTTTCAGAAGCCATGTTACTATACCTTTGTATCATGCAATTGACTTTATCTGATTTGCAGCCAAATGTTAAAAGCATGTGAATATTAATTTCTAGTTATTTATTCCCTTAAGTGCTGCTGAGCTTCACTTATTTGCCTCTATTGCTGTCTTGCAGAGTATTATCCTCATGAATGATATTGCGATTGCACTGGAAGCCCTGGGTAATCATGAAGAGGCCTTTGCCGTTGTAAAGCAGGCGTCTGAGCTCGCTCGTAAGACTGAACACCCTGACCTGCATGTGGTGCTGAGTAACCTGGCCATGATCCTCACATATCAAGGTAAAACCATTGTGATTCTGGGCAATGTGCATATTCATTGGGTTGAGTCTAATGCAGTCAGTTCCTACTATATCTGAATCTCTGTTTAGTTATAAGTTTGTCACTTTGCCTCCATACACATCCCATTATGCTTCCATCTCAGGAGTGACCAAATCAGCAGCCAGTGTTGGCCCCTGCATGGCCAACTGAAGCCTTAGGTAGCTGATATATCAATTGCCCTTTAATGATAAAACCCTATGCACAAAAAGGTATTTTATTCTATTTAACCCATGTGCCAAATGTGCAACCTTGGTCAGTGACAATATAAAAATCCAGGATCACCACTATATATCATTATGGAGTCTTTCTAAGCAATAAATAGTGTGTCAACAAAAAGTGTAATAGCAGTAACTTATTTACTACAAGGCTTTAACTGCAATTGCCTTCTTATAGCCTGCTGCCACTGTCCATCAGAAAATTGCGTGCAACTGAATTAAAATAGCAATGAGAGCCATGATGATGCATTAAATCATATGCAACTTTTAAATATGTTAAATACTGGGTCCCTTGTGGAATTCCAGTAACAGAACACATATCTTGGGGTCACCCCTGTGGTCCTGGTACTTGACAAGGGCGATTTCTCAGTCTCCTGGCTTTTTTCGGTCGATCTTAATCCGTCCAGATTGGGATACAAAATGGGCAGTGACATTTGAAGTACACAGAGGCCCAAACTGTCCCCACCAGCCCACTAAGGGTCAGGGCACACAGGCAGATCCGGGGAGATTAGTCGTCCGGCGACAAATCTCCTCTTCTTTGGGGCAACTAATCTCCCCGAACTGCCTCCCCGGCCTTTCTGCTGGCTAAAAATGTAAATCGCCGGCGGGATTCGTTTTCCGAAGTCGTCCAAAGTGGAAACGCCCTGAAGAAGAGGAGATTTGTCGCCGGGCAACTAATCTCCCCGAATCTGCCTGTGCCCTGACCCAAAATAGTGACTGTCTATGGCATCTTACAACAGTCACAGATTGCCAGTCTTGCTTGTGGCAGTCTATGGCAGACACCGCCCCCAGGCCCCATGGGAGTTCCTCCCCTGTAAAAATGATGGTTGATTCCAATGTTATTAATAGGGAAAAAAGATAAATATATAGGAAGGTCAGTGTTCCCAATGTTATTAATAGGGAATAAAGATAAATATATAGGAAGGTCAGTGATCCCAATGTTATTAATAGGGAATAAAGATAAATATATAGGAAGGTCAGTGATCCCAATGTTATTAATAGGGAATAAAGATAAATATATAGGAAGGTCAGTGATCCCAATGTTATTAATAGGGAATAAAGATAAATATATAGGAAGGTCAATGATCCCAATGTTATTAATAGGGAATAAAGATAAATATATAGGAAGGTCAGTGATCCCAATGTTATTAATAGGGAATAAAGATAAATATATAGGAAGGTCAGTGATCCCAATGTTATTAATAGGGAATAAAGATAAATATATAGGAAGGTCAGTGATCCCAATGTTATTAATAGGGAATAAAGATAAATCTATAGGAAGGCCAGTGATCCCAATGTTATTAATAGGGAATAAAGATAAATATATAGGAAGGTCAGTGATCCCAATGTTATTAAAGGAGAAGGAAAGGTTAAAACTAAGTAAGCCTTATCAGAAAGGTCCATCTAAATATACCAGTAAACCCCCAAAGTAATGTTGCTCTGAGTCCCCTGTCAAAAGAAATAGCACATTTCTTTCCTTCTATTGTGTACTCATGGGCTTCTGTATCAGACTTCCTGCCTTCAGCTTAAACCTCATTGCCCTGGGCAAGAGCATGCTCAGTTTGCTCCTCTTCCTCACCCCCCTCCCTTCTCTGCTGTAATCTGAGCTCAGAGCAGGGAGAGACTCAGGCAGGAAGTGATGTCACACCATGTTAGTACTGCAGCTCCTATCCTAAACAAACAGAGAGTTTCTAAGGATTTTTACTCAGGTATGGTAAAACATTCTACAGAATAAATATAGCATTCTAGCTTGTACTATTGCAGCTAATCTATTGGCAATAAAATGCCTCCGTACCTTTCCTTCTCCTTTAATAGGGAATAAAGATAAATATATAGGAAGGTCAGTGATCCCAATGTTATTAATAGGGAATAAAGATAAATATATAGGAACAGGGCCGCCATTAGAAATCACGGGGCCCCGTACAACAAAATTTTTGGGGCCCCCTGGGCCCCGCCCACACTGACGACCAAGCTCCACCCCATTTTCCCGCCCACTCCACATCGCAGTTAAAAGACCACACAGACATCAGCGCTAAAAAAGTAACCCCCCCCACACAAGTTGTAAAAAGCTATTGATGGTCAGGGCCCCCTTATAAAAAATTGGGGCCCCAAAAAAAAAAAAATTAAATTTTTTTTTTTTTTAAAAAAAAACATTGGTGGCAGGGGCCCCCTTATAAGTTAAAAAAAACTTGGGGCCCCAACAAAAAAAATGTAAAAAAAACTAAAAAATAAACAAACATTGGTGGCAGGGGCCCCCTTATAAATTAAAAACAAATTGGGGCCCCAAAAAAAAATTTAAAAAAAAAAAAATTTTTTTTAAAAAAAAAAAAACATTGGCGTCAGGGGCCCCTTACGAGTTAAAAAAAAAATTGGGGCCCCAAAAAAACATGTTTTAAAAAAAAAAGATTGGTTGCAGGGGCCTATAGAATATTAAAATAATACATTGGTGGCCAGGAGATTAAAAAAAAAAAAAATACACAAACTGGTGTTCAGTAGAATTGAACTCACGGCTTCAGTACTTCAACTTCACCTCCTTTCGTGACTTCGGGTCTTTGCGCTGCTTCAGGACTTCGGCTTCGGCTGTTTTCGTGACTTCGGGTCTTTGCGCTGCTTCAGGACTTCGGCTTCGGCTGTTTTCGTGACTTCGGGTCTTTTCGGCGCTTCGTGACTTCGGCTTTTTCCGTGACTTCGGGTCTTTTCGGCGCATCGGCTTCGGCTTTTCGGCACTTCCGCATTCGGCAGCACAGAGGCAAGACGTACGGCTCGGGCGCTCGTAAGGGGGGCCCGGATCTTCAAAAAATGCAGCGCTGCCGGGCCCCCCTTCATGCCCGGGCCCGGTACGCTTGTCCCCCCTGTCCCCCCCTGATGGCGGCCCTGTATAGGAAGGTCAGTGATCCCAATGTTATTAATAGGGAATAAAGATAAATATATAAGAAGGTCAATGATCCCAATGTTATTAATAGGGAATAAAGATAAATATATAGGAAGGTCAGTGATCCCAATGTTATTAATAGGGAATAAAGATAAATATATAGGAAGGTCAGTGATCCCAATGTTATTAATAGGGAATAAAGATAAATATATAGGAAGGTCAGTGATCCCAATGTTATTAATAGGGAATAAAGATAAATATATAGGAAGGTCAGTGATCCCAATGTTATTAATAGGGAATAAAGATAAATATATAGGAAGGTCAGTGATCCCAATGTTATTAATAGGGAATAAAGATAAATATATAGGAAGGCCGGTATTTTTTTTTTCCAGAAAAGGTGGCAACCCTACCCACAATGGAGAGAGCTTATAAAACACAGCCTGACTAGTTTGGTACTTTGTTTACATTTGATGAATTTATTAATACTGCATAACTTTTTTCTATTAGGGAAAGAACACTTTGCAGAAGCTGAACTCATTTTTAAGGAAGCACTAGAGCACTCTGAAAAGAAAGGGGACTCTGCTTCTGCACAGTATATACAAGATGGACTGGCTGAACTCGATAGGAGGAAAAAGGGGAGCTAAACATACCAAACATAAAAAACAAGGGTTGATAACACAAGTACTTGTATGAAATGTGTTCCTTGTTAATAAGTTAAAGGAAAACTATACCCCCCAAACAATGTAGGTCTCTCGAAAAAGATATTGCATAAAACAGCTCATGTGTAAAAACCCTGCTTCATGTAAATACACCATTTTCATAATAATATACTTTTCTAGTAAAATGTGCCATTGTGTAATCATAAATAGAAAATTGCCATTTTAAAAAATAAGGGCCGCCCCCTGGGATCGAAGGAGTCACAGTGCACACAAACATAATAAGCAAACCATACTTGTTAGGTCACATGAGCCAATTAACAGACAGAGTTGTTTCTTTTGCTTCCACACTTCTTCCTGTTACAGTTAGAGCTGCAGTATTTCTGGTCAGGTGATCTCTGAGGCAGCACAGATAGAGTCACGAAATGGTGGTTCAAGGCAAGAGATGTAAAAGGGCAATATTTATGTAAATATATATTCCAGTTTGGTAAGATTCTTTAATATGCCACTTAATATGATATGAACTATCTGTTGCTTAAGTGTTCATTTTGGGGGTATAGTTTTCCTTTAAATAACTTTTATTGAATAAAACAAACTTATTTTCAAACATAGCCGTTTGTTTTATTTAATTGAATTACCATTGGAGGTTGAAGCAATCCAGCTTTAAACCAGTTAACCAACAAATGGGAGGCGGCTGAAGCTGAGAATGAAATCCTGACTCAAGAATTTTGGTGTTGCTGTGTTGTAATACACAAACATAGTGATGGGACACAAGCATGTGAAGTCTGAGGGATCCATTCCCTTGCTCTTGTTCCTCACTAAACTGGTTATTCACACATTATATGCCATGTTTGATGTTTTTTTCTGTTAAATTTAAAATAAAGAATTTGGTTAATGCAACGACAGCACCTGTGGGTTGTTCAGCAGAACATTTAGCATTTAGTGAGCTACATGGTGCAAGCCTCTTGTTCTCCTCTAAGTATATCCCTAGAGCATGCAACAGGTCTGTGGCTAGACAAAACTCCTTTTTAATATCGAGGGCTCTGTATAATCTGGGTCGTCTACAAATTTAAAGGGATACTGTCATGGGAAAAATTTTTTTTTTCAAAACGAATCAGTTAATAGTGCTGCTCCAGCAGAATTCTGCATTGAAATCCATTTCTCAAAAGAGCAAACAGATTTTTTTATATTCAATTTTGAAATCTGACATGGGGCTAGACATATTGTTAATTTCCCAGTTGCCCCAAGTCATGTGACTTGTGCTCTGATAAACTTCAATCACTCTTTACTGCTGTACTGCAAGTTGGTGTGATATCACCCCCTCCCTTCCCCCCCACCCCAGCAGCCAAACAAAAGAACAATGGGAAGGTAACCAGATAGCAGCTCCCTAACACCAGATAACAGCTGCCTGGTAGATCTAAGAACAACACTCAATAGTAAAAACCCATGTCCCACTGAGACACATTCAGTTACATTGAGAAGGAAAAACAGCAGCCTGCCAGAAAGCATTTCTCTCCTAAAGTGCAGGCACAAGTCACATGACCAGGGGCAGCTGGGAAATTGACAAAATGTCTAGCCCCATGTCGGATTTCAAAATTGAATATAAAAAAATCTGTTTGCTCTTTTGAGAAATGGATTTCAGTGCAGAATTCTGCTGGAGCAGCACTATTAACTGATTCATTTTGAAAATTTTTTTTTTCCCCATGACAGTATCCCTTTAAGTTTAGTTATCTAATGCACACACAGATATTTATTATCCAAAGGCTTGTACCCACTTTAGTTATTTGCTTAAATACCACCATGCTTTTTACTGATGTGGGCTTGGACTTCAAAACTTGCAAAAATTGAGCTGACAAATCAAAAAAGCAAGGGTTATTGGCAAAACATTGGTGGAAAACTTTGAGCTTTTCTGCATTTTACCACTGAGCCAAATTCAACCCTTAAGATGGCCATAGACGTGCAGATTTACCTTCAATATCGACGAACGATTGTGCGGTGCAATCTCCCGACCTGCCACTAATCATTCCGATTAAAAAAAGTAGTAAAAGAACAGATCAGATGTTCTGCCCCTGACCACAATCGTACTAGGGATGCACAGAATACAGGATTCGGTTCAGGATTCGGCCGAATCCTTGTGCCTGGCCAAACCAAATCCGAATCTTAATTTGCATATGTAAATTAGGGGTGGGTAGGTTAATCACATGACTTTTCTTCCACTTTTTCCTTATTCCACTTATTGTTTTTCCACTTATTCGGCCGAATTTTTCACCAGGGATTCGGCCAAATCACAAAATCGTACAAAAGTTATTTCCGACAAAAGCTGGTGACAGTCTCCATTGACTCCACACACAGTCTGAAAATCGCATGAAACGAAGAAAGAGGAGAATGATGGAAGGCTTAACACCTTTCTGAAGGACAAAAATCACAGGAAAGAAGAAATAGGAGAAAGATGGAAAGCTAAACACCTTTCTGAAGGATAAAGGTGCTTTGAGGGTCTGGCTTGCACAAAATTGATATAAAAAGCATTACTGTCATCTGTTTTACAGAGAAAATGGTTTAATACTGACTCAGCTGTATGATAACCTGGGAGAAGTATCATTGATTTATCTGTACAATTTGTCAAAATGTTGTGATCTGATGAAACCAAGACCAATCATTTTGGACAAAGTTGAGTCTGAAGCCGCAATAGACTTGCACTAAAAGAATCTCAAGCTAATGCTGTGATAGTACCACACCCTGTAAGTGATGCACCACACTCTCAAAAATGCCCCATTTTGTCTGTAAGTGCCAAGGCACTAATTTTATCCTGAAGCTCTCATAAACAGCTGGCATATTAAATAATTACTAATAAAAGAAAAAATATTCCCTTACACACTTCAAAATAATCTCCTTGTTGGGTCCTGCTGAGGTCTCATTTTATCAGAACAGTGATTTGAAGAAAACAAAATTAACTCCCCGCAACTGTAATTGAAAGTTAATCCAATAGCTATAAAAAACTGCTAATTTTATACTTGGGACAGATTTATTAAGAGTCGAATTGAAAATACGAATTTTCTAAAAAATTTTATGGTCAAAATTGTCAAATTCGACTAGGGAATTAGCCAAACCCAATTTGAGTTTTTTTAAAATTCAAATTTAATTTTTGAGATTTATCATACTCTGTCCCTTTAAGAATTAGAAATTGACTATTCGCCACCTAAAACCCTGGCGAATTCCTGTACAAGTCAATGGGAGAGGTCCAGTGACCAATTTGGAGATGTTTGTAGCCTTCCTGACATTCAAGTTTTTTTTTCAGAGAAAAAACTTGAATTGTGTTTGATCGAGTTCGATTTGAGTTTTCGGGTCGTTCGTTCGAGTTTGACATATTCAATTTTTTTTAATTACCCCCAATCAAATTTCGAGGAAAATCAAATTCATATGAGTTAAAAAAAACACACATGAATTCAAACAACTGGACTTGCTGAATAATCAATGAAGACGTTTCACTACTCATCCGAGCAGCTTCTTCAGTACAACTGACTGGTGTGGGAAGTTCTCGGCATATAAACTCTTCCACTAATCCAATCACAACGGCACATTGAAACTCTTCAGAGAGGGGACATCTGAAACTCACAGAGGTGTTGATTCTGTGTAGTTACTGTGATAGGATTATCCAATGTTTAGAAAAGAAAAACCGGCACTAAGGACTCCATGCAAGCGGGCCAAGCCCTACGCGTTTAATGCAACGTAAAGTGCCCCTTCATCAGCTCGCCCCCGAAATGTTACATTGCATTAAACACGCAGGGCTTGGTCCACTTGCATGGAGTCCTGAGTGCCGGTTTTTCTAGAGTGTTAATTAAGGGTTGCCTATCCCTTTTAACTGAGCACCGGACCAGCTGTAATTCGGGAGGCCAGGGTGTGCTGGTGGGTCTTTGGAAATTGAAGGATTATCCAATGTGTCATGCAACTCCTAGAAAGAGGTGTGACTTGTAAGAGTTGCATGAATGGATGCGTGAAGTGTTATGTAACCACCGGGGTACAGATGTACAGCATTGTATGTAGCAGACAAGTGGTGTCGAAGGCCCCCGCCTCTGTTCAGGGATGGTTTCTCCACCTTGACATGAATCAAATCTTTTGCGCCTTGATCAAACCAGCGTCTTCTTTATCCAAGATTTCGACCTTGCTGTCTTCAAAGGAGTGTCCCTTGTCTTTTAAGTGTAGAAAGAGTCTTGCCTTGTAGAGTTCACCCTCCTGTGCTGAGCCGCTCGCCCACCTATGTATTCACTAAGCGAATGGCTCAGCATAGGAGGACGAACTCTACAGGACAAGACTCAGCTGTCTTTCTACACCTAAAAAACAAGGGACACTTTAGTGAATCAGTTACCACTAAGGTATTTCTATTTAGTGTACCATGCTGTAATGAATTAAATTATAAATACAATTTATTAATTCTTAACCTTAATCCGTGTTCATGAAAAAATGAATTACCCCTAAGGTATTTCTGTAAAGTGCCTTGGCTGTGAAATAGTTCATGAATTGCAAACAGAATAATCAAATTGTTTGGCTACAATTAATAATTATGTAATAAGTTCAAGAGGAGAACTTTTTTTTTTTCCTGTCTAGCCCTGGGACACCACACAGGTGGAGAAGGCAGGACACTAGGGGCTGTGGTTATTTACCTTCCCTAACTGGTTGGAGAGCTAATCTACCCTATAAGACCACAAATCCAAAGGGGTATATTTATCAAAGAGTGAAGTTAATAGTGAAGTTCCGCCACTAGAGTGAAATTCCGCCACTTCCCATTTATTTCTATGGGGTTTTTAAAGGCGTATTTATCAAAGGGTGAAATTTCACTTTCACCCATTGATAAATACGCCTTTCAAAATCCCATAGAAATGAATGGAGAGCTGCGGAACTTCACTCTTTGATAAATTTACCCCAAAGTGTCTTATTGGTAAATTTATCAAAGAGTGAAATTCCGCAGCTCACAATTCATTTCTATGGGATTTTGAAAGGCATATTTATCAATGGGTGAAAGTGAAAGTTCACCCTTTGATAAATACGCCTTTAAAAATCCCATAGAAATGAATGGAAAGTGGCGGAATTTCACTCTAGTGGCGGAACTTCACTATTAACTTCACTCTTTGATAAATATACCCCTTGGCGTGACAAGTAGATGGAGAATAGAGAAAAAAATAACCAGAGCACAAAGGAAAGTGTTAGTTCAATAGGCCCCTATATCATCTTGCGTATACCCATTATTGAATTAAAAGTAGAATCCTGCCTTAAAACCGATTAGTATATTAAAACTGAATTAAAAAAGATTTTAAGAATTTTGCAGACACGCGTTTCACATTAAGCTTTCTCAAGGCAATATTAAATAATTTTTACAACAAATGAAAGATGTTGGTCTGCATTGTTACAGAACCAGATAAACAGAACAGAAGGCACAGTGGAATGTAGTACAGGTATGGGATCTGTTATCTGGAAATTACAGGAAGGCCATCTCCCATAGCAAATAATTCTCCTTTTTAAAATTTATTTAATACCTTGTCTTTAATCCTAACTAAGATCTAATAAACCCTCTTGACTTTATTTAGGAGGTCTAATTTTAGAGTAATGCATTTTTTTAATAAAAATAAATTTGATTTTATTCACAATTTGAATGGTATGTTATTTAGGAAAAAAAACCATATACAATTTGATCGAATAGTCCCGACCTGAAAACTCAATCGAATTGGAATCGAGTTTTCCTCCAAAATAAAAACTCAACATTTGCGCGTCAAATTTTTTTGATGCTCGACAATTTTTTCCTACCATTGGAATCATTTTCGCAGCGAAACTTGGCAAAAATTTGGCTCATTACCATAGTTCAAGGGACCTCTTCCATTGACTTTTACATGAACTTAGCAGGTTTGAGGTGGCAAATATTTGAAGGTGTGATAAATCTCACATTTGAATTCAAATTCGATTTGGTGCTTTTAAATTCGAAATTGTGATTTTTGACCAAAAAAAACTAAAAAATCGGATATTCGAATTTACCAAATGAACCTTAGTTAATCTGCCACTAAATGTTTATATTTTTTGAGTAGACTTAGGGGGAGATTTATCAAGGGTCAAATTTCGAAGTGAATTGAAATACTTTAGTAGTATAGTATTTTTCAGCAAAATTAGCCATCCTGTGATCAAAGGAACATCGATCGAACGATTAAATCTGTAACGATCTGTTACCTGGGATCCCGGAGGAGGACAGCTGGTCCTATGCAGACAAATGGCAACTGGAATTCCTCTACAGCTCCGGTCTTCACCGACGCCCTTTTGGGGCCCCGGACTTTCAGCGGCGGAGTCAGCAAAGGAGCCAAGCGTGTTAGCCAAAAGCGAAGTATCCAGGGATCAGGCAAAGGCGTAGTCAATTACAGGCAGTGGTCGGTTTCAGGAAGCAGAGAAGCGAAGTACCAAGGGATAAGGCAAAAGCGTCGTCAAGTTCAAGCAGTGGTCGGTCCAGGCAGCGAAGGTACAAGGTTGAATAAACAGGCCAAGGGTCGAATAAACAGGAAAGCAGGCAAACGGGGCTTGAGCAGGAACTGTGGAAACAGAAGCCAGCTTGGGCAATGTGAGGAGGAAGAGGAAGGTATTTAAGGGGACAGGAACCAATCAGGAGCAGGCTGAGGAAGACAGACAGATCAGGGACCAATAGGAAGCCAGGCGCCCAATTTAGATGTCATAGCTCCTCAGTGTTTTGGTGGGAGCATCCATTTTGGTGTGCACCAGTGTTTATGCGCCGGCGCCTAAGTTGACGCGCTCCAGCGTTTATGCGCTGGCGCGCTGCTGGTGTTACAGTACCCCCCCCTTCAGGAGACCCCTCCGGGGGCTCCCAGGGCTTGTCGGGAAACCTCCTATGGAAGGTCCTCAATAATCTGGGGGCATGGGTATTGGCAGCACTCACCCACGATCTCTCCTCAGGACCAAAGCCTCTCCAGTGGACCAGGTACTGGACTCCTCTTCTGGACCTACGAGAGTCAATAATATCTTGTACCTCAAATTCCTGATGGCCATTCACGAAAACAGGAGGAGGAGGTGATTCCAGAGAAGAAAATGCATTCTGGACAACAGGTTTGAGCAATGAAACGTGGAAAGAGCTGGAAATGTTCATGTTGGGAGGAAGGTCCAACCTCACAGACACCGGATTAATGATTTCCTTTACTTTAAAAGGACCGATGAATCGGGGACCCAGCTTAGGACAGGACTGCTTGAGCTTGATATTCCTAGAAGAGAGCCAGACAGAGTCCCCTACCTTGAACCCGGGAGCAGGGCGACGATGTTTATCGGCAGCCACCTTCTGGCGCGAAGAAGCCTTGGCAAGGGCGGAATGAGCATCTGTCCAGATCTTCTGAAAGTTCCGAAACAAGGAGTCAGCTGCAGGAACGTCCACTTTGACAGCAGTTGGAGGAAGAGCTGAGGGAGAGAGACCATAGACACAGAAAAAGGGAGAGCAGTTCAAAGAGCTATGTTTGAGATTATTATGTGCAAACTCAGCCCAAGGAAGAAGATCAGACCAGTTATCCTGATTTTGTGAGATGAAACATCGGAGAAACTGCTCCAAAGATTGGTTCGTCCTTTCAGTCTGCCCATTACTCTGAGGATGGTAAGCCGTGGAAAAGTTCAGATGAATGTTCAGAAGTTTACAAAAAGCCCTCCAGAATCTTGAAACAAACTGAACGCCACGATCAGAGACAATGGAGGAAGGAATGCCATGCAGACGAAAAACCTCTTTGACGAAAAGCTGAGCGAGAGTGGAGGCTGTGGGCAGCTTCTTGAGGGGAACAAAGTGTGCCATCTTCGAGAATCTATCCACGACGACCCAAATGGTAGTCATCCCCGAAGACTTGGGTAAATCCACCACAAAGTCCATTGCAATGTCCACCCAGGGTTGGGAGGGAGTGGGTAAAGGTTGAAGAAGGCCACAAGGAAGGGAACGAGGAGTCTTCTGTTGAGCACAGGTGACACAGGAAGACACAAACAAAGAGACATCTTGTTTCAAGGAGGGCCACCAAAAGTACCTGGATAACAAATCGATGGTCTTGTTGACACCAGGATGCCCAGCCAACTTGGAGGAATGAGCCCAGGACAGGACTTGAGGGACAGAGTAGGCAGGCACAAAGGTCTTCCCAGGAGGACATTCTGGAGGAGAGACAGAAACAGGAGCCACAATGAATTCAGGAGGGATAATTGGAGTAGGAGAGAGAACAGGGGCTTCATCCGACGAAAATGATCTGGACAGGGCATCAGCCTTGGAGTTTTTTGAACCAGGGCGAAAAGAAATTATGAAATTAAATCTGGAGAAAAAGAGAGCCCAACGTGCTTGGCGGGGATTCAGTCTCTTGGCAGAAGAGATGTATTCAAGATTTTTATGATCCGTAAGAATGGTGATAGGTTCAGCCGAACCCTCCAGTAAATGACGCCATTCCTCTAGGGCCAATTTAACTGCTAAAAGTTCTCTGTTGCCCACGTCATAGTTTCTCTCAGCAGAGGAAAATTTCCGTGAAAAGAAGGCACAGGGATGTAACGGGCCATGAAAGTCAGACCGTTGTGAGAGGATGGCCCCAACTCCGGAATCAGAAGCATCCACCTCCAAAACAAAAGGACGAGAAACATCTGGATGAATCAAAACAGGAGCAGAAGAAAAGGCTTGTTTCAGGTCATCAAAAGCTCTCTGTGCTTCAGGGGTCCAGACAAACCTTGTACCCTTCCTAGTAAGGGCAGTGATGGGAAGGACGATGCCGGAAAAATTTCTAATGAACTTCCTATAGAAGTTGGCGAAGCCCAGGAACCGTTGGACTGCTTTCAGATTAGAAGGAGGGACCCATTTGTGGACCGCAGAGACTTTTGCTGGATCCATCTCAAAACCAGAGGCAGAAATGATGTAACCAAGAAAGGAAATCTTGGGCTGATGAAATTCGCATTTGTCAATCTTGGCAAACAAATTATTCTCTCTGAGGCGTTGAAGGACCTGTCTCAGATGAGAAACATGAAGAGATTCACAAGGGGAGAAAATCAAAATGTCATCCAGATAGATGACAACAAAGGAGTAGAGGAGGTCTCGGAAAATATCGTTCATGAAGTCTTGAAAGACAGCGGGGGCGTTGCAGAGGCCGAAAGGCATGACCAGGTACTCATAATGGCCGTCTCGTGTGTTGAAGGCTGTCTTCCACTCATCTCCTTGCCTTATACGGATAAGATTGTAGGCTCCCCTGAGGTCTAATTTAGAAAAAATTTTGGCGCCCTTGAGCTTATCAAAAAGTTCAGGAATGAGAGGGAGAGGATATCTGTTTTTGATAGTTATCTTGTTGAGACCACGATAATCGATGCATGGCCGAAGACCCCCATCCTTCTTCTGAACGATGAAAAATCCGGCACCAGCAGGTGAATTAGACTTCCTGATGAACCCCCTAGATAAATTGTCCTGGATGTAGTCCTTCATAGCCTGAGTTTCAGGTATGGATAAAGGGTAAGTTCTTCCCCTAGGAGGGACGGTTCCAGGGATCAGGTCAATGGGACAGTCATAGGGTCTATGTGGGGGAAGGACTTCAGCGCTTTTCTTCTCAAAGACATCAGAAAAGTCTCTATAACAGGCAGGAAGAGACTCGAGGGTGGATAAGGAACAAACGGAGACTGGAGAAGAAGAAGAAGAGCGCAAACAATTGGAAGAACAGCAGGAATTCCAAGCAGACAGTTCTCCAGCAGACCAGTCAATAGCAGGGTTATGCAGTTGCAGCCAAGGCAACCCTAGGATGACCGGAGTGGAAGGACAGGAGATGGCCAAAAACGAAATCTTCTCTTTATGGAAAGAACCAACTTGCAAGTGCAGAGGGCAAGTGGAGTGAGTAATCAGTCCAGGAGAGACGGGATGTCCATCAATTGCTTGAGCCGCCAGAGGCACTTGAAGAGGAACAAGGGGCAAGGAAGAGGCTCGGGCAAAAGAGAGGTCAATGAAGTTCCCAGCAGCACCGGAGTCGATGAAAGCCTGGCAAGGAATGGTTTTGGAGGAGTGCTTAATAAGACATGGAACCAATAGGCGAGAGTAATTTCTTGGTGGAGAAGAAGCGGCAGTGCCCAGGACGGTCTCCACCGGCCGACCTAGGCTTTGGAGTTTCCCTGCGGCCGAGATTGAGACTTGTTAGGACAAGTTTTGACAAAATGACCCTTCAGGCCACAGTAAAGGCACAGACCTGCCGTACGACGACGAGACCTCTCCTCGGGGGTAAGTCTAGTAGCCCCCAGCTGCATGGGTTCCTCCGGCACAGGAAGAGAATTAGCTGGAGAAGGAATGTTGGAGTCGAGGAGCAGTCTGTGAGCACATGATTTGGCCGAAAGCCTCTCCTTCAGTCGAACATCAATTCGGATGACCAAAGAGACCAGGTCTTCAAACTGCGGAGGAAGATCTCGGGCAGCCAACTCGTCTTTTAGGGACTCATTGAGACCGTTCCAAAAAGCTGCCACAAGGGCCTCGTTATTCCAGGATACTTCCGCGGCAATGGTACGGAAATCAATGGCGTACTCGGCTGCAGAGAGTGACCCCTGGGAGATCTTTAAGAGACGAGTCGAGGCATTCTCCTTCCTGCCAGGAGCATCAAAAATCTCACGGAAAGTGGATAGGAAGGCCGTGGAGTTGTGAACCAGAGGATCGTCCCGTTCCCAGAGAGGGGAAGCCCAGGCCAGGGCCTTTCCATAAAGCAAAGTCAAGACATAGGCCACTTTGGACTTTTCATTAGGAAACTGTGAAAGCTCGAAGTGGATCTTGCACTGGTTCAAAAAACCTCGACAGGTCTCGGGGTCCCCGGAGTAACGAAGGGGTGCAGAAATCTTGGGTCTCCAGCAAAAACTCTCCCCACTGGGTAAATGAGCCGAGACCAGAACTGGAGCAGGCAGTGCCACAGAAACAGGAGGCAATGGGGTCTGGGAGGCCTGCAGGACATCTAGGCGACTGGACAGATGTTGAATACTCTGAGCGAGATGCAACTGCTGGGTCTCAGAATCCTCAAGACGCTTCATGAGAGCCTCCAAAACAGTCTCCAGAGAGGAAGGTCGACCAGCGGCTTGGGAAGGATCCATTTTAAATGGCCCAAGCTAACTGTAACGATCTGTTACCTGGGATCCCGGAGGAGGACAGCTGGTCCTATGCAGACAAATGGCAACTGGAATTCCTCTACAGCTCCGGTCTTCACCGACGCCCTTTTGGGGCCCCGGACTTTCAGCGGCGGAGTCAGCAAAGGAGCCAAGCGTGTTAGCCAAAAGCGAAGTATCCAGGGATCAGGCAAAGGCGTAGTCAATTACAGGCAGTGGTCGGTTTCAGGAAGCAGAGAAGCGAAGTACCAAGGGATAAGGCAAAAGCGTCGTCAAGTTCAAGCAGTGGTCGGTCCAGGCAGCGAAGGTACAAGGTTGAATAAACAGGCCAAGGGTCGAATAAACAGGAAAGCAGGCAAACGGGGCTTGAGCAGGAACTGTGGAAACAGAAGCCAGCTTGGGCAATGTGAGGAGGAAGAGGAAGGTATTTAAGGGGACAGGAACCAATCAGGAGCAGGCTGAGGAAGACAGACAGATCAGGGACCAATAGGAAGCCAGGCGCCCAATTTAGATGTCATAGCTCCTCAGTGTTTTGGTGGGAGCATCCATTTTGGTGTGCACCAGTGTTTATGCGCCGGCGCCTAAGTTGACGCGCTCCAGCGTTTATGCGCTGGCGCGCTGCTGGTGTTACAAAATCCTTCTAAACTAACGATTTGAAGGATTTCAGCGATCGATCGAAGGATTTTAGCGATCGACCGCTAATGACTTAGAAAAATGTTGTAGAAGGTCCCCATAGGCTAACATAGGACTTTGGCAGGTTTAAGTTGGAGAAGTATTGAAGTCGAAGTTTTTTAAAGAAACAGTACTTTGATTTTCGAAGTTGTAGGATTTTACTTCGAGTCAAAGTCGTAGTATACTATTCGATGGTCAAAGTATCCAAAAAATTACTTCAAAATTCGACGTTTTTTTCTTCACAAATTCACTCGACCCTTCGTAAATCTGCCCCTTAAGGTATGATGATCCATATTATGGAATGACCCCCTATCTGGAAAACCGCAGGTTCCAAGCATTCTGAATAACAGGTCCCATCGCTGTAGTTGCTTATGACTTGTTTATATATCTCCAAGTGCCAATACAAGTACATTAGTGGAATTCATCTGGGACTCCTTTTAAATGTTCACCAAAGTGTGAACATCAAAAACATAACAAACTGGATCAGACTAAAGTGATCACACCAGGCTACAAATAACTACTAAACGATGATACAGCTCCCTCTATAGTATTCATTAGAAACCTTCCCAGTGGAGCTAATTACAGTGCTTTTCAATCAGCTCAGAATGTTGTGGCTGTAATGTGGAAAATTAAAGGGTAAGTGTTGCATCTTACATTCTAAGGCTCTTTCAGAGAAGTAATTCAGAATTGATTACAATATAGTAACTGATGAAGGACCAGCATCACACCATACTGTAGCTGGTCTTTTTAATCTAATAATTATACTCCTATAACATATCTGAAAGATCAAATAATCCGTATCAACGTTATATTCAAATAGAAGGTCCAACTTAACTGTATCTTTTTGCAAAGGCCCTTTTAATTCTAATTTATATTTATAATGATACTCTATGTACCCTTTTCACCCAAGTACCCTTTAATATCAAATGAACAAGATGTTACTATACAACTAGCTAGTATTTTCTACAAGTACTCTTTAAGTACATTATCCGAGTCTGTGGTTGCTTTGTGTACTATCTGCCAGTACTTGTTGCCATAATAATTTTGAGCTGTTGTCTTAGAACCTCTCATTCCTTTCAATAACTACAGTAGTAGCAAATCTTACCTGTCCCAAAGCAATATGAATTAGTGCAACTGGAGGTATTAAATAGTTTTATTAGCCATATCTATTCATACAAATTCAGTGTGTTGCATTTGGGTAAACAAAACGTTGTCTTTGATTAAGGCAAATGGTTTGAACCAATGTTATGGCATTTTGTTTCAGCTTTCCACTGGTCCAACATAAAAGATGTGCAAGGACACAGCACAGTGTAGACAGAGGACACCAAGTATAAACTCCATTTAGCCTCGGCTGCCCAATACAGTGAAGCAGAACTACATATCTCAGTATCCATCTACCCCTTTAGCTGGAAGAAGGAGCCTGGAAGGTACATTTGCTACGTTTGATGATCATTTGGGTTATTGAGATCTTGTACCTCTGCCTGTTTCTTCATGTTGCACATGCGCAAGATTTTATTTGGATTAAGACATATAAGAATTATTCCCTCTCCTATTTGTATGTTAACCATTAGATCTTTGTAGAACATTGTCAATGCTTTTATTAATACAAATTCTGATGCTCTTATCATAGCATTATGGCTTGACCTTATTGGTCATGCAGTAGAAGACCTTCTTCCATAGCTGGTACTGGTGTATATCTACAATATATATACTTTGGAAGTTTAGCTTTAGAGCCTTGTGATAGTTTCCATTTTTAAATCAGTACCAGTAGATGGAAATTGTCCATGGTGAATTAGCTTTAAAATGTTGTGTTCATATCTGCTTCATCGGATGCTTTATTGTCATTTCCATCGAATGCTTTATTATCGTTTCCATCGAATGCTTGATTATCGTTTCCATCGAATGCTTGATTATCGTTTCCATCGAATGCTTTATTATCGTTTCCATCGAAGGCTTTATTCATTTGTCTTGTATTTTCTTGAGTCATTTCACATGTGGCAGGTTCAGGATTATTAGTGTTTTGGCTGAGAGCCATGGCTTCCTTGTCTCCTTCAGATTTTCGTTTTCTATAAAGCATAAGAGTTTTGTAATCAGCAGGAGTATGGGACGTGCCCTTTGAGATAAACCAGCAAACAACCCCCCAGAAGTTTATCCTGGGGTTAGTTCCACAGTCCATAGAACCTCAAATGAAGATATTGCAGCCAAGTGATAGCCAACATTTAAACCTCTAACATTTGCCAAGGTTCGGTTCAGCTTACCCACCCCAAATGAGGTGCTAGAGTACAAAGATTGCTTGTATCGATAGACTGTGATCAAGACTTTAACTCATCTATGATTATAAATGAAAAAAATAGATGTTCTTATGTTTCCTATAGATACCAGTGTATTGACATCTACAGTATAAACTGGGTACCATTAAAGGAGAAGGAAAGGCGTAGTGCACTTGGGGTGCCAAATGTTAGGCTCCCCCAAGTGATTGTATTGACTTACCTGAAACCCCAGGCTGGTGCTCCTATCAGCAGAAAACTGCAGCGGCCCGGGGTTATACCAGTGAGCACCATGGAGCGATTCCCTTCCGGCTTCTTCTTTCTTCAAATTTCCTGGGGCAAACGCATGCGCAGTAGAACGAAAAGCTGAACTTTAACTAAAAAGTTGGCTATTTCGTTCAACTGCACATGAATTTGCCCTGGGAAATTTGAAGAAAGAAGACCCGGAAGAGGATGGCTCCGTGGTGCTCACTGGTATAACCACAGGCCAGTGCAGTTTTCTGCTGATAGGAGCACCGGCCTGGGGTTTCAGATAAGTCAATACAATCACTTGGGGTGCCTAACATTTGGCACCCCAAGTGCACAAAGCCTTTCCTTCTCCTTTAAGTGTATTGGTGATGTGGTATATCGCCAACATATTTCTCATGCACATGATGATAATTTGAACCTCCCAAGATTACATCTAAAGGTGGTTATTCCTCACTTGTTTCTGGCACACATCACTGGCATGAAACCAATGTGGTAAAGTCTATTTCATGCTACTCATGGGACTTTACTAGCCAAACAAAATCAATTTTACTGTGGCAGGGTTTCTGGATATTACGCTCAGGTTAAGATCAGGGTTGCCATGGAGAAGGGCGTTGCCCATATTTCCACCTGGTTAGGTTCCTGGCCCACCCAAACATTGTTGAAACATAATTATAAACAGTAATTGCCCCAAGGGAATGCCATACTTACTTTTGCCTATCTTTGTGCCCAAGAACGATCAGAACAATTAAAGCAACAACTATTATGCCAGCTACAATGCCAAAAACCACAAGCCATACAGTGACGGGCTGTTCTGCTGGGGCCGCCAGTGTAGGAGGAATTCCTACAAACTCTAGAGCATTGTCACCTAATTTAAATATGCTGTTGATCCGGTCTTTGGACATCCTGTTAGTAAAACATGAAAACAAAGAAGTGAGTTATGTACATTTTTTGGCGCCGCAAAAATATTAAACTATATATGGGGTAAAAAGTTTGAAATAAAAGCACTGGGAAATAATGCTGACAATTTTTTGCTCCAATTGGAGAGTGAAACTTGGCAAATATTTGGCTCATTCCTACCATTAAAGATCAAGGGACCTTTGACTTCTACACGAACTCGGCAAGTTTTAAGTGGCGAATATTCGAATTAGAACTGTTTCCAGGATCGAGATGTGATAAATCTCACATTCAACTTGGAGTTTAAATTCGAAATTGTCAGTATCGACCAAAAAAAATTGAATTTACCATTTGAACCTTAGTAAATCTGCAAATACTTTGGTTTGTGCTACTGCCACAATAAGGGGCCGATTCACTAAATTCAAGTGAATGATTCGAAGTAAAAAAACTTCGAATGTCGAAGTGTTTTTTGGGCTACTTCGACCATCGAATGGGCTACTTCGACCTTCGACTACGACTACGAATCGAAGGATTCGAACTAAAAATGGTTCGACTATTCGACCATTCGATAGTTGAAGTACTGTCTCTTTAAAAAAAACTTCGACCCCCTAGTTAGGCAGATAAAAGCTACCGAAGTCAATGTTAGCCTATGGGGAAGGTCCCCATAGGCTTGCCTAAGTTTTTTTGATCGAAGGATATTCCTTCGATCGTTGGATTAAAATCCTTTGAATCGTTCGATTCGAAGGATTTAATCGTTCGATCGAAGGAATAATCCTTCGATCGTTCGATCGAATTTTCGGCGCTAAATCCTTCGACTTCGATATTCGTTAATTAACCCTCGATATTCGACCCTTGATACATCTGCCCCTTAGAGTGTCTATGGTACCACCTTGCAAAAATAAATATTGAATCAATAAAAATACAAAAAAAAATATAATAAAGAAAATAATGAGAAAGAAAACACTCACAGTTCACCTCAGTCCCAAGATGCAAAAACCAAGAACATTGTATCCAAAAAATCTGAGGGTTTCCAAAAATAAAGAAACAAATATAAAAAGTAGAAAATTTATTAGGACATAAAGACCTCATAGGAGTAAGTGCCCCTATAGGCACGAAATGCGTTAGGTCTTTATGTCCTAATAAATTTTCTACTTTTTATATTTGTTTCTTTATTTTGGAAACCCTCACATTTTTTTGGATACAATGTTCTTAGTAAATCTGCCCCTAAGTCTACTAACAACTAGCTGCTTATAAGTCAAGACCATTTAGTTTGATGTAATTAAATACAGAATTTAAAAAAATGGTTTTCTTTACCTCACAGCATTTTCCACTTCCAGTTTTGAAACCACAGTGTTGTTGGACATAGTAACATAAAACATGAAGGAAACTCTTGGGGTCTCGTCATACACATGGACATTTTCATATCTGCCGAGAGTAACAAGAATGTACAGTATGTAAGTGTAGAGACCAGATATATTTAGTCTATACATTTCCTTTTAATTGTAGCATGAACCACATGAACTGTTGCTTTTATGTGAAAAAAACATCATCCAACTGCAATTAATGAGGCCCTTTTCCTCGTCTTTAATAGCCAGCCCAGCAACGCATATTATATCTCTCTTGTTGCTCTATTGACTTATTGGTAATTAGCGGTAAGAGAATTAGTATCACTTACGTAAAAGGTATGTCTTGTTTCATGATGACAGAGTAATATTTTGACATGGCATACGCAATAGATGACTTGAACAGGTACATTTCATTGGCGTTCCATTCATACTGTGAAGTCAGAATTAGCGTTCAAAACATGTTAGCGCTTCACTATTCTCTACTGAAGGATGCCATTGATTTAGTCAAGAAATGTGACAACAAAATGAGTACTAGTAATGGGCGAATATATTCGGCAGGTGCGAGTTTGCGGCAAATTCCTTCGATTCACCGCCAGCGAATAAATTCACGAAACCGCCGCGAAAATTCGCCGGTGTCAAAAAAAATGAGACGTCGGCGCCGTTTCGCAAATTTTTTAGATTTTGGAAATTCACAAATTGATCGGCAAAGCAAAACACCCCAAATTCGCCCATCACTAATGAGTATCCTAGCACCTTGTCAATATTGAAATGAAATGTTCTGTCAATTTATTTTACTTATTAAAATACTTTTTTCGAGATACAAAAACACAATTTAGAATATTCTGTTGCATTATTCATCTTCAATACGCAAGTATTCATAAAAAAGAGTCACAAGGGGTTTGTCGTTTTTTTTTCTTAACCTCAAAAATGAATAAACAGGCCCCCTTGGACTAAATAAATGTCTCTTGGTGAAACTTATGGGATGTTCAGCCCCAACCTACTTCCTATTGCTTATATACTGCCAATCATTTTAGTATATTCATATAAAAGTTCCATCAGAAATAGAAATACTAACATTTTGTAAATCCAAATAACTGAAAGATATGAATACATTTCTACTTACCGCATTGTCTCCTAAGCCAGACTTTAGACTAATCCTCACTTTAATGGACTCGGCCTCTGAGACTATAAGTAAAAATTGTATAATTACTCACACAGGTTTAGCTGGGCAAGACATGAGTGTATTTAGAGGACACACTGTACATCAATAAGAAAGATTAAAAAAAAGTATTCTAAAAACTCTTTCACAAATAAGATGCAAAGTGACAGAAGTACAACTATAGTTTATATAAACAAGCTGCTGTGTAGCCATGGGGGCAGCCATTCAAGCACAGGATACACAGTAGATAACAGATAAGTACTACTATAGTTTATATCAACAAGCTGCTGTGTAGCCATGGGGGCAGCCATTCAAGCACAGGATACACAGTAGATAACAGATAAGTACTACTATAGTTTATATCAACAAGCTGCTGTGTAGCCATGGGGGCAGCCATTCAAGCACAGGATACACAGTAGATAACAGATAAGTACTACTATAGTTTATATCAACAAGCTGCTGTGTAGCCATGGGGGCAGCCATTCAAGCACAGGATACACAGTAGATAACAGATAAGTACTACTATAGTTTATATAAACAAGCTGCTGTGTAACCATGAGGGCAGCCATTCAAGCACAGGATACACAGTAGATAACAGATAAGTACTACTATAGTTTATATCAACAAGCTGCTGTGTAGCCATGGGGGCAGCCATTCAAGCACAGGATACACAGTAGATAACAGATAAGTACTACTATAGTTTATATCAACAAGCTGCTGTGTAGCCATGGGGGCAGCCATTCAAGCACAGGATACACAGTAGATAACAGATAAGTACTACTATAGTTTATATCAACAAGCTGCTGTGTAGCCATGGGGGCAGCCATTCAAGCACAGGATACACAGTAGATAACAGATAAGTACTACTATAGTTTATATAAACAAGCTGCTGTGTAGCCATGGGGGCAGCCATTCAAGCACAGGATACACAATAGATAACAGATAAGTACTACTATAGTTTATATAAACAAGCTGCTGTGTAGCCATGGGGGCAGCCATTCAAGCACAGGATACACAGTAGATAACAGATAAGTACTACTATAGTTTATATAAACAAGCTGCTGTGTAGCCATGGGGGCAGCCATTCAAGCACAGGATACACAGTAGATAACAGATAAGTACTACTATAGTTTATATAAACAAGCTGCTGTGTAGCCATGGGGGCAGCCATTCAAGCACAGGATACACAGTAGATAACAGATAAGTACTACTATAGTTTATATAAACAAGCTGCTGTGTAGCCATGGGGGCAGCTATTCAAGCACAGGATACACAGTAGATAACAGATAAGTACTACTATAGTTTATATAAACAAGCTGCTGTGTAGCCATGGGGGCAGCCATTCAAGCACAGGATACACAGTAGATAACAGATACGTACTACTATAGTTTATATAAACAAGCTGTTGTGTAGCCATGGGGGCAGCCATTCAAGCACAGGATACACAGTAGATAACAGATAAGTACTACTATAGTTGATATAAACAAGCTGCTATGTAGCCATGGGGGCAGCCATTCAAGCACAGGATACACAGTAGATAACAGATAAGTACTACTATAGTTTATATAAACAAGCTGCTGTGTAGCCATGGGGGCAGCCATTCAAGCAAAGGATACACAGTAGATAACAAATAAGTACTACTATAGTTTATATATAAAAGCTGCTGTGTAGCCATGGGGGCAGCCATTTTATTGTCTGCTTTCTACAGGATAACAATGCCTCCTTATTTGTCTCTGTCCCCTTTACACAGCCCCTTTGGCATTAATACCTTTATGGGTTTCTTTCTCATTTATGTAAATCTTACAACCTTGAGTAAAAGATACTCTAACTGCACTTTAACTGAGCGCATAGAAAAGCTAGTCAAATGCTGCAATAATCTCAACATACATGGAGCCCATGCCGTGTTCCAGGTACTCTTCCTTCCATTATCCTTATTATTTTTCTGTAGCCACACAAACAATGGCTCAAAGTATTTAAGTAGTGGCTGGGAATCCATTTTTGTTCCTCCTGTTATGCTTTCCAGAGCTTCAGTCCAGGATTTAGCTTTCCCAAGCTCCAACATAGCTCTAGGAAAAATTCAAAGGCTTTCACTTTATTGTGCATAAAATATATAACAATATTCAAAAAAAAAGCCTAGAATTGCTACACCAGATATTCATTTATGACAACATTTAGATAAGAATAAAATATTGCAGTCCATAAACTGAGATTATTTTGCTTTCATCTGGGAATTACTGTGGGAATGGTATCCCTTATATGGAAACCCATTATTCAGAAAGCTCCGAGTCATCTCCCATAGACTCCATTTTAATCAAATAATTTAAATTTTAAAAAAGCGCTTTCCTTTTTCTCTGTAATAATAAAACAGTACCTTGTACTTGATCCTGATTAAGATCAAATGAATCCTTATTGGAGGCAAACACTATTGATTAATGTTTTTTTTTGTGTTTCTTAATGAGTTTTATGACCAGTGAAATATTTGTTTCTTCTATTAAAGGAGAAGGAAAGGCTAAAATTAAGTAAGCTTTATTAGAAAGGTCTATATAAATACACCAGTAAACCCTCAAAATAATGCTGCTCTGAGTCCTCTGTCAAAAGAAACAGCACATTTCTTTCCTTCTATTGTGTACTCATGGGCTTCTGTATCAGACTTCCTGTTTTCAGCTTAAACCTCTAGGGCAGGGCTTGAGCATGCTCAGTTTGTTCCTCTCTTCCTCTCCCCTCCCTGCTGTAATCTGAGCCCTGAGCTATGAGCGAGCAGGGAGAGACTCATGGGTAGAGGCAGGAAGTGATGTCACACCAAGCCAATATGGAAGTTGCTATCCTAAAAAAACAGAGAATACTTCAAGAGCTGTTTACTCAAGTATGGTAAAGCATTCTGCAGAATAAATATCTTTTTATAGCTTGTACTATTGTGGCTAATCTATTGAAATAAACTGCTTCTGTAGATTTCCTTCTCCTTTAAGAGGTCCCATTCAATATTTCTTAACACTAGGGTTGTCACCTGTCTGGATTTCACCCGGACAGCCTGGTATTTGGAAGGGCTGAAACCTAATTTGGAAATCCGAACAGGACATTGAAAACAATGACATGAAGATCGGCCAATCGATGATTGCCATATCATCAGTCCCGCCCTCAACATCAACGGCACCACCCCCGATTTCCCCAGTCCTGCCCTGCACCGCCTCTGATGTCATCTGTCCCGACCCTCCTGCCAGAAAAGGTGGCAACTCTACCTCTCAGGTGTGCGGTTAACCGAAATTCCTTGTCTACCTCTCAGGCCCCATAATCTCTTTTAATTACCTTACAAGAAGCTAACACAATGGGAGTTACATTACCATTTCTTATTAGGGGATTATAACACACGAGGAAGCCTATGAGTAATAGGGGCCCATATACTTAGCTCGAGTGAAGGAATAGAAGAAAAAAAACTTCGAATTTCGAATGTTTTTTTTGGCTACTTCGACCATCGAATGGGCTACTTCGACCTACGACTACGACTTCGAATCGAACGATTCGAACTAAAAATCGTTTGACTATTCGACCATTCGATAGTTGAAGTACTGTCTCTTTAAAAAAAAAACTTAGACCCCCTAGTTCGCCACCTAAAACCTACCGAAGTCAATGTTAGCCTATGGGGAAGGTCCCCATAGGGTTTCTAAGCTTTTTTGGGTCGAAGAAAAAATCAATTGATCGATGGATTAAAATCCTTGGAATCGAACGAATTGCGGTAAATCCTTTGACTTCGATGTCGAAGGATTTCCATTCGGCAGTCGAATATCGAGGGTTAATTAACCCTTGATATTCGTCCATAAGTAAATTTGCCCATTAGTGTCCAGTATGAAATAATGACTAGGTCTGTCGTCAGCTTTTATCGGCCCGTGTATGGGGGACTTTAGAAACAAGATCTAGGTTTTCATCATTACATGTGTAGATACAAATGAGATATAGGGCATTACAAATATAATGTTTGTGGATAGGTGTAATGGGGAAAGATTGGGTGGAAGGAGGTGTCACACTGTTCTTAATTCAGAATGTTGAGTAATCATTTCTCACCGTAGTTTTGCTCCAGCTTCTTTAGAGTTTGTAATGTCACATGAGTGGAGTGGACCTGTGTGTCCTGCAGCCTTGCAGAGGGCATCTTGGAACTGGAACTGGTAAATGGTTCTTGTGTAATACCTGTATATGAAACAGTTTTAATTTTGTGGTCTCTCTCCAGAAAAACGTTCCCTTAGAAAAGAATAAAAAGTCTTAAGGAATTAAAACTGCCCAATGCAGCATGTATAACTGTAAGGAGGCTCTGGTTGAGTTTTTCCATTATGTGGTGTTCCTGTCATTTAGTCTCTCCCTGTGCGGATTTGGCCGGAGTCGTTTTCAGAAAATTGTGAGAACTTTTTGGATTTTGATAAATAGCCCCCTATATGTTACATAAAATCTATATTGCTTTGAATAACATATACTGTATACCAAGCGCTGTTTAGAAGCCATACCTAATAAATGAATAGTCATTGGACACATGGAAAAGAGCTGGTGGATCACAGTAGGTTTCGTCATGTGGGACAGGTTCCACCACTCCAACTAGGTCTCGTCTAAAGTAAAATGAAAGAAAAGAAAAACACAAAATCATTGTTCTAAGTTTAAAATGATCAGACAAAAACTACTTGAACTGCCACCTGATAGTTCTGGTAGACCTTTAGCTTGCTAGCTTTTTGTTAAAGGAGAACCAAACCCTTGCTAATAAAAACCCCTACCCCCTATGCTACATAGACCCCCCTCCCTGCTCTCCCCCAGCCTAGGTGGTACGTTTGGTAAATGCCCCTAATTCTTTACTTTTTACCAAAGAGAAGAAGATGGCGCCAGTGAACTCCGATGCCCTGAATCTGCACCGAGGGGTAAGTAAAGAGTTAGGGGCTTTTACCAAAGGTACCACCTAGGCTGGGGGAGAGCAGGGAGGGTAGAGGTTTTTATTAACAAGGGTTTGGTTCTCTTTTAACAACCGTTAACTAATCTATAGCCAAAAGCTTCTGGAGAAAGATGGCAATTGTTGATCATCAACAGTTGAGAGAAGCAGTTGTCATATTCGATGGTCCTTTTTTTACTACTCACTAATCTGAATGTAGAGGTCACAACAGAACATCATTGCCAATAGTTATCATTCATTATTTGTTCATTCACTATATCATACCACAGTATTGTCTATAGGGGTTATGCCTCCTGAAGCCTTGAACTAGCACCCTAGAAAGCCTTGAGAAAGTAACTGTGGAATACTAGTGGTCCAGATTTTTCATACCACTTGTTTCAAATTTAGTGATTCCACACCCTAAATAAAGAACCCCGTGACTATTTTATGGCCTGGACCACTCCTAAGGCTTACACCCCAGCAGCTATGAGCCACCTCAGCTCCCTACAGCCTCGTCAATGCTGAGACAGGCCCTAGGCAGATATCAACTGCACCTCTCTAGGGGGCAAATTCACTATGCGCCGAAGTGCCTAATGCTAGCATCAATTCGCTAGCGTTGGGCATTTTCGTTACTTCGCAAATTCACTACGCTAGGCTTCCTTCGCCACCTCAGACCTGGCGAAGCGCAATAGAGTAGATAGGGATTTCTTCAAAAAAAGTAAAAATTTTTTCTAAGTCCCAAAAAACGCTGGCGTTTTTTCTATAATATGGGTGATAGGCTGAAAAAGATCAATAAAATTTTTGGGGCTCCCCTCCTTCCCCCCATACATTTCCTAACTCATGGCAACTTAAATATACAGTGGACACATGTGTAGGGCAAAATAAAAATTTTATTTGATGTTTTGAAGGTTTCCCAGGCATTTGTAGTGCTGCTACGTATTCCTCCATTGAAATTAGAATTTGGCGCCGTATGCAAAGTAACCATCGCTATCGCTTAGCGAATCAACGCTAGCGCAACTTTGCAACCTTACGCTACCCCTGAGCGCAACTTCGGATTTTAGTAAATTTGCGGAGCGCTGGCGAAACTACGCCTGTCGAAGTGCAGCGAAGTTACGCTTGGCGCAACTACGAATCTTGGTTAATGTCCCACTAGGTGCTCATATGCATGATGTAAGATTGCTTAATGTAGAAGGTTGAGCCCACACTCATTCTGTCTAGATTCCTAGAACAATACATTGATCCCCAGCCAAGAAAACATCCCACTAAATATATATATATATATATATATATATATATATATATATATATATATATATATGTTTCTGAGATCCTTAATGCAAGCTTGTATGAGCTGAGGGATTTATGTGCATAGCTCTACTTTGAATATCATGTAAGTTTATGTGGTTTATTCTCTCAAATTCAGTAACAAATTAGAACTATAATGCAAATAGTGGCACGTGGAAAAAGCTTCGAAAAAGCAAATACAAAATTGTATTGGTAGGTTGTCTTCAAACATGGATAGCAGCAAGTACTCCAAAAAAGTTAAAGGGATTCTGTCATGATTTTTATGATGTAGTTTCTATTTCTAAATGACACTGTTTACACTGCAATTAATTCACTCTACAATATAAAAATTCATTCCTGAACCAGCAAGTGTATTTAGTTGTAATATTGGTGTGTAGGTGCATCTCAGGTCATTTTGCCTGGTCATGTGATTTCAGAAAGAGCCAGCACTTTAGGATGGAACTGCTTTCTGGCAGCCTGTTGTTTCTCCTACTCAATGTAACTGAATGTGTCTCAGTGGGACCTGGATTTTACTAATGAGTGTTGTTCTTAGATCTACCAGACAGCTGTTATCTTGTGTTAGGGAGCTGCTATTTGGTTACCTTCCCATTGTTCTGTTGTTAGGCTTCGGGGGGGGGGGGAAAGAGAGGGGGTAATATCAGTACAGCAGTAAAGAGTTTATTAGAGCACAAGTCACATGACTGGGGGCAGCTGAGAAACTGACAAAATGTCTAGCCCCATGTCAGATTTCAAAATTAAATATAAAAAAATCAGTTTGCTCTTTTGAGAAATGGATTTCAGTGCAGAATTCTGCTGGAGCAGCACTATTAACTGATGTGTTTTGAAAAAAATATGTTTTCCCATGACAGTATCCCTTTAAAATAACAGTCTTTATTGACGACACTTAAAAATAGGCAGAATCAAAAAACCGAAAGCGTTTCAGGCTGTTATGCTCTTCATCATAGGCCTATGATCATCATGCTCATCATGAGCAATACGTTACTCACCAACCCCTTGTATTTTGCTCTCAGTAGCCTCAAACCAGGGCTTATGTTTGAATTCCAGACTTAGAGGCAAGTTTTAATTGCATAAAATCTAAGTATAGTGCCAAGTACAGCCTCCCATACACTGCCAGTCCACATAGGGGCTACCAAACAGCCAACCACAGATCTTATTTGTTACCCCAGGGTCTTTTTTCATATTTGCATTGCTCTCCAACACTTTTAACATTTGAATGTGGCTCACAGGTGCAAAAGGTTGGGGACCCATGGATTAAGGACATAACAGATCCCGAAGCGCATTAGGGGGCAAATTCACTAAGATTCGTAGTTGCGTCAGGCGCAACGTCGTCGCACTTCGCCACACTTCACCAGGCGTAGTTTCGCCAGCGCTCCGCAAATTCACTAAAATCCGAAGTTGCGCTTAGGGGTATCGTAAGGTTGCGATGGTTAATTTGCATACGGCGCCAAATTCAAATTTCATTGGACGAATACGTATCAGCACTACAAATGCCTGGGAAACCTTCAAAACATCTTGTGCCCACTGTCTAGGTAAGTTGCCATGAGTTAGGAAATGTATGGGGGGAAGGAGGGGAGACCCAAAAATTTTATTGATCTTTTTCAGCCTATCACCCATAATATAGAAAAAACGCCAGCGTTTTTTGGAAATTTGTACTTTTTTTGAAGCAATCCCTATCAACTCTATTGCGCTTCGCCTGGTCTGAGGTGGCGAAGGAAGTCTAGCGTAAAAGGTAGCATTATGTACAATGCGAGTTAGTGAATTTGCGTAGTTACGTCCGTTGCGAAAATTCGCCAGGCGTAAGGGTGCGAAGTAACACTAGCGAATTTACGCCAGCGTTCGTTAGTGAATTTGCGAAGTAACGAAAATGCCCAACGCTAGCGAATTGACGCTAGCGTTAGGCGCTTCGTGAATTTGTATCTAGGTTTCCTTAACCGTTTACCTCTTTTTAAGTGAATTAAATGATTATTATTTTAACTTTTTGGAGTATGTGTTGCTGTCCATATTTTGAGTCATATGTAGGAAGCTTTTGGGAACACTTGATAACTGTGCCGCCTCTCAGAACATCGGTGCTGAGCTTAGAGCGGCTAAATTTGACATTACTTATTGCCCTATGTTGTTTTCTACTCTTACTTCATCTGCCACCAGGTTTTCATCCATTGCTCCTTAGGGATTTCTCCTCTGAACGCTTTCCATCTCCACTGCTCCAGCATATAGGTGAAAGGTAATGTGCCAACGATGGCCAGTGCTTGTCGGAGTAAGAAATTAATTTCTACCTCTGAATGGACAATGTAACAAGATATATAAAAAAAAATAAAAAAAATAAAATTAAAAGCAGTGCAAACATTTTCCTAATAAATCTGACGTGCCATGAAATGTGCCAAAAAATCTATTTGAAAAATCAATTTTTTCTTGAAATAAAATTCTAGACTGCATCTTAAAAATACAGGTGTTTCTGTAAAAAAGGAACACCAAGCAAATTCTAATGCTATGGGGCTGATTTATCAATGTTCAGATTTAGAGGTGTATTTATTTTTTCATTTTTATTAAAAACAAAAATTCTTGAAAAATTTGAGTTTTTTCCCTCTAAAAATTCAGATTTCTTTCCCCGTAAAAATTTGAGGCTTAAAAAGAAGGCCTCTAAATCTTTTGTGGTTTAAGTTTTTTTAGTTAAAGAAGAACCAAACCCTTTATTATAAAAACCCCTACCCTACATAGATCCCCCCTCCCTGCTCCCCCCAGCCTAGGTGTTACCCCGGGTAAATGACCCTACCTCTTTACTTACCCCTCAGTGAAGATTCTGTGCAGCGGGGTTCATGGGCGCCATCTTCAGTAACAGATCGGAGTATCGGTGCATGCGCAGTCGGAACAATCTTCCAGTTTGTGACAACTACACATGCGATGGAAATTGCCAAAGCGCCGGAAGAAGACCCGAGAGAAGAAGATGGCGCCCGTGATCTCCACTGCACAGAATCTGCACCGAGGGGTAAGTAGGGGTAAGGCTGGGGGGAGCAGGGAGGGGGGTCTATGTAGGGTAGAGGTTTTTATAATTAAGGGTTTGGTTCTTCTTTGAATTAGAGTTTGAAAATCTTGAATTTAAACGGATTATACAACTTGAAAAACCTGAATTTCAAAATGCAGCATATAGAAATTTGCAGTACAAGTTGCAGCAACACCTACTTTGCAGTAGATGCAACTAGAGTTTATCAAAGTTCAGAGAAGCACACTCTTTGGGGCAAATTCACTAAGATTCGTAGTTGCGCCAGGCGTAACTTCGCCGCACTTCGCTGCACTTCGCCAGGCGTAGTTTCGCCAGCGTTTTGCAAATTCACTAAAATCCGAAGTTGCGCTCAGGGTAAGGTTGCGAAGTTGAGCTAGCGTTGATTCGCTAAGCGAAGCGAAGTTACGCTAGCGATGGTTAATTTGCATACGGAAACAAATTCAAATTTCAATGGAGGAATACGTAGAATCACTACAACTGCCTGGGAAACCTTCAAAACATCAAATAAAAAATGTATTTTGCCCTACACATGTGCCCACTGTATAGGTAAGTTGCCATGAGTCAGGAAATGTAGGGGGGAAGGAGGGGAGCCCCAAAAATATTTTCGATCTTTTTCAGCCTATCACCCATAATATAGAAAACACGCCAGCGTTTTTTGGGACTTAGAAAAAAATGTGACTTTTTTTGAAGCAATCCCTATCTACTCTATTGCGCTTCGCCAGGTCTGAGGTGGCGAAGGAAGTCTAGCGTAAAAGGTAGCGTTCAGTACACTGCGCGCGTTAGTGAATTTGCGTAGTTACGTCTGTTGCCAGGCGTAAGGGTGCGAAGTAACACTAGCGAATCTACGCCAGCGTTCGTTAGTGACGCAGTAACGAAAATGCCAAACGCTAGCGAAGTAACTCTTAGTTCTTAGTGAATTTGCCCCTTTGTGAGAAGCTTTTTGATTGATGCAATTTGGTCTATTTTTGCTCCTATTTTGGATCGTACCTTAAATTTGTAAATGGACCCTATGAATATCCTTTGTATGTCAGTTATTCATATGAATTCTATTATCATACTGATATTACTGAGGAATTCAAAACAAATCCAGAGTCTACTTACCCTGATCTTCTATAAAGTTCTCATCCAGTAGTTTGATATGTTTCAGGTGCTTTGGGGTCGCGGCAGACAATGACATAATTTCCCCGACAGCCTCATGGAAACCTTCGTTGGCGCCATCCCGCAACATAAAAGGCTGTTTAGCATATGCCATGTCATACTGAATATGTCCCAGCTCATGATGTACTGTTAGGAAGTCTTCCATATTCACCTTTGTGCACATCTTGATCCTAAACGAGTTTGTACAGAAAACGATCGTAAGGTAAAATAATTCACTCTCTGAAGACTGAGCGTCACGGTACTGATGTTATCGCTTCTATCACACTAGAAATGAGGGATTTCATTTTGTTAAATTCTGTGAGATACTTTATTCCATTTTAGAAGTAGAAGAATAAGAAAAATCTGACAACATACAGTAAATCTGACTGCCACGGTTTTAGTTATTGGATGAAACAGTTTTGAGTTCTTGATAATACCTAACATATTTTCAAGAAGCATAACGTTGCAATACCTTTATAATGCAGCATAACATGTCAATGTCAGGCCCCTCATCTTAAGCAGCTGGAAGAAGCTGGTTTTGAGAAAATATTAGGGGAAGATACAACTACTATACCAATAAAGCCAAAGACCATTTTTAGGCATGATTATCCCCATCACCATAAATCCATCTCTCCCTACTATACCTCTATCCCACAGTCACACTCCCTTCCCAGAGACTATTATCCACTGTTACTATAGACACATCTCTCCCTACTATACCTGCTATCCCACAGTCACACTCCCTTCCCAGAGACTATTATCCACTGTTACTATAGGCACCATCTCTCCCTACTATACCTGCTATCCCACAGTCACACTCCCTTCCCAGAGACTATTATCCCACTGTTACTATAGACACCATCTCTCCCTACTATACCTGCTATCCCACAGTCACACTCCCTTCCCAGAGACTATTATCCACTGTTACTATAGGCACCATCTCTCCCTACTATACCTGCTATCCCACAGTCACACTCCCTTCCCAGAGACTATTATTCCACTGTTACTATAGACACCATCTCTCCCTACTATACCTGCTATCCCACAGTCACACTCCCTTCCCAGAGACTATTATCCACTGTTACTATAGACACCATCTCTCCCTACTATACCTGCTATCCCACAGTCACACTCCCTTCCCAGAGACTATTATTCCACTGTTACTATAGACACCATCTCTCCCTACTATACCTGCTATCCCACAGTCACACTCCATTCCCAGAGACTATTATCCACTGTTACTATAGGCACCATCTCTCCCTACTATACCTGCTATCCCACAGTCACACTCCCTTCCCAGAGACTATTATCCACTGTTACTATAGGCACCATCTCTCCCTACTATACCTGCTATCCCACAGTCACACTCCCTTCCCAGAGACTATTATTCCACTGTTACTATAGACACCATCTCTCCCTACTATACCTGCTATCCCAC
This sequence comes from Xenopus petersii, assembly GCA_038501925.1. Classification (NCBI taxonomy): domain Eukaryota; kingdom Metazoa; phylum Chordata; class Amphibia; order Anura; family Pipidae; genus Xenopus; species Xenopus petersii. The sequence goes on along the minus strand of CM076675.1, from coordinate 8,374,145 downwards.
AGTCACACTCCCTTCCCAGAGACTATTATCCACTGTTACTATAGACACCATCTCTCCCTACTATACCTGCTATCCCACAGTCACACTCCCTTCCCAGAGACTATTATCCACTGTTACTATAGACACCATCTCTCCCTACTATACCTGCTATCCCACAGTCACACTCCCTTCCCAGAGACTATTATCCCACTGTTACTATAGGCACCATCTCTCCCTACTATACCTGCTATCCCACAGTCACACTCCCTTCCCAGAGACTATTATCCACTGTTACTATAGGCACCATCTCTCCCTACTATACCTGCTATCCCACAGTCATACTCCCTTCCCAGAGACTATTATTCCACTGTTACTATAGACACCATCTCTCCCTACTATACCTGCTATCCCACAGTCACACTCCATTCCCAGAGACTATTATCCACTGTTACTATAGGCACCATCTCTCCCTACTATACCTGCTATCCCACAGTCACACTCCCTTCCCAGAGACTATTATCCACTGTTACTATAGGCACCATCTCTCCCTACTATACCTGCTATCCCACAGTCACACTCCCTTCCCAGAGACTATTATCCACTGTTACTATAGGCACCATCTCTCCCTACTATACCTGCTATCCCACAGTCACACTCCCTTCCCAGAGACTATTATCCACTGTTACTATAGGCACCATCTCTCCCTACTATACCTGATATCCCACAGTCACACTCCCTTCCCAGAGACTATTATCCACTGTTACTATAGACACCATCTCTCCCTACTATACCTGCTATCCCACAGTCCCACTCCCTTCCCAGAGACTATTATCCCACTGTTACTATAAGCAAAGCAAGCAACTAGTACCTGAAGTCATTCATTCCCAAATCCCAGGCGGTAGGGTGACATACGACTTGTCTTCCATCTTTGGGCTCCTCTAGCATTGAATTATTCCAAAAGTTTTCATTCAGTGCAAAAAGGTCAACAGACTTGAAGAAAATTTCTGCTTCCTTGAACATTCTTTCTATTGTCCATCCCTGAAACCCAGAAACGAGATAGGATGATATCATCACTGTCATCTTAATGTGTTACATATACTGTTACATATTTTCTGGTATGTGCAACATTCACGAATCTAAAGTATACACAGATAAATGCGAATTGTTATTATTCTGTGCTTACTCCTAGGCTGATGACATGTGGCTCTTGGCACCATCTTGGTAGGTTTGTGTGTATCCCAGATGGTGGATAGAGAACAGGATTTCATAATTTGTAAAACATCTTCCTACCAAAACTTGCAGCATCATGAGATGCTTTGGGAAGGGATACAGGTCAGCAAAGTATGCTGAACATTTTGTCCCAACGCTTGAACAATTTCGGCTAAATGATCATGAACATAAAAGACACTTACTTGTTACAATTATAGAGATACCTATATTTTTTGCTGCAATACAGATAACTTGAAGCTATGCATTTTTGAAACTCTTGTTTATTTTACCCTTTTGGCTGTAGCCATAATTGTAACATTAATCTTTACCTGAGCAACCATGTTAGGAGTCACATCAATGCTTTCTTTGTTTGCGTAGGGGATCATTAGAGGATACAAGTTTGTCCAGAATCTTCCCCACATGTCACCTGCAACACAGATAGTCAACTGGGTAGTTATAATGGCTGAGAGGGAGCATCGGATATGTACAATGCGCAACATCTATTTGTTGTAACTAAGGGGCCGATTCACTAACTTCAAGTGAAGGATTCGAATTAAAAAAACTTCGAATTTTTTTTGGGCTACTTCGACCATCGAAAGGGCTACTTCGACCTTCGACTACGCCTTCGAATCAAAGGATTCGAAGTAAAAATCGTTTGACTATTCGACCATTCGATAGTCTAAGTACTGTCTCTTTAAAAAAAACTTTGACCCCCTAGTTCGCCATCTAAAAGCTACCGAAGTCGATGTTAGCCTATGGGGAAGGTCCCCATAGGCTTGCCTAACTTTTTTGATCGAAGGATATTCCTTCGATCGTTGGATTTAAATCCTTCGAATCGATTCGAAGGATTTAATCGTTCGATCGAAGGAATAATCCTTCGATCGTACTATCTGCGCTAAATCCTTCGACTTCGATATTCGAAGTCGAAGGATTTCAATTCCCAGTCGACCCTTAGTGAATCAGCCCCTAAGTGGTAAGTAAGAAACCATGGGGCAAATTTACTAAAGGGCGAATTTTCGTCAGACGTTAATTTACTATAATGCGAAGTTGCATTTCAGCAGCCATATGCTGGGGAAGTCTCGCTAGCATTAATTTGTCAGCATGAGCATTTCATAGCTAACTTTCGCTAACATTTGTTTCTGCCTAGCTAAACTTCGTTAGTACTCTCAGGCTTAGGTCAATTTGAATAGGGCGGGTACATATAGATCATATATATGTCTTTATTAGAGATGTTGGTGCAAATACTTGAAGTGGCCACTTATTATTACACATGTCCAAGGAAGCAAAATAAAGACAAAAGAGATCCTCTAATGTCCTAGACATGAGCCCACCCTAAAACAAATGTGCCATGCCCCTCAAATGATTGGGAAAAAAATGTTAACAGAAAAATCTTTAATAGTTAGGACTTTTGAAGGCAATCCTGCTTTAAAATATGAAAAAAACGCCAGCGGTTTTTTGAACTTCTATGACTTTCCTGCTTACAGGATATGATGTCACTGACATAATACTGAGGAGGATGTGGCTTCATTTTATCAGTTCGCCAGGTCTAAGTTGGCGAAGGAAACTCTGGCGAAAGAGGTAATGTTCTGTAAAATTCTCACTTTAGTGAATTTGCAGAGTAACGATTGTTCACCTGAGTGAAAATGCCCCTGGCGATAGGTCTCTTTCGCTAGCGAATTGTCCTCTACACCTGTTAGTAAATTGCCAATGTCCCTGCGGATGAGATTTGTGGGGAATTTTCTCTAGCGATTGCCACTATGCCCTTTAGTAAATCTGCCCCCATGTCTGGTTGTTTTGGGCACAATATGACCCCAAACTGCCATTGAAACAGTCATGAAAGATCCTCCAAATCAGAAGACCTCTAAATTAACCAGTAGATAATTTTTTATTCAAATTTCCCCATCTCTAAGTCTCAGTATACTTACCATTTAAAGACTGAGGACTGTACTGATATATTGAGAAATATAACTTTCTGAACGACAGTACAACTGCATATTTAGCAGCCTCGTTGACTGTGTGATGATTACCTCAACCAACCAATCATTATAAGCGATCCTTCAGTAAAGGTGGCCATACGCGGAGATATCCGCTCCTTTGGCGATGTCGCCAAATGAGAGGATCTCTCCTCAATGTGCCCACCTTGAGGTGGGCGATATCGGATCATAACGATGGGTGGTCAGATCGGGGGACCACATCAATGAACCAATGCGGTCTGCGATCAGACTATATTTTTTAGTCCCGTCCGATCGACATCTGCCCGACTTTCAGCCAGATATCGATCGGGGAAGCCCGTTGGATGTCCCCATACATGGGCTAATAAGCTCTGTCGACAGCTTTCTTCGGCCCGTGTATGGCCACCTTAAACTGGAGGTTCTGCCTTCTCTAAACTATAAAAATAGATGATCACCCTTCATCTAGTATTGTTAAAGAGTTTGTCAACAGTGCCTTACCAGCCTCATCACTTTCATTCAGGTATCGGGTTTATGAGAAATATAGAAGCTGAATAAGTATGGTGACATCATATTACACAAATTACAATGGCAACAGTTGAAAGTGAGTGTCAGCAGTGCGGTGCATACCAAGCAAATGAGCAGGGAGGCATCCAGTGTCACTGATGTACTGAGAACCGTAGACTTTCTGCAGATTCCCTCTTACATACGCATGGAGTTCCTTGTACAGTGGAAGTATCTAAAATCACACATACAGAAAGAAATACATGAAATTGGCATTATCCTAATTTGCAGTGACAATGCTTAACAGTATATTGAGACTGATTATACTAAAGCATTGATTCATTTTACTACTGGATATCCTAAACTGTTTTAGGTAGGATTCTGTTTATCAACTGGTCATCACAAGTCATCACATTGACGTTAGAGATATTTAGAAGGATATATTTAGAAGAATATGCATGTTAAGAGACATACGTTTTCCTCCTCAAAATTACTACTCAAAGGGATCCTGTTATATAATCCTATATTTTCATTCTGCTCTTAAATAAAAGTTTATTATGGGGGTATGGAGATACCTCTTGGTACGTTCTTTCCACGTCCTTTATCAGATCATCACGGCTGTAGGCATATTTATCTGCCGCCAGAGTTTCATAGTTTCCTCTCCAATAATCTCCATAATCATTGTAACCTTTAATGAAAAAGAAAGATTCTATTAATCTTGAACTCCATCTTTTTGTCTTTGGATTTGATTAAAATGGTGTTTTGGATTGGTTCATTACATGGGTTTTTCTGTGGGGCTGATTCACCAAGGGTCGAATATCGAGGGTTAATTAACCCTCGATATTCGACTGGGAATTAAAATCCTTCGACTTCGAATATCGAAGTAGAAGGATTTTAGCGCAGATTATTCCTTCGATTGAAGGATTTTAATCCAACGATCGAAGGAATATCCTTCGATCAAAAAAACTTAGGAAAGCCTATGGGGACCTTCCCCATAGGCTAACATTGAGTTCGGTAGCTTTTAGATGGCGAAGTAGGAGGTCGAAGTTTTTTCTTAAAGAGACAGTTCTTCAATTATCGAATGGTCGAATAGTCGAACGATTTTTAGTTTGAATCCTTCAAATTGAAGTCAAAGTCGTAGTCGAAGGTTGAAGTAGCCCATTCGATGGTCGAAGTAGCCCAAAAAACACTTCGAAATTTTTTACTTTTTTTAAGTTAGTGAATCGGCCCCTTAATGTAGCATACTTTGTCTAATAGATTATTCAAAATTCATTATTCTATTGCTCTCATTTTAGCTGACATGTACCTTGAAGCATGCTTCCACTCATTTACTTGCCAGTTTGACCAAACCACTAGTGTGTTATATGTAAAAACTATTTTAGGTATGTATGAGATATGAGCATTCTAGTGGTACTTAAATGATAAATACATTGTTTGCTCAAGTTCTGTTAAACCAAAACAGATAGCTGGCCGGCAAATGCGTCCTACAGATTTTGGTTTCTAGGTCTTCTGCCTGTTATAAAACATGTAAAACGTATTTCTATAGAAGAAAGGGTTGTTAGTAAGTAGAGGCAACAGAATCCCAGATCTTTCACAATATTCTAAAGATGTCCAGTGTAGCTACTTCTAGAATGTGGGGACTTTTACATTGAGAAAGAGGGTGTGAGACCCCCAAAACGTCAATAAATTCAGCTGAGGCAGTTTTGTACCAGCATTGGATAAGTCACTTCCAATGGTGGCTCTTAAGCTGGCCATAGACAAGCAGAATATCGGACGAACGATCGGTCGGTGCCCTTTCCCGACCTGCCACTAACCATTCAGATAAGATAAAGAGGCAAAGAGAAAAAAACAGCTGATGTCCTGCCCGTCACAGCAATCGTGCCAAAGTATGCCCAACAAATTCTACTGGGAAGCTCACAGCGATATCGTCAGATAGGCAATACATGCAGAGATATTATTGTCAGCTGACAGAAATCTTTTAACCTGTCTATTCATCCAAATGACCGATCTTCATGGGACAAAAAATGTTGGGACTCTCCACACACGGTCTGAAAATCATACGAAACGTGAATTCATATGATCGGATCTTTGCGTCTATGGCCAGCTTCAGTGACACAACAATGAGCAGCCGAGAGAATCAGCTGTGATGACAACCTGAAAAGGTCAGCCTTGGATAATGCCCAGAGTCATGGTCAGGTAAGAAAGGGGTGGCATGCGCCCTCCATTGGCCTCAACCTCGGCTATCACTTGTTGACTCTGCAACCTCCATAGTGATGTTCTCTTCGATTGGTGAACCTATGTTTTGCTATCATTTTGTCCTTACCTCTCATGTATTTCATTCAAAACTGGGCGCATACCTGTTCTATCTTTTTTTCCCCTTTTCCCCCCTTTTTTTCTTTGCCTCTTATTTCTTCCCCCCCCCCCTTTCCTACTCTACCTTTATCACGTTTCCTTTCTTTGCCTTTGAATTTGGATGAAAATTAGAGCCTCCTCAGATGTACACACAGTTAATCTGTTTTGTGATTTTATTGACTATCCTTCGGTATGACATGACATATGCTTATCCTTAACAATGTTGATGATCAATGCATTCTACATGTACAACTGTATCTTTTTTTTTCTGCTCTCTCTTTAATAAAATTATAAGTTACAAAAAAAAAAAAAAGAAAGGGGTGGCATGGACCATGTAAATATTACTAATCTTTATATGCTACAGCAATATAACATTTTAGATACAAGACCAAACTATGCCCAGGGTACCATTACACTCAACATGACTGACCCTTTAAGGAAAAGGTCCCCAAACATTTAACCAATGAGCCACATTCAAATGTAAAAAGAGTTGGGGGCAACACAAGCATGAAAAATGTTCCTTGTTAAAGCAAAATTAGGGCTGTGATTGGCCATTTGTTACCCCCTATGTGAACTGGTAATCTACAGAAGGCCCTGTTTGGGAGTACACCTGTTTTTTATGAAACAAAACTTTCCTCCAAACCAGGATTTCAAAAATAAACACCTGCTTTGAGTAAGGGATTGACCAAATCCAGGATGAGGAATGGGATTCAGCCAGGATTCTGCCTTTTTCAGCAGATTTCGCATTTGGCCGAATCCTTCTGCCCGACCAAACCGAATCCTAATTTGCATATGCAAATTAGGGGTGGGGAGGGAAACCTCATGACTTTTTGTCAACAAGGAAGTAAAAAATGTTTTCCCCTTCCCACCCCTAATTTGCATATGCAAATTAGGATTTGATTCAGTATCCAAAATAGTGGATTTGGTGCACCCCTACTTGGGGCTGGGGATCACTGATTTTTGAATAAAATAAATCTCGTTTTATAGACAAATGCATAACTCACCATTAAGACGGGCAGCCTCATTTTCCAGATCAACATATTCTTCATACAATGACCTCATTTTCTTTCCAGCTCCGGCTCTCCAACCTTCCCAGGCCCACAGTCTTTCCTCATAATCAGTGCTCTCAGCCATGATTAAGTCCAAACCTAATATTACAGAGGCAATTTATGACCAAAGGTTACGATGCTAATGATGCACTTTTTAATACAAGTTCTATGAGGTTTTTCAAGTACAAGTACTACAGGCAAGAATTTCTGAAAGGCAGTTAGTGCTAAGACATTGACATTAAAATAATAAAGTCCAGCTGACACGTAACGCAATCTAGTATACACCCCCAACTGCCAGTATTTCTATGAGTCTACTGGCAGTCACTAATCTAAAATCAGATCATACCGGCACTGAGGGGCAAGGCTTGTTACTGGATGTGGCCCGGTGGGATTGGGTTTTGGACTAATATCCCAATTTTTTTTAGCCTTGATGAGGTACAGTATGTTATTGAGTATTTCTATGCATACCACTGTAAGAAATGTCCCTTTTCCACCCTGATTTGTCAACCTGAACTTATGAAAGAGCTGTCGGTTAAAAGTCATAACAAGGCAGCTGGGATTATAGTTAAAGTAATCAGAATTTGAATTATTTGGTGGCACCATTCTATTCTATGAATTATAATCAATTGTATAAAAAAAAAGAGAAACGGAATAAAGAAAATACAAGACAGAGTTTCCTACCTGGTTCCAGTGGCAAACAGTCCTTTGCTCCATCTGATTTACATACAGTGTGTGTGCTGTATATTGTGCTCATTTCATTTAGAACTTGATTCAGCTAGAGAAGACAATATGCAATCACTGTGACGAACACAATCATTTGGCAGCTTAATGACAGCGGGGAAAGCTTAAAAGCATAAGAACGTCATACCGTTTATATTCATATTGATGTATGTCACAAAAAGAATCCAGATTTAAATTGCAAATTGCCTTTAGTAAAAAAAAAACAAACAAACATTTATTGCAGGAGAATAGTTTCAACGTGTTTGAGAATGAAGGACCTTCAAGTAAGCTTGAAATAGCTGGGTTCCCCGTGTCAGTGTTTTCTGTCACTGAGTAGCTTTAGAAACTAGAAGTCTAACTACTGTACAATTGTTAGGATCCTGTATGATCATTGAGTAAACCTGTAGAACCCATAGAAAGCCAGTGGATACATGAAGAATGCATCATGTCAATGTGGCCTTTAAATAGTCCACCCTGCATCTCCATATTGATGCCCTTCTGGAAGCCAGCTGGATTGGCACTTCTGCTAAAAGAATTCGCCCCCTAATCTTGGTGCAAAAAAGGATGGATAGTGAATAAGAAAAAGACAAGTTGCAAGTTTTATAGTTTAGCTCTGTTGGATTAAAAAATAATAAATTCAAATAGTCAGGATGCAAACAATCTGCCCCATTAATAGATGAGCCCTACAGAGTATTACTATTGACAGGGTGTAGCAAACAAATGAGATAGGCAATGTTACTCTATAATCCTGATTCCTGGATACATACAGTATCATATAGTTCATTTTTCTAATATTATTCTTAAAGGACCAGTAACATAAAAATGTTTTCTTTTTAACGAAAAAAAACCCACCAAGACAGTTTTAACTTTTAATTCGCAAAGCTTTTATTAAGAAATTACTCTTCAGAAACATCGACAGGGCGACGATCCATTTTGCGGCGCTCGATTTCTCCTCCCTGGCTATTTCCTATAGAAGGCAGGGAGGAGAAATCGAGTGCCGCACAATGGATCGTCGCCCTGTCGCTGTTTCTGAAGAGGAGCGCATGCAGAGAATCGGTAAGTAATTTCTTAATAAAAGCTTTGCGAATTAAAAGTTAAAACTGTCTTGGTGGGTTTTTTTTCCGTTAAAAAGACAAATTCTTTTAAAAAAATTTTTTATGTTACTGGTCTGTTAAAAGAGAAGGGAAGCTACCAAGGCGGTGTATTGCCAATATAGGCCACAATAATGCAAGCCAGAAGGCTATATTTGTTCTGTAGAATGCTTTACCATACCTGAGTAAACAGCTCTAGAATCTCTCTCTCTGTTTGTTTAGGATAGCAGCTGCCATATTAGTTTGTGGTGACATCACTTCCTGCTCTGGGCTCAGATTACAGCAGGGAGGGAGAGAGAGGAGCAAACTGAGCATGCTCAAGTCTGTGCTCTACATGTTTAAACTGAAAGATGGAAGTCTAATACAGAAGCCCATGTGTTTACAATGGAAGGAAAGAAATGTGGTGTTTCTTTTGACTCAGAGCAGCATTACTTTGAGGGTTTACTGGTGTATTTATATAGACCTTTCTGATAAAATTTACTTAGTTTTAACATTTCCTTCTCTTTTTAAAGAGAGGTTAATACCTTTTTCTTATGATGCCCTGGCCTCTCTATAGAGGCTGTGATAATGACAGTCAGTCAGTCAGTTGAAGGTTGATTTGGGAAGTATAACTATATAAAAGCTGAACTATGACTGATGTAAGGTTACAGAATTAAATGTATATTTCAGAGGAAGCTGCTTTCTGAAGTTGCTTCTGAATATTGGATAACATGGGGGTTTTCAGAGAGAGTAATACTTACTCTGGCATATTTGTTCGCTGGCAAAATGGCTGAACCCTTCTCTGAAAGAAAGATTAGCTGAAGTTTGATGCTCGGGTCTGTTATATCATCTTTGTTGAACGCTTCTGAATCTTTACTTGCTTTGGTGTAAAATTCTGACCATTTGGCTCCTGCTTCACTCTGAAATACAAATAAATCATAATTATTTTAAAATGTTTAATGCCAAAAAAAATATCATTTTGCAAATAAAACCATGGTCTAGTGTGTTTTTCAGGTAACAATTACTGATGCCCAGACCTCTCATTGCTCTTGGTGGGGTTTGGGAAGTTGGCCTTAGGTTTTGATTAGTTTAGTTGCCTGACCCCCTTGGCACTTACTTACTATTCACTTGAAAACTTTATGCCTTACACAGGATTGTTTTTTTTGCCAGCTGTACAGTAATAACCGCGCCTCAGCTGTCTGTACAAGCCATGGTTACTTTTTTATACCAAAAATTGTAGCTTTATAAAGGCAAGCAGCCAAACATAGCAGAGCTCTCTATATAAGTGATACCTCCACCAAGGTCAGACCAGGACAGAACTAAAGCTGGCCATAGATGCAACGATCCGATCGTACGAATCGCGGATTTGTACAATTTTTGGCCCCTGTGTGGAGAGTCCCGACATTTTTCGTCCGGCGGAGATCAGTCGTTTGGTCGATCGGACAGGTTAGAAAATTTCTGTTGGCTGCTGACAATTTCTCTGCGTCTATTGCCGATCGTATGATTTATAATGGGAGACTGTCACTAGATTTGTCAGATATAACTATCGTACGATTGCTGTCGGAGGTAGAACATCGGCTGATCTGTTCTTTAACTACTTTATTTGATCTGAATGGTAAGACTTTGATCTGAATGGTAAGACTTTGATCTGAATGGTTAGTGGCGGGTCGGGAGATGGGAAAGTCCGATTGTACGTTGATTCGTACGATCGGATCTTTGCGTCTATGGCCAACTTAAGAGGAAAAGTTATTGGGGCTATTGGCTCAGGTGGCAGAATGGCATTAACTATGGCTTACTGATACAAGTGCCATATACAGCCTCCTTCCAATTTTAGGGATTTGAAAGCTGCTAAAAGTAGGAATGAATCTCTTGTACACTGGGATTGACCCCTATAGGAGCAGGTCACTATGGTAACAAATGCCATTAGACATGGGAGAGAATACCAATCACAAAGCTGGTACTCCAGATTTTTGGGTTGACTTTGGCCTTACTTAATAGTTAAGCTCTAGTACAGTCTAGTATGCATACAGATCTGTCTAATACAGGAATGTAAACTTATTTTATTCAACCCCCCCCAATAGTTATCGGTCTTAAAATATTTAAACATCTATAATAATTAATTCATGCCTTTCATGAAAGGCAGAAGATGGTCAAGGTCTAGAGTGGTGGTGGAGCTGGAACTGATGTCCTAGTGTGTCTGTTGATGTACAAGCAAGACTAAAAGTAACATGCAAAATATACAGCGATGATTAGTTGCAAAAGTTCAAGCTATGCATTGCAATGTGTTTGTGTTGAGGTTTCAGCACAAAATAGTAAACCTTCCATAGTTGCCATGAGTTGAAATGAACTTGTTCTTTTTCCTTATATCATATCTCCCTCGTTTCTCCAGTGTAGCAATTAGCTGCTCCTGGCAGTTAACAAATCAAGAGAGCAGCAGTGTTTCTCTTTGATAAGAGCCTTTGGAACAGCATGTTTGAAGCTCCAGTCCTTTCCTGTGATGATGGAAAGTGCAGGCTTTTACCTCTAATCTATGGATATCGGGTAATCTTGATCCAACATCAGAGCTTTTCAATTGGCAGTAACTCCAATCACATATTTATAAAGTCTGGAATTCTCTGATCAAAGAACTACAAACTGTCATTGCCTGTTGCAACCGAAAGGTCTGAATCAGAACAAAAAACTTCTAATAACAAGAACCTTCTAAATCTGTGTCATCAGAGGGCAATACATGACCATAGCTGTGATTATACAGTAGCTCGTTTGGCTTGTAGGCTGCTGTATGTTCTGTGTGTTATTCAGTATTGTTAATTAAGTACATTTTTTGTCTTCCTAGTCATCCCGTGTATATGAGAAAGAAGTTTAGTTATCCTTCTAGATCCCCAACTGTTTTTACCCATGAGCCACACTCAAGTATAAAATAATGTTGGAGAGCAACACAAACATGCAAAAAGTTCCTGGGTCTGTGATTGGGTATTGGTAACCCCTATGTGGACTTGCAGCCAACAGAAGGCTCTGTTTGGCAGTATACATGTTATTTATGCAACGAAAGCCATGAATTCATAAAGAAGCACGTGCTTGGAGGCCACTGGGAGCAACATCCAAGGGGTCGAAGAGGAACATTTTGCTCACGAGCTACAGGTTGGGGATCACTGTTCTAAATAAACAGAGATATTCAGGGATTTCCATGCAGAATACAATATGGTATTCTATATGTTTTAAAAAAAAAAAGTTATCCACTCTTTAAATAAGGAATGTTGGTCTGTATATTGCAATGTATTCCAGCTGGCCAACTACATCAAAGTCATCCCTGGACATCCCAAAGTCATCCCTCATGGTCTTAAATTGTTTAGTGGTGAGCACAAGTTTTTTTGCTACAATTATCATTATCAGCATCACGCAGTTGTAAAAGAAGTATGAAACTAAAGTGTTGATTTTACTAATGTGCTGGACCTACTGGCGTCACTATCAGTATGGCTCTTCCAAGGTCTGTAAATCATTGATACAACACTTATTCTCAAGCCTGCAAATATGCGATTAAATTGTCTGACGTTAGTATTTTCTGAAGGTTCTTTCAGGGAAACTACAATGTACAATAGATTTTATTACATGTAGTTAAGACTATTCGGCAGAAATACATTGCACAACAGGTAATAAATATATTGTGTTTTTTTTTCCTTTCATGGTCTGCAGTTGGGATAACTGTGATATCCATGAGCATCAGTCTTAAACATTAAGTCCAGCTTTATAAAAAAATTCCATCATGAATAGTCAATTTGAATGATATTTCCCCTAGGTACACTTATCACACGTGGCTAGCTTTTGTCATTGGGACACTAATATAAAAATGACAGATCTACTGTATAAATATTTTTTCAAGATGTCAACTGTAAGTGACAAAACTGAGGGCCAGTTAGAGAAACGTCTCTTTTGGATAATATCAGTTATGAGGAACCTCTCGTAGTTCATATAGTTGCATTAATGACACATGGAAGGAGCAACTTCAGGACCAGGGGCGGATTTTAATTCTGGGGCGCCCCTAGGCCCACTACCGTTCGTCGCCCCTGCAAATTTTCATCATCTGGACTGGAGCAATGGGGATTGGCGCACTGGAAATTAAAAAAATGATTGTATCTCCAGCGCATCCCCAGTGTTTTTGAACCAATGTGGGTGTGGTTGGGCAGCAAGCCGTCCCCCTAAAATCCTGCTGCCCTAGGCCCGGGCCTAGGTGGCCTTTCCACAAATCCAGGCCTGTTCAGGACTCATCCTAATGTACCCCAAAGCACAGAGGTAATGTCAGAGTCCTATCCTAAGCATCCAGTCGTATCCAAACATCTAGACTTTTATCCTCAATTGGCCAGGGGGGACACAGAGAGTTTTGGTGGCTTTGGTGTTTTACTGCTTCACCCTCCTTTGAAATGCCATTAAGATATGTACAATTACGCAAATTTTACCAAGTATTTGCTGCCACAAACAGCTATAAACTGTTATGGAGCACAGAGACCTATGGCAGCCTACAAGAATACATACAGCTTAAATGCCACATTGCATAGGTATCATAAGAGGAAAACATGTTTTAGATCCACTAGATGGTAGCAACATAAAGCTGCACATCTTTATGAAATAGAGAGATATATCTTCTTAAATTACTAAGATGAGTATATAATCAACTTCGAGTTATACAAGGATAATGGGGCATAAGAGTGTATATATTTGTTTTTTTAAGGATACCCCTTAAAACACTTCCTGGTGAAAAGTTTGAACAAAGCTCATCTACGATGACAGATTCTGGAAAAAACTTATAGAGGAGGAGATATCTAAATAATTAAGAAGGGAGATATTGGATATGGGAACTAAAGCTCTTAGACCTAACGGTATTTATGAGAAATGTAATTTTGCTTGTTTTGCTTGTTGTTGATGAATCCCCCCCCCCTTTCTGCTTTGAGGCTTTACTTAATGAAGGATTGGCAGACACAGTTCATCTCAGTATTACGTACAATTCTAATGAGATATCCAGCTGTTTGAAGAGGTGACACTCTGCACTAAAATATCTGTTGCTACACACCATGTACTGCTAATTGAATGTTGCTAGATTGATTTATATTATGTAAATATTATGAACTGGTCGTTCTATTGATCAGTGCCAGTGTTGGACTGGGATGCAGGGCCGGGCCAAGGTGTTTTGGTACCCTAGGCAAGGGCTTCAATCAGTGACCCCCCTCCACCTGCATTACCATTTCCCACTTTACCATTCATATTGCCCCCATTTCTACCTGTGCCAACAGTAGTCCATCCTTCAGATTGCCCCCAAACCCCCAATCTGTACCAGTACCAGCATAAGCCAAGACATCCATCATATTGTTACCCCCAATCTGCACCTATGGCAGCGTCAGCCAAAAAATCCATCCTATTCCCCCAACCATCTGTGTACCTGAGCCAGCAGCAGCCAATTCCTCATATTGCCCCCAATCTGTACCTGTGCCAGCAGCAGCCAAAAAATCTACAATATTACCCACAAATATGTACTTTTGCCAGTAGGAGCCAAAAATCCATCATATTGTCCCCAAATATGTTCCTGTGCCAGCAGCAGCCAAGGGGGAGGTGGGGAGTGCTTCTGCCCGCAGTACGAATCACAGGCAAGAGGGGTTTGTAAAATTGAAAAACTATTAAATGCCAAGCAAACTAGGGTTTTAAAAAAAGAAAAAAAAATCCCCTTAAAAGTGCGCCCACCCATGATTGCACCCTAGGCAGGCACCTACTCTGCCTACCCCTAGTTCCAACCCTGCTGGGGTGCCAGAGAACCACCAGAAAACCTTAGACTGAGGGCCCACTTTCTAAACTATTATTGCTCCTCTCCTCACTCACTCCTCTTTATTCTCCTAATCTTTTATGTCTACTTACTATACTCTACTCTTCCATTATTAAGCCTCTTTTTTCCCCATATAGAAATAGGGAATGACTGTGAAATAGGCTAAAGGTTAGAAGCAGGAGGGCCCAAAGACACCTGGACCCACCGGGAGTTTTCCTGGTATCCCGACGGGTCAGTCCAACACTGAATAGAGCTCTTATGCCATGAGTAGCAACACAATTACAGATACAGGAGGGGTCATTTATAATGCAGGACACATTACAAGAAGCGGCCATGTTTTGCAGTTTGCACACATTGTGTAACTAGTTGCACAGACTTGATGGATGCCCCTTCAATCAATCAAGAGGGTTGGACAGGGGGGCATGGAGACACTCCCCCACCCTTCCCTTAACTTACACATCATTTGGAAGTGCAAGTTAGGGAGCATCAGGGGCACAGCCTTTAATAAAAAATGGTTCCTTGCTTTGCACCCACCTTTGCTCTATTTAGCACCCAACAACAATGCAATTGTGGCTGTTACATGCCCAAAATAACACAAATGCGGCACTTATAAGTTTTGTATCTGTAGAGGATGCAGCATTAGGATTAAAAAAACATGGTGGATGATTACTCTTTTTTGCTCTTAATACTGTACATGAGGCCCATGGTTTCTACTGCCTGAATAAACAGATGCAATATTTGGGATGGAAAAGAAAAGGAAGGATGAAATCAGCTCACTTCAAATGAATGGCTTAAATCAATCCAACAGGATCTGCTCATTTGATATTTTAGCAAATAGTTGGCTTTTTGGCCAATTTGTACCTCCCAAATGCCAGGGCACATTTATTGCTCTGATCACTTGATACTTAGGTCAGTGATTGGATCACATTTGGGACTCTCTGGCCACATACCACATACGTGACTCAACATGGTCCTTTGCCAATGAGATAATTCCAGAGACAATACTTTGTCAATGGGCTGTTAACTCACACATACTGTATGTAGTCTGCCACTAGTCCCTGCTGTCTTTTATTATTTGGTTATAAAGGTGGCCATAGACGCTAATGTCACCATGTGCCGATGTCACCAAACGAGCGGATCTCTCCCCGATATGCCCACATTGAAATGGGCGATATCGGGCTGATCCGATCCAACAGGATTTTTTAACCTGCCGATCGAGATCTGGCCGACTTTCAGCCAGATACTGATCGGCAGCTTTTATCGGCTCTTGTATGGGGGCCTTAAGGCATTGAATTGGATCCATTAGATCTGTGTAAGACCATCCTATTCCTTGTGAAGCTATACTACAGGTATGGGATCCGTTATCCGGAAACCCGTTATCAAGAAAGTTTCCGAATTACAGAAAGGCTGTCTCCCATAGACTCCATTATAATCAAATAATCCAAAATTTTAAAAATGATTTCCTTTTTCTCTGTAGTAAGAAAACAGTTGCTTGTAGTTGATCCCAACTAAGATATAATTAATCCTTATTGGAAGTAAAACCAGCCTATTGGCTTTATTTAATGTTTATATGATTTTCTAGTAGACTTAAGGTATGAAGATCCAAATTACGGAAAGACCCATTATCCGGAAAGCCCCAGGTCCCGATGATTCCGGATAATAGGTCCTATACCTGTACAATTATTCTAGCTGATGAGACTAATGGGGGAATGTAATATGTTTCATTCTTGAATTTTATTACATTTCCCCTTTAGAATGATTTAAATAAAGGCCTATAGATTTCTTTTTATTTGCTGCATTAAAGTAAGGGAATAAAGGAAAATTTATTGTGTGTCGTATGCAGCATTTACACTGTAAAACTCTCCCTAGAAGGGCTGATAATAAAAGTATCTGTCCTATGAACACTGACCTTTTATACTTTGACCCTCATTGATAACCAGAGATGAATGTGTTGATTATTACTGCCTATTAAGCTTATCATGCTCAAGTCTTCTTCACAAAGGGTTAGAAGTGATCCTTGGTGGCAAAAGTCCTCTGGGAGGAGAAGTAGCGATGCATCCAAGGTTATCCAATCATCTGTCACAATCTTCTGACTCAAGTAACTATATTATTTTCCAGGAATCAGGGGTAACAGAACCAAAACAACTAGAGAGCCACATTAGCTAGACAGAGACATACTGTATCTGTTAGAGAAGGACATAACTGGTAGAGAAAACCAGAGCCATAACTGCTAAACAGAGCCATATCTGTTAAATATGACATAACTGCTAAAGATCTCAATAACCATAAGAGAATTATTGAAGAGCTACATGTGCTATAAGGAAGAAGAAAGAAAGATTATCTAAGAGCATTCTACAAATGTAGAATTCCCACAAATAGTGTAGGACTTACGTATAACGAGGGGCCTTGACGCGGCACGTGAGCTTAAATATTTTGGCCAAAGTGTGGTACGAACACCTCATTTTTTTGTAAGTATTTTTAAAGGCAAACTGCGAGCTGGCAATCTTTCTTCTTCTTTTTGTGTACAGGTATAGGATCCGTTATCCGGAAACCCGTTCTCCTGAAAGTTCCAAACTATGGAATGGCAGAGAAAAGGAAATTATTTTTAAAAATTTGGATTATTTGGATAAGATGGAGTCGATGGTCTCCCAAAGACTCCATTTTATCCAAATAATCCAAATTTTTAAAAATGATTTCCTTTTTCTCTGCTAAATATAGTACTGACAATCCTCATTTGTCATCTGACTTGCCATATTTTCTGTACAAATATTGGGTTTTTATTGTTTGTAGCAGCTGATCAACTCCAGATTGTGGGTTAGACCGAGCGCTGGCAATCTTTCCTTGCCAATTCCCGAACCGAATCCTGGATTCGATGCATCCTTGATATTTCCTGTGTTTCTTCTGCTAGTCATAGCTACTGACAGGACCGCCACCAGAAATCGCAGGGCCCCATACGACAAAATTTCCTGGGCCCCCTGGGCTGCACCCACTGCAAGCCCCACCTACAGGTCCGCCCTCCCCACCCCACAGGTCCACCCCAACCACACAGTAAAAAAACAAAAAAATATTGGTGGCTAGGGTTCCCACATGTTAATAAAAAAGATATTGGTGGTCAGGGAACCCCATAAAAAAAATTTTGAAAAAATTGGTGGCTAGGACCCCACAAATGATGCCCAAAATTGGTGGCCAGGGTCCCCCCCCCACATCATGAGAAAATTGGTGGCCAGGGCCCCTTAAACGTACATGCCTTCCTGATGTCAGCAGCTCTCAGAAAGATGGGGGGCCCGGATAATCAAGTAAGTGTGGTGTGGCCGGGCCCCCCTTACCCTCGGGCCTCCTACAACTCTCCCCCCTGTCCCCCCCCTGATGGCTGCCCTGGCTACTGATACCAATTCTATTCGCCTCAACAATCACTGCATCAGGAACTAGTATCCTATACTACCCTAAGGTATGGCCCCCATTAATTACATTTAGGGCATTAATGAAGCGTTGGTTCAGGGGGCAAGTATAAAAATATTGACACAAGCTAGGGAGCACTAGTAGGTGGAAAATGCAAGAGAGCCCTATACTTCAGGACAAGGAGCAATGTGCAGCCTCCACCAAAATCCAGTGCAAATGTTCCATGGAGCACTTCACATACAGCTCCAACACAGTGCAGAAAAAATAAAAAATGTTGCAGTCATCAGTTGTACAGCAAAAATAAAACGATTTTACTTTGGAGAAATAACCTTACTGGAATAAGGATGTCACCCAACTCATAGCTCCTGTTTTTGCACCTGAATCACCTGCATCATTGGTACAGGTATGGGACCTGTTATCCAGAATGCTCAGGGGGTTTTCCAGATAACGGATCTTTCCGTAATTTGGGTCTTCATGCCTTAAGTCTACTAGAAATTCATTTAAACATTAAATAAACCCAATAGACTGGTTTCGCTTCCAATAAGGATTCATTATATCTTAGTTGGGATCAAGTACAAGCTACTGTTTTATTATTACACAGAAAAAGGAAATCATTTTTAAAAATTTGGATTATTTGGATAAAATGGAGTCTATGGGAGACTCCGTAATTTGGAGCTTTCTGGATATCGGGTTTCCGGATAAGGGATCCTATACCTGTACAAAAGAAGCCACTTGTTCCTTTGACTCTCTGCATATTCACAAACGTCTTGCTCTAATCCCTCTCCAGTAATCCTCTTCCCACATTATTATATTCAGTCGCTGCTCCTTCTGTTAAAAGCATTTAGGCAGAACTAAATGAGATGATAAAAAAACCTTTGCACATTTTACCTTGACAACTAATTGTCAAAACATATGCTGAGTAATGCAACACGTTCTACTTTTCCAGATCACCGATCTTTACATATTTACATTTAAACAGCTGAAAATTTTAATTTTTGAATGTTTTAATCAAAGTTAAATCTCCAAAACAATTTGATTTTTTTATTTTATTTTCTATCCAGGATTTGGTTCAGGACTCTGCCTTTTTGTCACATAAACTGGGAAGTTAAAGAATTCTGAACCATGGGCCGGGTGTTTGTTTCTATTTAGGGGCAGATTTATTAAGGTTTGAATAATAAATTGGAATTCTTCCAATTTTTGTTGGGGGGTTATTTACAAACTCCGAATGCAAAAATCATGAACAATTTGTGTTTTTTTTTAATAAAATCTGACTTTTAAAAAAATAAAAAAATCACAATTTTTTTCGGAATTTATTAAACCCCGAGGATGGAAAAGTCAGAATCAGAAAATTCAGCATCTCAGACCTGTCGAGGTTGCATATAAGTCAATGGGAGAAGTTCCCACTTTGATGTGCGCTGGGGTTTTGTGCAATACCCCAGGCAGAAAATCTGAGTTTACGGGTGAAAAATCAAAAAAAAACTTAAAAATCTTATAAAAATCAGAACAAAATTGTAAATATCAGATTTTTTCCTGCAAAGCAAACTTTCGGGAAAATATTATAATAAATAAGCGTATAAAACCCAAGCGGATTTGATCACCTACCATTTTTTGGGCATTTTCATCAGTGATA
Organism: Xenopus petersii; assembly: GCA_038501925.1. NCBI lineage: Eukaryota > Metazoa > Chordata > Amphibia > Anura > Pipidae > Xenopus > Xenopus petersii. The sequence continues at coordinate 8,354,478 of CM076675.1, read as the reverse complement.
TTGGTGTTGTATTCCCATTGTGCAAGTGCACTTTGATGAGAAATGATTTCTGCTTCCAGTTCAAACTGTTTTAGGAAGTCTCTGGCTTGGCTGGTAACATCTTGGCTCGTGCCAGTGGCAAGGAGAAGCCCAACAGAAAAAAGCCAAAGCAGACCCGACATCTTCTTCCCTGAGCCGAGATAATCTCAACTGCAACATGTCCCTCCTGGCAATGGTGAAAAACGAGTGTCTCTATCATTAGCCTTTGAACTGTACAGCAAAGGTTTCCTAGTGCAATTCAGGAAGTGCGTGCCTTGTTTGGATAAAGCACTTTTATTATTATTATTATTATTATTATTATGGCACCAACTGCCCTTGCTATCATATACAGGCGAGTCAGGAAAGCTGGATGTTAAACGTTCTGAAGGTAATTACATAATGAACTTTTCAGGCTCGCTGAGTAGTCTCCATTTATCTGCAATCAGATACAAATGTAATGACTCTGTGTCATTCAGTTCACTCCGAATTTGGAATTTTCTATAGGTTTCTACACAAACAATTAAAGATAATTATGTGGCAGGACTGTAGCACTGCTTTCTGATAGGAGCAGGGTCAGAACTAGGGGTAGGCAGGGAATCTTTTTTTTATTAGTTTTTCAATTTTATAAACCTTGCCTGTGATTCGCACTGCGGGCAGAAGCACTCCCCAACTCCCTATAGGCAGCTGCTGGCACCAATACATATTTGGGGCAATATGATGGATTTTGGCAGCTGCTGGCACAGATACATATTTGGGGCAATATGATGGATTTTGGCAGCTGCTGGCACAGATACATATTTGGGGGCAATATGATGGCATAGGGGCAGATTGGGGGTAACAATCTGATGGATGTTTTGGCTTATGCTGGTACAGATTGGGGCAATATGATAGGTGCTGGCACAGGTACAGGGGGCAATATGAATTGTAAAGTGGGAAACGGTAATGCAGGATCGGACGGAGGGGGGGCACTGATTGATTGCCTAGGGTGGCGAAATACCTTGTACACAAAGGGGGAATGTGGGAGCACTCCAAGGCTAAGTTAAAATGTGTTTAAATGCAATGGAAGTGCTACTGATTTGGCCAATTAATTAGTGCACATTCCCGGTCCCCAGTCTCATAAGTAATTCAGTATAAATGCAAGTGTATGTGTTTACAAAAACAGGGGTTTTAAGTTACAAAGTTATGATCATAAAGTTGATAAACCCCATACGGTGGTCCCTAACTTGTTACCTCCAGTCATAATATAAAAAGTCTTTTACTCCTCTGCATAGTAACATTCCTTGTAATCAGTGTCATCTGAACCTTGGTTTGAGTCTGAGGGCTAGATCCTCCCCCGCCAGTAAGCGGCTTCTAAGAGAGCGAGAGAGATTGCCCAAACCAATGCCCAATTTTTAAAAGCATAGGACCACCATTAGTTTAACGGGGTGGGTATGGGGTGCTACAAACCACATGAAGCTCAGCCACAGCTGATTATTAAGCAGCATTGAATCTTAGTACTTACAAATTGTTGTTTGAACTGTATATTGCATTCGTTTGTAAAGGAGGTTTAGGTGGTTGAGGCCCCCAGTTGTTAGTATTGAGATTAACTGAACTAATTATAAAATATATCTGATTAATATAGGTTTGGAAGCATAATGAGCACACATGTTTCAGAAGTCATGTATATGATAAGAAAAAGTTCCCTGTACTTAGATTGCAATGAAGGTTTACTGCAGAGTTATCTTCACTAAGTACCAATCATTTCTGATGAACTGTGTTCAGTACAAGATAATACCTGGCCTGATAGTGCTCTATGGTTTCTAGTATAAAGGTACTTTTGGCTTATGGACTTTCCCCAAGGAGAAGAAGCCAAGTCAAAGGTTTTTTAAGCCAGCTCAACCCTCTGTGCTGGGTGACAGCTCTGTATCTGATTTCCCTCTGAGCTGGTGGTCTCTTTTATACAGTGCACTCTCCTGCCTTGCTCAGATTTGTGTGTCTCATTCAGCACATACACACACATATAATAGAGAGAGAGAGAGAGAGAGAGAGAAAGAAAGAGAGAAAGAGAGAGAGAGAGAGAGAGAGAGAGAGAGAGAGAGCGAGAGAGCTCAATGTGCTCTTGTGTTGCAGAATTTTTTACTGGAGAAAGTTCACCTGGAACAGAGAGGTGAATTTATGCCAATTCAAAAAGAATGTTCACTTCTACAAAATTAATTCTCCAAAACTTGGCGGATTCTCCTTTTTGTACATTGGCGATATTGAGGGAAATCTTAATTTTTGGTGAAACTACTCCAAATTAGTAAATGTGCCCCAAAAGAGTGTGAGATAGAATAACTTGTAGAGCAGCCAGAAGGATACGTACCCCAGGTGTGCTCCACTAGTATATTGAGCGTATCAAGTAAATAGGTTTGGGGTACAGTAGCAAAAAAGGGAAAGTTGTGCTCACCACTATTTTTTAAAACCATTAGGCGGGGGTGCAATGAAGTTGTGACCACAAAATACATATAGTCAACTACAAGAGTCCTCTGCACTCAACCCATTATCAATATATTTAAGACAGAGACATTTTGTGCTACTGCTACTGAAAAATGCCTTACCCTTTAAACAACACAGGGATTGTTTGTCCATATATTGCAATATATTTAAGCTGAACAACTACGTCAAAGTCATCCCATATCTGGCCAGTCCTACGTTCAATTTTCATCTGATTCATTAAGAATTCTATTGCTTCATTATACATTTTCCAAAGGGACTAAGTTTTACCTGCAACTTACTAGCTGCTTTGCACCCCCGCCTAATGGTTTTAAAAATTAGTGGTGAGCACAACTTTCCCTTGTTTGTTATAGTTTATACAGGAGCAGTGACCAGCTCCATGTTGTAGCTCCCACCCTTCCCAGCTATAGTCAGGTGATCCCACTGGTGTCTAATAAAAGGGCAGCCAAGGTTGGGAGTTTTACTTTGAAAGCAGCAAGTAAGTTGCAGGTAAAACTTAGTCCCTGTGTAAAATGTATAATGAAGCAATAGAATTCTTAATGAATCAGATAAAAATTGAGCGTCGGACTGGCCAGATATGGGATGACTTTGAAGTAGTTGTTCAGCTTAAATATATTGCAATATATGGACAAACAATCCCTGTTTTGTTTAAAGGGTAAGGCATTTTTCAGTAGCAGTAGCACAAAATGTCTCTGTCTTAAATATATTGATAATGGGTTGAGTGCAGAGGACCTCTTGTAGTTGACTTGGGGTACAGTAGACTTACGTGAAGCACATTTTAAACACTTCAACACCAAGGCTGGAGTCTTTGGGGCATGAAAAGCGTATTGTCGCCAGCGACCAACTCTCACACTTCGCAGCACTCCAGGGGCAAAATTGTTACCACTACGCTTTTTCACTAAAATGAGAGGTTGTGTCCTGGGCACCGAACACTGGCGACTTTTTGCTAGCGATACTTCAGTGCGAGCTTTTCAAAGCGAAGATTCACTAGCGAAAATTTGCTAGTAATTTTACGCTTAGGTCAATTTGAATAGGGGAGGCGCATAAAAGTCGTATACGCGTCTTTTTTAGAGATGTTGGTGTTAATGCTTGAAGTGGCCACTTTTTATTTCAAATGCCCAAGGGAGCTTAATAAAGACATAAAGGCTCCTCTAATGCCCTAGACATGAGCCCAACCTAAAATATATGACTTGCCCATCAAATGTGTTAAAAAAAATTTCAAACATAAATCTTTAATAGTTCGGACTTTTGTAGGCAATCCCATTTTAAAAATAGAAAAGTCGCCTGCGTTTTTTTACACTTTTTATGACTTTCCGGGGTACACGATATGATGTCACTGCTTCGTTTCAGCAGTTTGGCTGGTCTGAGATGGCGAAGGAAACCCCGCAATTTAGTGAATTTGCGGAGCTACGACCATTTGCCAGAGTGAAAAGTCGCCTGTGCCAATAAACGCTAGTGACGGTCTCTTTCGTTAGTGAATTGTCATCTGCGCCTGTTAGTGAATTGGCGATGTCCCTGCTTTATGGCCTCAATTTATGAGCCACAGATAATATCACACGAGATAACCCAGGACTAATGTACTGCTAACACATTCTACAAACTACAGCTTATGCTATGTACCTCATTTGTACTGAATGGAGCATAGTGAATAAAGTACCCCCTCTTGTAAATTATAAGGATATTATAAGTTACCGAGGAGTTTCATGACCCTTCGGCCGAGTGTTTTTATACAGGTCATGGAACTCCGAAGTATTTTACAACTGGGGGTACTTTATTTATTATAATACACAAGTTTCAGTCAGTCATGTGACAGAAATGACATCAGAACTCACCGTTTATAACTGATGACATCAGAACTCACCATTTATAAGGATATCATTTACAGGATATTCATGGCTCTTGTGTATTATAAATAGATTTATATAAAGGTAATTAACAGCTGGCATTACATCACTTACTGCTTGGGTACTTACAAGTGACTTTTCAGTTCTCAGTACAATAATTGTGCATTACATTGGTATGGGAGGAAATTTACAGAGTTGAATAGGGGGTAGGTAGGTGGCCGAGATATGTGCTATCCCACCCCCATCTTTTGCTCCATAGGCAATTGTACCTTCCACTTTTCCCTAGTTCTGGCGCTGGTGGGCTATTAGCATAATGGACATGGTGTGTTTTCTCTGTTGGCTTAAATATGTCATCGAAGAAAACTTTAACTGCAGCCTTCTGCCCTGTGTTTGCATATTTCTGCAATCTTTCAGCTCCTTGGGTGATGCCATATTTACCACTGGCACTGGAGTATATACACCTTTAAGCTGGATCCTCCATTGACTGCTTTGGTAGGAGGGGCAGCCTCAAAGTTTGCAGACCCATATTGTAGTGACCTAAACAATATTGAATATGCTCTATGGTGCATGTGGCTTTAAAATAGCACCCGTCATTGGCAGCAAAATATAGCTGTTTCCTTAGAATCACAGGATACTAGCTTTGCTTAGTTACCCACAAAGTAGTTATCCTAGGGGCAGATTTATCAAGGGTCGAATTGAAAATTTGAAGTAAAAAATTCAAATTTGAGCTTTGTGTACTTCGACTAGGGAATAGTCCAAATTGAATTCGAATTTGAAATAAAATTAGAAAATTCATGTACTGTCTCTTCGACCATTCGCCATCTAAAACCTGCCATGGGGGACCTCCTAGAACCTATTTGAAGTCAATTGGTGGACTTTGAAAAATCAAAGTTTTTTTTTGAAAATACTTCTAATTGAATTCGATCTTACTTCGATTCGAACGATCAAATACAGCCTATTCACCCGCAAAAAAAAAAAACCTCCCATTACTTCAATATAAACTCCCATTAATTAACCCTCGATATTCGACCGTCTAAGTAAAATACTTCGAACATCGAAGTCGAAGGATTTACTGCATCTAGTACGAGCGAACGATCGAAGAAATCGAGAACGTTTCGAAGGATTTTAATCCATCGATTGAACGATTTTCCTTCAATCCCAAATTGGCTAGAAAGCCTATGGGGACCTTCCCCATAGGCTAACATTGATGTTTGGTAGGTTTTAGGTGGCGAAGTAGGTGGTCGAAGTTTTTTTTAAAGAGACAGTACTTCGACTATCGAATGGTCGAATAGTAGAACGATTTTTAGTTTGAATCGTTCGATACGAAGTCGAAGGTCAAAGTAGCCAATTCGATGGTCAAAGTAGCCAAAAAAATACTTTGAAATTAGAAGTATTTTTTATTCTAATCCTTCACTCGAGCTAAGTAAATGTGCCTCTTAGTGTCCTGGTTATGATTTCCAGACTGCAGCAGTGTCGGAATGGGCCAGTGGGATACTGGGAAAAAACCTGGTGGTCCTGGTCCTCATAGACCCCTCTGAAACAATAAAGCAGTCACAAGCGCTTATACCGGCATACACCCTGCCCTGCCATGAGAAATGAGAAATGGGTGGGTCAGGTTATATAGGAAATCATTGCATGTCATTTGGGGCTGAGTTTAAAGAAAGTGGTTTTAAAATGGGGTGGGCAGAAGTGCACATGCAAGGGTGGTCAGTAGGCTGTCACTGGTGGGCCCCGTGTTCCCAGTTCAACATTAGGCAGCAGTCATATATCCATCTAATGTACAAAGTATGTATTAAGAAAGGTTCTCTGAGAAAAACCAAATATTGAAAATATATAAATGCATCTTTTTTAATTTTTTACATCCCCAAGTGCTTCTATATCTTCTTAAAGGAGAACTAAAGCCTAAAGAAAAAAGTAGCTAGAAATGTTGTACATGATATTTTGTGCTTCTGTACCAGCCCAAGGCAACCACAGCCCTTTAGCAGTAAAGATCTGTGTCTCCAAAGATGCCCCAGTAGCTCCCCATCTTCTTTTCTGCTGATTCACTGCACATGCTCTGTGCTGCTGTCACTTACTGAGCTTAGGGAGCCACTCACAATATACAGTACACATAGAATAGAAATGTCACAATATAAGGCTGATTAGTAATTAATACACATAATTACTACATGGCAGCACAGAAACCAGTGCAATTAGCATCAGAATTTAATAATCAGCAAACCTGTAGCATCAGCTTATATTACAGCCAGGGAAGCTCATTTTCTGCTGGATAATTAGTGACGAGCCCTAAGCTTAGCTTCTCAACAGCCAATCAGAGCCCACTGAGCATGTGAGTGTCACAGACACTTTCCAAGATGGTGACCCCCTGTGACAAGTTTGAAGTCCTGGATCATTGCTGCTATTGACAAGCTCAAACTTTAGCCTTGTGCAATAAGTTCACTATATAAAATATGGAATTTTTTAGCCACATTTTTAGGATTTAGTTCTCCTTTAAACAAGTAGGCTCTTAGCCAGGACTGAGTATGCATTTTCAGTCTGATAATGTGCATCTATCCATGATCTTCTATACAAAGGCCACTATTGGCGCAGGCTGAACAAACGATGTGCTCATATGAATCATTAATCTTCTAATGTCAGAACTGATTATTGCCCAGTCATCACATTGGCCTTTCCTTTACAACATTCTGGCAAAGATCTGGCATTAGACAGTAGCTTAGACTGTGTCAAATGGGGATTTTTTTCCTCTTATCTGTTTGTTTGGCATTTAGATGTGCCAATTTGACAAAAAAACATTTTATAAAAAAAAAGAAACATCGGTTTAGTGGAAGATTAACCTCCAGGTTCCAGTGAAAAAAAAACAAAAAACAGCAAGATAAGAAAATAAAACCTCAGCAACAATGGATAGAATCCAAACCAATTAAAATGTGAGCTAAACACTCAGCTTCTGATTAAGTCATCCATTGATTAGTTTCATCTCATCTTTTCATGTGAAAACAAAACACATGGGGGTATATTTATCAAAGAGTGAAGTTAGAGATCGCCACAGTCCTCTAGAGTGAAATTCCGCCACTCTCCATTCATTTCTATGGGATTTTGAAAGGCGTATTTATCAATGGGCGAAAGTGAAAGTTCATCCTTTGATAAATACGCCTTTCAAAATCCCGTAGAAATGACCGGAGAGTGGCGGAATTCCACTCTAGAGGACTGTGGTGATCTCTAACTTCACTCTTTGATAAATATACCCCATAGTGTAGAGGACCTCAGCGGAGTGATTTGATTTGGTGCTTTAAAGACTTAGGAACTACAGTGTATATAGGTTTGCGAGAAAAGCCAAGAACGCCGGAAATACACCGTACACTTCCTGTGTAATCTAAGGACCTGGACACACATGCGGTTTTTAAAAAAGCTGCGTATATGAACTTTGATTCGAACGATCAAATACAGCCTATTCACCCGCAAAAAAAAAAAACTCCCATTACTTCAATATATTAATTAACCCTCGATATTCGACCGTCGAAGTAAAATACTTCGAACATCGAAGTCAAAGGATTTACTGCATTTAATACGAGCGAACGAGCGAAGAAATCGAGAATCGAACGTTTCCAAGAATTTTAATCCATCGATCGAACGATTTTCCTTCAATCCCAAATTGGCTAGAAAGCCTATGGGGACCTTCCCCATAGGCTAACATTGATGTTTGGTAGGTTTATGGTGGCGAAGTAGGTGGTCAAAGTTTTTTTTAAAGAGACAGTACTTCGACTATCGAATGGTCGAATGATTCGAAGTCGTAGTCGAAGGTCGAAGTAGCCAATTCGTTGGTCGAAGTAGCCAAAAAAATACTTAAAAAATTAGAAATATTTTTTTATTCTAATCCTTCACTCGAGCTAAGTAAATGTGCCCCTTAGTGTCCTGGTTATGATTTCCAGACTGCAGCAGTGTCGGAATGGGCCAGTGGGATACTGGGAAAAAACCTGGTATGTCCCATTGCCTAAGCTTGAAACCACTAAGCGTATTCACTAAGCAGTTGGCTTTTTTTTTTAAAACCGTGGCGCGAAACACGTCAAAAAAACAGTGAAGATCCACATGAGTGTCCGGGGGGCCTGAGTGTTCTGCTAGTCCAACAATTAGACAATTATTAGTTTAGTCTGCTATGCAAATAACCAAACCAAGCAGATTCTATATGGGTTAAAGAGAAAGATGAAGGAGAGAAGAGAAAAAAGAAAATGCTTTGAGTTGACAGGGAATCCAGCTTTTGGAAAGTAAGAATAAATAAATGAACTAACATGACATACTGTATGTCTTCTTAAAGTGATGTGAAATCTCTAGTTTCTAGATGGAGACAACAGGCATCTCTATGTGCATCTCTCATTAACCAGACTGCATTATTAATTATGATGTTATGAACACAAGCTTGGGGAACATATTCACTATGTTGTTGCAACAGAACTTGAAAGTCAATTTTCCAGTCCTTTTCTGTTTTTGTTGTGTAGAAATCTGAATTTCAAGTTGGTTACATAAATTTGGTGATGCTGTGCCAGACCCTTTCTCCTTTGACCCCTAGAAGGCTGTGTGCGCGTCTCCAGTATGATCGTAACTGTCATGCACCAAACTTTTAATATGTTAATACGGCTAATATGTTAATCATGAAGTCCTCCATTCTCCGTTACATCTACAGATTTTATTCTAGCTTCAGAATCTTGATTTTCTTCTTCCGAAGACTTTAATCTTCTGTTACATTCAATAAATATGCATACATTATTTACAATTTGGATTTTGGCTCACTTTTGGAAGAAATATCAGATATTTTCGTATGGTAAAGACATGTTTAAATTGGATCTGGGGTGGAAATAACCAGACCAGAGTCAATTCCCCCCTCCCACCCCATTATACTACAATATATTTCCATTGCTGAAAATTTGTGTAACTATCCAGTCTGAAAATATTTAGGGGATTGTTTATGAAAATCCAAATTTTTCAGGTTTTTTGAAATAAAAAAATTCAGACCAAACTAGAATCCACGATTTGACCTTATTTATTATTAAAAAAGCTTGACCTAATCAGTTTGGGTAAAAACTCAATAAAACCGAGTCAAATTGTATTTTTTTTTCTGAGTTTTCTCCAAAATCCCTTTATTTTTGGGCTTTTTCCTGAAAAGCCGAATTTTTCAGATTCTTGCCCGAAAAGGTCAGATGTTTGGGCTAATTCCAGAGCAGACTACAGAAACTTCAAAATATCATAGGGACCTTTGCCATTGACATTTACACAACCTTGGCAGGTCTGAGATGGCGGATTTTCGGATTCAGGCTTTTTGTTACATCGGGCTTTAATAAATCTTGAAAAATTTGAGTTTAAAAAAAATTAAATATTTTAATTTTGCCCCAAAAAGCCAGACCGGAATTTAGTAAATAACCCCCTTAGTGTTTTTTGTGTTTGTATTTCAATGCAAATACCCCTCTGACTTGTTAATGTCTTTTGGTTAAGAAAATGAACAACACAGGCATTGGTCATCAGGAAATAATGAATTCCTTTTACATCATAATTGTGTGAACTTTGACCTGTCATGATATTCATCTAAACAGTATGAAATCCTATGATAAGAAAGTAAAAGATCGTGAAAACTGCCTAATCTTAAACGTTTACAACACATTGATTGTTAATATTTACCACTGGACCAATCTTTAACTGTAATAAAACTTTATTGCATTGAGTGAACTTGGAAATCGTTCATATTTCTGAAGCATGAAAATCATCACTGACGTAACTCTTAGGATTTTAATAGAATATCTACTGATAATATTTCCTTATTAAGGCCAATTATGTTCTATCCAAACAGATGTAATGTTACAAGGCAATGGACATTTGGCCTTTATATAGAAATGTTCACTCTCATCCAAGGGCATCCCTGGTGGAATAACTATGGGGGCTGGGAATTTTTTTCTGTTTGTGAAATCATGGGAGGCCAGCGATGCGCACAAAATCATGGGTCATCAGCGATGACCATTTATACCATTATAAAAGAGCACCATCATTGAGTATATACAGTAGTTACCAATGATTTGCTGAGAACCATCTATGCTTGCTTTGGGCCATGTACCATATGTCTAGGTAACGTTTTGGCAAGGGGGGTGAGAGTGAATGTTAAGGCCCATGGTAGACATTATTCTTGAGCCCATCTCTCAGGGATCCCCCCCTGTACAAAACCTGCATTCTACTTTAAATTATTTATTAAATGTAATTTGATAATTTCTTCCCTTCAAAGTGTGCGTTAGGTTGTGTGAATTGGAATGTGTTTATTAGTTACTCTGACACTGGCAAATGAGTAAAAGCTCTCATGCAGTGTCGGACTGGCCCACCGGGATACCAGGAAAACTCCCAGTGGGCCCAGGTGTCAGTGGGCCCTCCTGATCTAAACATTTGGCCTATTTCATGGTTATTGCCTATTTCTATGAGAATAAAGAGGCTAAATAGATGGAATAATAGGTTATAGTGTGTAAAGAAAAGAGACTAGGAGAATAGAGGTTGAGTGAGGAGAGGCAGAAAATAATATTTAGAGTGGGCCCCTGGTCTAAAGGTTTTTTGGTGGGCCCCTGATCTAAGGGTTTTTGGTGGGCCCCTGGTGTCCCAGTCCAACACTGCTCTCATGTAGCAACATTCCTAAATTGCGGCAAACATTTAATATTTTATCCACCAGTGTGCCCCATACAGCCCTTCTTCCTACATATATACTGTGCTAAAATACAAGTGCAGATCTGAATAACTGGAAGTCTGGGGTCTTTTTGGACATCCAAGTCTGTTTAAAGCTGGCCATAGACGCAAAGATCCGATCGTACGAATCATCATACGATCGGAATTCCCCATCTCCCGACCTGACACTAACCATTCCTATCATATAAAGTACAAAAGATCAGCCGATGTTCTGCCCCTGACAGCAATCGTACGATATCTATGTCCGACAAAAGCTAGTGACAGTCTCCCACTGAAAATCGGACGATCGGCAATACACGCAGAGATATTATCGGCAGCCGACAGAAAATCTTTTAACCTGTCCGATCGACCAAACGACCGATCTCCGCCGTACGAATCCTCGATTCGTAAGATCAGATCTTTGCGTCTATGGCCAGCTTAAGGGCCACACAGGAGGCCCCCCTGTATGACACCATAATTTAATTACAATGAGGCCCTTGAACATCAGGAATATAGGATAATCATCCCATTGCCCTAGTGAACTTGTAATTCAATTTTTTCATTGGGAAATAGACAAGCATCATTTGGTACAAGCAGAATTTGCTAGAGAAGTAGAATATTTGTTATTATATTGTACGTTACTCGCTTTCTGTGCCGTATAATTCCGGATACCACAAGGTAAGCAATTGCAACAGCGCACATGCTCAGTGTGGTCTGAGCTGCTTAGGGATCGTCATAAATGATCAAAACAGCACAAGTCAAATAATATCTGCCAGAAGCCAATACAACAAGACTGATTAATAATCAGAATATACAGACTGCACTGGGTCCTGTGTTGTCATGTAATCTAATGTGGATTTTATAGTTTTTGTATTGTTTAATATAAACTTTCTCCAACTCTGCAGAACCAGTGGCTGCAGCAAAATAATCCTCCAAATAGAATCCCAGTTTATCTGTTTAAATCTGGCTCCATGATCTTTGTCCCTGCAGCTGGAGTTGGAAACAGTAAAGGGGATGTAAAGGCAAAATAAAATCCAATACAAATCTCAATACAAAACTTTCCTCATGAAGCAATTTAGGGAGATTAGCGACTAATTTTGACACTGGCGAACATCCGCCTGCGAATTCTCGCAGCAATTTCATGAATTTTTCCGGCGGCGGCAAAACTTGGGAATTCGACGCAAATTGACGGCTGATGAATAAGTTCGCCCATCGCTAGTTACTAGGAATAGTCATTCAATAACAGTCAGGGGGTCAGCAGTTGGTCAGCCCAGTTTAGAATACAACAAAAAGTAACTGTATAATGTTCATCTGAGGCCTCTGTGCACTATTATTGGATATCTCTGTTATCATTTCTACGAGTCTCATGTCACACAGTACAAGTGCACTTGAATTCCCGTCAACAGTCTGATTCTTCTTATATAAGTGCACTCCAGTTCTCAAAATGTTCTCTAAATGTATCCTCATGCTATTATAATGTGTATGCTAGAAAAGGATGCGATCATCCACTTGGCAACACTGAACCGAACGCTGCCAGACATTGTATACATATTTATTCCTGTTCACTTGCTTTTAGATGTAATTGGATCCCACGGCAATATATTTTAGAGCCCCTTAATAGAGAAGGAAAGCTACATAGCAGTTAGCCACAATAGTGCAAGCTATAACACTATATTTATTCTGCATTTACCATACCTGAGTAAAAAGCTATAGAAGCTCGCTCTGTTTGTTTAGGATAGCAGCTGCCATATTAGCTTGGTGTGACATCACTTCCTGCCTGAGTCTCTCCCTGCTCACTCATAGCTCTGGGTTCCATTTACAGCAGGGAGGGGGAAAAGGGAGGAACAAACTGAGCATGCTCAAGCCCTAGCCCTGGAGGTTTAAGCTGAAAACAGTTAGTCTGATACAGAAGCCCATGAGTACACAATAGAAGGAAAGAAATGTGCTGTTTCTTTTGACATAGGACTCAGAGCAGCATTACTTTGAGGGTTTACTGGTGCATTTATATAGACCTTTCTGATAAAGCTTACTTACTTTTAGCCTTTTCTTCTCCTTTAAATCTTGAATAAAGTGATCTGTTTGACACACATACGTTAAAAGAAGCAATCAAATTGCATTGTACTTGATCCCAACTAAGATATACCGTATATAATCGAGTATAAGCCGTGTTTTTCAGCCCCCAAAATATGCTGAAAAACTCTACCTCGGCTTATACTCGGGTCAAGCGCAAAAACGGTCACCGACGCCTAAGAATATTCGCCGGCGCCTAAGAATATTCGCCGGCGCCGAAGAATATTCGCCGGTGCCTTAGAATAGTAGCCGGCGCCTAAGAATATTCGCCGGCGCCTTAGAATAGTAGCCGGCGCCTTAGAATAGTAGCCGGCGCCTAAGAATAGTCATCCAAAAACGAGATTGAAACTTACCAGAAGCTGCTGCATTTCTCGCCCTCTGCTTATACTCGAGTCAATAAACTTTCCCAGTTGCTGGAGGTAAAATTAGGTACCTCGGCTTATACTCGGGACGGCTTATACTCGAGTATATACGGTAATTAATCCTTATTGGAAGAAAAACCAGCCTATGGGGTTCATTTCATTTTTAAATTACTTTTTTTTTTTTAGCAGACTTAAGGTTTGGAGATCCACATTACAGAAATATCTCTTATCTGGAAAACCCCAGGTCGAACATTCTAGTTAACAGGTCCCATATCTTTGCAAAGTTTGCACCCAGCAGGTACAGCAACAAATCAGCAAGTAGTATTTACTTTTCACATATATAAAACATAACAGGGCAAATAATGAGCAACATTATAGTTTGCAAAATACAATTTTTTTTACCCAAAATGCAGCATTTCCCCCCATAATTCCAGTGGTGGGAAACCCGGAGCATTTTCCATGCTGTTGAGTCCCGGGAATGAGATATCAGGAATTTTACAGAAAGTGTTAGTATCCCTTTATAATACACAAAAGCCATGAATATCTTGTAAATTATATCCTTATAAACTGTGAGTACTGATGTCATAAGTTATAAACAGTGAGTAGTGATGTAATTTCTGTCCCATGACTCACTAAAGCTTGTGTATTTACCCCTCGTTGTAAAATATGAGGATATTAAAAGTAACCTCGGCCTTCGGTCTTGTGCTTTTATATGGTCATGAAACTCCTCGGTGACTTATAATATCCTTATATTTTACAATAGCGAGTACTTTATTCACTATAGGCTTTACATATTATACTGCACGGACACTGAATAATATCATATTCTGTGTTGACTATTGAGAATTCAAATGATTGAACGATACTTTTTATTTTCATTGGCTGAGCCCATAATTCCCTTTTGCATGTCTCATCTGTCTTTCTTCTAAGCCAGGAGGCTGAAAATGAATAACGTTGCTCATCGTTTGTTAACAAATGAATGTGCAAAGAACTATTAAGCGGAACAATTACCTATTGGTTTTGTACTAATTACTATGATCAGTCATGCTAATTGTATTCCATTGTTTGGCTGGGTAATTATTTGTGCCTTATCATTTGGGCATGTAAGAACTAATTAAATGATAAGGGGAAGAAAGACCCGATGGAAGCATGAAGCATTCAGCATGGCTTTATTTTCCACTATTTAAACAGTTCCCTATGAAGTTTAATATCTCGGTTTGTCTGCATCCCTAACCTGAGCTCAAGGGTTTGTGTCCCTAGACCCCACATCCTATAAAGTGACATACAGACTCTGGTGCTCTATTTGTGCCTATATACTGGGCAGGGCCGCCATTAGAAATCACGGGGTGAATCACGTGGCCCACCCACCCGGGGCCCCACCCACCCGGGGCCCCACCCACCCCAGATCCCGCCCACCACAGATCCCGCCCACCCTAGATCCCGCCCACTCTACACCACAGTTAAAAGACCACATAGACATCAGTGCTAAAAAAGGTAACACACACACAAGTTATATGGGGGCCCTGACCATCAATAGGTTTTTATAAGTTAAAAAAACTGTGGCACCAAGGCCCCCCAGAACAGTTTTTTTTTTTTTTGCAAAAAAGAATTGGCGGTCAGGGCCCCCCTACAAGTTAAAAAAAAAATTGGCGCCCCAGAGAATATTTTTTTTAAAAAAACACTGGCGCCAGGGCCCCCCTTACAAGTTAAAAAAATTTGGGGCCCCAGAGAATATTTTTTTTAAAAAAAAAAAACATTGGCGCTAGGGCCCCCCCTTACAGGTTTAAAAAATTTGGGGCCCCAGAGAATATTTTTTACAAAAAAACATTGGTGGCAGGGGCCTATAGAGTATTAATACATTGGTGGCCAGGGGATTAAAAAAAAAATGGTGTTCAGTACAATTGAACTCGTGGCTTCAGGACTTCAACTTCGCCTCCTTTCGTGACTTTAGGTCTTTTCGCCACCTCGGGACTTCGAGTCTTTTCGACGCTTTCAGGACTTTGGGTCTATTAGTCGCTTTCAGGACTTCAGCTGTTTGGCACCTCTGCTGTTCGGGACGGAAGAGGTGGCACGGCTTCGGCACAGTTAAGGGGGGCCCGGCTTTTTTCCGGGCCCCCATTCAGGCCCGGGCCCGGTACAGGAGTAACCCCTGTGCCCCCCTGATGGTGGCCCTGATACTGGGTCCCAAATGTTTGACTGGGATGCCAAGGGTCTATCAAAAAACCTTGGAACATTAGCCCATCTACAAAGTATTTGTACACCTCTTGCTATTTAATCACTTTAATCCCTCATTTTTCTTTACTTACTACAGGTATGGGATCTGTTATCCAGAAAGCTCAGAATTATGGAAAGGCCGTCTCCCATAGACTCCATTTTATCCAAATAATCCAAATTTTCCTTTTTGTCTTCAATAATATAACAATACCTTAAACATTATCCAAACTAAGATATAACCAACACGGTGGGGCAGATTCACTAAAGAGCGAAGTGGCTAACGCTGTCGACTTTTCACCAGAAATCCAATCCGCTGAGACAACGCCAATTCACTAACAGGCGCAGATGACAATTCGCTAGCAAATGGGACCGTGGCTAGCGGTCATTCGCACTCTATTGTCAGGCAACTTTTAGCTCAGGCGAATGGTTGTTAATCTGCAAATTCACTAAAGTGCGGATTTTACCGAATGTTACCATTTTCGCCAGAGTTGACTTCGCCACCTCAGACCAGGCGAACTGCTAAAATGAAGCTTCATCCTCCTCAGTCTTATGTCACTTACATCATATCCTGTCTGTCGGAAATGCATTAAAGTTTAAAAATCTTTGGTGACTTTTAATTTTTTTAGGTGCAATTTCCTGCAAAGGTTTTAACTTGAACTTTTTTTTGCTTAACATTTTCCCCAGACATTTGAGAACATATGGAACATTAATTTTACAGTGGGCTCATGTGTAGGGCATTATATTAACTCTCTTGTCTTTATTAAGTTTCCCTGGATATTTGTAATAACAAGTGTTAACTTAGGGTTGCCACCCTTGCCGGTGGCTAAACCCGAACAAAGGGGGCGGGGCTAATGAGTTAAGATGGCCATAGACGCAAAGCAGGTCTGGACTGAGAATTAAAATAGGCCCTGGCATTTCAGGTACACAGAGGCCCAAACAGCCCCAGAAATAATCTAAGTTGATACCAATTACACCGTTACTTGCCTGCGCCACTGCTTCTGTCCCACTTAGAAGCCAATAAACTGCAATTTCTGTAAAGGTTGTGGACAAAACAGGCTCAAAACCGCAGAAGCTTTGCTGCAAGGTTTATTCAACACAACATGTTTCGAGCATTGTGGCTCTATCAAGTGTTCACAGGTGCACACTACTGTATAAGCTGCTGTGTAGCCATGGGGGCAGCCATTCAAGCACAGGATACACAGTAGATAACAGATAAGTACTACTATAGTTTATATAAACAAGCTGCTGTGTAGCCATGGGGGCAGCCATTCAAGCACAGGATACACAGTAGATAACAGATAAGTACTACTATAGTTTATATAAACAAGCTGCTGTGTAGCCATGGGGGCAGCCATTCAAGCACAGGATACACAGTAGATAACAGATAAGTACTACTATAGTTTATATAAACAAGCTGCTGTGTAGCCATGGGGGCAGCTTAATAATTAAAACTATGGTAGAGTATTTGAAGCAATAACACCAGTTGTACCAGTGCAATGCAATAGGACATTATATTTTCATTACTTTAAATCACTTTAATTTTTATGTTACTGTTTCTGAAAATGTGTATTCTCTAATAACCAGACCCATTAAAATTAACATATCTGTATTTGCTTCTGCACCTTAATTAAACAGCACCATTATAAATAATGAGTGCCATCATATCTAAAAAGTTCAGAGCCAAAGTACATAACCACACATTGCTTTTCGAGCGATTAATAACACAAACATTAAGCATCTCTTGACAAGTAATAAAATGAATGTGTGTAACTTGGGGGGGTGTTTTGCAGTCACTATCACTCTAGAGAGTTTGTTATAAATTAATTTAGAGGAAAGTTGCTGACAGCATCCTCTGGGTTCTAGTGATAAAATTTCACACTCCAGTATTTTTTGTTGTGATAAAAAGCGAAATGGATTTCACGTCATCTCTCTTATCTGCTCTTACTGTTTCAAGGACTTATCGGTACCCTCTGGGGTCTCTCAGTAAAACACCGCTCTGCTTCAGGCAAATTACCCGACATGGGACAGAGTTTGTTGTAATGAATTCCAGACTTTCATAAAATGTATAAATAAGTTACACACAGAAAAGATTTACTCATTTGTGGTCACATAAAATACAAACAACAGCTTTAAAGAAGAAAGGGCATATTTAATTGGGGTGCCATACGTTAGGCAGCCGTGTGAGGAAAGAAGAAGAAGGAAGCTGATCGCTCCGTGGAAAAATCCCGGACTGGTGCGGTTTTCTGCCAATAGGAGCACCGGCCCGGGGTGTGAGGTAAGTATATACAATCACTTGGAGGTGCCTAACTTTTGCCACCCCTAAGTAAAGAGCGACTTTCCGTCTCCATTAAAGGGATACTGTAGTGGGAAAACATGTTTTTTTCAAAACGCATCAGTTAATAGTGCTACTTAGGGTTGCCACCTGGCCGGTAAAAATGATGGTTGATCCCAATGTTATTAATAGGGAAAAAAGATAAATATATAGGAAGGCCGGTATTTTTTTCCAGAAAAGGTGGCAACCCTAGCGCTACTCCAGCAGATTTCTGCACTGAAACCCAATTTTCAAAAGAGCAAACAGATTTTTTTATATTCAATTTTGAAATCTGACATGGGGCTAGACATATTGTCAGTTTCCCAGCTGCCCCCAGTCATGTGACTTGTACCTGCACTTTAGGATGGAACTACTTTCTGGCAGGCTGTTATTTCTCCTACTTAATGTAACTGAATCAGTCTCAGTGGGACCTGGATTTTACTATTGAGTGCTGTTCTTATATCTACCAGGCAGCTGTTATCTTGTGTTAGGGAGCTGCTATCTGTTACCTTCCCATTGTTCTTTTGTTTGGCTGCTGGGGGGAAAAGGGAGGGGGTGATATCACTCCAACTTGCAGTACAGCAGTAAAGAGTGATTGAAGTTTATCAGAGCACAAGTCACATGACTGGGGGCAGCTGGGAAACTGACAATATGTCTAGCCCCATGTCAGATTTCAAAATTTAATATTAAAAAAATCTGTTTGCTCCTTTAAAAAACATGGATTTCAGTGCAGAATTAACTGAGGTGTTTTGAAAAAAAAACATGTTTTCCCATGACAGTATCCCTTTAATGCTAATATGCATAGAAATGAAATCACAAGTAAGATGCAGCACTCTGGTGTTTCAAGGTGAATTCAGTATTTTTTTTTGCTCATGTCCAAAAAAGCTTGACTGAGATCACTGTCTAAAGCTGGCCATAGACGCAAAGATCCGATTGTACGAATCAACGTACGATCGGACTTTCCCATCTCCCGACCTGACACTAACCATTCAGATCAAATAAAGTAATAAAAGAACAGATCAGCCAATGTTCTGCCCCTGACAGCAATCGTAAGAAAGTTGTGTCGGACAAAAGCTGGTGACAGTCTCCCTCTGAAAATCGTACGATCGGCAATACATGCAGAGATATTATCGGCAGCCGACAGAAATTTTCTAACCTGTCCGATCGACCAAACGGCCGATCTCCGCCGGACAAAAAAATGTCGGGACTCTCCACACACGGTCCGGAAAATCGTACGAATCCACGATTCATACGATCGGATCGTTGCGTCTATGGCCAGCTTAAGCCCCAAACATGGTTGACTTAGGTGTTAAAATAATAAAAGGGGAAAGATTGATAGGTAACTATAGCAATCAATCAGCAAGTAGCATTTACTGATCACCTCTTTGAAGGCTCTAGTATCAACATAATATAAAGGGTAATTGTGTGCAAAGCAGTGTCCAAAGTGTCAAACACAAATAACCACGTTTCTTTCCCACAAGCATTCTTATCCAAAAGTCCAGCATCTCTGCAGCCCCGCAACGTTTTGCACCCTCCAACAATTCTGGTCAATGCGCCAAAGTGAATGCAGTAAATAGTTCATGCACATTTTTGCAAATCAGACTTCGGAAAGCATCATGCAACATTAAAAATATTGTGTGATAATTTTGGCACAAGTTTTTTGCGTCTATCCCTGTGTGCATTTAGATTCAAGTACCTTCATGAATATCATAAATACGCGCAACTGCCATATGTGGTAAGTCAAATTATGCAGCTATGGGATGTTTTTTTTTTAGGACCGGAGAGTTTCTGTATTTGGTTCCCCATACCTTACATTAAGTAAAAAAAAAAAAAAAAAATTTAAACATGAATTAAAGGATTAATTAAATTCATTAAATCTTAGCTGGATGCAAGTATCCGTTAAAGTGCTGGAAACACTAATAAGAATCAAAGTCTAAAAAAATATTAATCTAGAAATGTGTGGTTTTTTTCAGGTTTATTTGAAAGGCAAACATGTCCCAGAGTCAAACACTGCAATTTCTTACACGTGTTTAAAAACCCAAATAATGAATTTTGGGAGGCCAACAGAGACATTCATTTATCACCAGATAGGCCTACAGTATCTGAGAGAAAGGACAGATCAAGCCGACATGGGCACTACCAAAGGTATCAACGCCCTAGTCCAGAATACTCCTATAATAGAAATGGAGATTCCAAGAGGAAGAAAAGCGGCCACCACAGCAAAGACAAGAAGAAACACCACTCTCACAGATCGAGAAGCCAAGAAAGGAAAACACATGGCGGCAAGAAAAAACACAAACACAGGTAGATGTTCCTCCAGGTCCAGAAGCCGAGGTAGAAGACGATCAAAAAGCAAGGAGAGAATTAAGTGCAGCAGTGCTTCTAGGTCAAGAAGGAAACAATCAAAAAGTTGGGAGAGGAGCAAGAGCCAAACAAATCCAGGTCAAGAAGCCGTGGCAGGAAACGGTCTGGAAGCCAGGAAAGGCAAAGGAGCAAGAGCAGAGATCCTTCCAGTTCCAGAAGCCGTGGAAGAAGGCGGTCAAAAAGTCAGAAAAGCCCAAAAATACCCTAATAGTTGATGGATTAGGTATGTGCCCATGTATGTACACACAATGTACAATTCTACATCATGACCTACTGTAGGTACTGAATAACAATATAGGCTTATATACAACGCTTGGTCAATTCATAATAAATGTTCAGTTGCTTTTATGTTTTTTCAGCAAAAGATTTCTTGGTAGGTAATGGCACACAGGTTGGTTTCAGGCACTTCACAATTGAAAATGTTCTATTCTGCACCTTATAAACTTGACTGGGGATACGCAATCAAAAAAAAACATACAGAAGCTTGTCAGCCAATTCCAAAGCAGATCAAGGACAATGCCATAAACAGACCTGTGTACAATTGCCTATGTGTGGTTTTATATAAGATGCAACGTATGACTGTGTGGGATATTGCAGATCATTTTCATGAGCTGGGGGGGTACTGATTAATGTGTGGTGGGGGGAGCAGAGAGCACTTGGAAGTCTTTGCTGTAGCAGAACAAGATGCCTGAACACAAAAATGCCACTGAAACCCCTCCAACATGCCCTTTTTCACTGCTCACCTCTTGTAATGCACTACGGATGCCTCCAAGTACTTAACACATGAACAGGTGGTTCAGGCTACACAATGTGGATTTTATTTGTTGCAGCTTTGTCTTTAGTAGAACAACAGACTTTCCTCAGTGACAGCCAGTGAGTCTGCAGTGAGACTGATAAGTATTTGTTCTCTCAGCTCCTCTTTGAAGATTGTGATGGTCCCTACTGCTATATGGTCCCCAAGCCAGCCTTGTTGGAAAGAAGCTGAACCAGCGTTCAAGACTCCATATACTGTATTTCTTGTTGCAGTGTTATGAACAGAATGTATATATATATATATATATATATATATATATATATATATATATATATATATATATATACACACATCCTCTCTCTCTCTCTATGGGGCAAATTCACTATGCGCCGAAGCGCCTAACGCTAGCGTCAATTCGCTAGCGTTGGGCATTTTCATTACTTCGCAAATTCACTGACGGACGCTGGCGTAACATTGCTAGTGTAACTTCGCACCCTTACGCCTGGCTAATTTGCGCAACGGACGTAACTACGCAAATTCACTAACGCGCGCATTGTTCTGAACTCTACCTTTTACGCTAGACTTTCTTCGCCACCTCAGACCAGGCGAAGTGCAATAGAGTAGATAGGGATTGCTTCAAAAAAAGTTAACATTTTTTCTAAGATCCAAAAAATGCTGAAGTTTTTTTCTATATTTTAGGTGATAGGCTGAAAAAAGATCTACATTTCCTGACTCATGGCAACTTAACTATACAGTGGGCACATGTGTAGGGCAAAATAACAATTTTATTTGATGTTTTGAAGGTTTCCCAGGCATTTATAGAGCTGCTACATATTCCTCCATTGAAATTTGAATTTGGCGCCGTATGCAAATTAACCATTGCTAGTGTAACTACGCTTCGTGAATCAACGCTAGCGCAACTTCGCAACCTTGCGCTACCCCTGAGCGCAACTTCGGATTTTAGTGAATTTGCGGAGAGCTGGCGAAACTACGCCTGGCAAAGCGTGGCGAAGCAAACGTCAGCACAACTACGATTTTTAGTGAATGTCCCACTATATATCCTGACCACGGTTCAAGGAGAACCGAAACGCATAAATGTGGGGGATTGTGTGAAAACTTGAATAAAGTCACTTGAAGCTGTATCCGTGAGTGTTCCTAAATACTTTCTATTATTCACAATTATGACATTTTGTATATTTATGCGAATAGGAATTTGTAAATACTTTTAAATAAACAGTTTGAAAAGAGCCACTTAACCATTTTCCTTATAATTAATTAAGCTTCATTCCATGCTTTTTGCAAGAGTTTCTGGGGTCTTGCATTACGGCCAATGAATAGGGGGAATGGTCATTACTGACACTGCTTTTCTATGGCAGTTTTTAAGGCAGTTCATGGTTGCAACTAAACCTAAATCACTGGCGAGATGGCACTCGGAGCACTTCGTTTTCCGAAGTTGCCCAAAATTTCCTGGTGAGGCGACTCTGGAAAACGAAGCACTCCGAGTGCCATCCTGCAGTCGATTTAGGTTCTAGCTGGCAGGAAGGCTTTTTGGGGAGATTAGTCGCCCGAAGAAGAGGCGTTACCCTTACATGTGTGAGATATAACACACTAGTGATGTGCAGGTCTTCTGCACACTGTTTGCAGGTCATTGGCGGGTGTAGGTTCAGCTCTTTCTGCTCTCCCTGCCCGTGACCTTACTATGTCAGCTTCTACTTCCGGTAGCCACTATTTATAGACACACCTGCCCCACCACCTTTCTTGATTTCATGCAGGTCACGTTGTGTGCGGGTCTATAAATAAAAGTGCCGGTAGGGTTTGGGCCTGGTGTTCTACCTGGATGTACACTAATAGATATGCTCCTTTTTGTCACCAGATAATCTTTTCTAAATTCGGCCCTCACGTGCTGGGCCAAGTTGGGCTGATCAGGTAGTTTTACTCCTAGGTTGTCTCATCGGGAAAGGAATGCAACAATGAAGATTCCATCCTCCCCCAATTGGATTTTGTAAGGTGCCTGTTATCTCTCCAACGTCCAATGTCAGTCCCTTGAAAGTCCCCCATGCATGGTCCAATAAGCTGCTAACTTGGTCTGGAGTAGCTGCTCATTTACAACATACAGTAACCTAGATGTGTAATCCAAGAGCGTTGCTACCTGCACATCACTGCTGCTCTTTGTTTTCTGAGCCAGAAAGTACAACTAAACCGTGACTTTATATTTGTGGTTAGTCATAAGAACCTACATTTCATTTGATTTATTCCTGAAATCAAAGTTTGCTCCAATTTAGACTGGTCCCCAAGAAATGTAAAACTGAGGTTATTTAAGTTAAATCAAATCAACCACCACATCTGTCTCCCTTCTTCTCTGCAATGATAACCTCTTGATGCAACAGAAGGCAGGTATTTCCCTCAAGCTTTAATATTCTGAATGTCTCTGATTGGGGTATTGTCATGTAGGGAGCATTAGAATTGAATAGTTTCAGGAAAGAATTCTCAAAATGAATCATGTAGGCTTGTAATAAGCCAAATGTGGTTAACTGGCATTTGATGAACTGTGAATGACATTAGGGATGAAACTAACCCAGGATTCTGTTTGGGATTTGGCTGAGCCTTCACAATTTAATGTATGGCCAGCTTTAGCATTCCTGCTAGACGAGTGGATCTCTCACCGATATGTCACCATCCCAACGGTTGTTTTACAATGATGAAGATATAGGACCATATCGACAAGCTGATGAGGTCCTCACTCCAACAGAATTTTTAAACATGTCCGATTGATATCTGGATGATTTTTGGCCTGGTATCGGTTGGGAGAACTCCATCCAATACGCCTGTAATTAGCCATATCCAAATATGATGGATACATCTCCCTGGACTGATTCTGGCCATCGCTATCAAGTCAAACTCTGGACTGTAGCTAAGAACTGAATCTGCAGAGGATAAATATACAGGGAGCAAGTTCAGACAGAGGAGGAGCCGAGCATTTATGTTCCTTAAATGTCTCCTGTGCTTGCACTGGCCTTCAGAGACATGTCACATGAAAAATACTAAAACTGGGAAAACATTTTTAATATTTGAAAGAAATTTCAGTACAAAAAAAATGACTACTCTTTGGTTGCCAAAACAAAAGTTAATTTGTATGTGTCAGAAGGATCTGCAGCACCTCGCAAATCCAAAATGGGGTTCAAATTACGGCTTCCTGTCCCGCGGGCCAATTAGAACTTCAGCTCTGGTGCAATGGCAGTATTAGAACTGGCGTAGCTGTGCCTTCAGATTATCATCAATCTGAAATCAAAGGAGAAAATGTTCTTGGAATGCACCATGGATTCGGTGAAATGTTCCTTTCCCTTTTGTTTCTTGGAGTGATTTGTCCCCTTTTTTAGAACCCAAATAAAGCAGCTTAGCAGTACAGTAATACTGACAGACAGCAGTTTACACTATTATTTAACACTGAGATGAAGGCAGTGAACGTTGATGTCAAACAGAGAGACACTGGCGACGTGAGAGGAGGTTTATGTCAGACCAATTTCTTCCAGAACGCTCCGTGGTGTCTCAGCTTCCTGGGGGGGGGGGGACAGGAACAAACAGGCAGTCAGTTTCAGCAATGACAGAAGATAAATGCGGCACTCAAGAAACAACAGCACTCAAACAAACAACTCATTTATTATTAGGGTTCTATACTGTTCCTTTAAATAGTTGGATGGGTACAGTTAGTATGCACAATGCTTAATAGGGATGCAGCAAAGCCATTGTTTTTATTACCATTTTTGTGGTCTATAAAAGATTTGGCCAAATCCAGAACCAAATTCTAATTTGCCTACAAATGCATCAAGTCCAAACCAAGCAGCTCATGTTCATTTGGCCAGTTCCGATTCGTTCCCGATAAGAATCTGCAAAAAGTACTGGGATTTGGTGCTTCCCATTTGATGGTCCTGTTTTATTGGACTGGCTCAGAATGGATAAAAGAATGATCTGCACACGTGAAGCTATGGCCTCATTGTTTACTGTCTGAAAGTTATCCGAAATAGGAAAAATAAAGTATGAATAAGGTCATATGGAGAAACTCACCAATTCTAACCACTATTGAAGAAAAGATAATGCCAACCCCAAGAGATGGATGGCTGAAGATACAGTTGGTTGTTAGACATGTTATTATTATATATATATTTACTTTGACAAAGGTCTCAAGGAAGGCCGAAACGTTGGAATAATAAATAAACTTTATCTCTTTTTAACATATTTTAAAGTCCTGTGAGTGCCTTGCTTTACATGATAGTCTACATATAAATATATATATATATACACGGGTATGGGACCTATTATCCAGAATGCCCTGGCCCTGGGGGTTTTCAGATAATGGATTTCTGTAATTTGGATTTTCATACTTTAGGTCGACTAAAAAATACTTTAAATATTACATAAACCCAATAGGCTGGTTTATTAATACAGAGAATGAGGAAATCATTTAAAAAAATTTAGATAAAACTTTGCGGCCGCCATGTTGGCCGAGTGCGCGTCACGTCCCTGTCTGTAGTGCGCATGCGGTAAATTTAGTCCTCCCCCATTGCCATTGCTGCCGTAATATCGCCGCTCGCATGGAGGAAGAAAAGGATATTGTACGCATGCGCAGGGCTTACCAAATTTTTACTGCGCATGTGCGAGCCCTATTACAACAGATTTGGATAGCGAGAGCGATGGATTTGCTTTTACATCCACCTTACAAAGATTTTTACTACGATATTGGAATACAGAAAGAGGGGAAAACGTATAGAGCAAGGAATCCTGTATGTATCTCTCCATTTTGTGGGCAATAAATACAACTTTATTTTACCTTTCCTTATCCTTTAAAGGAGACATTTGCTATAGAGGTAAAGTATAATTTAGAACAGGGGGTGCCGAAAAGGTAGATCAGGACCCAGAAAAGGCTAGGAGATGAATTCCAAAGTAGGGTATTGATATTGTTTACATAAAATGAAAGCCATAGGAAGCATGAATTCTTTGAATAAGGGGACACGCATAACGCTTTCCACGGTGGGTCCCGGTGCTCATGCCCCAGACCTTCAGCAAATAGGAGCAACATACAAAACTTGAATGGCAGGCAGGCACCACTCCGGAACGCCAAAATCAGTCAGTAGAATCCAGGAGCCCAAATTTTAAGTGGTACAAAAAAATCGTTATTTTACATTATGTATAAAACATAAAAGCCTGACGCGTTTCGTGTCCCCAAGACACTTATAGGCTCATGATTAAGTGTCCTTGGGGAGAGGCTTTTATCTTTTATACATAATGTAAAATAAAGATTTTTTGTAGTACTTAAAATTTGGGCTCCTGGATTCTACAGACTGACTGACTGATTTTGGCGTCCCGGAGTGGTGTCTGCCCGCTGTTTAAGTTTTGTGTATCAATATTGTTTAACTGCTCAGAACATAGAGCCTTCAGCCAAGTACCGTGGAATTTCTACCACCAGGTTCCGTTGAGCCCTGCACTATTAAAGCTACTCAGCCTTTCTGAGCCTTACAACTCGCTAGAGCAAGTGTAATTCCCTCTGGGAAAGAAGATTTCATGTGATTTTACAAATTGTGCTTTCCCTTTAATTTCATTCTGCTTAGATAAATATATATATATATATACAGTATGCAAATAAGCATCACCCATGGGCCATGCCATATTTAGAAGACTGGATAAACTTGGCAAGTGGGCTGATGAAGGCCTAGTTAGGGTTTTTCTCCTCTGTGTTTTTGAAAGTCCAGATGGTGGGAAGGACAGGTGATTTCAGTGATGGAGCTGATAATGCTTAAGGGGCAGACTTTGATATTAGGCGATGAGACTGTGATTGGCTTAGAGGACAGTCAGTGCAGAGTCCTGTTTGGGTTAAAGACTTCTGAAATTGGACAGGCAGTTCTGAAGGGATCTTAGATTGTAAACTCCACAGGGACTGATGGGATTGATGTATAATCCCTGTAACGTGGACATGGCTAAAAATAATTACTGCCATCACTAAGTGCCACTTAGGATACATTTTCTAGATCAGTCCTAGCTCCTGTGCATTATAACAAAAGAATTGTACAGACTATAAACTAAATTATAAATTGCACATTCTTCCCATCAACTCTCTCATTGTTACAGTGCCTTCTGCATAACTTTTTGCCACTTCACCAGGATGGTGATAAAATTAGGGATGCACCGAATCCAGGATTCGGTTCGGGATTCTGACTTTTTCAGCAGGATTCGGATTCGGCCGAATCCTTCTACCCAGCCGAACCGAATCCTAATTTGCATATGCAAATTAGGGGCGGGGAGGGAAATTGTGTGACTTTTTGTCAGAAAACAAGGAAGTAAAAAATGTTTTCCCCTTCCGTCCCTAATTTGCATATGCAAATTAGGGTTCGGTTCGGTATTCGGCCGAATCTTTCACCAAGGATTCGGGGGTTCGGCCGAATCCAAAAAAGTGGATTCGGTGCATCCCTAGATAAAATACTCCACCATCGTTGGGCAAGTGAAAATCTCTTTGGTCTGTTTATGAATGCACATTTGAATAGTGCAAAACAAAAGCTTTATTCTCAGCTTCTCTGTGCCTGAACTTCCCGTCAATACGTTATTGGGAATGTTATTGTATAGAAACGCTCTTCCTTCCTATGCCGCAAGTGACAGCCTCACCGAGTCCATCAAATCCCACAACATCCAATCTGACAGTTACAAATATCTCCAAGTGGTAAATGGCCATGTTTATTTTATTAACGGCGGAATGAAAACATCAAACAGAACTGGGAATAGAATGCTTTCAAATGAAACCCATTCAATATTGTTTCAATGGGAATCACTCAACTGCACAACTACTATATAACCTGCAGCAATAATAATTATAACTAACTGTCAGTTATCTGAAATCCATGGGAAAAACGGCAGATTAAACGGTTGAACTGGATGCCAAAAAAACTAATTATTTGCTTTGCTTCATATCAGTGTCTCTTGTATGCAAAAATATAGAATCTATGGTGCTGGTATTTAGTTATGAAGGGGGTTATTTATTAAAGTCCAAATGCTAAAAACTAGAATATTTGAGTTTTTTTTTCCTCTACAATCAGAATTTTTAGTAGAAAAAAAAAATAGAATTTTTCGAGATTTATTATTTCCGAGGCTACAAAGTCTAAAAAGTCTAAATCCGAAAATACTCCATCTTCAACCTGTCGAGGTCCTGTAGAAGTCAATGGCAGCTTATTCACAATTTGCAGATATTATTGTCTGAGCTGGGTTTCGTACGATTATCCAAACCTTTCTGACTTTTTTCACGAAAAAATTCTGACTTTTCGCATGACAATCCAACAAAGTAGTGGTTTTCGTGCGACAATCTGAAAACGTTTCGGTTTTTGTAGTTTTTTTATTCATAAATAAGGGTAAATCATGGATTCTAGTTTGGTCTGACTTTTTTATTTAAAGATCAGAAAATTTGGGATTTTGATAAGGAACCCCCCTAAATGTTAGTCTATAGGTTTTAGCATATGTCAGTTAAAAGTGCAGTAACACCAAAATGTGCATATCAGACAATTGTTGGCAGCAACCGAGCTATATTGTAGGGTTTAATTTTTTAGGTGTGTAGGTAGCCATAAAAGAAATGTGATCTTTGCTCCCCATCATTTATATACTAAACGGTACTGTACATAAATACCTCATTTGTTATCTCCTTTACAGTATTTCATACAGCCCTCTTGGAACTTAAATGGCTTCCAGCAAATTGGTTATTAATATAAATCATATAGGAGCTTCTGAAGGAAATGCACACATTTTACAAGAATGGGTTAAGAGTACACTATATTAAAATGTATAGAAAGCCTGTTGCAGGTCATTATCAGAGGGCTCCTCGTGGACTGGCAATACATTTTATCAGCTTCCTCTGATCGGTAGAACCAGGAAGTGAATGTTAGTAACTGGTTTCATTTTCTAGTTTAGTGCCACAAATAGTAATAATAATGTCTGTACATATTCTTCCTTACCATGAAAGCCAGGCACTAAACTGGTTGTAGAACATTTTATATGACATATACCATTAGCTGGTATTGTATATATATATCACCAAAGTTAAGATGGTCGTACACCCAAGGATCCAATTGTATGCTATGGCACCCAGTGAGCACATCTTTGCTTGATTTGGCAATTTACATTATGGATTTAACTGGGCTGATCCAATGATCTGTCCCATGGGCCAACGTTCAGATCATACTGTTGGCCTTTAGAGACGTATCATGAGAGGACCATGTGCTGTCTTTGTCCTAACCCATTGGAGTATTCAAACTGTCAGATAATTCTTGGCTGGGTGGGCCACACAAGGACCCAAGTTGATCTGGAGGGAATTTGGTTGGCAGCTTTAATGGTTTCTCTATGGCCACCTTTACTCAACTGTCACTTCTTCAGAAAAACTGTACATTATTTTAAGTTGCCACAGTCATACCTTGTAAATACTATAGTATCTCAGCCACAACAAGAGAAATACCGCAAATCCCTTTATAACCACACACATATACTTACTTTAGCATCCTTAGAATGGAAAGGCATAGGACAAGAGAAAGAGAAAAAGAATATGTTAGAACGGGTTTTCCCAAGGCAAATGTATATTATTACATTAACTTTTACTTGGAGAAACCAATGCGACGGGAATGACAAACACTTTTGCAGAATTCCCATATTCTGTGCAGCCAGGTTATTATTATTATTGTTATTGTCCTTTGTTGTTATTTCTTTTTTGCACCAGAAGAAATGTAAAGAACAAAGATGGACAGAGACATAACAACCTTCTAATCACTGGACTGATCACTGAAGTCCCTTTTGGTTGCTGATAAGTTCTTTTGATTTCTTTTATATTTAAGTTGATTATTGTGCCTTGTTTATAAAAGTAATTCGTTACAAAAGGTAAGTGCTAATTAATGGCATCTTTCTTGTACTTCAGATGTGTGTTGGAGCAGATGGCTGAGCACATTAGTGAGGTATGTTGAGCCTCGCTATAAAACATCGCTGTATTTAACGTCACGTGGCAGCAAGTCACTTTAGAAGGCTAAATATAGTCCCAGGCACTCAAGCACAAAAAGCTTTCTGAGCCCCACGTAGAGAAAAATCTTTGATCCTTAGAAAAATGTTTATCCGACCATCCAAAGCAACAATAAAAGCCTTTCATTAGTTCCTTCCCCAGCACCATGGGTGGGAGAAACGGTGTGATTTCTGCCAAAGCTGGAACAATAACGCCCTGCAAAAGTTTCATGTCCAGAAAGTAAGGAAAATAAACATTGCGAGACTGATGGCAACAGGACTGATCTTTAGAGAATGACTACATGAGTAATTCTTGGACTTCTATTGACATCTAATGGGAATTGTGTGATCCAACACAATGCAATTCAGCCAATCACACTGCAACTTTGGTCCAGTCTGATTTCACACTAGGCATCCCAACTGCACCTTCTACTACTGTACCTATCCAAACACTCACATCTTGTACAGTTGGGTTCAGAATAATAGCAGTTTCCAACATCACTTACCTGATCAATCACTGTTGTTTGGTAAAAATTATATTTCTATATGGCAAATAATTTACTAGTAGGTGTAGTAGAGTAATAGAAACAAACAGACCCAACAGCCATGACATGCTGCTGATTCCGTGTCATTGAATCATTCATTGAGGCTTGTTCCAAATAATAGCAGTGTGGAGTTCAATTAGTGAGCTCATTCATTCTGAGAAAAAAACAGGTGTCAATTACACCTCTCATTTAAGGATATCTGAGTAAAATGGGTCAATCCAGACATTGTTCAGAAGAACAGAGTACTTTGATTAAACAGTTGATTGGAGAGGGGAAAACATATAAAGAAGTGCAGAGAATAAAGGCTGCTCAGCTAAAATGATCTCAAATGCTTTAAATATTACAACCAAAACCTGAAAGACGTGGCCAAAAAGAAAAACTACCATTGGAATGGATAGAAGAACAGCCAAAATGGCAAAGACTCAGCCAATGATCAGCTCCAGGAAGATCAAAGTAGGTCTAAAGTTACCTGTGATACTGATACAATTAGAAGACACCTATGTGAAGTCAAGCTATCGGCAAGAAGCTCTCGCAAAGTCCCATTGTTGAAAAAAAAGACGTGTTGAAGAGCTTGCAATTTGCCAAAGAACACATTGTGGTATATTTATCAAAGAATGAAGTTCGAGATCGCGACAGTCCGCTAGAGCGAAATTCCGCCATCCTCCATTCATTTCTATGGGATTTTGAAAGGCGTATTTATCAAAGGATGAACATTCACTTTCAACCATTGATAAATACTCTTTTAAAAATCCCATAGAAATGAATGAAGAGTGGCGGGATTTCACTCTAGAGGACTGTGGTGATCTCGAACTTCACTCTTTGATAAATATACCCCAATGACTGGCCTAAAGAGAAATGACGGTCAAAAGAAGGGTTTTTTTTATATAAAATCACACATTTTTCTAAATTTATGAAACCCTGAGGATGGAAAAGTCTGAACCAGAAAATCAGGCATCTCAGACCTGTTGAGGTTGCATATAAGTCAATGGGAGAAGTCCCAATGATTTTTTTGATGTGTGCTGGGTTTTGTGCAATACTCTGCAGTTTTCGGCCAAAAAACCATAAGAAATCAGAGTTTTCAGGTGAAAAATCCGAAAAAAATCTCGAAAATCTAATTTCTTCCCTCAAAGCAAATTTTCAGGAGAATGTAACAATAAATAAGTGTAAAAAACCTGAGCGAATTTGATCGGAGTTTGTAGCAGAAAATGTTGAGATAAAATTGGACTTTGATAAATAACCCCCCACGGGTGTGAATTTGGTTCAGCCAGACACATGGGGGGTTATTGATCAAAATCATATTTTATTCCAACATTTTCTGCTACAAACTCCGATCAAATCCGGGTTTTTTATGCTTATTTATTATTTCATTTTCCCGAAAATTTGCTTTGCTTGGAAAAAAAATTTCAGATTTCAGGTATTGCACGAAACCTAGCACACATCAAAAAATCATTGGGATTTCTCCCATTGATTTATATGCAACCTCGACAGGTCTGAGATACCGGATTTTCTGATTTGAACTTTTCCATCCTTGGGGTTTAATAAATTCTGAAAAATGTGTGATTTTTTTAAAAGCCCGATTTTATAAAAAAAAAAAAAGAAATCAAACCTTTTTTCGGGATTTTTCACAGTTTAGTATACAACCTCCTATGATTCAGATTAATCAGAATCCTTACGAACAAAGCTTGGGTTCAGCCAAAATCTGAAAACCAAATCCAGGAGTCTACACATCCCTAGTATTGTACTATTAACATAAAGATGATATTATTTCATCAATAGGTATTTATCATTATTTAATATCATTATTTATATAGCGCCAACAAGTTAAACAGCAGTTTACACTAATCTCCAAGGGTCTTACAAACATTACCCAAACAAGGGTTACTGAAATAAAACCAGGATTGGGGGGAGGGAGCTGCTTGCATGATCTTATAATCGTCAAAGGATAATGTATTCTCTTATAGTGACCATCTTCTACTCTTGTTTGGAAGAATTTCTTACCTAGAAGTCATTTTGCAAGAAAACACAAATTACAAAAATAAAACCAATTTTAGCTCTTTCAGGCAAATGTGATGGTTGGGCAACTAAATGGAAGTGCTTGGACTTATTCATAAAATGTAAAAGACGCCTTACGGTCTGTATTAATCGTGGTTCCATTAGGCAGCCTTTCCAGAGTCAGCAAGTTCAGAAGAAAGCACTGCTAGTAGACACAATGGGAAAACAAAGTAGCTCTAATTTCTTAATGGACGTCTGTAGAGTACAATGAATTCTGGTGATAAATGCTCTTCAACTCTATGGCTTTTATGGGAACGAGCTGTCAAATGGAGGAAATGGATGATCACAAACCATTCTCACTCAATTGAAAACAATCTGTAGGACGTTTCAAGTTCGTAAGGATCTTCATTATGATTTAACAGACAGGCCTTTAATCCAGTGGCAGCATATAAAATGAGATAAATAGCCACTTGCTTGTGAATGAGATACAGGCACGACAATAGTTTCTGAACCGATGCACAAAAATGCAATGTTCTGATCCCCGTTGAGCCTTTCTGTGGATTCCCAAAGGCTGCAAAGCTCGTAGAAAATAGCTGCCCTGCTATGATGCATTTGTTACATGGGAAATAGATGGGTTTTTATACTGCTACATGGGTACAGTTCACTTTATAGAAAAACAAATCACCCATACACAAGGGTTCCCCAATGGCATTAAATATAATAAATGCTGAAAATGTATATCAGACCCGGAAAGAGTTTTCTGTCCGAAAATATTTACAAGCTATGAAATCCCTGTTCGCAATGGAAACGTTGCTTTTCATGTACAAAATGCTCAATACAGACATGAGTTTTTAATTACGCTAATCAAGATACTGTATGCATTCTGATCTGCATTTATGTTATCAGTTAAAGGGGACCTGTCACCCTAAAAAATAATTCCAAATTGTTTTCTATCATGACCATTTTTATTAGAAATGTACCTTTGTTGGGGTAAGGTTTGACCTCTGTGCCAGACAGTAGCAGCTAAAAGAGTCCCACCATTGATTACCCCAGATGCTGATCTCAAGCGCTCTTAAAATGGTACAGAAGACCAAACCATGTTCAAAACGGGTGTAGTTTGTTAAAATCTCCTGCAGGGTTACCCAGAAAAAACCCTGCGGGTTGCAGGTAGGAGTTTCGGGAGCGGGTATAGACGCAGGTCAGCGGTTCTCCGAGTTTGCGTGTCTTCTCAATAGCGAGTTTTAATCCTTTTTTCTGATCACACCTACTTCTAATGATGTCACTTCCAGTTTACAATGACAGTACTTCCTGTTTCTTGATGGTCAGCGGATCGGGTTGCGGATAAGGTACTCGCGGGTCAGATAGCGGATCCAAGCGGGTAAGTATGAGGGTCTGGGTTTAAGAATTTGGTTCCTCGCAGGACTCTAATGCTGTCACTGCATATCTTTTACCCTCTATACCTTGTCTCCCCTGTTATTTTTTCACTTCTAATAACTGGGCTCCCTAGCGATGGGTGATTCTGTCTCTTTCTTCCGGGGGTGCATATTTTCCTAGTAGAATCTACGTGTGGATCAGAGAGGATAATGTCTTCTATTACATATATCAGGTGTGGGATTATAATTTGCAGCCCACTTTGTAACTGGTCAGATAGGAGTTTCTGGTTCTTTACGTTTCCTGTGAAATCTAACCAGTAGCGAATAAAAGGCTCTACCTCGCCTTAAAAGTAAATTATCAGGGGTCTGGCTGGACAGAATGCAGCAAGGGAGGTAATGCTAATGTTTTTACCCTCATCAGCCAATTATGAATACAGCTCTGCTTAATGTCGGACGCTATGTATTCATGGTACAAACCTAGGTCTTTGAGCTCCAACACGAAACCTGCAACAATTCTGCTACCTGCAACCAATGCATAGTACATTGAGGGCACTTTACACTGCATGTGGCTTTGACCCTTTAACCATTGTGCATCAACTTCTACTCCACTTCATGGTTTATTCACCCTCTTTTAACCTCTTGTTACCCTTTTAGACGCCTGCATTACAGAAGTGAGATCAGATACAATTATGATTAATGGCAGCTAAACGCATTTTTATATTTTCTGATAAAAAAACACTAACAGCTCCTGGCTGGATATTATGAAATATCTTTTGATATTTCCAGCGACTGAAGAGGAAGAAAGAGCATTCAAATGAAACAAAAAAGCATGCGAATGTTCTTTATTGTCGCTGCGGCTGCTACGGAGGCAGAAAGCAAGCTGGGCACTACATAATAAAAACAATATAATAAAGCTTAATGAACATAAGAAAGCAGGAACAGCTCCATAAAGGAACACAGCGAGGAACCGGGCTCCATAGGTTTTGCTGCATTTTAGCAAAATATCACTGAATAGGAAAACTGATGCCATGTCTCCGTTATTTTCATCCCCTAGTTTATTATTGGCTTCAGTACCTGCTGCACTGACAATGTAATTTATTTAGGTGCAGATTTTTCCAGAGATGGAGTACCAGCACTGTACAGTCTTTATCAGTCTTGATAAAGAAAATATATTTCTTGGAATTTATCATCTGGATATGGTTACCATGACCAGGATTCTCATTTCTTCCTTAAATTGGATATATATATTATATATATATTTATATAAAAAACTTTTTTCTTGCTTAATAAATACTAATTTAAGTTGGGATTTGGAATTTCCTAAACGTCAGCAAACTTTGGTTTCTGTGCTGGACATATTGCAGGGCACATTGCTCCACATACACGACTCTATTAAGAGTTGCAAATATTAGCAACTTATTCCACAGATCTGCCAAAAATGTTAATACCTAAGCTAGTTTCATTAAGAAAATCGTCTTACTTAGGATGACTGGTGACAACTCACAGGTTGAGCAGCACTGAAGAAAATAAATATGGTGCCGGCTCCCTGGGCAGAGAACATGGAAAGGCCCAGACTTAAACATAAAGAATGTTGGGTGCTTCTTACACTATACTCCTATGATTTATAATAATCTCTTTAAAAAAAACAGAATGGGGTCTTAATATGTGGTAGAAAGTTTTTGGAAAGCTAGCAGAAATCAGCAGCCACTCAAAACCACAGGAATAGTTGTAAAGGAGAAATAAACTTAATAACATGATCTGAGCTACACAGCGCTTATGCATAGGCTGACAGGTTGAACTTGATGGTCACATGACATGGGGCAGCTGGGAAATTGACAATATGTCTAGTCCCATGTCAGATTTCAAAATTGAATATAAAAAAATCTGTTTGCTCTTTTGAGAAATGGATTTCAGTGCAGAATTCTGCTGGAGCAGCACTATTAACTGATTCATTTTGAAAAAAACATTTTTACCCATGACAGTATCCCTTTAATAAATGGATGAAAATAACTTTGCTGCACTCACTTCAAGGCTGATACTACGTGATGGTCCCTCTCATGGGCTTCTTGAGGCCTCAGACCTTGGAACAGCTGCCTGGCTGCATTGTATAGTGCCTAACTGAACCTGTCCTTGAATATACAATTTATTAAATGGCCTCCCTACCCTAAATTGTTTTGGGTACAAGGAGATCTCTATGATACCTTTGCCTCATAGTATTATAATGCTTTTTGTACAGTATATAATAAAATAAAAATATTGGTCCCAGCTGCTGTTATGCCTTTATAAAACCATTAGCAGCTGTTTTTGGCTGGCAGTGCTCCCCAAACTGTTGGTCATACCCCTGCTAACTTCTAGTAGAAAATGAAGGCTAGGAGAGACTACATAAGGATTGTGGAAAGACACAATGAGGCAGTGGGAATTTCGGCAGACTGAAAAAGGAGTCATTGTAGGGAAATTAGGAATGCACTAAATCCAGGATTCAGCCTTTTTCAACAGGATTCAGATTCGGCCGAATCCTTCTGCCCGTCCGAACTGAATCCGAATTTGCATATGCAAATTAGGGGCAGGAAATCAAGTGACTTTTTGCCACAAAATAAGGAAATAAAAATGTTTTCCCCCTTCCCATGCCTAATTTACATATGCAAATTAGGATCCAGTTCGGTCAAATCTTTCTCGAAGGATTCGAGGGTTCGGCCAAATCCAAAATAGTGGATTTGGTGCATCCCTAAGGGAAATTATACACAAAATAACAATACATTAAATTGGTTAGCAGTTCTTATCATTTTTTCTTTCATATTTTCAACAAAAGTGTTAATACAGCAGTTTAGTTCCTGTCCTGGAATAGTATCATTTTATAAAAGCAAGAACTAAATGTGAACATATCAAAAAGTATACGTTTCACTGCTCATCCGAGCAGCTTCTTCAGTTCAACAGACTGGTGTGGGAAGTCCTCAGCATATAAATTGTTGAACTGAAGAAGCTGCTCGGATGAGTAGGGAAATGTCTTTAATAATTACTCAGCAAGTCCAGTTGTTTTAGAATTACTTATACTAGAACTGAGTGCAGCCCAAAAGATAGGCATCCTCCCCTCCTGCTTCTACCTGCTCTAAGGTAGCCGGTAAGGTCAGGGCTGGAGTGTGCCACCTGACTTGGCTCTTTAGAGGAAGAGCTGGATTTTTGATCCGGTGTTCACTACAAAGAGCAGCGCACCCCTGGCATTTTGCACTGATGCCCAGGACCTTAAAGAATGAGGCCTTTTTCCATTTGATAAGTGAGATGTACGGAAGAAAAACTTCTCTTTACCAGCACACGCAAATCACAGGCAACTCTTATCATTCTTATCATTCCATGGATGTGTATGCAGAAGTGGCAACATCTAATGGCACAACATACAAGAGGGCAGCACACGGATGGATATAGACATCTATTGGCTCTCCCCTTCCTCATGTGACATACATAACATGCAAAGAGGGACTGTCTTAGGAAGTAGGGCCCCTTAGAGCCCTGTAATTTAATATACAAGGCCTCCTTGCACTGTGTGATGGATATCCCACTAAGTTGCAACAGGCTAGGACCAAGAGCAAGTGATGTGTATTAATAGCTGATGGACTGGAGTATACACATTTTTAGCAATAAATAAAACACATACTACCAGACTATACTTAAATAAAGCTTAATGTTGCCGTTTTTCTACTGGACAACCAAATTTGAGTTGATAACACTTCTAGCTCGTACAATGGGGTCGCGAGTTTTACTCCAAGTAGAGTAAAATTTGTTCTACCGGTGTTTGAACAGGTTTCCTTTGGGTTTGCAACACATTAATTAGCATTTGATGTAATTAACAATAGAGTGAGTGTGTGCACTTGTATATGTGGTTACACAGTTTATCTGTACGGGTACAACACGAGCAATTTTTGATGCGCGTATATCCGTTCCGACAAGAGGAAGCGCAGACGTCACATCGGATGCGCCGAATCTAATGTAATTAATACAAATGTTGCATGTAGAATCTGATTTCATCCGACATGACTGTCGGAGGCGAACGCTACATGTTGCTTGTTCATCTGACAGTCGTGTCGTATCAAATCAGCTTCTATGTGCGACATTTGTATTACTTATATTCGATTCGGCACATCCGACGTGAAGTCTGCGATTCGTAACGGATGGACGCACACCGAAAATCACCCTTCTAGTTCTACCCTAAGTGCTACAATGCTTAACCAGCAGTACTAGTAATCAGACAAGTAGAAAAGGTCTGTGAATTGGTAAGATTAATTCTGGCTGAATTCTATGTTATATATATATATATATATATATATTTATGTGTTTGTAAGCTAGATTTCCATTCTATAAAATGAACGACATTACTGATTCAGACACATCTGGAAGGGCTGAAATCCCAGTCATCGCTACTTAGGAGTGCTCGGTGCATGACAAATGTGACAGAACACAAAATGGGAACACAAAACACAGAAAAGGTGCGTTGCCAGCGGCAAGATGGTTCCACCAATCCAAAGACACTTCCAGACCCCGCTCAGTCCAGTTCAATTCCTCTGAAATTCTGCATGCATGGAGAGTGGAGCCATTTAATACACAGGCACATTAAAGTATTCATGCCGTGGCTACAAAAGAAACACACAGGCTTATACAGTACAGAGAACATGCAGACGGCTTGTAACCTATATGAGAAATAATCAGATAATACAGGACAGATAATGTAACAGAGAGAAAGGGGTTAGAATGAATCAATTGTTGTAAGTCAAAAATGGTTACTTGGGTTTATTAAATTCTCTCCCTCTCTCACAAAAGCGTTGATGTAAAGTCAATATGGACAACGAGTATCAGTAAGATGAAAATAAACCAAGATGTATAGGCCCTGACTGCATATTTTTCATTCTACAGACTAGAGTATGTTTGAAGATTGTCAGTCCTTATTTGTTGTTATTATTAGACACATTCATAGAATACACAAGTATCTCTCCGTATAATGCACAAGCACCTGTGTAGCCTTATAAATGGAGCAGTCTGATGCCGTGATGCACTATCCTTAAAGGAAATGGGTAAATAGATAGACTGTGCAAAATAAAAAAATGTATCTAATATACTGTATATACTCGAGTATAAGCCGAGTTTTTCAGCCCCCAAAATATGCTGAAAAACTCTACCTCGGCTTATACTCGGGTCAAGCACAAAAATGGTCGCTGGCGTCTATGAATAGTCGCCGGCATCAAGAATAGTCTCCAAGAATATTCGCTGGCATCCAAGAATGGTCGCTGGCATCCAAAAACGAGACTCCGGCACCTCCAATGGGAGCAGAAACCCTCATTTTTTTGACTGAAACTTACCAGAAGCTGCTGCATTTCTCACCCTAGGCTTATACTCGAGTCAATAAGCTTTCCCAGTTTTTGGAGGTAAAATTAGGTATCTCGGCTTATACTCGAGTATATATAGTTAGTTAGCCAAAAATGTAATGTATAAAGGCTGGAGTGACTGGATGTGTAACATAACAGCCAGAACACTACTTCCTGCTTTTCAGCTCTCTAACTCTGAGTTAGTCAGTGACTATAAGGGGGGCCACATGGGACATAACTGTTCAGTGAGTTTGTAATTGATCCTCAGCATTCAGTTCAGATTCAAAAGCAACAGTTAGGACAAGGTCACACGTGGCGTTTTTACTAAATATGTAAATACGCCAATGAAACCACACGCATGATAATGTTAGTTTTTCAGCCTGTAGTTTTCTTTTCCCAACATGCATTTCTGTTTTTTTCTCATTCCCCACAATTCCACTCATTTTAGTAAACTTTTGTGAAAAAAAGGCAAGTTGAAAACAATAAACTTGCAGAATGTAGCCATACCGCTTGTCGATACCCAAATAAGGGCATGGATTAGTGTTGTGGCTGCAGTTTCTGAAAGAAAGGGGCTTATCTTGGCAATAATGTGGAGGAAGAAGCAACAGGTTTCGGTGGTATTATTAATATGATTAGAGAAGGAGAGAGACT
Organism: Xenopus petersii; assembly: GCA_038501925.1. Taxonomy (NCBI): domain Eukaryota; kingdom Metazoa; phylum Chordata; class Amphibia; order Anura; family Pipidae; genus Xenopus; species Xenopus petersii. The sequence goes on along the minus strand of CM076675.1, from coordinate 8,314,461 downwards.
GGTCAAAGATAACCCCAAGCAGCGTGCTAAGTTAACACTTAAAGGAGAGCTAAACCCTAAAAATGAATAGGGCTCAAAATGCCATATTTTATATAATGAACTTATTGCACAAGGCTAAAGTTTGAGCTTGTCAATAGCAGCAATGATCCAGGACTTCAAACTTGTCACAGGGGGTCACCATCTTGGAAAGTGTCTGTGACACTCACATGCTCAGTGGGCTCTGATTGGCTGTTGAGAAGCTAAGCTTAGGGCTCGTCACTAATTATCCAGCAGAAAATGAGATTCCCTGGCTGTAATATAAGCTGATGCTACAGGTTTGCTGATTATTCAATTCTGATGCTAATTGCACTGGTCTCTGTGCTGCCATGTAGTAATTATCTGTATTAATTACTAATCAGCCTTATATTGTGACATTTCTATTCTATGTGTACTGTATATTGGGAGTGGCTCCCTAAGCTCAGTAAGTGACAGCAGCACAGAGCATGTGCAGTGAATCAGCAGAAAAGAAGATGGGGAGCTACTGGGGCATCTTTGGAGACACAGATCTTTACTGCTAAAGGGCTGTGGTTGCCTTGGGCTGGTACAGAGGCACAAAACATCATGTACAACATTTCTACATACTTTAGTTAGGCTTTAGTTCTAAGTAAAGAAGTATTCTGAGACAATTTGCAATTGGTTTTCATTTTTTATTATTTGTGGCTTTTGAGTTATTTAGCAGCTCTCCAGTTTGCAATTTCAGCCATTTGGTTACTAGGGATCAAATTCCCCTAGCAACCATGCATTCATTTGAATAAGAGACTGTAATATGAATAGGAGAGGTCTGAATAGAAAGATCAGTAATAAAAAGTAGCCTTACAGAGCATTTGTTTTTTAGAATGGGTCAGCGACCCCCATTTGAAAGCTGCAAAGAGTCAGAAGAAAATGGCAAATAACTATAAAATCGATGTCCCATCAATTATCCCACCTGCAGAAAGGGGTTGTTCTGCTTTAACTTAACTATTAGTAGTTATAGAATGTCCTATTTCTTAGCAACTTTTCTATTGGACTTCATTTTTTTTTGTTTTTCTACCTCTTTCCAGCTGTCAAGACGAGGGTCACTGACCTGGACAGCCAGTCTCTTATTCAAACCACTGTTGCTAGGGTCAACTGAACACCCAGATAGCTGCTGAAATTGCAAACTGAAGAGCTGCTATTATAATAAAAAAAATACAAACAAAAAAGAATCGCAAATACATTAAATCATACTAACCGTTTAGTTTAGGCAAACTGCCCCTTTAACTCTCCGAGCCCAGTTCATCTGGCTGGAATGTTGGGGTGCAGGTTAGTGGTGTAAATGCACAAGTGCCAGATGAGTGGAAAACAGTTTGTGTGGGGGTGCAGAATTGTCTGTCTATAGAGAAGGTTTCTTATAGATGATCTAACGCCGAATAAAAACAGGAAGTGAAAAAAGATTGTGCAGGAAATATGAAATTGTTCTAATCTGTGGGTGGACAGGCCTTTAAAAGAGAAGGAAAGCTACAGAGGCATTTTATTGCCAATAGATCAGCTGCAATAGTGCAAGCTAGAATGCTATATTTATTCTGTAGAATGATTTACCATACCTGAGTAAAAAGCTCTAGAAGCTCTCTCTGTTTGTTTAGGATAGCAGCTGCCATATTAGCTTGGTGTGACATCACTTCCTGCCTGAGTCTCTCCCTGCTCACTCTTAGCTCTGGGCTCAGATTACAGCAGGGAGGGGGAAAGGAAGGAAGGGAGAAGGGAAGAGAGAGGAGCAAACTGAGCATGCTCAAGCCCTAGCCCTGGAGGTTTAAGATGAAAACAGGAAGTCTGATACAGAAGCCCATGAGTACACAATAGAAGGAAAGAAATGTGATGTTTCTTTTGACACAGGACTCAGAGCAGCATTACTTTGATGGTGTACTGGTATATTTATATAGAACCTTTCCTTCTCCTTTAAAAGAAAAGAATTCCCCACTCACCAAATACTGGCATGCCCTCAATGATTAAAAGAATGTATATGTCCTTTCCAGCAAGAGGCAATTATTATCACATGCAGCAGCAGTCTTAGCAAAACACCCAGTAGTATCCCAGTAGTATCCGTGCCACCAGAACAGTAAATGTAGTTACCAATCCCTCAGATTATTCCTTCTCACAAGATATCATCTGAATAACCTCCCCAGTCTTCACTCTGAGCCTACAAACATAAAACCAAGCAGCATGTTTACAATATGTATTGCTGGAGAGTTACCTGTTGATCTCATTAAAGGGTAAGGCTTCTCGCGTGCACAACAATAACACAAGGAAACAATGGGGATTATGTTTTATCTTGCTGCTAACCTCAGGTCCCCCTGCACCCCCCATAATATTTGGATAAAATGGAATCTATGGGAGACAGCCTTTCCGTAATCTGGAACTTTCTGGATAACGAATCGGATTACCGGTACCGCTGGAAATCAACAAGTTTGCCAGCTTCACTTTAATATTACTGTATCCAAAATATTATTTTAAACTAAATTGAAAAGCAGAAAATCTTGTAAATCGGCTTCCATTTACTGGGTTTGTGCTTAGAAAAATGTGGCAGTGTTCTTTTTTTTTTGTACATAGTGTTTGGAATGAACATGCATTTACTTTTCATATCAAACATTTTTGGCACATTTGGCCGCCAGCCTGCAACTGTAATCAGTAATTAACTGCAAATTTCAGTGAACAAAATATCCCCATCAGCAGCATTAATTGAGAGACGTTGGCACAAAGGAATATTTTCTGTCTCATGCCGGGCTATACATTCCCACAGCATATAAATATTTATATCCGTGCAGAAAAGTCTCTGAAAAGACAGTTGCCCTTTGGGTATTCTGTCTGAACTGTATCTGGATAGACAGTTTATGGAGGAAGGGGCAGAATCCCCAAGCTATCCTGTGACCCGAAATTCTCATTTGCACAACAAAGTACAGGCAGGCTGCTTCTATGTCTACTTGTCTCTATTCACAATTGTCTACCAGTTAAGAACCTCAACAGAAATAAAATATAGCAGGGCTTATGTACATAGGTCCCGTGTCTAAGTGCAAAATAACAGAGACAGAGACACACGCGAAGGTTCGGGGAGATTAGTCGCCTGACGATGAATTGCCTCTTCTTCAGGCGACTAATCTCCCTGAAATGCCCAAGCCCCGGCTAGAATCTAAATCGCCAGCGGAATGGCACTCGGATCGCTTCGTTTTCCGAAGTCACCCGAAGTTGCCTGACAAGGAGTGCGTGAGTGAGCGATTAAAACTCAAATCTTAGCGTGTGCCCTTACCCTAAGGGACACAAAACCATGCCTCTTAGTGCTCATTCACTCACAACCCAACAAGGAAGCCCTGTCATTACAGCCGCCAGAGCACAAACATCTGCACCCAGGTCACAAGTACAAAAAAACATAGCAGCGCACTTTGCACCTGAGATGCTCATTGCAAATTACCCTAGTCAGGGTCGGACTGGGCCGGTGGGACACCGGGAAAAATCCCCCCCACTGCTGGCCCAGACCTGCTCCCCAATCAGCTGGCTCATCGGCATCAGCGCATGTGCGGGAACGTCTTTTGAAGCTTTGTGTATGCGTGCAGAGTCAGAATCCAGTCAGAATATCAGCTTCTGCTTTAGTGCAGTTACAGCATACAAGGAGCAGAGATTGGGGTGAAAATGGAAAATCAGGCATTTTCAGGCTGATCTCCACTCTGCAAACCTGTACTAATCCAGAAGCTGCACTTTTCAGTGCAGATCAATGGAGCTGGTGAGCAGTTCCGCTTCGTCTGCAAAAAAACACACAGGCTGAGAGCAGCGGAGCCAATGCTCCATGTGCAGCGGCTCTTAGCAACAGAATGCCCTCTACTTGTTTATATGGCACCGCCAAAGTGTGCCCTACTCTTCTGAAACTACAGCCAACTACAAATCACAACTGCTACTCGCTTCAATACAATAACCATTTTTGCAGTTCCTAGACAGGGAGGCAGTTTGTATTTCATCGGAGATTGAAGTTAAGAAGTCTATTCATTTTTAACAGTCTTAGAACTACTTCAGAGTATTAGCAGCAGAACGAAAAAAGGTCTTAGAAGAGTTAATGTTAAACTATACCTGAAACAGGCTCAAAGGAGAGAGTCTACCTTCTGGAATTCAGCAATCAAACAGCTAAGAAGCACACACAAATCAGAAGTAGACAGACACAGAATGTTAAGACATAGTCAATGCTAAGATTGTTCCAAGAGAATAAGAGTCTATATTATTATTCTCTCCTAACATTCCATACCAAATACATTAAAGGTGAAAAATATAAGAGGGTAGAAGTAGAAGGGGTAAGAGAGAAAGGACATGCAGTACGATCGTAGTGCTTTGAAGCACAGAGCAGCACGCGGGATGGATTGGTATTCGGAGCGCATTTTAGGATATCATCACGAGAACACATGCTCCTGCATGCGCTCTCGTAAAGAAGAAGTATGCAGACGCTTCTCTTATTCTACTCACTTAGCTGAAGAAACTGCAGTCACATCTCCATGCTGCCCACATTTGCTGTTGCAACCTCCCCCTGATGGCTCATTCGTCAGCCCTCCCTCCTTGGTCCTCATCCCTCAGCCCTCCGTGCTCAGACCTCAGCTCGTAAGCCAGGCTGATAGCCGAGGAGGGAGGGTTGAGAGCTGTGGAGGGAGGGCTGAGAGCTGAGGAGGAGGGCTGAGAGCTGAGGAGGGAGAGCTGAGGAGAAGGGCTGAGAGCTGAGGAGGAGGGCTGTGAGCTGAGGAGGAGGGAGGGCTGAGGAGGGAGCGCTGTGAGCTGAGGACAGAGGGCTTTTGTAATGTGGGATCAGGAGGGAGGGCTGAGGACAAGTCATAAGTGAGTACAATAAGAGACGAGTCTGCATACTTCTTTACTAGAGCGCATGCAGGAGCGTGTTTTCCTGATGATGTCCTAAAATGCGTTCCATAGGGGCACTACACGCTGCTCCTCAGCTCTCTTCTCTCTTTCAGGCCTTACCTCCTGCAGAAGATCCGCCTGTTCGATGGCTTTGAGCACGTTTTTCTTGGATGTCTCCTGAACTTCTCCTCCCAGCAAAAATTCATCCAGAATAAAATAGGCTTTTTCAAAATTGAAGATGATATCGAGTTCACACACCTGAGAGGCAAGACCAATAGGAAGTGTACTTTAATTACACTGAGATTTTAATGAGACAAGAGTGCATAATAACACACGGTTATGTGACTCTTTTCATTAGCACAAATAAGAGTAGGAAGAAAACCCTCTGCATTTTAATCTGCTAACATGATCATTGTCACCTGACGAAGGGGCCAGCCCTGAAACATTATGGGGCAAATTCACTAAGCGCCGAACGCTAGCGTTAATTCGCTAGCGTTGGGCATTTTCGTTACTTCGCAAATTCACTAACCAACGCTGGCGTAGATTCGCTAGTGTTACTTCGCACCCTTACGCCTGGCGAATTTTCACTACGGACGTAACTACGCAAATTCACTAACTTGCGCAGTGTACTGAACGCTACCTTTTACGCTAGACTTCCTTCGCCACCTCAGACCAGGCGAAGCGCAATAGAGTAGATAGGGATTACTTCAAAAAAAGTCAAAATTTTTTCTAAGTCCCAAAAAACGCTGGCGTGTTTTCTACATGATGGGTGATAGGCTGAAAAAGATTTTTTTTGGGGCTCCCCTCCTTCCCCCCTACATTTCCTGACTCATGGCAACTTACCTATACAGTGGGCACATGTGTAGGGCAAAATAAAATTTATATTTGCTGATTTGAAGGTTTTCTAGGCATTTGTAGTGCTGATACGTATTCCTCCATTGAAATTTGAATTTGGCGCCGTATGCAAATTAGCCTTCGCTAGCGTAACTTCGCTCCACTTAGCGAATCAACGCTAGCGCAACTTCGCAATCTTACGCTACCCCTGTGCGCAACTTCGGATTTTAGTGAATTTGCGGAGCGCTGGCGAAACTACGCCTGGTGAAGTGTGGCGAAGTGCGGTGAAGTTGCGCCTGGTGCAACTACGAATGTTAGTGAATTTGCCCCCAAGTATTGTATGACACATTAAACACGTAGGGGTCAATTCCCTTTTGCAATAATTTCTGTGTGCCGGTTCCTCAGTTGTTTGTTTCCAATTACCTTTTCCCCTTTAAAGCTTTTGTTCACTTTTAAGTTAACTTTAAGTATGTTATAGAACAGTGAGCCCCAACCAACCCCTTGTGGCCTTAAAGCATGTGCTTCTTTTTGAATTTCTGGCTTGGAGGCAAGTTTAGTTGCATAAAAACCAGGTGTACTGCCAAAATGAGCCTCCTGTAGGCTGCCAGTCCACATAGGAGCTACCAAATCACAGCCCTTATTTTGCATCCCCAGGAACATTTTGTATATTTGTGTTGCTATTCTTAGCGACTTTTCAGTTGGTCTACTTTTATTTTTTCCAGAGTTTTTGATATCTTTTTCTTCCCCTTCTGCCAGGGTTGCCATGTCTAATTTTCAAAACCAGCCAGAGTCAGCTAAAAAAAACAGCCGAAAACTAGCTAAAGTAGCCTAAAAATAGCACAAATGTGCAGTGAAAAAAAAGTCTAATTACACCTTTTCCAAATTTTCACTGTTTCACAAATTTTCCCTTGAATCAAAATGGGACAGATTCGCCCCTTCACCAGGGGCCTAACCACAGAGGGAGCCCCAGGAGGTATAGGGGCCCTGTAATACACATACAATTTCAATAAATATTGGTAAAACAGCTCAACCTCTAGACATTTTGGTGGCCAGCAGATTTTTGCCCCAAAATTGTCTGAAATTGAGGAAAGTCATCTGAAAATGTTAGAATACTGGGGTACAGAGTCCAAAATATGGTATCTCCCGACTTCTACACAAGTCAGTCCCATTGCATGCTGGGTATTGTAGTCTTACATTAAACTTGGCAGTTGGCAAATTGTTAAACAAAAACTACATTCCCCAACATGCATTGGGAAGACGCAGGCTTGTCACATTAAGGCAAGAAAAAAAGTAGCCCAAATCCGTACCTTGGCTTGTTTGTACTTTCAAAACCCGCCAGGGCTTTAAATTAGTAGCCCCATTTGGCTGGAACAGGCCCGGACTGAGCATTAAAAAAGGCCCTGGCATTTCAGGTACACAGAGGCCCAATCAGCCGACAAAGAGGCCCAAACAGCTCCCACCAGCCCACTAAATACTGACTTTCTATGGGACCTTATAGCAGCCCCTCTGGCATTTGCCAGAACCCACAGATTGCCAGTCCGGGCCTGGGCTGGAAACCCTCCAACCTGGCAACCCTGCCTTCTGCCTTCCTTCTACCCATTAAGTAAGCTGAAGCAGTTCCCAGAGCTCTGGGAAACAAACTAAGTTCAAAAACACACATACCGTAGTATTAATATCTGAGCTTAACACTCCAAATAATGTGATTTAGGGGCAGATTTATCAAGGGTCGAATTTTGAGTTTATGGGAGTTTCTAAAAATCAACTCGAACAAAAACCACACCGAAATTTATAACAAAAAATATTTTTTTTAAAAAAACGGGTGAATAGGATTGAGCTGCAAATTCAAATCATATTTGAATTCGATTTGAGGCTTTTTACCCCCCCAAAAAAAGTTTTTTTTCAAAAGTCCACCAAATGACTCCAAATTTTAGGAGGTCCCCAGTAGGCTAAAACACTATATCGGCAGGTTTTACATGGCGAATAGTCGAATTTGAAAGGACAGTACATAATACATTTTGAAATTCGAATTTGGACTATTCCCTAGTAACATAAATAACTCGAAATTCGAATTTTTTAAATTCGAAAATTCACCTCGGCCTTTGATATATCTGCCCCTTAGTGTCTTTTGAGGTTATAATGAGAAAGTCATAGCTGCCATGCAGCATTTAACTGAATGAACGCAATTTGACTCACACTGCCAAAATACTTGTCCAAAAGCTCCACGTAACGATGGATTATTTCCAGTGTAATCAGCTCATTGTCCTGATCTTCAATGGCACAGCAGAAGTAGAGGCTTGCGTACCTACAGAGAGGAAGGATAATTAGGCATGATACGGTTATGTAAAAGACCCACAACATGTGAGGTGGCACAGCACCCACAGCCTTCCCTGTATAAATTAGGTACTTTTCACAACACACACTGGAAATAAAAATTAAATTAGTGAGACAGAGGTGCTATTTGAAAGGCAAATAAAGTATTATGTGACGCTACTAAGGATCCACCGAAACCAGGATTCGGCCTTTTTCAGCAGGATTCAGATTCAGCCGAATCCTTCTTCCCGGCCGAACCGAATTCTAATTTGCACATGCAAATTAGGGGCAGGGAAGGAAATCTGTGACTTTTTGTCACAAAACAAGGAAGTAAAAAATGTTTTCCCTTTCCCAGGATTCGGATTCGGGGGTTTGGCCAAAGCCAAAATAGTGGATTCGGTGCATCACTAGACGCTACCATGTAAATTGTCCACCAACATCAGCCTCTGCTTTCCTATAAAACTGCCGACAGTCGGAAGAAAAAGCTGCAACTGATTAAATACTTTTGGGTCTGATTCACGTTCTAACACTTCAGCTGCCCCTCGGCAGCCCTTTTTTCCTTCCAAAAGCCAGAACATTCATTTTGGAGTCCTTGCCACAAAGCAATCAGACGCAGGCATGCCGTGGGGTCTGTAGGGAAGCAGCTGTCAGTTCATAGGGAAATAAGTTTCAAGGGAACGTTTTTTTGCTTTCGGAAATGTCATAGTGTTGCAAGGTTTCTATAACATTAAATATATCATGTTCATACTGATGCTGATATACATCAAACTTGGGACCTCAGTGAGGTATATGTGCCACCCACTGTGTTGCCCAATGATCTAATGTCAGAAATTTCAGGCTACATTGGGAATTAAATGACCAGTTTAACACGCAATTACATTTCTTCTTGGATAATCACACACAATGATTTTCCTTTCCCCAGAAAGTACAAAAATAAAAATGCTGTTTCAAAACAGAATTGTTCACGATAGGAGGACGCAGACTCAGCCAAGCTTCCTTCTCAAAAGTTTTCCAACACAAAAAGTAAGATAAGATGAGGATTCAGGGAAAACACAGAGAGGCCAAATGCATGCTTTCTGAACAAATGGCAAGTGCTAATGAGAAGAGCAACTGAAAAGAATGCGGGATGCAAGCAGTGGGAGAGTCAAGGCATGAGAGACTGTAGAAGAAGACACTATAAAGGCTTCAATGTAGATGATTTGCGGGTGGATGGGTAGAAGAAAACTGTCCAGAAAAAGATTTCATGAGGGAGATGATAAGCTCAGGGCTAAGGAGGAAGAATAAAGATATTGCAGTGTAAAAGGAGAAGAGAAAAAACGCGGGAGATTGAATGGCGGCCTGAAAATTAAAAGCAAAGAGAACAAATGAGGAAGAAGTAGGGAGGTCACAAGGTGAGCAAAGAGACAGGAGATAGCAATGATAATGGTGGAAAATCCTGAAAGAGAGAAGAGAGAAGAGAGAGGAGAGAGGAGAGAGGAGAGAGGAGAGAGGAGAGAGGAGAGAGGAGAGAGAGAGATATGGCCGTAATGATTATCTGTACAGAATAATATAAGCAGAGAAGCAGATGGAACTACTTTCTGGGAGGCTGTTATTTCTCCTACTTAATGTAACTAAATCAGTCTCAGCGGGACTTGGCTTTTAGTATCAAGTGCTGTTCTTATATCTACCAGGGAGCTGTTATCTTGTGTTAGGGAGCTGCTATCTGGTTACCTTCCCATTGTTTTGCTGTTAGGCTGCTGGGGGGGGGGGGGAGGGGGGTGATATCACTCCAACTTGCAGTACATCAGTAAAGAGTGACTGAAGTTTATCAGAGCAGAAGTCACATGACTGGGGGCAGCTGGGAAACTGACAATATGTCTAGCCCCATGTCAGATTTCAAAATTAAATATAAAAAAAAACTCTTTTTTGCTCTTTTGAAAAATGGATTTCAGTGCGGAATTCTGCTGGAGCAGAACTATTACCTGATGCATTTTGAAAAAAAAACATGTTTTCCCATGACAGTATCCCTTTAAATGAGAGCTCAGAAAACAGTGCCCCTGCTGTACAACAGTTCCTCGCATTCTCCACCAGCCTTTGGGGTGAGAGGGTACTAAATCTAAATCAACACAGAAGGAGATTTGTCCAAGCAGTGAAAAAATGGTCAGCCCATCCAGTATATACTCAGGGCAGGACAAAATATACCCACCCTCCATTGCTGCAGAAGAATAACTCCCAGCACAGCCCTCAACAAGCCATACGAAATATTAATATACCATTACCAGGCACCGGCTTTTAAATGAAATTCTAGAAATTCAGCCCTGTAATGATTTTCCCAGCATGCAACCGGAAGTTGCGCAACATCTGGACGGACCTCAGGTACCAGCATGTCCCTGTTTACAGTGGAGCTAAAAATAAAATGAGCTGTGCTTGCAGGGCTGTGCGTACCAGAAAAATCTGTGTGCAACATGTGGTTTTTCCTTTATAATCCCTAACAAAAAATCTGAGATAAAAGAAAAGGACATAATATGGTGTCTCTACAACAAAGCATTACTAGTGCATTTTCCATTGTCAGCCTGTACTGTAGCATCGTGTCCTGGCCGCAGGGATGCATACTAAGCGCTCTCAAAAGAGTTATTAGGTTTTCAACTGCATTCTCCTGCGGTTTTAAAAGGGGAACTATTGTGAAAATGAAAATTTAATATAAGCTTCCTCATACTGAAATAAGGAACTTTCTAAATACAATCAATTAAATATTCTGTACTGTTTCTGAAATAATTATGTTTATGTTCACTATTCCTCTCTCAGCATCTGTTTCTCTTCATTCTGTCTTCATGCGGCAGTTGGGTGTCAGATGAATGATCCAATATATCTTATAGGTGGGGGGAAGATGTATAAGAGCTCACTCAAATAACTGATTGCAGAACATCTACATCTAACAAAATAACTGCCTTTTGCACAAATTCTGCATGTAGAGAGACATGATGTCTGGTGATTTTAATAAAGTGATCTCTAACACCCTATAAGATATATTGGATCATTCATCTGACACCCAACTCCTAAATGAAGACAGAATGAGAAGAAACAGGTGCTGAGAGAGGGATATTGAAGATAAACTTGATTATTTCAGAAACGGTACAGAATTTTTAATTGGCTTTATTTAGAAAGTTTCTTAATTCAATGTGCTGAAGCTAATATTACATTTTCATTTTCGCGATAGTTCCCCTTTAATATTTGGCGTAAGCCTTCAGGGAAGCCATACATACACAGCTTCCGATTGGCAGTCTGGCCAGTTCTGACCATTCTGCTTGGCAATCTGGTTGTGTGTGTTCATCCCAGCAGGCAGTCTCATCAATCTGCCAGCAAACTCATCAGGATACAGTCAGTCTACAGCAGGGGTCCCCAACCTTTTTTTACCCATAAGCCACATTCAAATGTAAAAAGAGTAGGAGAGCAACACTAGCGTGAAAAAAGAGGTGTCAAATTGGGGTGTCAAATAAGGGTTCTGATTGGCTATTTGGTAGCCCCTATGTTGACTGACAGCATACAGGAGGCTCTATTTGGCAGTACACATGGTTTTTATGCAACTAAAATTTGCCTCCAAGCCAGGAATTCAAAAATATGCCCCTGCTTTGAGGCCACTGAGAGCAACATCCAAGGGGTTGGTGAGCAACATGTTGCTCGTGAGCTATTGGTTGGGGATCACTGGTCTACAGAGACTATAATCTGCCAATGCCTCATCTTGCACGCCAAACCTACACAGTGGAACAGTCAATAAACTGCACCAAGCAATGTTCCTTCTAAATTTTTGGGGAACTGCACAAGCAACAAAAGTATTTTGTGCACAGTTATTAAAATCTGCATGATGTTAGAGCTGACACATAATACATTTTGAGTGTGCCTAGAAAAATTTGCACTCTACAAATGGCCCAGAGTTGTGCATGCCCTCAAAAGTTCACAGTTATAGTTGGTCATAAAAGTCCAGCCCTTGACGATGCTCTAAACGTGAGTTAGGATTAAAACTTGCAAGTGCATATTTAAAGCTGGCCATATTTGCCCGAATTAGGTTGGGTAGTTTGACCAGTTTTGTCTATAGTGCCCGGCCTTCTACTCATGTCAGCTCTGACATCAATTCCAACAGACCATTCTATGTTCTTGTTGGTTCATGGCGGATCTGTACAAACTAAAAATGTCAATTGCCAATGTGCCAATAGCTCAGTTTCTTTGAACTTGAACAAAAGGAAAAACAGCAATTCACTAAAGGTCCAATTTTCATCTGAGAAGGCTTCGCCACACTTCACCAGCCGTTAATTCGCTACCCCTATGCTAAGTCACTAAAATCTGAAGTTTTGTCTCGGCATCTGAACACTGGCAAAGTTTCGCTACCAATGCGTGAGCATTTTATAATGAACTTTCACTAACATTAACACTAACAGTGGATCACCGTACCAGAGGACACTCCTTCAGACTAGAAGAAAAGAAGTTTCATTTAAAGGAACAGAGTAGGGGGTTCATCACAGTCAGGACAGTGAGGTTGGGGAATGCACTGCCGGGTGATGTTGTGATGCTGATTCAGTTAATGACTATAAGAGGGACTTGGATGATTTCTTGGACAGACATAATACAAAGGCTATTGTGATACTAAACTCTATAGTTAGTATAGATATGAGTATATATCATTTATGTGAAAGTAGGGAGGGGTGTGTGTATGGGGCTGGCGTTTCTTTTGGAGGGGTTGAACTTGATAGACTTTGTCTTTTTTCAACCCAATTTAACTATTCGTTTCTGCCTAGAGAAACCTCGCTAATACTCTTACGCTTAGGGCTGGTACATATAGGTCATATATGTCTTTATTAGAGGCTGTAGAGGCAACACTAGTTCCAAGAGATGGAAAAGAGCCTACTGAGCCATGTGACATGCATTTTATCATCTCTAGAAGTTTATTCCCACATAAAAATCCCCCTGCTTTATCAGAGGCAGGTGAGCACTCACATAGCCTTTAACTGCACCAATTAAGTGCAAAAACCAACCCCGTACTTACCGTTCATTGACGCATGTGCTAAATACAGGGACATGATGCATTTTATGTAGGGATGCACCGGATTCGGTTTTGGATTCGGCCTTTTTTAGCAGGTTTTGGGTTCAGCCGAATCCTTCTGTCCGGCTAAACCAAATCTGAATCCTAATTTGCATATGTAAAACAGGGGTGGGGAGAGACATTGCGTGACTTTTTGTCACAAAACAAGAAAGTAAAAAATGTTTTCTCCTTCCCACCCCTAATTTGAATGTGCAAATTATGATTTAAATTCTGTTCACATTTGGAACAATGGTGTTGTCTTATAGATAAGACTCAAACTATGGTATACATATAAGTACAGTATGTAAGGGTGGGACTACACGGACGTTTTCGACGCAATCCGACGCGCTGCGACAAAACGCCTGCGACGAGTCTCATGCAACAGTAATAAGGGAAATAGATAGAAATGTCAGATAAAGTTGCATCGTTGATCCGACACTACTGCTGACGCTGGGATCAACGCTGCAACTTCATCCGACATTTCTCTCTCACCTTATTTCTGTCGCAGGCGTTTTGTCGCAGTATGTCGGATCGCGCTGAAAAAATCCATATAGTCCTAACCTTATAGAATGGCCAATTCTAAACAAATTTTCAATTGTTCTTCATTATTTATTTGTTATGGCTTTTTTTTTTTCTTCTGACACTTTCCAGGTTTCAAATAGGGGTAACTTACCCCATTTAAAAACAAAAGCCCTGTAAGGATACAAATGTGTCTTTATTTTTACTTTTTAATGACTCATCTTTCTATTCAGGCCTCTCCTCTTCGTATTCCAGTCTCTTATTTAAATCAATACATGGTTGCTAGGGTAATTTGCACCCTAGCAACTAGATTGCTGAAATTGCAAACTGGAGAGCTGCTGAAAAAAAAACTAAATAAATCAAAAGCCACAAATAATAAAAAAGGAAAACCAATTGCAAATTGTCTCAGAATATCACTATCTACATCATACTAAAAGTTAACTCAAAGGTGAACAACCCCTTTAAAGGGGACCTGTCACCCAGACATAAAAAGCTTTAAAAATCTCAGCTGTCAATCATTTATTGCTTGCCCCACCTCTATGCCATAGGCATAGAGGCGGAGCAGGCAGTTACTTTCACTTTCCATTCTGCACTTCCTTGATGTCATTGCCCTCCTCGCTTCCTCCATCTTCCTTGCCATCTAAATTTGTAACCAGTATAGGGGCATGGGCATCAGGTGCCTCATTCTGGTTCATAAACAAGATTTTGAGATAATTAAAAGATTGCCTTAATAACAGTGTTTACAAAATGGCGGTTTCCTGCTTGCTGTGATTGTGAATTCTCAGACTGCAGGGAACAAGATTTAAATAATTTATATATGTAAGTAAAGTTTATTTTACTTTGACTAACATCATAAACTAGGATTTGAAATTATTTCTTAGGGTGACAGGTGCCCTTTAAGCAGTTTCCCCAATAGACCTGCTTATCTTAAATTGTTACGATTGTTTCTTTGCTTATCTTAAATTGTTACAAAAGTACCTGCTACATATTCTGGGCTCTCTGTCAAAATCCAATTACGTTTTAGAAACTTTCTATCTTTGTCTGGCTGTTCAGTGCAGGAGATCAAAGAGAAAGTCCAGACATTTCAGTAACAATCCGGGACTGCGGCTGAGCTGCCAAAACTGGGACTGTCCCGCGAAAAACAGGACAGTTGGGAGGTATGCAACTTTATAATTTGAAACTGCATGCGATTTAAGATGTTGCCTGATAACTAAAGTAAGTGTCCTAAGAAACATTTGCTATTAAGTGACCTTTGCAGTTCTGCCATGTCTGGATATGGATCTTTTAATTAAACTCTAAAACATGCAATATTAATGACAATTACTATCGATAATGCCTATGGTTAAAGAGTAACAGTGGCACCCCAGTCACTAGAATATATTTTATAAATGGGAATTAAACTATTACGAAAATTAAAATTTAATATAAGCTTCCTCATACCAAAAAAAAAAAAAAACTTTGTAAATACAATCAATTAAAAATTCTGCATAGTTTCTGAAATAATCAAGTTTATCTTCACTATCCCTCTCTCAGCATCTGTTTCTCTTCATTCTGTCTTCATTCAGCAGTTGGGTGTCAGATATTCATTGACAGTTAGATCCAATATATCTTATAGGGAGCTCCTTTCCTAGCAGATGTATTAGAGCTCACTCAAATAACTGATTCCAGTACAAACACAATCTAACAAAATAACTGACTTTTGTACAAATTCTGCATGTAGAGAGACATGATGTCTGGTGATTTTAATCGAGCGAGCTCTAATACATCTTCTAATACATCTTCTAATACATCTTCTAATACATCTTCTAATACATCTTCTAATACATCTTCTAATACATCTTCTAATACATCTTCTAATACATCTTCTAGGCAAAAGATATAAGATATATTGGATCAATCAGCGCTGTGAAATATGTTGGCGCAATATAAATAAATGTTAATAATTCATCCGATACCCAACTCCTGAAAGAAAACAGAATTAGGAGAAACAGATGCTGAGAGAGGAATAGTGAACATAAACTTGATTATTTTAGTAACAGTACAGAATTTTTAATTGATTGTATTTAGAAAGTTTCTTATTTCAGTGTGCAGAAGCTTATATTACATTTTCGTGATAGTTCCCCATTGATAATTCTATACATCTATGCTTTCATATCTGTCTCCTTGATCTATGTCCCCTAGACCGGAGTGTTAGCCTTACTAATGTGCGGAGAGGAGCAGCTGCATCAGGAGCAGTAAGTTAATCAATCTCCCCCATTGCCAGGGAAAGGAACACTCATCCAGTGCACTGCATTGCAGGCCAATGTGGCAGCCCAGTAGTTAAAGATACTGGGGAGGATTGTAGAAAGAGAGAAGAGTGTGAACAACCTTTTGTAGACGATCTTCATATCCCTCCATTCCAGGAAGCTGCACATTTTCGGCTTGCGGGCTAACACCGTCTGGACCAGCTCCCTGGTGATCTTCTTCTTCTCTTTGTCAGACAGAGGCACATACCACTTCTGAAGCCGCAGCTTCCCCTGACGGCTGAACAAAAGCATAAACTGCATCTGTTGAACAACAACAACAAGAAGAGAAATTAGAATACAAAGTGAGTGAACGACATGCAACACTTCAGCACTTTGCAGGGTCACAAATGGGTGCAGAGAAAAAAAATCAATAAAATATTAATGACTTGTCTTCCAAGAGGCATCTCTGCGAAGCACCAGGAGCCGGAGCCACGTTCTCTGGACTCTGGGATGGAATCTGAGATGTGCGGTGCCTTTTTTTACACCACAATAGGGAGGTTGTTCCCAGACAGAGGCTTTTCAGCATGCATAGCTTTGGCAAAAAAATCCCAGTTACAGCCGTGTGACACGTGAGGAGGGGAATGATTGTGGGAGTTACTAAGCAAGGAGAGATGGGAGGGCATCTAATAAAGGGGGTCAGGCACACAGATTGAACCTCCTAAGGGCCAGGGAAAATGGAAACATTTACAATGCAAACATATCGCGTGCTTGTAAGCGAACAGACAGGCTCAGCAAAACCTTGGGAGGAATGGCAACAACACTCCTAACAATGCATCGTATTACCTTTCTTCCATAAATAAACTACTTTATAGAGACAAAAAACCTTGAATTTGTCAAATAAAGATTAATAATAAAAATGTGTAAAATAAATTTACATTGGACACGCAAGAGAAGAGGTCAGAGAATTAGAAAATTAAATAAGGCAACATTATGCTCAATAAAGCCTTTAGACTATAAGCTTTTGTTATCAGCACTCTAATCCCATTTCTAATCTTTGTTAATTAAAACCTCTGTTTGTTATAAATGAATGTAAAGCGCTGTATAATGCTTGTGTGATGTAAATAAATGATAATGATCTAACAGTATACAGGTATGGGATCTCTTATCCGGAAACCCGTTATCCAGAAAACTTGAATAGGCTCCATTATAATAAAATAATCCAAATTTTAATAATTTTTCTTTTTCTCTGTAATAATAACAGTAGCCTGTACTTGATCCCAACTAAGATATAATTAATCCTTATTGGAAGCAAAACCAGCCTATTGGGTTTATTTAATGTTTACATGATTTTCTAGTAGACTTAAGGTATGAAGATTCAAATTGCAAAAAGATCTGTTATCTGGATATCCCCAGGTCCCGAGCATTCTGGATATAGTAAATAAAGAACCCCCTATTGTAAAATATAAGGAGTTCCATGATATACAGGTCATTGAACTTCGAGGTTACTCCTAATATCCTCATATTTTCCAACAAGGGGAACTTTATTTATTATAATAGTGAGTCATGTGATAAAAATGACATCACTACTCACTGTTTATAACTGATGATATCACTAGTCACCGATTAATTTACAAGATATTCGTGGCTTTTGGGTATTATTACAGGTCCCATACCTGTAATGGGATTGCACACTATGGCAGTTATATTGGGCTTTTTATTGGGCTTTTTCAGTTCCAACATTCAAATGTAAAAAAGTTGGAGAGCAACATAAGCATGAAAAATGTTCCTGGGGTGCCAAATAAAGCCTGTTATTTGCTTATTGGTAGCCTCTATGTGGTCTTGCAGTCTACAGGAGCCTCTGTTTGGCAATACACATGGGTTTTATGCAACCAAAACTTGCCTCCAAGCCTAAAACTCAAAAATAAGAACCTATATTAAGGCCACTGGGAGCAACATCCAAGGGGTCGGAGAGCAACGTTACTCACAAGCTACTGGTAGGGGATCACTGTTCCAACGAAATATTTACAGACTAAAATAGTCAACATCAAGGGAGTTCTAGATATAGGAAAACATTTCTGTAGAAGTCAATTGGTCAGTGTTTTCCAATATCTTTAACTCTGTGTTAACTGCTCTAAGCACCTTTAATGAAGTAGCACCCAATGTGCCAAGACCAATGCAGTCTGTAGGCAGTGCTATCAATGGGTCAGGGGAGGCACGTTTATTAAAGGTCGGATTTCGAATTCATTTGAGGTTTTTTTAAACTCCTTTAAATTCGAAAATACTTGAAATTCGACTTGTGGGTTATTTTATAAAAAATAAATTGAATATCTAAAACTCGCACAAATTTTACAAACTCAAAAACTTGAATTGAATTTATATTAAATTAGACTAAAATCAATTCTCCGAAAAAACTTGAATGTCAGGAAGGCTACTAACGTCCAAATTGGTCCCTGGAGCTCACTAATTCACTTCTACATGAACTCGGCAGGTTTTAGCTGGCTTATAGCTGAATTCAAGTTCTTAAAGGGCTAGAGTATGATAAATCTCGAAATCCAAATTTGAATTAAAACTCTTATCGAGTTTGGATAATTCACAATTCGAATTGGAGAGTTTTGACCATACAGGCAGCAAATTGATTACACAGAGGGTTAATGTGCTATACATACAACCAGCGAATTGATTACACAGAGGGTTAATGTGCTATACATACAGGCAGCAAATTGATTACACAAAGGGTTAATGTGCTGTACATACAGGCAGCAAATTGATTACACAGAGGGTTAATGTGCTGTACATACAGGCAGCAAATTGATTACACAGAGGGTTAAGGTGCTATACATACAGGCAGTGAATTGATTACACAGAGGGTTAATATACTATACAGGCAGTGAATTGATTACACAGAGGGTTAATATACTATACAGACAGCGAATTGATTACAGAAAGGGTTAATGTGCTATACATACTGGCAGTGGATTACACAGAGGGTTACTGTGCTATACATACAGACAGTGAATTGATTACAGAGAGGGTTAATATACTATACAGGCAGTGAATTGATTACACAGAGGGTTAATATACTATACAGACAGCGAATTGATTACACAGAGGGTTAATGTGCTATACATACAGACAACAAATTGATTACACAGAGGGTTAATGTGCTATACATACAGGCAGTGAATTGATTACACAGAGGGTTAATGTGCTATACATACAGACAACAAATTGATTACACAGAGGGTTAATGTGCTATACATACAGGCAGTGAATTGATTACACAGAGGGTTAATATACTATACAGACAGCGAATTGATTACAGAAAGGGTTAATGTGCTATACATACTGGCAGTGGATTACACAGAGGGTTACTGTGCTATACATACAGACAACAAATTGATTACACAGAGGGTTAATGTGCTATACATACAGACAGTGAATTGATTACAGAGAGGGTTAATATACTATACAGACAGTGAATTGATTACACAGAGGGTTAATGTGCTATACATACAGACAGTGAATTGATTACACAGAGGGTTAATATACTATACAGACAGCAAATTGATTACAGAGGGTTAATGTGCTATACATACTGGCAGTGAATTGATTACACAGAGGGTTAATGTGCTATACATACTGGCAGTGAATTGATTACAAAAGACAGTGAAACAAGTGCAAAACATGCAGAAAACAAAAGTGCTGGAGGGCTGCAAGTTGGATTTCCCTCATATGTAACAAGTCACACAATATAATATTCCCTTTGTCTAGTTAATCACACCTCCACCCCAACCATGAGCCCTGCAATAGGGGGATAAGGTACATTTCCTCTCTGAGCTACCCTAAAGCTAATGGCAGATGGGCTCGTCCAGTTCCAAGGATGGAGGACCAGACTAACACACCAGCCCCCATCAAACAGAATGGACATCGTGGCTAAACACGTGATCACATGCTGAGTATTAAAGAAGGCGGCAGCACTATTGCTCAAGTTACATGGTTTATAGCAAGAGCATCCAATCATCAGGCACCACTAGCTGGTCACGTGTGTAAAGGCAAGCACCTGATTGGTTTATACGAGTTACTAGACGATGCAAACGTTATAAAGTAAGATAAGTAACTCTGCACATGAGAGAATGTCAGCACGCACAGTCACAGCGATATTACTTACTTTCCCAGGCCGTGCTCTGGTGAGATGGACTAAATATAAGCTAACGGGGCAGCCAGCACATATTCCAGCTCTCTTCCTCCCTGTCAGGCAGCGCGCTTACACTCACACATGCCCACTTCCGGTTTCGCCATACTTCCTGCGTTGAGCTTCAAGTTTTTTGTGCCCTGTTTCCTGCCATGAGCAATAGGTGGTTTTGGAACGTTCAGTGTGTGGTATTCCTCTTCTGCGAGCTTTTCTTTTAGCAGCAATATGTAGGAAGAGTGTCTGGGGCACGTTTCCATAGTTACAAGACCTGAGCATTAGGGAAACCATTCGCCCTGCTACCCATTGCATTACAGACTGAGCAGGCCCTGGGCTACAGGGGGGACCAGGAGGTATAGGGGCCCCATGAGGCCCTAATTAATAAGCAATTTCAATATATAGGGTTCCCAATATAGAAGTTGTTCTGTTCTACCAATATATATTGAAATTGCTTTATTAATTAGGGCCTCATGGGTTGGGTCAGGTTACCCGCCAAAAAAGTGTGTACCCTGCATAGGGTTTCCAACTTTTCTGGGAAAAAATACTGGCCTTCCTATATATTTATCTTTTTTCCCTATTAATAACATTGGGATCACTGGCCTTCCTATATATTTATCTTTATTCCCTATTAATAACATTGGGATCACTCACCTTCCTATATATTTATCTTTATTCCCTATTAATAACATTGGGATCACTCACCTTCCTATATATTTATCTTTATTCCCTATTAATAACATTGGGATCACTCACCTTCCTATATATTTATCTTTATTCCCTATTAATAACATTGGGATCACTCACCTTCCTATATATTTATCTTTATTCCCTATTAATAACATTGGGATCACTCACCTTCCTATATATTTATCTTTATTCCCTATTAATAACATTGGGATCACTGGCCTTCCTATATATTTATCTTTTTTCCCTATTAATAACATTGGGATCACTGACCTTCCTATATATTTATCTTTATTCCCTATTAATAACATTGGGATCACTCACCTTCCTATATATTTATCTTTATTCCCTATTAATAACATTGGGATCACTGGCCTTCCTATATATTTATCTTTTTTCCCTATTAATAACATTGGGATCACTGACCTTCCTATATATTTATCTTTATTCCCTATTAATAACATTGGGATCACTGACCTTCCTATATATTTATCTTTATTCCCTATTAATAACATTGGGATCACTGACCTTCCTATATATTTATCTTTATTCCCTATTAATAACATTGGGATCACTGGCCTTCCTATATATTTATCTTTATTCCCTATTAATAACATTGGGATCAACCATCATCTTTACCGGCCAGGCTGGTAAAATACCGGCCAGGTGGCAACCCTAACCCTGCGGGATGAGGGTAAGATTTTCGGGTGCAGGTATAGATGCGGGTTGCGGGTCTCATCTAAATTTCTTATCTGATGTTATACTGTCTATATTTTACTCATTTTAATAATTTAACATTACTCATTTTAATAATAAGATCTTGTAATACCACTGGCAATGCACCCATGGCAGCAGGTGCAACCCCTACTCTTTCTAAATCCAGATTATTATTTTTTACATTCTTTACCAGTTCATCCAGTTTTGGACTGGGATATTGTGGCTCACACCCCAGCTGCAAGATCTTCCACATGGCAAATCCAACGCCACTACCATCACCCTGCACAAAAACAGCAAGAATATACGAAGGGCGGTATTTTTTCCAGGAAAGATGGCAACCCTAGTAGAGTCCAGCAGCAGCAACAAAAGAAAAACGTACCCTGCGGGATGAGGGTAGGATTTTTGGGTTCGGGTATACAGGGGCAATCTGTGGGCCGCTGCCGCCTGAGCCAGCAACCCCCGATGCCGCCCCCCCACTTAAAAGTTTAGCGTCGGAGCTGGTCAAAAGGGGCTGCATCGCTAGCGCAGAAGCACGTACTGCGCTTTCTGCACAAGCAGAGCCGAATGGCAGGAACGGCCCTGCAGGTATAGATGCGGGTTGCGGGTCTCATCTAAATTTCTTATCTTATGTAAAGCACTGCGTATCTTGACAGCGCTATATAAATAAATGATGATGATGATGTTATATTGTCTATATTTTACTCATTTTAAAAAAATTGTTGCCGCCACACCTTTGATGATGTCACTTCGGGTTTGCAGCAACATCACTTCCTGTTGCGGATAAGACAGTTGCAGGTCGGGTAGCGGATAAAAGTGGGTAAATATGCCGGGTCAGGTTCTGGTATTATAAATTGGTTCCGTGCAGCAGCAGGTCAGGTATCTGCTGGATACCCGCAAAAAAAGCGGGTACCCTGCGGAGTGAGGGTAGGATTTTCAGGTGCGGGTATAAATCTGGGTCGGGTTGCGGGTCTCATCTAATACAAGTCTCTAGGGTTGAGGAGACTGCCTCATACTGATTTGAGGAATCCTGGGAATGAATTCCAAAGAAAATCCCATTTACATGGGTTTATCCTATAGGCTAAAGCTCACCCACTGGGTTTTTAAAGCAGAAGCCAGGATAATAGCTGATCAGATTCCCAACTACAACTATGCCTATAGGATAAACCCATGTAAAATGGGATTTTCTTGGGTCTCATCTAAGTTTCTTATGTTATATTGTACTGTATATAGTTTAGTCACTTTTAAATTTTACAAAGCTTGTTTCTGTCCCGCTCACTTTTGATGATGTCACTTCCTGTTTGATGGTGGTCAGCGGGTTGCGGGTCGAGTTGCAGTTCCGGGTCGGGTAGTGGATCAAAATGGGTAAATATGCGGTTCGGGTTGTGGGTCCCTTCTGGGTCTTAGTAATTGGTTCCATGCAGGACTCTACCCGCAGCACTATAGGCCCAATAAGATCTAGTTATACCACTGGCAATGCACCCATGGCTTCAGCTGCAACCCCTACTCTTTCCAAATTTTGCATTTTTTTTTTCTTTACCAGTTCACCCAGTTTTGGACTGGGATATTGGGGCTGCCATCTCTGGCTCACACCCCAGCTGCAAGATTCTCCACACGTAGGGTTGCCACCTTTTCTAAAATATTTTACCTGTCCATGGTAAACATTATGTGAGGAGACTTTCGTCATATCTGTCATGTAGGCTACAAGAACTTTTGCAAAAGGCACGCACAGTAAATGAACGGTTAACAACGATATCTGAACCTACTGTCCACTGACCAATTTCATTATTTTCTGACAAAAATTTTCAAACCTGTCCAATCGACTGTAGGGAAGATTTTGTTGGAATGATAAGATTGTTAGCGCCCCATCGATGTAACGATTAGTAGACAATTTTATCTGATCGTGATAAATTCAGTCGCTTCACATGACAAAATCTGACTGTTTCTATTTCTTACCTGCTATGTATAACATTTCACTTCAGGAAGATTAATATCTACAGTGCTTCAAGCTACCCTCATCTTTAATAAATTGAACAAAAAAAGGAATTTTTTTTGAAACTATATTTAGAGCAGTTTGCATCTATAGAATCTGGCCTCATTTTAATCTGCCAGATTTAACCAGAGCTGAGAGGTCACATAATCGACATTCCTTTTCTAGCCATAAGGCAGATCTGTCGGGCATGATACAACTCACATGACAGTTGAGTGCGTTGGGCTCACGCTGTCTGGGATTTTGTGACTTTTCGCATGTGGGAATTTTCTTGTGTATTTTGTTAAATCATCTGTGCAATCCCACAAAGCAGCAGGGGTTAGAAGATAATCATTGCATCTGTGAGCATGTACCTGTGCTCTTGCCTGGTGTGTTCTCCTACAGAGGTGCTCAAGCAAATTGTCTTCTCTTGAGAATATGGAATATATACACTATATAAAAAGGCATTCGTTTGATAGAAATGTCACACTCCCCCCACCAAGCTGCCTTTTCATCTTTCAGTCCTGATTAACATACGGTGTGCATAGCAGCATTATCGTTATTATACGGTTGAGTGTTCTTCTTACATTAATCTAAGCCTACTGGTTTTTGAGAGGCACTCGCCTGTCTCAGTCAAGGAATGCACAAGTGAGCTCATGCTTTCTCTTGTTTCATTTTCCTAAAGTGGAACCGACTACAAAATGATCTGTTTTAAATTGTGAAGTATTAACCAGTGATAAGGGCATTGGGGTGATGCATGAATAGGAACATAAATCTTTATTTTCACTACAGCTCAGTGTCTTCCATGAGAACATTGAGAGCTTGCGGTATTGAGAAGGCATTTGCCTTAAATGTTCTATTTAGGGCAAAGTATTTAGAAAATTATGGTGATCCACCCTAAGGACAGAAGACACACATAGAGATTTGGGGATATTTAGTCGTTCGTCGACAAATCGCGTCTTCTTCAGGAGACTAATCTCTGCAAACTGCCTTCCCGATGGCTAGAATCTAAATCGCCAACGGGATGGCACTCGGAGCCCTTTGTTTTCCGAAGTTACCTGAAGTTTCCTCATGTGTCAATTTTGGGCGACTAAGAAAAACAAATCGCTCCGAGTGACATCCCGCCAGCGATTTCGATTCTAGCCTGCGGGAAGGCAGCATGGGGACCCATTTTTAGTTCCTGATCTGTAGATTAAGGATCTCTGCTTTAGGGAATGACCTGCTCCATATTTTTTTTATGTTGCATGGATTACTAAATAACTGAGACACCATAATTCAGCACAGTCTGGAAGGCAAATATAAAAACGAGGCACTGATTGTGACACAGGATAAGACTAACCCCAAGGGCCAGACTGGGAGTAAATAATAGTCCTGGAAAAAGATCAAAGCTGCCCACATTGGAAGCCAGGGTTGCTAGGGCCTCCCATACAAGTTACAAGAAATAAAAAGTGTGGACAGGTGCCCCACCCACAAGTTACAAAAAACATTGGTGGTTAGAGCCCCCCCTTAAAATAATAAAAAAAACATTTGTGGTCAGGGTCCCCCCATAAAAGTAAAGAAATTGGTGGTCAGGGTCCCTCATAAAAGTTAAAAAAATACTTGGATGGACAGGGGTTAAAAAAAACATCATTGATGTTCAGGGGAACTTTGGTGGACTCTTCTTCAACCCCCTTCAGCGATGGATGCACTACACCCTTGTACAAGCCAGGCTTCTTTTAATGATTTTCTCAAAAAACTCACTGTACTTAAGTATGGTACCTATGGTTTGGAGGAAAGCTAAGGTAATTACAGTATTTAAAAATATTTTAAATGGGATTGCAATCTCAGGCTGGCAATTATAGTAGTGTAGGTGTGACATCCGTGGTGGTCAAGTTATTTGCAGGTCTTTTAAGGGATCACATTCCAGATTATTTTCTAGAAAATTGCATAAGAAATAGGAATCCACGTGGTTTTATGGAGCATAGGCCAGGACAAATTTGATTGCTTTTTTATGATGAAGTAAGTATAAAGCAATGCCAGTCAGCAGTCAAGGGTAAACAAGGTTTTGAGTTATGTTAAAAGATGTATAGATTCATGAGAGAAGAGAGTCATTCTTCCCCTTCATAAAGCACAGGTTAGGCACCATCTAGAGCAGTGATCCCCAACCAGTAGCTCGCGAGCATATAGTCTGTGTCAAACGACCGCACTCTGAAGACCGGACTTAGTATGATCTTTGTGGGTGCAGGATCCAAAAATTCATATAGAGATTTTTTCTTAAGGATCCGCACACCAATGTTTTTCATCAAAATAAGTGTTTTATTCGGTACATAGATCCGACGTTTCGGCCCACATTAGGGCCTTTTTCAAGGATAATGCATGTACATCAAAATGGTGCTTTTATACCACTCCCCCATTTGAATCTGGCGCCAAAAATGACGTCATTAACCCCAGAAAATGTTTTCTGGGGTTAATGACGTCATTTTTGGCGCAAGCAAAAATTTATCAGCAAAAGATAGTGCTAACTAATGTTTATTTTGTAGTGTTCAGGTGCAACATAAAAACCACAAAGAATATTTCTTCCCTTGTAATGAGCATTCCCTGTTCTGCAATTTGTACTTCTGCAACTGCAAATCATTACAATGGTGGAATTTTGGGAACCCAGATAGAAAAAAGACGAAAAAGGTGGAAAAAGTTTGGCAATGGAAAATGTAATATTCGAGGGGAATTGTGGAAGCACTCAAGGCTAAATCAAAATATATTTAAGTATAATGGAAGTGCTACTTACAATGCACTTCCCTGGTCCCCTGTCTCATAAATAATTCAGTATAAATGCAAGTGCATATGTTTTGCATATGTTTACAAAACAGGGGTTTTAGTTACCAAAGTTATGATCATAAAATTGAAAAGCCACCATACCACGTCAAGGTAAACCCCATATGCCGGTCCCTAACTTACTTATTTAAAAAGAGATACTTCTCTGCATAATAGCATTACCTGTGTTCAGTGTGTGTTGAGCATTGGTTTCAATTTGAAGGCTGAATCCTCCCCCGCCAGTAAAGGCTTTTAAGAGAGAGGGATTGCCCAAACCAACGCCCATATTTAAAAGCATAGGACCATCATTAGTTTTAAGGGGTGGGTATGGGGTGCTATTGAAAAACCACATAAAGCTATGCCATGTTTTTGTAAACATATGCACTTGCATTTATACTGAATTATTTATGAGACAGGGGACCAGGGAAGTGCATTGTAAGTAGCACTTCCATTATACGTAAATATATTTTGATTTAGCCTTGAGTGCTTCCACAATTCCCCTCGAATAATGGAAAATGTAATCCTCAATGAAGAACTTAAAATTGGTCTGGCTTTTTTTCCAGGGCCTTTAATCCTTGGTATTCAAAAAACCTTCAGTTCTTGTGTTTTTGAAACCACTCATTAATTTGGGGTCTTGTTCCACAATTAAATAAGGCGCAGAGTTATGAAATGCAGAAAATCACTTTTACAGTAAATATAAGACACTGTGGACCCCTGTCAAAGACTTCAAGAGCTCAAGGTCTGAGATAGTCTTGAAGGTTAAGTGCACGATAAGAGGTGCAGCCCTATGTTAGGTAAGTTAAGGTTGTGAGGACCCACGGTCATGTGATTTGTGAGGTCCAATCTTTGTGACGTGTTAACTTAACCATCTTAAAGGGGCTAGACCTCCAATGAAGGAGAGTCTTAGATGACTAAAGTGTACAATTGAACACATGGGAAGCAGCAACTACTTAAGGGAGGCTATGTATTATAGTCAGAATGACAAATACAATCTAAAAATTTTAGTTTTTTTAAAACATAAAATCCGAATTTTTATTGGGAAAAAAACTAAACATTTTCGAGATTTATTAAACCCCGATAGATGGGAAAAATCCAGCATCTCAGACCTGCTGAGGTTGCATATACAGTAATTCAATGGGAGAGGTCCTAATCCTATTTGGAAGTCTCTGTGGTTTGCGCTGGAATTAGTCCAAAAATCTAAATATTTCAGGCTTTTCAGACAAAGATCTGGACTTTTTGGGATAAACCTATGATCACAAACAAGATAAGGGAGCACCACCCATCAATTGAGAAATCCAGCGGATGGTGTGCAGGGTTAAGGAGATAAATATTGAAAAAAAAGTTAACCCTTGAGATTGCACCACCCCATCCAGGAGCCTTGAAACCCACGGAACAAGGTTAAAACTTAACTTTTACTACTAATTAATTAAAAAAGATTGGTCCAGAAGAGCATTTAAAACCATGTTAGACATAGGGAGACAATGAACACTGATTAGGTAAAGCGAAATTTGCCACCCCTGGGTCAAATGCAATGCTAATGTATAGACTCTGCAGTGAGCCACTCCAGTCTATACTGAGTAACTGCAATGGCGTGGTGTGAAGCACAACTGTGATACTTGCATAAAGCAAAACAAAACAAGGGTCTCACAGACTGTGAACAGTATGGGTAACCTCTCAGTTTACCCCTTGTAGAATCCGACACCAAATAATTAGTAGTCTGAATAAGTCCGCCACCCATTCACCCTCAAACATACCCCCCCCCGTTGTTTTCGAGGAATTGCTATGTCTAGGTGGCATCAAAAATTGATCCACTAATTAATGATACAGAGTCTATAGCGGTGCTTAGTCTGCGAAAGTTTAAACTACCCAGGCAGCGTTTCTGTAGATCGCCCACCCCTTCACCCACAGAGATTCCCTCCCATTCGTGGAGCAAAGCCGTGACCTAAAAGATTATTGATGATTCAGTCACCCTGCCTAACCAAACTAAAATGCGCCTGACGCACGTTTCGCCCACAATACGCAGGCTTTGTCAAAGGCCTTCTACAGAACTGCTGCCTGGGTAGTTTAAACTTACGCCGACTAAGCACCGCTATAGACTCTGTATCATTAATTAGTGGATCAATTTTTGATGCCACCTAGACATAGCAATTCCTTGAAAGCAACGGGGGGGGGGGGTATGTTTGAGGGTGAATGGGTGGCGGACTTATTCAGACTACGAATTATTTGGTGGTGGATTCTACAAGGGGTAAACTGAGAGGTTACCCATACTGTTCACAGTCTGTGAGACCCTTGTTTTGTTTTGCTTTATGCAAGTATCGCAGTTGTGTTTCACACCACGCCATTGCAGTTACTCAGTATAGACTGGAGTGGCTCACTGCAGAGTCTATACATTAGCATTGCATTTGACCCAGGGGTGGCAAATTTCGCTTTACCTAATCAGTGTTCATTGTCTCCCTATGTCTAACATGGTTTTAAATGCTCTTCTGGACCAATCTTTTTAAATTAATTAGTAGTAAAAGTTAAGTTTTAACATTGTTCCGTGGGTTTCAAGGCTCCTGGATGCGGTGGTGCAATCTCAGGGGTTAACTTTTTTTCTCTTTTTCAATACTTTTTGGGATAAAGTCTGAAAAAATAGAAAAATTTTTTTTTCCATGTATATCCCCAATCCGATAAAATCATGATTTTTTAATAATAAATTGTCCAATCGTGGATTCTAGTTTGGTCGGAAATTTTTCATTACAAAAGTCAGATAAAGTCGGACTTTGATAAATAAGACCCTATGGGTTGTATCCATATGATTGAGAGCTTTCAATTGTGAATGTGGGGCATTATTACCCTGTTCTATAAAAACTACATTGGGGGAAAAACTAGAATTTTTATTATATCCCCTGAGGATGGAAAAAGTCTGAATCTGAAAATCCAGCATCTCAGACTTACCTAGGTTGTAAATAAGTCAGTGGAAGAGGTCCCTATCCTAGTTGGAAGTTTCTGTGGTCTTTGCTGTAATTAGCCTGAAAATCCGAATATTTCAGAATTTTCAGGCAAAAATCTGAAAAATATTGGATTTTCGGGAAAAAGCCAGAAAAAAATCAAGCGATTTGGGGAAAAAATCGTACAATTTGGAATTTTGCTAGATTTTTTCATATTTGTCCCAGTTCTGTTTAAATCGTATTTTTTTAATAATAAATAAGGTTCAATAATGGATTCTAGTTTGGTCTGACTTTTTTTTTATTGAAATAATCAAAAAAATTCGGATTTTGATAAATAAGGCCCCCCCAAATGCTATCCACTAAAAATGTAAATCATCAAAAGTTTCCAGTGCAACAAGATGCACATACTTATGAATGAGATGGTTTTACTTATTCAGTTATGTCATCCAAATAGAATTATGCATAAGTGGAAATACATTCCTTACAGTTGAAACTGACAGTTTAAACCTCTGAGATAGCTTTTTGTAGCCTTCCCCTAAACCATGAAACTGAACAATCTTTGTTTACAGATCTTTTGAGAGTTGCTTTGAGGATCCCATGCTGTCACTCTTCAGAGGAGAGTCACACAGAAGCACAATTTGCAATTGGTCGCCTTAAAAATCGGTAATTAAGTGTTTTTTATCTGTAAAGTTTTTTCATTAATCAATAGACTGTCTATCAAAAAAACACAAAAGGCATCATCGAAACATTGTCTTGAATGGTCATGGCCTGACATATTATTCCCAATTCAGCACATGAAGGGCTGTAAATGGGGAGGGGGTAATCCGCCACATTAGACAAGTGTAATCAAAATATATAATACAGTTTTCTCCTCATTTTCCTAAAAACCCATCTGGACAATTCCTTTTTTTGTTAATTACCTTTAAAGAATGTGTTACTTTTACTCCATGCATTTCGGGAGGAACAAAGCTGTACTACTAATCTAAATGTATTTTTAATAGAAATTTGCATTCAATCACTGGCCTAAATGTAGACATTTCCCTTTTCTGGTCCAACTAGGCAGTTTTGGATTTTCCCACTAATCCATTAATTCATCTTTTATTATAAGACTCTCTTGAAATTACCAGATTTCTAAATTCAGCTTGATTGATCTAATTTAATCACATTTTGTAAAAGAAAGAACTACTAAGAGACAAACTAGAGAGAAGAATAGAAAGAAAAGAGGGCAAGAAAACCGTAATGGAGTGAAGAGAACAGGACCCTCTTCACCCTCCCATCTCTGCCTGCCAGACACACTCATAACAATATGTTAACCTTTATACTATCAGAATAATCTCCATAATCTTCTATCCCGGTGTTGCTTGCTAAACGCTTATGCCTGTGCATAATAGTGCCTCTGCATATTGAAATGCTCTCTGTAATCTGATTGATAACCAGTATTTCATTATTTGATATCATCTGTTCCTTCACAGGACTTTTTGCTTCAACAGCGAAAAAACACTTTTTCGGAGCAATGACATTGGGCGTCCTCCCCAGCCATAGACATTGTAAGTTTAAATACCAAAACAATACAGTCTGATTTTCTAATGAAAAGTAGCAACACACAGAAAATGAGGGATGTGAGAAGCTGTTCCTAATGAAGATGAAATGTTCATGTATTAATAATCATAATAAAAAATGTGGAGCATGCCAAAAGAAGAGAACAAGTAAAACATATTCAATTGGAGCTCAATTCTAATTGCGTGGCAAGAGTACAATATATTGACATGGCATGTTGGTTTTGTTGCAGAACTTGCTTTTTGGATCATTCTACTCAGCATTAATCTTTCTGATAAGAGAATTAGTGAAGGCAACTAAGACATGGCTGGTGTTCGTTATTTCCTTCCTGTAGAGATCTATGGATTTTTTACTTTATGTCTAACCCTCTGGCACAGGCAATATATATAGTGAATAAAGTACCCCCTCTTTTAAACTATATAAATATAAGGATATTATAAGTTACTGAGGAGTTTCATGACCATATAAAAACACGAGGCCGAAGGTCATGAAACTCAGAGGAAAACTTCTAATATCCTCATATTTTACAACTGGTGGTGCTTTACTTATTATAATACACAAGTTTCAGTGAGTCATGTGACAGAAATGACATCAGAACTCACCGTTTATAACTGATGACATCAGATCTCACCGTTTATAAGGATATCATTTACAGGATATTCATGGCTTTTGTGTATTATAAGTACATTTCGCCCCAAAAGGGTAGGGGAATAGACAGCTTGGGTGATAGTGAATAAGAGGTAATCTAAATAGACTATAGAACTCATGATTCTAGTGCTGCTGCACCTATTGATGCGGTGTGTGAGGAGCGTCCGTCAGTGCTCCTCTCATCCGCCGTGCCTCTCGCAAGATGGTGAGACCGGCGTCAACAAAACAGGCGCAGCTGTCACCCGCACATTGACCCCTTGAAAGGATGCCAGCAAACACTGGAAATTACTCCAGAAAGACTTTTAATATATTTGGCCCAACTGTGCCCAATTTTCAAAGAAGCACAGGTGTCCATTTTGCCAAATCTGATGCAATTGCGAAAAGCGCAACGCCAATGTGTCATAAGAATTGCCCGTTTGCGCCTGCAATGATGCTGGAATTTCCGGGGGGGAAAAAATGGTGCATTGTAGGAAAGAAGCATAACGACTGCGCTTGAAATTGCACTTTAGTTACTGTAGCTCGGTAGGTGACTGTACCCTAATTTATACTAGCAGTAAGGCTTGAAAGCTCAATTATGAACTGGTAGATGTTAATGCTGATGCACTAATAGATGCAAAATTGTGCCCAATAATGTACCATACAAGTTCACAAGTGAATTGGATGCACCTCGAATTCAAAGGTGGTGCACTGATTTGCTACCCGACCCAGGCCTGCAGAAGGAAAACTTACCCGATGACCAGGGACACATGAAACCAGAAGTGACCCGCAATCCCCCACACCTTACCCGGGTATCCAAGTGGGTCACCAGCAGACTGCCCGATTGGTCAGGGAATCTGGATCTTTTTGCCTGAAACCCGGACCACTTTGCAGTTATTCCTTAGGTATCTGGCGCGGTGCAGGACACCACCTGGAACTGCCACTTGCTTCCGTGCAGTCTACACTAAACAGTTCTCTTCTGGCAATAGTTTTTATTAACATTCAAGCAATTGACTTGGAGTGTTTAGCCTTAGCACCCCTGATTAACAAGCCCCAACGTTTATTAGTGGCTTATGCTGCCTTTTACCTGGTATTTACCATTACAATGATGATTCGATCAGTTGCTCATAAAGTGCTTGTATATATATTTTTAAATACTACAGAAACAGCTGTTTGTGGTACACGTCTGGTTTTTCCTGATCACCTGCTTCTACATGACAAGGGTTGAAAATACCCTGCGGTATTACAACAATTGTCTGTCATTGTCCATTTTAAATATATATTTGTAGAATGGGAATTTGGCTTCAGTGACATATGCAATATCTATTGTCTTCTAACCTGGTTAGCTTCAGCGGACCATTTCCATAATCGTATTCTGGCTGAAAACCGATATTTTTGTTGAATGCTAAAGCTTTGTTTCTTTGTGCATTTAGTAATAAGATTGCCGTAGCTCAAGGGGCTGATTCTGGCTCCGTTCCCAGTATCTACACTACTCACGACTTTGGATAAGTCTCCTAATCTTGCTGAGCCTTTTAAAAATGAGAAAAACAGCTTATAGGAACCTGAAAAGACCTTGTGTTACTTTTGATGTGTTACCTGTTATAACCTGTCCAAGGGTTTTAGGCAAATCCCTAACTGCAAGCCCAGGGTTTATTGACAGCAGGTTAGTGGCCTACACTGTG
Source organism: Xenopus petersii (assembly GCA_038501925.1). NCBI lineage: Eukaryota > Metazoa > Chordata > Amphibia > Anura > Pipidae > Xenopus > Xenopus petersii. Next base: position 8,281,500 of record CM076675.1, on the reverse strand, counting down.
CACAATGAATTGACTATGATTAAGTACAGGTATGAGACACTTAAAGTGGAATACCATAGGGTTCTGTATGCCTACTATTTTTTTAATATATAGGTTTGAGTAAAATTTATACTTTTATGGATGAGTTATTGAGTTTGTGTGACCTTGTTACTGGGGGCTGTATCCCATTAACTCTGGCTGTTTTTTGACTGGCCATAGAGTATATATATCCCCTTTAGTAGATTCAATATAAGTTCGCTCCTGCTTAAGCCTGATCCTGTGCTTCATTGAACGGTTTGGCCTGATTATTGGCACTTGCCCTGATTTTTGGAATGTCATTTAAATATTTCTGCTTCCTGCTGTCTGATTAGACATCCCTCTCTCTCTTTTGTCTCCTATACTGATTTTTGTTCCTCTGATGGCCCAAGTGGGGTAGGAGGTTTTTTCAGCTAATTTCAGTTCAGACCACAGAAACTTCCAAACAGAATAGGGATCTCTCCCATTGACTTATATACAACCTTGGCAGGTCTGAGATGCCGGATTTTCGGATTCTGACTTTTTCCATCCTCGGGTTATAATAAATTGTGCTTTAGCTTTCGGTATAATGTATATGCAGGTTCTTTCTTTTAAGTCATATTTAGTTAACTACTAGTGGAGCCATGTAAACCGTGAGTATATATATATATATATATATATATATATATATATATATATATATATATATATCGCATGTTGTATTTAAAGATGTTCGTGTTTTGATTATTGAAATAAAGCAGCATGTTGGCTTTTAATGAGGCAGCTGCTCTCAGAAACATTGGAGCTGTCAGGTGGTCGAGTGCACTGCAGTCAATCAGAGGAGACAAAAGAGAATCTTATTGCAGCTAAATTATTCATATTTTGTTTAGATTCCATGTTTCCCAGAGATTGAGTGTGTTGCAAGCATGGTCATAATTGTTTCGCCGGATCTCAAAACAGCAGTTTGCTGCTACCACGTTACTTTTCTTAATGTGAGAAACTTATAAAATATAGTGAAACAGTAAAGAATTTTTTATTCTTCTCCATTTTAGTATTATTAGGAGAAGGAATTGTCGGATCTATTAGGAGTGCCAAATGTTAGGGCACCCCCCAAGGATTGTGATGGCGTACCTGATGCCCTAGGCTAATGCTCCTGTAAGCAAAAAACGGCACCGGCCCGGGGTACTTGTGTGTTATCATCTCACACTTATTTATATGAAGAGAAGAGCCAGCATTTCCAGGTCTAAATTTCAAAACCAGCCAAAGTCAGCTCCAAAACCAGCCCAAAACTAGCCAAGAGGCACTTCAAAAGTAGCCCAAAAATAGCACAATATGTGCCGTAAAAAATAAAGTCTAAAAAACAAATGAATATATGTGAAAGTACGCCTTTTTTCAAATTTTCACTTTTTCCATGAAGCAGATTCGCCCCTAAACAGGGGAATAACTCCAGAGGGGGGCCCAGGAGGTATAGGGACCCCTAAAGGCCCTAATACACATACAGTTTTGTTAAATATTGGTAAAACAGCTCAACCTCTAGACATTTTGGTGGCCAGCAGATTTTTACCCTAAAATTGTCTGAAATTGAGGAATGCTTAAGAGTGACAGAGACCAAATTCTGGTAACTCCCGACTTCCACACAAGCCAGTCCCATTGCATGCTGGGTATTGTAGTCTTGCATTAAACTTGACAGTTGATAAATTGTATTATGACATCATTAAATAGATATTAATACTTGTTATGGTGTCCAAATTGTTTTTCTGTTGTCCAGTGTAAAATAAACTTTACGCTGGATAAATTATTTAAAATGTTGTTTCCTTCAGTCTTGGAATTGACATAAACAGCAAGCAGGCAAGCACCATTTTGTGGCCACTCAAATAAATAAAAATAAATAAAAATAACTCAAATGAAATCTGTCACCCTCTGGAGCAACTTGCTCAGCCCTCACCAGCATCTCATTCTATAGACAAAGACAAGGTAAAGCTAAAACTGGTGAGACAGTGATTCTCCAGCTGCTAAACTACCAGCAATGTCCCACATACTGTGTGTGTGTATATATATATATATATATATATATATATATATATATATATATATATATATATATATATAGGCACAGAAACCTAAACAACAGGCCCGTATACCTTTCGTGCATACATATCATCCATATGCATGAAAGTTTCATCGCATCATACATTAACATTGGCCCTTACTTTGGAAAGCATATCCGGATGTTCTGGAGTTTCAGGTACCTCCACTCCTTTCTTATAAGCGCCCTCGTAGTTTGAGGGACAGATTAGTGAAGGCAGATCTGGGCACTACACGTAGCAATCCACAGAGAGTTTTGGCACCCCTGAGAAATGGTATGCACAATTGTGGTAGGTGCAATCAGTGTTCAAGCGTTATACGCACGGACACGTTTACACATCCATGTTCAGGGAAAAAGTTTTCTACACATGCGATTCTGAATATGTGGTGTATATGCTTAAGTGCCTGTGTGGTTTGGCATATATTGGAGAAACAATACAACCCATACGTGATAGAATTAGCCAGCATAAGTCCACGATTAGGAAGGAGGTGGTGAAGCTACCAGTGCCTGCACACTTTAAGATGGCCCGACATTCTGCTGCATCCCTCAGGTTTCTTGTCATAGAGTCTGTTGCCCCCCCCCCACGTCTGGGGGGCAACAGACTCTTACAACTCCAGAAAAGAGAAAAATTTTGGATACATACATTACAGACTATGCACCCGAGAGGACTCAATAAAGAGTACGACCTGTATGCTTTCATTTAATATGAACTATATGGTCAGGTATGGTGGAATTTAGAGAGATAAGGGATTGGGACACAGTTGTACGGACACACATCCTTGTATTCATTGCAGATAGTTTGGGATTTCACATGTTAATTGTTTTTGGTTAGGTCTTTTAACCTTTGACTAACTTATATCGTTGGAGGCGATGCATGCTTAGATATATACGAAATACTGTTTAACATACTAAAGTGAATTGATCTGTAACACAAGGGAACTGATTTACATAATGATGTGAGGGGTGTGTACTACCTATGCTTTAAAATAGGTTGTGATGTCATAGCAATCATTAATGCTTGAGAAAGAAGCGGGAGCTTCGAAACGTCGCATGTTTGCTGTTACCTGTTGGTAAAAACTTTTTTATTTGCACAAAGTTGTCTTGACTTTTTTGTTGGATATATATATATATATATATATATATGAATGTGACGCACTGCATAACCTTCTGGTGAAACCAACGTGTATGTATGAATGCGCCTGTGTCTAGAGCTGGGAATATAAACTGAAAACTGTACTGTGTGAGAATGATGGGATAAATCAAGGAATGCCTGTAACGGTTGGCACCCTAAATCTATCGACCACCAGGACCAACTGCACAATTTCTGGACAACTTTGCTGCCTGGCTTCCTTACTTTCTTTCATCTAACATCCCATCCATCATATTAGGTGACTTTAATATACCTGTTAACAACATTAACAACTCTTCTGTCTCTAAACTTCTTTCACTAACCTCCTCCCTAGGCTTATCTTTGTGCTCAGACTCCCCCTCTCACTCCAGTGGTAACACTCTGGATCTCATATTTACCAGACTCTGTTCAACCACCAATTTTACTAACTCACCATTTCCCCTCTCTGATCACAATATGCTCACATTTCAACTCTCACTAACTCCCTCCTCAACCCCTGCTATTCCCCAAACACGTACTTACCGTGACTTGCAAGCTGTAGACGTGTCACATCTCTCTTCTTCCTTTGACTCTCTTCACTCTAATATCTCAGCCATCTCTTGTCCTAATGTGGCTACCTCTGTCTACTATAGTACTCTCACCACTGCCCTAAATGAGCTTGCTCCTATAAAAACGAAACGTTCTAGACCCAAACCACTTCAACCTTGGCATACTGCTCATACAAAAGCGCTCCAAAGACACACACGTGCACTTGAGCGTCGCTGGCGCAAATCCCGTTCAGAATCAGACTTTTGGAGCTACAAATCTGCCCTGCGCTCCTTTAACACCAGCCTCTTCCAAGCCAAACAAACATACTTTACTTCACTCATTAACTCCCTTTCTAAAAAACCAGCACAACTTTTCTCCACCTTTAACACTCTCCTTTCCCCTTCTCCACCCCCTCCATGCACATCTGTCTCTGCTCAAGATATTGCTGAGCACTTCAAAAACAAAATTGACACTATTAGAAGGGACATTACACTACTCAACCCCCCTAGACTTCCACCACCCTCCCTTCACACTCCCCAGTCTCTCCTGTGCTCCTTCACCCCTGTCACTGATGAGGAAGTCTCAAAGCTTCTGGCCTCTTCTCACCTTACCACCTGCCCGCTTGATCCAATTCCCTCAAAACTTCTCCGCAATACCAATCCTGGTCTAATCAAAGCCTTAACTCACCTATTTAATCTTTCGCTCTCAACTGGACTGTTTCCTTCTCAACTAAAACATGCTCTTGTCACCCCCATTCTGAAAAAACCCTCTCTTGATCCCTCCAATCTTGACAACCTCCGACCTATCTCTCTGCTACCTTTCATCTCTAAACTACTTGAGCGCCTAGTCTACAACCGACTTACCTCATTCCTCTCTGACAATAACCTGCTAGACCCCCTACAATCTGGTTTTAAGCCACAACACTCCACGGAAACTGCCCTGACTCGACTAACTAATGACCTTTTAACCGCAAAAGCCAACAATCATTTCTCACTACTAATACTGCTTGATCTCTCAGCCGCATTTGACACTGTAGATCACCCTCTCCTCCTCCAGTCCCTCCAGTCGCTTGGCCTTCGTGACACAGCCCTGTCCTGGTTCTCTTCTTACATCACCAATCGTTCCTTCAGTGTCTCCTACAATGGAGCATCATCTTCTCCCCTACCTCTTTCTGTTGGAGTTCCTCAAGGCTCTGTCCTAGGACCATTACTATTCTCCCTCTACACTTCCTCCCTTGGCAAATTAATAAATTCGTACGGTTTCCACTACCACCTCTATGCTGACGATACTCAGATCTATCTCTCATCTCCTGATCTCAACCCAGAACTCCTAACTCGCGTCTCCTCCTGCCTGTCCGCTATCTCTACCTGGATGTCGCAACGCTACCTTAAATTAAACCTCTCCAAAACTGAAATGGTTCTCTTTCCTCCAAATAACACCAGTAGCATCCCCGAAGTATCCATCATAGTTAACAATTCCACTATCACCCCCTCTCCCCAGGCCCGGTGCCTTGGGGTTATCCTAGATTCTGCCCTGTCATTCACTCCTCATATCCAGTCACTTATCAAATCATGTCACTTCCACCTAAAGAACATATCCAAAATACGATCATTTATCACCCAAGACGCTGCCAAAATTCTTATTCACTCTCTCATCATATCGCGTCTAGACTACTGTAACTCGCTTTTAATTGGCCTCCCCCTCCAGAGACTGTCACCTCTCCAGTCCATAATGAACACTGCTGCGAGGCTCATACACCTCAGCAACCGCTCCTCCTCTGCCTCGCCATTCTGTCAATCCCTGCACTGGCTTCCGTTACCTTTCAGAATCAAATTCAAATTAATGACACTGACTTTCAAAGCACTTCACAACTCTGCTCCACCCTACATCTCTGAACTCATCTCTATATACTCACCCACTCGCTTACTACGCTCCTCTACTGACCTCCTACTCAACTCTTCTCTCATTACCTCCTCACATGCTCGCATTCAAGACTTTGCAAGGGCTGCACCCCTCCTCTGGAACTCTCTCCCACGGTCTGTCCGACTTTCTCCCACCCTTTCTACTTTCAAAAAATCTCTGAAAACGCACTTCTTTCGAGAAGCCTACCCTCACTCCGCTTAACTACCAAACGCAACACCACATACAATACCACATTTCTCACCCACTTACTTCGATCTTGCCCACTCCCACACCTTGTGTATTACTCCCTCCCCTTTAGACTGTATGCATATGCATAGGGCCTTCCTCACCTTTTTGTACCTGTATTGATTGTGATGTCTGTTACTCCATATATTCTATATATGTAATTTGTGTGATGTAGTTGTATAATCACATTTACTTTACAGTGCTGCGCAATATGTTGGCGCTATATAAATACATGTTAATAAAAATAATAATAACCAATGCCAAGCACCCTGGTCTCGGCTCATGCTTCTGCCTGTCGCAGCCACCTTTGGCCTCGGGAGGAGCCCTCGGCTACTCAGATGCCGTCAGGTCTTAAAACGAGAGGTGCAAGGTGAGGGGTTCTAGACAGGCAGAGGGGCACAACTGTAGGCAAAGTCTTTGGGCAGAAGGTCGTGGTACAAGGCGTTAGGCAATAGAGTTGTCAGATCAGGCCGGGTCGAGGCAGGCAGAGAATAAACGTAGTCAGCCCGGCAAGGGTCAAACCAGGAAGTCAATCAGAAGGGTTAAGTAGAACCGAAGGGTCAGGATACAGAAGGTAGAAAAAGCCAGGCAGGGGTCAAAACAGGAATCAGATCAAAATCAAATAGCCCAAAGCTTAAACACCACCAGGATAAACCTATAACGGGCAAGGTCTGAAAGCCTGAATGAGCCTTATATAGCGCTTGATTTTCGCGCCATTGCATGCCGGCGTCATTACATCAATATAAGGAACGAGACGCGGTTGGTCTTGGATGTTTATACCCTTTTGAACTGTGGGCTTTATCCCAAAAATCATGGGCCCTTTTCCCAGGCCCTGTAGAGACTAGCATCCCATCATATACATTTTTTCTAGTGTGTATCTAAGAGCTCAATAATTCAACATTTGACATAACTGCATGCTGCGAGGGATCAGCCATTTCCAAGATAAACACTGTCAAGTGAATAATGTATATGAGTGAGTTAGCTGAGCTTGCCTCCAGCTGTGACTCTCAGACTTCTCACATTATACATCTGGAATATTGTTTGACAAAGCGCAACACCCTTCCACCTCCGTCTCCATTCACAAGTTACATGCACCGTACTCTGCTGAGAAAGAGCTGACCTGAGATAGATTTCTCTTATATGGAAGGATATATTATAACTCAGTGATTTCAATGCAGTACCCCGCTGAACTATTTTACTTCTAGCAGTAATGAGTTCAAAGGAAAACTGTGTTATATTCAAACAGCGTTTTTGTGGCGTTTTTAAAAAAGAACAGCCAGGCGTAAATACGCATAAACTGCACTACCACTGAAACTAATGGAAAACGCACTATGTCAGGGGTGCCCAGGACGTCGATCGCGGTCTACCAGTCGATCCCCATCATTTTCCTGGTAAACCGCGACCTGACTGACATTTTTGCCTGCACTTCCTCGTTGTGACGTCAGAAGTCTTGTGAGACTTCAGACGTGAATACTTAATGCACAGCGTAGCACTCTGTTGCAGCCCAGCCGACATCTCTACTTTACTCATGCGGATCGGGACACGGAGTGAGTGTTAACTGGCGCATAAGGGGCACAGGGATAGAGCGGCTGGTTTGGGGAAGATACTAAGAACCTTTGTAGGAAAGGCTGGAATACGCCTATTAGCCGTAGGAAGAGGGAGAGTCACATGTGTTGATTCTGGGAGGGCAATGGCTCCTGCCTTTGTGGAATAAAATGGGGATAGAATGCGTGCTGTGAGCTGTTGGAGGGGGAGGTGTCATTATTAAGATAAATACGATTTCTGGAACCCTAAACCCAGTGGCTTCCAACCCCAGTCTGCATTGCCATTCTTAACAGGTCACGTCAGCTTATGGCTACTGTGGAATGCTGGGAGTTGTAGTTCAGGAGAAACTGCAGTTGAGTGCACTTCAGATGTCTGTTTGAAGTGGCATCTTTTGCTTCCCCCTTTAATGAACCAAAAATGACGAATTTTCTAACCAGAACAAGAAAACTGTGTGAAAGTGATTAAGGGTAAGTCCACACTGGGCCTTTTGGGGTGATTTGGTTGCCTGGCGCCTAATCGCCTGTTCTTTGCAGAGACCAATCTCCCAAAACGCCTTCCCTGACTCTGCACCGGCTTAAAATGAAAAAACGCAGACGCTACTTTCATAACCAGCCAAATTTTGTGTAATTAACATGGTAATTAGGAGGTGTGGTAAAAAAATGTGTGGTCAAAATGGGCGTGGTCAAAATATTGCAGCACGTTACCAAGGTAGATCTCCTGATGGGGGCAGATGTCAAGAGTAGATCCCAGTGTAATAAAGTCAGGGCACCCCTGCACTATGTCAATTCACACAGGGCGCTTGCAAGCTGAAATCCGCCACAGGACGCCAGTATTGGCGTTTTTAAGCAGAAACGCCAATACGTCAAGAAACTACCAAATCAATAGACTCTATGGGATCTGCATGTTTGATTCTTTCCGGCTTTCAAATAGGGGTCACTGACCCCATCTTTAAAACAATTGCTCTGTAAGGCAACACGTGGAGATTGGGGGAGATATAGTCACCCGGCAACAAATCACCTCTTCTTCGGGTGACTAATCTCCCCGAATTGCCTTCCCGCTGGTTAGAATCTAAATCGGTGGTGGGATGGCGCTCACATTGCTTCGTTTTCAATTCGGGCGACTTCAGAAAACGAACCGTCCGAGTGCCAACCCATCAGTGATTTAAATTCTAGCCAGTGGGAAGGCAGTTCGGGTAGATTAGTCATCCGAAGAAGAGGCGATTTGTCGCCTGGCGACTAATCACCCCGACTCTCCACATGTGTCTTTGCCCTAAGGCTACACATGTATTGTTATTGCTACTTTTTATCACTCATCTTTCTATTCAGGCCTCTGCTATTCATATTCCAGTCTCTTATTCAAATCAATGCATGGTTGCTGGGGTCATTTGGACCCTAGCAACCAGATGGCTGAACTGTCAAACTGGAGAGCTGCTGAATAGAAAGCTAAATAACGCAAAAACCATAAATAATAAAAAAGTGAAAATTAGCTCAGAATATCACTCTTTACATCATACTAAAAGTTACTGTAATGGCGAACAACCCCTTTAAATGTTCTCCTGGAATTGACACCGCTTTGAGGTGGCCCCCTTGGGAAATGTAAAATGAGTGTTTTACTGTATATGAAGTATTTATATGGCACTTTACCACCTCATTTTAACATGTTCCTTTAAAGAGGAAGGAAAGGCTTGGTGCACTTGGGGGTGCCAAATGTTAGGCCTTACCTTAGACCCCGGGCCGGTGCTCCTATCAGCAGAAAACTGCACCAGCCCAGGGTTATACCAGTGACCACCATGGAGTGATCCTTTTCCGGCTTCTTATTTCTTTAAATTTCCGGGGGCAGACGCATGCGCAGTAGAACGAAATAGCGACTTTTTAGTTAAAGTTCTGCTTTTCATTATACTGAGCATGTGCAGCCGCACGAAGAAGGAGGAAGACGAAAGAGGATCGCTTCTTGGTGGAATAACCCTGGGCTAGTGTCGTTTTCTGCTGATAGGAGCACTGGCCCAGGGTTTCAGGTAAGTCAATTGGAGCAATTATCTGTCTCGCTACAACTGCGCATGCACCGAAACACCCGAAAATCGCCCAAGCGGCGGTCTCATTCTGAAGATTACTGAATCGGCTGAAGATGGCTCATCAGAATTTAATAATCAGCCCTGTAGCATCAGTTTATATTATAGACAAACCTCATTTTCTGCTGGATAATTAGTGACGACCCCTAAGCTTAGAGCAATAAGTAAGGGGTGCACTGAACCCAGGATTCAGTTTGGGATTCGGGCAGAATTTGGCCTTTTTCTGACCAAATCCTTGTATCTGGCCAATCCAAATGTCAGGAATGGAACTCACGTGACTTTTCGTCACAAAACAAGGAGGTAAAAAAACATTTTCCCTTCCCTAGTTTGCATATGCAAATAAAGATTGGGTATTTGACCGAATCTTTCACGAAGGAAAGGTCCCACTGAGACACATTCAGTTACATTGAGTAGGAGAAACAACAGCCTGCCAGAAAGCAGTTCCACCCTAAAGTGCTGGCTCTTTCTGAAAGCACATGACCAGGCACAATGACCTGAGATGCACCTACACACCAATATTACAACTAAATACACTTGCTGGTTCAGGAATGACATTTTATATTGTAGAGTGAATTATTTGCAGTGTAAATAAAAACTACACCATAAAAATCACGACCGAATCCCTTTAAAGAAGAGTCTTAAATGGTCTTATAATCTTATCCGTGATCCCACTAAGCTGAAAAATCTAAAGGTGAAGCCAGAGTAGCCCTGAGACTTCTATTTTAACCCACTGAAGTTGTTTAAAACTTTTCTTTACAGCAAAAGGTAATACTGTATATTCAATGACACCACTAGGGGGTGATGTGCAACTGATGATGAATGAAGATTACACAGTAAAGGAATGGCATATAATTTGCAGTATTTAATCACATAGAGTATATTAAGGGCAAAGCATTGTGTTATGTCTACAGAAAACAGAAGAGGAGATGCAGAAACCACCGGTTTAGAGAGAATTCGCTGAGACAGGATTGCTCTTTATGACACGCTTGCTGACAATTCCAAATACTTACCATTAGCTTAATTCCCTCTTATCCGTTTATATTTTATTCCCTAATATGTCGTGCACTCCTGCAGAATATGTTATTGCTTACTCAATGAATAACTGGATCAAGAGATGAAACGGCAGAGATGGAGTAGATGCTTAAAGGAGAAGTCCACCTCTGAGTTAACTTTCAGTATGTTATAGAATTGCAATTCCTAGAAACTGTGCAATTGGTCTTCATTATTTAAATTTTATAGTTTTTAAGTTTGTTTCTTCAGACTCTTTACAGTTTTAAAATAGGGTGGGGGTATATACTATATACTGAGCTGTTGGAGCAATTTTTCGATTAGCGACAACTGCGCATGCGCCGAAACCCGCAATAATTGACGAAGCGCCGGTCTCATTACGAAGATTACCGAATCGGCTGAAGATGGCGCCCGTGAATTCCACTGGACAGAATCTGCATGGAGGGGTAATAAAAGACTTAGGGGCATTTGCCGGGAGTAGCAGCTAGGCTGCGGGGGAGGGGAGACTAAAGTCGGGTAGGGGTTTTTAACTTTAGGATTTAATTCTCCTTTAACGTTTCTGTTAGTTTTTCTGCTTTATAGTGGATTGTGCTTGGGCTGCACATTTGCTTCTACTTTCATTAATTGTGCGTTAATGCCTAACATGCCTATCCCAGGTAGTGATGTCCCGTTTTGGTGAAAAATTTGCGAATTTCCCGTGACAATTGTTATACGCGTGCCTAATTTGGACAAATGCATTAAAGCCAATGGGCGTCCAAATCATTTTGACAAGCGACAATGTTTATGCGCTATTCCGACGTGCGCCCAACGCAGCTGATTTTTCGCCAGTGAATTTTTGCAACAGTTTTGCGAATTTATTTGCCTGCGGGGAATCTTGATAGTTCTCAGCGAATTTGCGCCTGCCGAATATATTCGCCCATCACTAACCCCAGGACATTCAGGGTTTGCCAAGGTAAATAGTTGCTTAAAGGGATACTGTCATGGGAAAAAATTTTTTAAAAAGTTTAAAAAGTTAATAGTGCTGCTCCAGCAGAATTCTGCACTGAAATCCATTTCTCAAAAGAGCAAACAGATTTTTTTTATATTCAGTTTTGAAATCTGACATGGGGCTAGACATTTTGTCAGTTTTCCAGCTGCCCCAAGTCATATGACTTGTTCTCTGATAAACTTCAATCACTCTTTACTGCTGTACTGCAAGTTGGAGTGATATCACCCCCTCCCTTTTCCCCCCAGCAGCCAAACAAAAGAACAATGGGAAGGTAACCAGATAGCAGCTCCCTAACACAAGATAACAGCTGCCTGGTAGATCTAAGAACAGCACTCAATAGTAAAATCCAGGTCCCACTGTGACACATTCAGTTACATTGAGAAGGAAAAACAGCAGCCTGCCAGAAAGCATTTCTCTCCTAAAGTGCAGGCACAAGTCAAATGACTGGGGGCAACTGGGAAATTGACAATATGTCTAGCCCCATGTCAGATTTCAAAATTGAATATAAACAAATCTGTTTGCTCTTTTGAGAAATGGATTTCAGTGCAGAATTCTGCTGGAGTAGCACTATTAACTGATGCGTTAACTGATCCCTTTAATCTGCTGCACTCTGTTACTATCTGGGGGTATTCAGGCTGTTGGTTACCCTAGTAACCACTAGGTTATTGCTATAGAAAGCTGTCTCTAGGGATTCCCTGCACACAGTAGCCCCCTTGACATTGTAGGTGGGGAGATATTTGTAAAGCTAATAGCGGGGATTCAATATGGAAGCAGCACCCCATCAAAAAACAAATGCTCTATAAGACACATTTATAGTTATTGCTACTTTTTATTCCTTATCTTTATATTGAGACCCTCTCCTATTGATATTCCAGTTTCTTATTCAAATCAATCCATGGTTGCTAGGGTAATTTGGACCCTAACAACCAGATTACCCTGGCTTCTGAGCTATAATGAGACTATAAATTAATTCCTAATGAGCCATTTTTGTGACATTTATATTCTAATTATACAGTATATTTTGCTTCAGTCCCTAAAATCAAGTAAATGACAGCAGCACAGAGCACGTGCAGTGAATCAGCAGAAAAGAAGATGGGGAGCTACTGGGGCATCTTTGGAGACACAGATCTTTACTGCTGAACGGCTGTGTTTGCATGGGGCCCCAAACCAGAACCCCAAAACATAATACACATATAATACATATATCCTGCGTAATGCTATTATTAATACTAAATAGTGATGGGTGAATCTCTCCCGTTTCGCTTCACCGAAAAATTTGCGGATTTCACGCAAAATTAGTGAAACACTGAAAAATCGTGGAAACGGAGAGTTCATGGGAAATTCGCCCGTTTTCACAAAAAATTTGGGAAATTCGGGTGTTTTGACACAAAATCGTGCAATTCCAAAGTTTTCACGAAAAAAATCAAGCATTTCGAACGTTTTCACAAAAATAGTGAAAATCTGAAATTGCCGCAGGGAAATTTTCACCGGGGAATTCACCGCGAATTCGTGCCTGGCGAATTTATTCGCCATCACTAATACTAAAGTCAATTTTAAAGTGACAATAACATGAATAATGGGATTAAACCTAATTTCTGTAGTGAGCATATTTAAAGGTGTGGTTCACTTTTAAGATAACTTCGGAGTCTATGGGAGATGCCATACCTGTTACAAGTATCCATTATCCGGAAATCGGTTATCCATAAAGTTCTGGATTACAGGAAGGGCATCTTCCATAGGCATAATTTTAGTGAAACAATTCAAGTTTTGTTTGTTACGTTATTTCCCTTTTCTCTGTAATAATAAAACAATTACTTGTACTTGATCCCAACTAAGATGTAATTAATCCTTACTGGAGGCAAAACAATCCTATTGGGTTTATTCAGTGTTTAAATGATTCATTAGTAGGGTATGGAGATCCAGATTACAGGAAGATCCCTTACCGGAAAACCACAGGTCCCATTACTGTACGCTGCACTTAATGCATTAGGTTTACAGAATGTATTTATTCCTATGATAATTATAGGACAAGTTAAAGGAAATGTTGCAATATAGCACCTTTGTTAATGATAAAGGGATCTTTTTTATTGAAGAAATTAATACACCCAGCCTCAGGAATTGATCCTAGGTAAGTCCTGCGGTTTCGCTTTCAAAATCAGAAGAGCGCTGAAGCCGAGTAGAACGGTTTAATCTGCGAATATCCATCTGTGCTCTGGCCCCGTGAAGCTAAAGTGTCTCAGAGAACCCGGCAGCCGTCTGTAACGGGCAGTCTTCTAGAGCAATCCGGCCAGTTTATAATGTTGAAAAAGAAAACCAGTGAAAACAGCTTATAAATATTCACCTCCTACATGCTAATTTAATCTAAGCACATCACAAATGCCATTCAACAGATGGTAATTTCATTTTCATTACCTTTGCTGCTAGATGTTTTTCCTCATTTCATCATGTGGATGTTAACTTTGCACTTAAGCTAAAAAGTTGGTTGAACTATAGCTAGAAATTGACTAATGGGTACAGTACATATAAACATGGGTCACAGAACTCCAAAAGTGATTTTCTTTATAAATATCTGTTAATAATGATGCCATATTTACCAGTAGAGGTGCAGCCTCAGCTCTGTTGGAATAGAGCCTGCCATAATATATAGTTGTCTCTTTGCAAAGTGCCTCACCCTTTTGGGGATAATGAGTCTGGGACCTGTGGGACAACCAGTGTTTCTCCAGCAATGTTTGAAAATGAACCTTAGGTCTCTATTGCTAGTTGACACTTCAGGAGCCACCACACTTGGTGCAGTCCATTGAGTCTTCTCAAAGACCAGTGCTCTGTTGCAGTCCGGTGTCTAGACTACAGTATGTCATTCCAAGTTGTAGACTGGTTGCAAGTAGCCTGTACATCTTTCAGGGCCCATCCCAGTTCACATTACACATCCACCACATACAGGAAAAACATGCATCATCGTGTTATCCATAAACGTCGGACAATCAAACCAGCCCAGATATACCTCTGACCAGTATCAGTAATTGCTGTTACCTCCAAGCTCTCTTTTGGCTTTACCCCACTATCTGAAGTCATCGAAGAAAAGGGGCAAAATGCTTCTTCCACTGGACAGCATTAAGAACTGCACTGAAAGTTAGTCCCCAAAACCAACAAGATCCCTATAATTTTTCAGCAAGACCCCTATCATTTCTCTTAGGTATGTAGAACTGTTACGCTAAAAAAGTCTGTTGTGGAGTTTAACCGGACTCCTCAGAGACTCCTCAGAGCAGGAGTCAAGGTCAGGTTGGATTGGGATGGAGTGAGTGTAGAGTCAAGAACAAGCTGGAGTGGGACAGAGCGGGTATAGAGTCAAGGACAGGCTGTTGTGGGATTGAGTAGATTAAAAGACAAGGAAAGGCAAAAAAATAAAATCCCATTTTTACTTTCTTTAATGAAAAAGAAACCTATCTCCAATATACTTTAATTAAAAAATGTGTATTGTTTTTATAAGAAACCTGATTGTATGCAGTGAAATTCTCTCTTCATTTACTGCTGTGGATAGGAATTGTGAGACGGTCCCTAACTGCTGAGCAGGGAAACAATCATACTTATGAACAGCAGGGGGAGCCCCCGCCTTACTTCCCAGCCATGCAGAACTCAAGCAGCTTTGTTTATGACAATCCCTAAGCAGCCCAGACCACACTGAGCATGTGCACAGCCTTAGTCTTGCAAAGATGTATAACAAAGTTACAAGATGGTGACCCCCTGTGGCCAATTTTGAAAGCATAAATCATTTGTTTGATTAGGCTTGTGGTGCAGTAAGTTCATGTTTATGTTTAGTATACAAAATACAGCATTTGTAGCCTTATTCTATTTTAGACTTTCCTTGTCCTTTAAGATTCAGAAATAGGTTTAGCAGGAAAGGACAGTGTGAGCGAATAGGCAGAATCTTGAACAGGTCTGCAGGGAACAGGAACAGAACAAGACTAATGCACAAGTGAGAACTAGGTCAGGGTATAGGACTAGAGCAAGATCAGGAAAAAGCAAGAGCTAGGGACATTTCACAGTGCTCAGGAAGAAAGGCCATCGGCTGTAAGGAGGGCTGGACTTCTATAGGGCAGGGTCAGCCCTGACTGGTTAACCATATCAACCCAGTAACTTTGCTGGGACCAGATGGGAAAGTCCAAGTAATATATAGCAATCACACTTGCTAGTTGCTCACCTGCTTCTTACTCTTATGGAAAGTTTCCATCAGTCACAGTGCTGGTGTGCTACACTCCTAGGATCATACACCCTCAATAAATTTGGGAGCACCCCATGTACAGAATACTATCTGCTATTGGGCACTGTGTATGCTTGCAGTGAAGAGGCCAGGGAGCCTACCTTGGAAGACCTCATTAATTTATATGTTTAATTAGTGCAAAATCACTAGGCTGTAAAAGTTTGAACAAATGGCAATTAGTAACTGATGCTTGCTATAAACTATGAGTGGAAATTAAGTTACACCCAGGGCAGAAGAGCAAGAGCAATAACTGGCACAAAAGCCTGTCCCTTAGTGCTCAATTAGGAAGCACTTCAGCCTGGGGTCTAACTGACTGTTCTTTTCACACCAGATGAAGTACAGAGCACAGTGCCAATGGGTGGAATGCAGGCAGCATTGTATTCAGGAGGGGAGCATAAGTCTCGGAACAGTAAGACCTGCAACAGTTCTGCTACCTACAGGGCACAGTGCAAAGTGTAAAAAACATGAAAGATTGGAACCATTTTATTTTGTACTTTATACACCCTGCACTGCAAGTAGCAAATGAGCCCTATAACATGAGTGACCCTAATTTATGGAGAAAAAAAAACTGTATAAGCTATTAGTAGTATGTTTTGGAAATGGGCAGGTTCTTCCTCTTAGGGCAGGGACACATGGGCAGATTTGGGGAGATTAGTCGCCAGGCTTCTTCTTTGGGGCGACTAATCTCCCCGAACTGCCTTCCCGCCTGCTAGAATATAAATTGCCGCCGGGATGGCACTCAGAGCTAGTTGTTTTCCGAAATCGCCCCGAAGTTTCCTCTTGAAGCTAGTTTGGGCAGCTTCGAAAAAAGAAGCGCTCCGAGCGCCATCCCGCCGGCGATTTACATTGTAGCCGGCGGGAAGGCAGTTCAGGGAGATTAGTCGTCCGAAGAAGAGATTTGTCTCTGGGCGACTAATCTCCCCGCATCTTCGCTTATGTCTCTGCCCTAATACCAACCATATTCCAAATCTATTTCTGCTTGTGTGTGTTTATGTGCAGGGGTTCAATGGTCGCTCCCTTTTTTCGTGTTATTTAAAAAAAAAAAAAAAAAAAAGATATGTTAAAGTGTCACACATGTCCAAAACCTCTTGGCATTTTGCTTTTGTATTTCTAGGTATCCGTTGTTTTAATGTAAGGAGAGTCTGACAGCTTGTCACCATTTTCTGTCAAGAGTTTTATTTTTTTTACACCACCTCTGTACCAGAAAATGTCAATCTAACTGCCATAACCTGATGTTGCTATGCTGAAAACTTCTGTGCCTTGCCTTTGAATGAGTGGCTGAAGTCTCTGGACTTTGTTTCATTCAATGCTAGAATATATTTATGTCCAAGAAAAGTCTGCCAGAATATTTGCTGATATCGCTCCAGCAAAATCAAACTATCTGCCCAACCAAAGTTGGCCATGTACGGGCAGCTTTAAGCTCCATTGAACAGAAGGTCAGCGGGATTTGTTTAGGCAAATGAAAACAATGACAGAGCTGTTAGCAAACACACTATAACAAAACAGGACCTCTGCCAATTAAAATGATTAATTTCGATGGTATGCCCTTATTCGTTTTTTAACATGATTAAATCAGAGCTAGACATTGTGCTCATTAAAGCAAAAGCTGGAATATATGGCAGGCAGAAAACTGGCAGATGAGGTTAAGTGCTGATAGATGGGAGGCTAAAGTAACAAGAAAGCCACTTATGTAAGTAACAAGAAAGCCACTTATGATTGAAGTGGGAAAGGCTAAAGCAAAACAGAGATGGAAAAGGGATTATAGGATATTAGTAAGCTCGGTGCCAGGCAGTTCTTGCAGTAGCTAATAAAATCATACCAGGGAAACAGGTTCAAATGAATTAAACATCATCGTGCCCTAGAAGAACTGGTTCGACAAACACATACATTAAAGTGGACCTGTCACCCAGACATAAAAAGCTGTATAATAAAAGTGTTTTTCAAATTAAACATGAAATCCAAATTCTTTTTATATTAAAGCATTCATAGCTGTAAACGCATTAACAAATCTCAGCTGTCAATCAAATATTGCCTGCCCCATAGAGGCGGGGCAGACCATTACTTCCACTTTCTATTCAGCACTTCCTACACTGCTCTCCTCACATTCCCCCCGTTCTCTTTACCGTTTAATTGTGTAACCAGGGCATGGGGATGAACATCAGGTCCCCCATTCTGGTGCACAAACAAGATTCTGAGATTATACAAGACTTGCATTAATAACAGTGTCCACAAAATGGCTCCTGCCTGCTTGTTATAATTATGAATTCCCAGACTGAAGGAAACAAGATTCAAATAATTTATATAGTATAATTAAAGTTTATTTTGCTTCAATAATGTCATAAAATAGTTTTTGGAATAATTTTTAAATTTGAATTCAAGCTAATTTTCGTGTACTTCGACTAGGGAATAGACCAAATTTGATGCAAATTTTAAAAAAATTTCAATATCAAAATTTATCAAATACTGTCTCTTTAAAAATTCAACTTCGACTATTCATCATCTAAAACCTGCCGATTTGCTGTTTTAGCCTATGGGGGACCTCCTAGAACCCATTTGGTGGACTTTGAAAAACCAAAGTTTTTTTAAAAATACTTCGAATCGAATATGATCCGAATTCTATTCGAACGATCGAAAACAGCCTATTCATTTGAAGTTAAAAAAATTAGATTTTTTAATACATTTCGTTTGGTCTTTTTTTAATTCGATTTTCGAGTTGATGGGAGTTTAAAAAACCCATCTCCTATTCAAATTCTATTCTTTTTTTTTCAAATCAAAAAGTTTTTATTGATTTTCATACACAAGACAAGGGGGGAAAAGGGGGGGGGGTTATGCACCCGCCTGGGAGACACGGATTCAAATTCTATTCTATTCAACCCACTGCCTAGTTGATATGATAATTTGAACCCTAGCTGCCAGATAGCTTCTAAAATTCCAAATTGGAGAGCTTCTGAGCAAAAAGCTAAATAATTAAAAAATCACAAATAATAAAAATTGAAGTGAAACAATTAGAATTTTTTAATACATTTCAAATTTCAAGTTGATGGGAGTTTAAAAAACCCTCTCCTATTCATATTCTATTCTATTCAACCCACTGCCTAGTTGATAAGATAATTTGAACCCTAACTACCAGATAGCTTCTAAAATCCCAAATTGGAGAGCTTCTGAGCAAAAAGCTAAATAATTAAAAAATCACAAATAATAAAAATTGAAGATCAATTGTAAATTGTCTCATTCTGTGCATCTTACTAAAAGTTAATTCAACGGTGACAAACCAATTTAAAGAGTCATTGACACAGGCAACCGTTGATAATCAGGGAGCACCTACGTAAAACCTTTCAAAATTAGTTAAACCAATATTTCAGCATAATGTCAATTATCAAATGCAGTAGTGAAAAGCAAATGTAATTAAACTGAAGCAGAGCAGCCTAGCATTTATCTATGATGGGTCTACAATCTAAAATAAAATATTAGATCTAAAATAAAACAAATTAGATACCATAAAGTATTACACCAAATATCCAAATCCAATTTCCCTGACATAATGTAGAACATATAAGAGATGTTGTACACATCAGTTTATGATCAATAGCTGCTACAAAGCGAATATATTAATTAGCAAGCTAAGTGGATCCCTTAGACTGATTCATCTGCTCATTAATTCACCTTTAATCTTTAAGGGCTCAACTAAAAAGTGTAGTGAACTGGGGGCTGAGGAAGAAAGAAAAGACAATTGATCTACAGACAGATGAAAGAAGGACTAATAGTGCATTGAAGGATATATTTATACCAGAGTATAGTTTGCACTTCAATTGTATAAGCTAATTGCCTGGCTCCCTGAATAAAAAATAAAAAAAACTATATAACATCACATAAAACTCCACTCACAGGTCTTGCAAAGTCAAAAAAGTGGTAAATTATTTAACCAACGACAGAAGGATATATATTTATACATATTTCATGCATTAATTAGCAAATTAGTAAGCACTTGCATAATGTAAATGAGTAAAATATAAAAATCCTGAAATTGTAACCTTTTTTGAAGCCTTCTTTACTTACTGTTTATAAGGCCTAGTAACCAACTGCAGTCAGTTGTTTCGTTTACTGAAATTAGAGTGTAACAATGAGTAGTATGCTGGTTCAGTAGTCTGTTATGCTACGCAAAGTTTGTTTTGTGTTACATCAAGTTAAAACGGTATACTTACCAACCACTATTCTAGGGAGTCATCTTCCTTTAAGTGAAATTACAAAAAAGATAGAGACCTTTTTGGGTTTATTTAATATTTACAGGATTTTCTAGTACTGTAGATTTAAAGCATGAAGATCCAAATTACAGAAAGATCCATTATCCAGAAAACGCCCGGTTCCCAAGCATTCTGAATAACAGTTCTCATGCCTGTATATCTATCTACCTATCTATCATCTATCCATCTGTCTTTCAGTCCGTCTATCTATCTATCTGTCTGTCCATCTATCCATGCATATATCCATCCAACCATACATCCATACATCCAACCAACCATTCATCATCTATCCATCCATCCATCATATATCCATCCAACCATCCATCAATCCAACCATCCACCCATCCATCATCTATCCATCCAACCATCCATCCATCATCTATCCATCCAACCATCCATCCATCATCTATCCATCCAACCAACCATCCATCTGTCCATCCAACCATCTATCCATCCATCCAACCATCTATCCATCCATCCAACCATTCATCCATCATCTATCCAACCAACCATCCATCCATCCATCATCCATCCATCCAACCATCCATCCATTCATCCATCATCCATCCATCCATCTATCGATCTATCCAACCATTCATCCATCCAACCAACCATCTATCTACTGTAGCTATCTATCTATCATCTATCATTTATCTAGTTTATCGCATTATATATTTTTCATGGGTGCTGTATACTGAGACTTACTCAGTGGGACTAAATATATGTAACCTTTGTTAAACAGTTCATTGGAAAAAAATTAAAAAGTTGATTTGTTTCTTGTTGCAATAACCTAATCAGCAGATCATTTGTAACCTTCTGTTTGTTTAAAATTTTTTCATAGCGCAAACACCAGCCACTTGTGCAATGATAAAGGAAGCTTTTGCTCTACACAATGCAGGTGCTAACTTGGACATGATACCTTAATCTTTATGTATAAGGCATTTTTAGAAATGTGTGAAGACACAATAGAAGAACTAATAGATTTGCTCATAGATGTTTGGCTTACAGTAGGATGTAATTATAGCATAAAGAGGGGGAAATAACCCATGTAAGACCTGGAAACATTCATTGTTTGTATTTTCTAATAAAAAGTCTTAATCTTGCCCATAAGAAGACTTTACATTTCACATATGTTCATTTAAACAAGTTGGGATAATGCATTTTGCACAGGAAATTGTAATTATGGGCTTATTTGTGCTAATTCATATTACTGATAACTGATACTGATTTATTAAATCTTGTTCTGCTCTTGAGCAATTTTTATGCAACATAATTATAAATGATTTTCTTTTTCTTTGTAATAATAAAAAGGTAACTTGTACTTGAATCCAACTAAGATATAATTAATCCTTACAGAATGCACACCATCCTGTTAAATTTACAGTAATTAATGTTTAAATTGTTTTTTAGGAGACTTGGGGGGTTATTTACTAAAGATTTAGTGGTTTTGAGCATCAAATCTGAAAAAGTTGCAGGTTTCAGGCATCAAATAAAAAAAAGTTGCAGTTTTCAGCTGCAAATCGGAAAAATGTGTATGATTCAGATTTTTTCACAAGTCCTTTTAGATTTTTGGTGGTCTTCACTCAATGTATAAAGTGTCCTCAACAGAGTAGCAGCCCCGTCCAGCCACAATCATTCATCCATCCATTTGACAAGCACCTGATGAAGGAAACCTGTATCCAAAACATGTTGTGTGAGACATAAAAACACACTGAATTATTCCGATTTTTGTGCACTATTTTTTTTACTATTTTTCATGAAAATGTATTGATAAATAGGGGGGGGGGAAGTCCATGCAAATTTGGTCTGCGTAGTTTTCAAAAAATAATAAGAAATTTCAGATTTTGATAAATAACCCCCTAAAAGTATGGACTTTCAAATTACTGAAAGACCCCTCATCTGGAAAACCACAGGTCCAGGGCATTCTGGATAACAGGTCCCATACTTGTAATATGGCATTGAATAGAGTGATTTAAAAAAGAGAGAATTGAACCAATTGGGATTCCTGAGACGATACTGTAATCAATTACTCTTTATATGGTATATGGATCGGTAATTGTATTTTGGATACATTCAGTTTTATCTGCCGTATGGTTAAGGAATCACATGCTGGATCTATACATAGGCGCAAATTCACTAAGCGCCGAACGCTAGCGTTAATTCGCTAGCGTTTGGCATTTTTCGCTACTGCGCAAATTCACTAACGAACGCTGGCGTAATTTCGCTAGTGTTACTTCGCACCCTTACGCCAGGCGAATTTTCGCTAGCGATGTAACTACGCAAATTCACTAACTTGCGCAGTGTACTGAACGCTACCTTTTACGCTAGACTTCGTTCGCTGGCGTGTTTTCTACATGATGGGTGATAGGCTGAAAAAGATTGAAAATTTTTTTGGGGCTCCCCTCCTTCCCCCCTACATT
Organism: Xenopus petersii; assembly: GCA_038501925.1. Lineage (NCBI taxonomy): Eukaryota > Metazoa > Chordata > Amphibia > Anura > Pipidae > Xenopus > Xenopus petersii. The sequence continues at coordinate 8,259,087 of CM076675.1, read as the reverse complement.
TCCTGACTCATGGCAACTTACCTAGACAGTGGGCACATGTGTAGGGCACAGGAGGTTTTCTAGGCATTTGAAGTGGTGATACGTGTTCCTCCATTGAAATTTGAATTTCGCGCCGTATGTAAATGAACCATCGCTAGCGAAACTTCGCTTCGCTTGGCGAATTAACGCTAGCGCAACTTCGAAAACTTACGCTACCCCTGTGCGCAACTTCGGAATTTAATGAATTTGCGGAGCGCTGTCGAAACTACGCCTGGCGCAACTTCGCATCTTAGTGAATTTGCCCCATAGAGTTTTATCATGATCCCTCTTTCTTTCCCTTCCTTCCTTTCCCTTCCTTTCTTTCACAAACAAGGGAAAGTTGTGCTCACCAAAAAATGTTAAAAAATGTTGTGATCACAGCCTCATTGCATCCCTGCTGAATGAGCTGCGTTTACAACATTCATACAGATAAATGCCTTAAAGGAATTGTTGAGTATAAAAATAAAAACTGGGTAAATACAGTAGATGGATGTGTAACACAATAGCCAGAACACTACTTCCTGCTTTTCAGCTCTCTTGGTTTCCACAGATTGGTTACCAGGCAGTAACCAATCAGAGACTGGAGGGGGACACATGGGTCATAACTGTTGCTTTTGAATCTGAGCTGAATGCTGAGGATCGATTGCAAATGGGTTGAGTGCAGAGGAACTTTTGTATTTGTCTGTATTCTCTCCATTCTTTCCTTTCTCTCAGAATATCTACAACATATTTCCGGTGACTACAGTAGATAAAGATCGCAATAGCAGCTTTAAATATATTCAGCCTGGCCCAAAGTCTCCGATCTTCATGCGATTCTGGGATTCTTTTGTTCTTTGGACAGGGTTAGGTTCAATTTCTATGATTGCTGATCTCTTGAGAAATATTTTTTTTCCGGCAGAACTCTTTGCCAAGGATTTTATTAACCTCTAACATTTATTTGATAAGATTATGTGCTTTGTACTGTATATTATAGTCTAAATTTATCTTAATGCTGCTGAATAATAACTTTGAGCGTTACAAAACTTGAATCTAGAAATAGATCAGAGGACAGTTGTACTGCCATTTTCCCAGTGGGAAACTTTTTTATAATTTGCAATTGTAGTACTACCAGACATCTCTAGATGAGCCACAGTATGTACAGGGCTTAACCACTTCTTTTTTTGTAAGGGATGCATTTTCCCAAGTTAAAGATTTTCAAATTAAAATTTTCCACAGGAGGAAAACAGCAAATGAGTTGCCTGGGGTTGGCAAGTCTTCTGCAATCACCCAAATGGATTTAAAGGGATTCTGTTATGATTTTTATGATGTATTTTTTATTTCTAAATTACACTGTTTACACTGCAAATAATTCACTCTACAATATAAAATGTCATTCCTAAACCAGCAAGTGTATTTAGTTGTAATATTGGTGTGTTGGTGCATCTCAGCTCATTTTGCCTGGTCATGTGCTTTCAGAAAGAGCCAGCACTTTAGGATGGAACTGCTTTCTGGCAGGCTGTTCTTTCTCCTACTCAATGTAAATGAATGTGTCTCAGTGGGACCTGGATTTTACTATTGAGTGTTGTTCTTAGATCTACCAGGCAGCTGTTATCTTGTATTAGGGAGCTGTTATCTGGTTACCTTCCCATTGTTCTGTTGTTAGGCTGCTGGGGGGAAGGGGTGACATCACTCCAATTTGCAGTACAGCAGTAAAGAGTGACTGAAGTTTAACAGAGCACCAGTCACATGACTGGGGCAGCTGGGAAACTGACAATATGTCTAGCCCCATGTCAGATTTCAAAATTAAATATAAAAAAATCAGTTTGCTCCTTTGAGAAACTGATTTCAGTGCAGAATTCTGCTGGAGCAGCACTATTAACTGATGAGTTTTGAAAAAAAAATCCCATGATGGTATCCCTTTAAAGTTCGAATACAAATGGTGCATGTAATCCATGAGCTAGAAGGGAGAATAAACACAATACAAAAAACTATTGAATATGGTCCCCATGGAACTCCTACTGCTAAATAACATCATAAGCAATGCTGGCTAAAAAGCATGGAGAAAGTGGTACCCCTATTCACCTTTTTCGTCCCCATACTAACATCCCCCACCGACAAGTTGTAATTGTAATGTTGCAGTTGTAATGTTTTTACATGTAAAACTAAGATACTATTCTAACCAGGCTGTACCAGTTTTCATGGGAAATGTATAAATTAAAGAGATTAAAAAAAAAATGGTGCATGCAAACCAATGTGCAGTTAACATCCACCTTCCACCACCTTTCTTCTTTCTTTAAATTCTTAGTTAAGGCAATATGTCCAGGTTATCTCCCCCCCCCCCACAACTTCTCTTAGCAATAGTGATGGACAAATTTATTCGCCAGGCACAAATTCATGGCAAATTTGCTAGATCCGACCCGGGGCATGACCAGGGGCAGCTGGGAAATTGACAATATGTCTAGCCCCATGTCAGATTTCAAAATTGAATATAAAAAAATCTGTTTGCTCTTTTGAGAAATGGATTTCAGTGCAGAATTCTGCTGGAGCAGTACTATTAACTGATTCATTTTGAAAAAAAATTTTCCCATGACAGTATCCCTTTAAGATAAATTTTTGTGAATTGAATTGCATCTCAGATTGAATATCTCAGATTGAATCCGTGAGTTTTCACACGACAAACCTCTTACTCACTGAATTGATTCTGGCCCAATGTCATAAGGCAGTCTTAGTAATTGACTAATAAACAATTTTTAGAGGTTTTAGAGGTATTCTGATTTTTATTTTCGGATTGTTCCGTGATTTTTTTTTCATGCTTTGTAATGCAAATCTTTTAATACATTTCATGGCATTCCTGGTTTTGGAGAAAGTGAGTTTAGTTGTGGTTTCAAAAACCTCTAAAACCGATAAAATGAGACTTTTGCCTTATTTAGTTCCTGCACTTACTTGTTGTGGATTAAAACATTCGTTTTTCTTTTATCTACGTTTTTGTTATGTCTTTTGTTTATTTTTCAGTTTGTTTTTTATCTTTTTCCATTACCAAGACATCCTTTTCTTTTTTTTTCCTTAATGGGATTTTTGTTTGCACCTAAATAATTTTTTAAAGATGTATTGTTCTCTTTTTTTTCTTCCTTCAAGTTCTGGAAAACAACCTTTAAGGTAAGTTCTCACTCTCTGAACATGTGGAATTTCTGAGACACATGGGGGTGTTTTATAGACTTTTCTGTCCTCGCCATTTAATAAGAATGAAGGAGTCTACACAGTAGGGCTCATATATGACATACCCACAGTTGCCATTGCAAAACATTGGATGCAGTCAGTCAGTCATTTACCAACACTGGGCAAATTTGCCCATGGTCAGTTACCCATAGCAACCAATCAGTGATTAGCTTTTTAAAGCCAGCTGAAAGTAGAACAATGAATGCAACAATCTGATTGGTTGCCATGGGTTATTGCCCATGGGCAAATTTGCCCAGTGTTGATAAATGACCCCAACTTATGTTTGTTGATTCAATTCATTCATCCAAAGATGCTCCTTGCATTTCCCTATGGTTGCTCTTTGATCCAGTTCATCTGCCCCTCCTCCTGTTCTGATTTGTGGGTAATGCACTCAATGATGAAGGGGAACCCTGGTGCTGCTGCCACCCTCAATCTGCCAGTAATTCCATGGTTCTTAGCGAGGGCTGGGTCAATAGTCATAGCAGACTTGTACCTAAAGAATCAATCACAGTTTTTTAACACTGAATGGTGGAAATGTTCACCATCCTGATAATGTTGAGTACAATTTGATCCAATTCATGTCAAATGCAGGGGCAAAGAGGCATTTTAAAATTTAATAGGACAAAGGTCCCCCTCACGGCCACAATTACACTGAAATTGTCGGTAAAAATGCTACATACAATATGGGGCCCATTCACTAAGTTCGAGTGAAGGAATAGAAGAAAAAATACTTCGAATTTCAAAGTGTTTTTTTGGCTACTTTGACCATCGTATGGGCTACTTCGACCTTTGACCACGACTTCGACTTTGAATCGAACGATTCGAACTAAAAATCGTTCGACTATTCGACCATTCGATAGTCGAAGTACTGTCTCTTTAAGAAAAAACTTCGACCCCCTAGTTTGCCACCTAAAACCTACCGAAGTGAATGTTAGCCTATGGGGAAGGTCTCCATAGGCTTGGCTTTCTTTTTTTGGTCAAAGGATAATCGTTCGATCGATGGATTAAAATCCTTCGAATCGATTCGAAGGATTTAATCGTTCGATCGAACGATTATTCCTTCGATCGTAGGAATTGCGCAAAATCCTTCGACTTTGATATTCGAAGTCGAAGGATTTTAATTCGCCAGTCGAATATCCCTCAAATTAACCCTCGATATTCGACCCTTAATACATCTGCCCCTATGTGTTGTAAAAGATGCCATATTGTGTCTGTAACTGAACTTTGCACTCTGCACTTGCATTCATAAATGACCCCTACTACATCCTTGTACCAGGCCTACACCACAACATTCTGCTCATACGTGTAGGATAAAGTCACTTGGGTCCCATAATCAATGAATTTAAGAAGAATGGATTTGAAAGCTCCAGCCAGTGGCGTAACTGCTGGGGGTGCAGGGGGTGCGATTGGGCCAGGGACCGCACCCCCTCAGGGCCCCCCGGCAGCTTGCGCGCCACTGGAATCCGGCCAGGAACCGGGCAGGAAATTGCGTACGGAGGGGGGCGGGAGTCCCGGCTATGTGTCCCGCACCAGGGCCCGCCCTCCTCTAGTTACGTTTCTGGCTCCAGCTACTGTGGCTGGGGGAAGTGAGATTAGGGAGCGACCACTTTCTATCATTATAGACTGTCTTGGCTACTGGCTCATCAGAGAATATCGTAGCCAAATTTTTAATTCTATAAATAATTTGAATTTTATTCTACCCATCATTTTCAACGAGCCAAATTCCTAATTAGTCTCCAAGACTCAAGTTGAAAAATAGCAATAGAACTGCAAATGACTTCTGCATGAACTTGCCAACTTTACATTAATTTTTATTTTCTTTGAGTTGTTTGCGCTGAATGAATCTAAAGAATTTGGAAACTCAAAATCGAATTCACTATTTTCGCTCCAAAAAAAACTGAAGTTTAATAAATCCTCCCCTTTGTGCAACACTGAATAGGTTACCTACTGGATAACAAGAAATGTCAAAAAGACAATATATTTTCCCTAACTTAAAATCCCACAACGTCTGTGGATAGATTTACCTTAATTCAACTTAACTTTGAAGACTATTGCAGAAGTCTTGATAAATAATTTTAAACAACTCAAGACACCGAATATCGAAGTCGAAGGATTTACCGCAAATACTTCGATCGATCGATTCGAAGGATTTTAATCCATCGATCGAAGGATTTTCCTTCGATCAGTAAACCCTTAGAAAAGTAATGGGGAAGGTACCCATAGGCTAACATTGTAGCTCGGTAGGTTTAAAGTTGCGAAGTATGTAGTCGAAGTTTTTTTTAAAGAGACAGTGCTTCGACTATCGAATGGTCGAACAGTTGAACGATTTTTATTTCAAAGTCGTAGTCGAAGGTCGAAGTAGCCTATTCGATGGTTGAAGTACCCAAAAAAAACCTTCGAAATTTGACGTTTTTTTAACTTCGAATCCTTCACTCGAGCTTAGTAAATTTGCCCCCTAGTATAGTCAGAGATGCATTGAGTAGTTTTGTAAACTCCTCTCTGATTGGTAAGGAGCCAAATAACCTTTTTGTGTTTTTTGCAGTGGCAACAGATAGAGACATAGAACATTTAGGGCTCATCATGTGGTTCCTGCTTTTATGTCTTTTTATCTGGTAGAGTACAGACTGGACCCTTATTGTTCTTTAATACAGCACATGCTTTATTGTTTGTGAAGCCTTTCCTTAGTAAAGCTGTGAGCTGTTTGCTTACCCTTTCTTTATAACTCATTTTATACCAACCCCAATCCCTAAAGCCCAGGCACTTTCTTGCATAAATCAGCATTTAAATGTTTTCAACTCTGCCCCATTTTATTTCTGAAAACACATCAAGAATTATATCAGCTATAAAATCACCTTGTAATAAAGATCATAGTAATCACCATAAATAATGACTCTTGGGCCCTTTGGCTTAATATGCGTAATATTATCCAAGCAGAGGTAATTGTTTTACACTCACAGGCATTATTCTTTGTTAGAAATTGTATGCATCCGACCCTGTTAAAATTACAACGTTTTCAACCATAATTAAACGCATTTCCCCCTTAAAGGAGAAACAAACCCTTAATAAAAAAAAAACCCTACCCCCCTACCCCACACAGACCTTCCTCCCTCCTCCCCCCCAGCCTAGCTGCTACCCCAGGCAAATGCCCCTAACTCTTTACTTACCCCTTGGTGCAGATTCAGTCCAGAGGAGTTCATGGGCACCATCTTCAGCCGCTTCAGTAATTTTCAGAATGAGACCTGCGCTTCGGCAATATTCATGAGTTTCGGCGCATGCGCAGTTGTCGCGAAACAGAAAATTGCTCCAAATATGTGTGGAGGGGTAAGTAAAGACTTAGGGGCATTTGCTCGGGGAGGCGGTCTATTTAGGGTAGGGTTTTTTTAATTAAGTGTTTGTTTCTCCTTTAACTTCGATTTTCCGGCTAGTAAAGCTGTTGAGCCCATTCTGGATTCCCTGCACGTCTTACTTTCCCTTTCCAGAAATATTGAAATGGGTTTTTAATCAGCTCTCTTACAGTAATATTTTCATTATATTCGGTTTCCTATTAAATTAAGTTACCGAGCACCTCAAGCCACTTGCTTAATCCGTCAGATCCATTTCTCCCTTGAACTGTATTAAAAAACTTTCGGGCGACAGACTGCAAACTCCTCATCATCTGCGTCATCTCTGGAAAACTAATATTGCACCTACAGTACTTTTTTTTAATGGTAATGGCCATAGGGTCCTCCTACAAGGCACGAGGAAGCTGAAATGCAGCACATACAGTACATGCATTATTATTATTATTATTACCAACATATATTTTTTCAAGTGCCAGCATACTCCACAGTGCTTTACACATGGAAGGGTTATTTATCAAAAAGCCAGACCAAACTAGAATCCACGATTTGAATGTATTTATTATTTAAAAAAAATAGATTTAATTGGTCTTGGTAAAAACTCAATAAAATCGATCTAAAACCCAAATTGTGTGATTTATTTTCAGAGGTTTTTCCTGAATCGCTCAATTTTTTCGGACTGTTTCCCGAAAAGCCTGAATTTTTCTGATTTTTGCCAGACAAGGCTGAAAGTTTTGATTTTAAGAAATTCAGTGCAGACCGCAGAAACTTCAAAATATAATAGGGACTTCAGCCATTGATTTATATACAACCTTGACAGGTCTGAGATGGTGGATTTTCGGATTCAGGCTTCTTGCAGCGTATAATAAATCTTGAAAAATTTGAGTTTAAAAAAAAAGAACAAAACATTTGAGTTTTGCCCCAAAAAGCCAGACCAGAGTTTAGTAAATAACCTCCTTAAAGCAAATTCATATTTCATATTTTTGTGCTTATATTTTAAGCACTGTTTTTCAGGAGGCATCCAGTAAAATTCAAAAGGAACAAAATCCTTTAAAAAAAAAAAAAAAAAAAACCTGCTGTTTTTGCATTAAAAAGTAATTCACAAATTTTTGCCACTGGGTGTTTTAATCCTATTGAAACAGTTTGTACACTGGGGGCCTGATTATGAACCCTGGAGTGTCTGGGCTCTTGCCAACATTTGCAGAAACTGTGAGCGAATTCCTGAACCAACATTTTCTGCAAGCGACTGCAATGGCTTGTTGCCCATCTGGACTATTAAAGAACCAATATATTTTTTGGCCCACAAGATGTTTTTTTCCTAAAATTAAAAACTTTCTACAGGTGACTGCACAAACCCAGACACGTAACCAATAAATACAAATGAAAAACTAATATTAACCCACTTCAACTTTGTTCCTAACGATATTACAACTTTATGTTTGACAGTTTCATATATGCCCTGTTTCTGAATAGTTTTGCAAATTCCTCCAATTATTGTCACTGCCTGTGCTGCTTTCACTGTTTGTTTTTCTACCCCAATGTCCTGCACGGAACCAATTTGTTAAACCTGAACCCGACCTGCGACCCGCATACTTACACTTAGTGGCGTAACTACCGGGGGAGCAGGGGGTGCAACTGGGCCAGGGCCCGTCCTGCAGGGCCCCCCCGGCTGGAGTCGGCTGCAGCCGCAAAGTAAATTCGCATGGACGCGGGTGGGGGGGGCCTGGCTGCACGGCCGGCACCAGGGCCCGCCCCCACCTAGTTCCGTTACTGCTTACCCTCTTGGACACGCTACCCGACCCGCAAGTACCTCACCCACGACTCACTGACCATCAAGAAACAGGAAGTGCTGTTATTGTAAACCGGAAGTGACATCATTGGAAGTAGGCGTGTTCAGAAAAAAATAAGTAAAACTCGCTATTGAGAAGACCCACGACCTGAATCGCGACCCACAAAACCAGAGAACCGCCGACCTGCTTCTATACCCACTCCTGAAACTTCTACCTGCAACCCGCAGTTTTTGCTGGTAACCCCCGGGTACCCGACCGGCTGCAGGACTCTACCCCAATGATCTCTTAATCAGTTAAAGACATAATGTAACAAAGAAGGGTTAAGGGCACAATAAGTTGAAAAATAATCTTCCAAACTAAAGTTATAAAACAAGATTCAATACAAAACATAACATGCCTGTAATTACTTTATTTATAGTATATAACTGAGATGGGGGAGATAATTTGATGAGAAACACATCTGATAATTGCATTTTAGATTTCCCCATGGACTTCAATGTCATTTCCATGAGGTACATTGGGAGGCAAGTTTTTTGCATCAGTTTTAATCTGTGCCATAGTTATTCTCCTGTTTATAAAGGTTTATTTGCTATTCTTCCTGAGTAATGGCTTGTCTGTAATTGTATACTGTATATATATATATATATATATATATATATATATATATATATATATAATACACAAAAGCCATGAATATCTTGTAAATTATATCCTTATAAACGGTGAGTTCTGATGTCATTTCTGTCACATGATTGTCACATGACTCACTGAAACTTGTGTATATAATAAAGTACCCCCAGTTGAAAAATATGAGGATATTAGAAGTTACCTCGGAGTTCCATGACCTTCGGCCTCGCGTTTTTTATGGTCATGAAGCTCCTCGGTAACTTATAATATCCTTATATTTACAAGGACTTTATTCATTATATATCCAACCATATTGCTGTATGTTTGGCCAGCTCTGGTAAAGGGATTTTATTACAAAAGCAGCCCAACCATTGGTTAAAGGGGATAGAACATCAAGGGGTTTAATCCTTTAAGAACTTTTACAATTATAAATGCTACATTTTAAGGGTCGAAGTGAAAATTAGAATTAAAAAAATTTGAATTTCAAGCTATTTTTTGTGTACTTTGACTAGGGAATAGTCCAAATTTGATTTGAATTTGAAAAAAATTTGAAATTTGGAATATTGAAATTTATCATGTACTGTCTTTTTAAAACCTGCCAAATTGGGGACCTCCTAGAACCTATTTAGAGTCAATTGGTGGACTTTGAAAAATCAAAGTTTTTTTTTAAAAAAAACTTTGAATTGGATTCAATCAAATTTTTTTAACAGATTTCGGTTGGTCTTTTTTATTGAATTTTTGAAATTTTTTTTTATTTGAAATTCGACCCTTGATAAATCTGCCCCTTAATGTACTTTCCCTTTGGTGTGTTTTACATAACTCATATACATTTTTTATATGGCACCATATTTTGCAGTAGAGAGCTGTCTGACAGACTGAAGCACAGGAGATATAGATGACTTTACTCTTAGAAAACAACATTACCAAAAAGGAAAGCAGTGGGTGACTATATTCGTGACTATATTCATGGTGGCATTGGCCTGTAGCTCTGGCTCCTGAGTGTCAGAGCCCGAAGGCTCTCATTGGGAATTATGGACCGAGGAGGAAGCAACAGGCTCCAACACAGATCGCGGTATCAAAGGGATAGAGAAGTAGCGAAGTCAAATCCAGGCAAAAGTCAGTATAGGCAGCAAAATTATTTTTCAATAAACAGCCCATGGTCAATATCAGGAAATCATTCAGAATCAGTAGAATAACACACCCAGGAACACACTAAGTTGACCCTATAATAGGGCAATGGTTACAGAGCTCTGCCATCTATTTAAGGGGAATTTTTGCATCAAAACAGACGCACTGATGGCACACGTCACACGCTGACGTTGCACGCTGACGCTCAACGTTTTGACGCCCAATCGTCATGACAGCACACACGTTTTGACGCACTGGGCGCCACCATCTTAGGGATAAGAGAACTTTTTCGTCTGGTCCAGTTTTGCAAAGGAATTTGTTGTTTCACCAGCAGCAAAGATTTTCACTAATCCATGCTAAAATTTTGACAATTTTGAAATTTTGTTTTTTATTGCTGGAAATGGGGTTTTGTTTTTTTTGGAGCTGGAAAATCTGCCAAGACCTTTATTAAAATTTCACAACGTGCTTTGTTTCTCCAGACAAAATGGAGTATTTTTTAGGGATGCACCAAATCCAGGATTCGGTTCTGGATTCAGCCAGGATTCAGCCTTTTTCATCAGGATTCGGCTGAATCCTTCTGCCCAGCCGAACTGAATCCTAATTTGCATATGCAAATTATGGGCGGGAGGGAAATTGTGTGACTTTTTGTCACAAAACATGGAAGTAAAAAATGTTTTCCCCTTCCCACCCCTAATTTGCATATGCATATGCAAATTAGGCTTTGGATTTGGTTCGGTATTCTGCCTAATTCAAAAAAGTGGATTTGGTGCATCCCTAGTATTTTTGCGCTGGGAAAAAAATAGAAAATAGAAAAAAACTCCACTGTCTATATTAAAATTTTGCCATGGGTTTTGTTTCACTGGAAAAACACAGAAAAAACATTGGGGCCTTCCCATTGACTCCAATTGTAATTTAAAGCAAAATTTCTCCATTTTTCTCGTTTGTCCATAACCAAATTTCACTCATCACTAGAGCCCATTTCTTTTATACATATTTCCAGTGGCTGCTGCCATGGTGCGTTACATTGGCAGAGACATTCCCCATAAATGTTAATGAAATAATAATTATTATAAACCACATTCATGTGCCCACTCTAGACTATATCACTATGTAACTATAAACAATCATGAACATCATCGCAAAATGTCAGGGCAGCAGGGCAGCAAATGAATACATTCAAACAGACATAAAATAAATATTCTAAGTTGATAAAAAACATGATTTAGCATTTACTACTTAATTATATTTCCCTTTAATGACTCCCTGGCACATCTTGTAATAATACAGCCAATTAATGTGAGATTGTGTCTGACAAGCTTTGACCTGGGAAGCCTTATATCCCTTTCATTGCTGACACCAGCAACAGACAGGCTGTCAAATACGGAGTCACGCAGGAGTATTATGTGTCTCCCTGACTAGAGAAACAGATGTGATGAGATTGTTGCTGTGCCAAAACAAACAGCATGTAGGAGCTATATTTCTTATATTTCTTAGGGTGGTGTCAGACGGGGAGATTTGCCGCCCAGTGACAAATCTTCGCTTCTGCAGGCGACTAATCTCCCCAAAAGCATTCCCGTTGGCAAGAATACGAATCACCGGCGGGATGGCATCCGAATTGCTTAAAGGAAAACTATACCCCCCAAACAATGTAGGTCTCTATAAAAAGATATTGCATAAAACATCTCATTTGTAAAACCCTGCTTCATGTAAATAAACCATTTTCATAATAATATAATTTTCCAGTAGTATGTGCCATTGTGTAATTATATATAGAAAATTGCCGTTTTAAAAAATAAGGGCCACCCCCTAGGATCGTACGATTCACTGTGCACACAAACAAACCAACAAACTTTACTTCTTAGGTCACATGAGCCAATTAACAGACAGAGTTCTGTATTTTGCTTTCACACTTCTTCCTGTTACAGTTAGAGCTGCAGTATTTCTGGTCAGGTGATCTCTTCCTGTTACAGTTAGAGCTGCAGTATTTCTGGTCAGGTGATCTCTTCCTGTTACAGTTAGAGCTGCAGTATTTCTGGTCAGGTGATCTCTTCCGGTTACAGTTAGAGCTGCAGTATTTCTGGTCAGGTGATCTCTTGCGGTTACAGTTAGAGCTGCAGTATTTCTGGTCAGGTGATCTCTTCCTGTTACAGTTAGAGCTGCAGTATTTCTGGTCAGGTTATCTCTTCCTGTTACAGTTAGAGCTGCAGTATTTCTGGTCAGGTGATCTCTGAGGCAGCACACAGACCATCACTAAATGGTGGTTCAAGGCAAGAGATATTTTAATATGTCACTTAATATGATATAAACTATCTGTTGCTTAAGTATTCATTTTGGGGTATAGTTTTCCTTTAATGTGTTTGCTCCTTTATCTTTAATATCAGACAATGGGGTTGTATCTTTTTATCAGGAGATACTTCTCTGTGTCTCACGTGATTGGCTAACTGTGGTATCAATCAGTTCAGAGTCCTGTCTAGGTTTTAGACTTCTGAAAACTGCAGATCCTGCTTGTTTGCTCACCTTTGAATTAACTTTTAGTATGATGTAGATAGATTTTCATTTTCTATTATTTGTGGGTTTCGAGTTATTTAGCTTTTCATTCATCAGTTCTCCAGCTTGTGTTTCAGCAATGTGGTTTCCAGGGTCCAAATTACCCTAGTAACCATACATTGATTTGAATGAGAGACCGGAAAATGAACAGGAGAAGGCCTGATAGAAACATTAGTAATAAACACTAACAATATCAATAAATTTGTAGTTTTACTGAGCATTTGCTTTTTAGATAGGGTCAGTGACCCCCATCTGAAAGTTTGAAAGATAAGAATAAGGCAAATAATTCAACTATAATGAATACAAAATAAAGTCTATTTTATAACATGCTTAGAATTAGCCGTTTTATAACATGCTAAAAGATAATGTAAAGGTGAACCACCCTGTTAAAGAGCCCTGCTCACACTTTGACACATCCAGTCATGTACATCGTGGCAGAATAATCAGCCTATATCATTATATATACAGTTATGGGACCTGTTATCCAGAATGGATAAAGGATCTTTGCATAATTTGTATCAATAGGCTGGTTTTGCTTTAAAGAAGGATTAATTATATCTTAGTTTGGACCAAGTACAAGATACTGTTTTATTATTACACAGAAATGTTTACAATTTCTAATTATTTGGTTAAAATGGAGTCTATCGGATACGACCTTTCCATAATTCAGACCTTTCTTGATACCAGGTTTCTGGATAACAGATCCCAAGTACAAGGTACTGTTTTACTATTACAGATAGAAAAGAAATCATTGTTAAAAATTTGGATAAAATGGAGTCTATGGAAGACGGTCTTTCCATAATTCAGCGCTTTCTGGATAATGGCTTCCTGGATAATGGATTCTATACCTGTACTGTAAATAAAGAGATGGATTATAGACATAGTAAGGGTGGTGGCTACTCAGAAAGATTAGTTGCCCAGTGACAAATCGCCTCTTCTTCGGGCGACTAATCTCCCCTAAATGCCTTCCTGCCATCTAGAATTTAAATCATCGGTGGGGTGGCATTTGGAACACTTTATTTTCCAAAGTCGTCCGAAATTTCAGGCGACTTCGGAAAGCCGTATTGATCCCGCGGCGATTTATATTCTAGCCGGCAAGGAAGGCATATCGGGGGCGACTAATCTCCCCAAGTAGCAGCTTGTGCCACCACCCTAAGCTATGTTCCACAATCTACATTATAATCTATTATGGGAAAGCAAATATAAATGTTTATTCTTTTTAAAATGGCACACGTTTGCTTTAATGGCAGGTTTCTTTGTTGGAGCCCTGTGAAGAGAAGAGAAGAGCCTTGCTTGCAGCAGTCACTGTTCACTTATTGAGACATTCAATACAGTATTGATCTCACAAGGCAAGAATATTTCCAACTTCCTAAATGACAGCAACCTCATGTTGTAGAGCAATATCAGAGAACATCAAGGCACCCAAGCACATTACTAACTGTTCCTTGGAACTTTGCCTGCAGAGCATTTACCATTATTCCAGGACCTACCTGTATCCTTTGTAAGAAACCACTGAGAGGAAACCGTGTGAATTTAACAATAAATCTCACAGTATTACCTCTCTATTGTCACTTGCTTTTATTTAATAGAACGCAGATGTTCTTTTGAGTAATGTAAAATAGAAAAAGAAGACATTTCCTCCTCCGTATCAGTGATGGATTCACTACCATATTCATTCCCGTGAGTTTTTATATCATTGTGTCATGTGCGTCACTAAATCAGACATCCAGGTCTTTGTTTTATTAGTTTTCCTCTGCTTTAGCATCAAATTAAATGAAGACCTTTTCCTGCCTGTGAACTCGGAAATTACATTATATATAGGAGGACCATTCTGCTAATAATTATGAGGTCCTGGAATTTTTTCATTATTACATTGCGTCACTTTATATCTGACATTATGCCATATACATATTAATAGAATAGAATATCTCTGTGCCGTATTTAAAATAAATGGACATAATAGGTAGATGGGTAGATTGTCAGACTGATTGATAGATAACATGCTTACAGATTATAGATTAATAGATAACTGTGATACAGAGATAGATAGATAGAGGGATAGATAGATGACAGATAAGACAGATAAATAGATATAAATATAGATGATAGATAGATAGAGATAGATAGATAGGTAGATAGATGATAGATACAGAGGGGCAAATTCACTAAGATGTGATGTTGCGCCAGGCGCAACTTTGCCGCACTTCGCCACACTTCGCCAGGCGTATTTTCGCCTGCGCTCCGCAAATTCACTAAAATCCGAAGTTGCGCACAGGGGTAGCGTAAGTTTTCGAAGTTGCGCTCGCATTAATTCGCCAAGCGAAGCGAAGTTCCGCTAGCGATGGTTCATTTGCAAACGGCGCCAAATTCAAATTTCAATGGAGGAACACGTATCACCACTTCAAATGCCTAGAAAACCTTCAAAACATCAAATAAAAATTTTATTTTGCCCTACACATGTGCCCACTGTCTAGGTAAGTTGCCATGAGTCAGGAAATGTAGGGGGGAAGGGGGGGAGCCCCAAAAATATTTTCGATCTTTTTCAGCCTATCACCCATCATGTAGAAAACACGCCAGCATTTTGACTTTTTTTTTAAACAATCCCTATCTACTCTATTGCGCTTCGCCAGGTCTGAGGTGGCGAAGGAAGTCTAGCGTAAAAGGTAGCGTTCAGTACACTGCGCAAGTTAGTGAATTTGCGTAGTTACGTCGCTAGCGAAAATTCGCCTGGCGTAATGGTGCGAAGTAACACTAGCGAAACTACGCCAGCGTTCGTTAGTGAATTTGCGCAGTAGCGAAAAATTTTAAACGCTAGCGTTCGGCGCTTCGGCGCTTAGTGAATTTGCGCCAGAGAGAGAAAGAGACAGAGAGAGATGGATGATGGATGGATGGCTGGATAGACAGATAGAGAGATTAACAGATGATAGATAGATAATAGATAGATATATAGATGGATGGATATATAGATAGAGATAATAGATAGAGAGAGAGAGAGAGAGAGAGAGAGGGATGGATGGATGGATAGACAGATAGAGAGATTAATAGATGATAGATAGATAGATAGATAGATAGATAGATAGATAGATAGATAGATAGATAGATGATAGATAGATGGATGGATAGATAGATGATAGAGAGATAAATAGAAGATAGATATATAATAATATATATAGATGATAAGATATATAATAGATAGATGATAGTGAGATAAATAGATGATAGATATATGATAGATACATAATAAATAGATAGTGATGGGCAAATACATTTGCGAATTTCCTGCGAAAATTCACTGGTGACAAAAAAAATTTGATGCCAGTCACGGTTTAGACGACGGCGTTAAAGTTTGTAAGACACCGGCGACCGTTAACGAACCGGTTTCTCCACCTGCAACCTTTATTTGCCGGCTATCAGCTCAGGCAGCTTCCATTCATAAGTATAGGTCAATAAAAAGAGGTGCCGGCCAAGTTAGGGTGGGGTGCGGTTGGGAGCGAATAGGTTTGGGTTAAGTGCGAGTCGAATTTTGTACTGCGAGGTTGTACGATGTGATGTTGTGCTGGCTGGGCCTTTCATTTGCACTTAATTAGTCTCCCTTTGACTGTTAAATACAGAATTGCAAACATGAAATGGGAAACTGTGTAACAGGGGTGAATTCTGATACAGGAGAGAGAAAAGAGCACAGTTCCATAACTATTTCACTTGAGTGACACTTCTCATATTCAGTTTTTTAATCCACTAAAAGAGCCAAAACTCTTCATGCTTAGGCTTCTTTTCAGATAAGGCATTGCTTTCATTTCCTCGAAACTGGAAAATCGTTTATTCAAGAATGTGACATTATTTCACCAATTCAAACCCTTCATCAAAAAAAGCACCTGAAACTTACATTCTTTTTTTGTGTCTGTACTGACGTCTCTGCACAAAGGCTGCTCAATGCTTAGATATCTGATGTCCACGGTGTCTCAATTATTTTTGAGTTTGAGAATTTATTTTACTGTTTTTGTTTTTAATAAATGAGTTTGCTGCTGAAGGCATCAACCATCATTGGCAAGAGAAGTTTTACTTTAATATGCAGTATCAAGCTCTAAAATTGTTTCTCTTGTTGTTAAAGTGAATCAAAACATTTCTAAAAAGATTTGTATTAATTCTTTTTTTTTCCAGTAAGGAATGCTGAATGACATGGCCATTAATTAAAAACGTAATGCTCAACAAAGAGGTGAAGGTAGGAGCTTGTTTATACAGAGCTCATAATCTCTAATTAAAAGAACGAAGCTAAACATCAAGGAGTTAGCAAGTGTGAAAGAAAGAACAATGCTCCAATACTGCTTTATAATAAAAATATTATATTATATATAATATTTTTAATTAAAAGAATAAGGAATAACATAAACTATGTTGCTCATGTTGGAAACAAGTTTATCTAAATTTCCAACAATTAGAAGCTTACAAAAATGTATTTTTTTGTGGAATGCCAGGAACAAATCCAGAAAGATGTTCAGCAGAGATTTACAGTAAAACTGATTAGTTAGATACAGAGCAAACATTTAGGTTTAAGTTTGAATGCAGATGATAGATACACACAGGCAGTTTAAAGTTACTAAGTAAAGCAAAAATTCCAAAAATAGACAAAAGGATAAGATTTAGGGGGTTATTTATCGAAATCCAAATTTTTTAGATGCTTTAACTAAACATTTAAAACATTGGAAAAACGCGACTTTTTCAGATTGTCGTTTTTTGGATTTGAGTTTGACTCCTGAAAAGTCCGAATTTTTGTGAAATTGACGGAAAAGCCTGAAATGTTCAAAACCCAGTGCAGACCATGATATCTTCAAATTGCAAATAAGACCTCTGCCATTGACTTCTTGGTTAAAGATGGAATATTTTTGGATTCTCAGTTTTTGTATTCTCGGGGTATAATAAATCTCGAAAGATTTGAGTTTTTTTCCCCCTAAAAATTTCATAATAAAAAAAATAGCAATTTTACCATTCAGACTTTAATAAATAACCCCCTTAGACTAAAATATAAAATATGTAGTGTTCAAACAACTGGCACATTGGGCTGGAAGGTTTGGTAATGGGATTTTCAGTGGAGGGGTAAAGAAATATACAGAGAATTGTACTGCATAATTAGTGATGGGCAAATTTATACGCTAGGTGCGAATTTGCAGCAAATTTCCGCATAAGTTCGCAAAACTGTCGCAAAAGTTTTTTGTCACTGGCGATAATTTTGCCGCCAACGACAATTTTATGCACGCCCATTGACTTTAATGCAATTAGACTAAATAGGCGGGCGTCAAATTGGCGTGGACGGCGATTTTGATGCCCGTGAATTGACACCAGCGTCAAAATTTGTGTTTTGCCCATTACTATGCATAATTGATAGTTGGGTTCCAGTTGGCATTTTGGTTTAAACTTTCTAATTATAGGCAGACATTTCTACCACCCTTTAACATACCCAGCACCTTATTTGCAAGGCGAATATTTACCTGCTTCAACTTCTTATTGCTTTATCAGTCCTTTAACCAAGGCTATTTCTGAACTCAATATAAATGTCTTCTCTGCCTTATACCTAAGAAGAACCCAGAGAGCAGGGATTGGCTCCGTTGATGATTACAGATCCCTTTGCCTTAGATACCAAAAATTTATAGGGCTGAATTATTGGGGTTCAAGATTTGAAACCACGACTAAACTCACATTCTCTAAAACCTTACGTCATGAGATTTATTTTAAACAACTAAATCAAAATTGAAAAGTCTCAGCAAACCACAAATTTTTCAAGTTGTTGCACAATATGAATTACTTTTTTTGTATTGTCGCGCAAAAGTCAGTGTCAAAAACACCCTAAAACCTTTAAAACCATAAATCAAAGAAAGATCTTCCGGTTGTACATGATTTCGGCAGATTTTTTGGATTCTGAATTGTCTCTGTTTTGTCACAAAATAAACCCTGGAAAAGTCACATTTCTTTTTGCGACTATTTCAGATTTTTAGTCGTGGCTTAATAAATCAGCCCCGGTCACTTGTCAGTAAGTGAGGATCTCATTTCCTGAAACCTAAGGAAACTTATCCACAAAGCAAATAACATGAGCGTAGATTGCCTGAGAGAAAGGTTGACCAGAATGAATAATGCTATATTAATAAAACACTTTATAATGTATCCTTTTCTTTCTACTAAAATGAAAAATCACTGCTAATGATATTTTGGTTTTAGCCAATGCATAAAACATCTCGAATCTGTCGCTCACATTTTCCTCCATAACTGTAATACCCCTCTGTCCTCTTTCTCGCACAGACATTTATTGATCTGAAATTGAAAATAAGGAGTAAACCTTCTCCACTTAAAATGTCACGCAGCGCGGCAAAAAAACCAAAACAAAACGGGCCACGCCAATTTTTGTGGCCACACCCCCTAATCACCATGTTCATTTTACAAAATTTGGCAGGTTATGAAAGTTTAAACATATTTCTGTGGTTTTTTTTTCTGGTTATTACAGTTTTGCTAATGAAGGTGAATTGCCCTTTAAACTGTGAGTCTAAAGGTGGCCATAGACGGACAGATAATATCGTACGAAACTAATTTCCGTACGATATTCGATGCGTGTATGACAGGAAAAGAACCGACCGATATCGGCAGAAGACTTGGATACCGGTCGGCTCGTCAATGGGGCTGGATTGAAAATTTTGATCGGGTGCCTTTGAAGGGACCCAAACATCGGCCATTGTTAGAGCTGAATCATCAGATACAGGTGGAATTCTATTGTTTCTATATGTATATCTGACCATTCAGCTCTACACATGTGTATTGAAATTAACCATGTTTTTCTTGTATGTCTGGATAGAAAGTACGGATCACATAATCAAGCATCGGGATGCGAAAGTCATTTCTGTCAACACTTGGACCAGTGCGTCCAGTAAACTCATCAGTTGGCTAAAATATTTAATTCTCCTTCTTAGGGTTTCCATCATAGTAATGGATAACAGAATCTGTAGTCACCTTCCGGGCTAGGATGTTTGCGTGCAGTTTCTCGAGGATCTCGCTATGACGTATACGCAGCCTCTCAGCTTCCTCCTCACCCACCTTCACCGCTATTTCTTCTCTGAATCTAGCGATCTGTTCTTTCAGCTAAATAAGTTTAGCATGCGACCTTTCTATCATTAAGACCATCAGGTCTAAGCTGCACTTATTGGTTATTTCATGCCATCTTTGCATCAGGATCGTATCATCGCTGCAGAGATTTGGGGTAATATCTAGACGTAGACCACGGGGAATCTGTTTTGCTTTAACGTAGCTTATTATTTTGTTACAAAAGAGGACGGGACTCTAAGGGACATGCTGTGTCCCTCAGACACAAGAGGCAAGACTAAAAAGTTTAAAGGAAAACTGGTATATGGTACATACCCCTGCCTAGAATGTAACTGCTGCTCTTCTATAATCAAAGGTGACAAAATTAATAGCCCTACCAAAGGACACAACATTAAAGGGATACTGTCATGGGAAAAAACATTTTTTCATAATGAATCAGTTAATAGTGCTGCTCCAGCAAAATTCTGCACTGAAATCCATTTCTCAAAAGAGCAAACAGATTTTTTTATATTCAATTTTGAAATCTGACATGGGGCTAGACATATTGTCAATTTCCCAGCTGCCCCAAGTCATGTGACTTGTGCTCTGATAAACTTCAATCACTCTTTACTGCTGTACTGCAAGTAGGAGTGATATCACCCCCTCCCTTTCCCCCCCCCCCAGCAGCCAAACAAAAGAACAATGGGAAGGTAACCAGATAGCAGCTCCCTAACACAAGATAACAGCTGCCTGGTAGATCTAAGAACAACACTCAATAGTATAAACCCATGTCCCACTGAGACACATTCAGTTACATTGAGAAGGAAAAACAGCAGCCTGCCAAAAAGCATTTCTCTTCTAAAGTGCAGGCACAAGTCACATGACCAGGGGCAGCTGGGAAATTGACAAAATGTCTAGCCCCATGTCAGATTTCAAAATTAAATATAAAAAACTCTGTTTGCTCTTTTGAGAAATGGATTCCAGTGCAGAATTCTGCTGGAGCAGCTCTATTAACTGATTCATTTTGAAAAACATCCTTCCAGGTCTCTGAAACAGAAAAAATGAATACTTGCAGAAGTCCTAAAAAAAGCACCTTCAGCAATTTTACATAATTTTTTTAAAGGTTTACTAGTTCTTTACTAGTTCCTTGCTGGGCTCCCTAAACTAAAGGTTCTGAGCAAAGTGTAAGTGAACATGGTTTCACCACTCAGTTGCACATTGTTGCATGGGGCTCATTAAAGAAGAAGGAAAGCTACCAAAGTAGTTTATTGCCAATAGATTAGCCAGAATAGTTCAAACTATAACACTATATTTATTCTGCAGAATGCTTTGCCATACCTGAGTAAAAAGCTCTAGAAGCTCTCTCTGTTTGTTTAGGATAGCAGCTGCCCTATTAGCTTGGTGTGACATCACTTCCTGCCTGAGTCTCTCCCTGCTCACTCATAGCACAGGGCAACAGGGAGGGGAGGAGGGGAAAGAGAGGAGAAGAGGAGCAAACTGAGCATGCTCAAGCCCTAGCCCTGGAGGTTTAAGCTGAAAACAGGAAGTCTGATACAGAAGCCCATGAGTACACAATAGAAGGAAAGAAATGTGCTGTTTCTTTTGACAGAGGAGCAGCATTACTTTGAGGATTTACTGGTGTATTTATATATACCTTTCTGTTAAAGCTTACGGTACTTAGTTTAAACTTTTCCTTCTCCTTTAACTGAAAAAGCCACTATAGCTCTTGAGTACAAAGAGTAAGTGAACACTGTTCTACCAATAACCAATCCATAGATTATTCTACAAGGGCATTTGAATAGTGTATTTTGCTTTTATCCTTCATCACTCTGGAATCAGTATGTGGTTTGAATGGGAACTGTCATAGCTGTGAACAGGCATACAAACTGTATTGGATCTTGCATAAATCTATTTATTAAACATATACTATAATTTAGTGGATTTATTTAATAATATGTCAGTTTTTCCTCCAGGAGGGATACTGAGCTGAGCTAGAATAATGCAGATTGGTGATCCATTGGTGATGAAACTTTAGTACAGGTATCAGGCCTGCTTTCCAGAATGCTTAGGACCAGGTGTCTTTCTGTAATTTGGGTCACCATTCCTTAATGCTGCTGAAAATAATTTTAACATTAAAGAAACCCAATAGGATTGCTTTATCCCCAGTATGGATTAACTATGTGGCAAATTCACTAAGATTCATAGTTGTGCCCGGCACAACTTCCCCGCACTTCGCCGCACTTCACCAGGCGTAGTTTCGCCAACGCTCCGCATATTCACTAAAATCCGAAGTTGCGTACAGGGGTAGCGTAAGGTTGCGAAGTTGCGCTAGCGTTGATTCGCTAAGCGAAGTGAAGTTACGTTAGCGATGGTTAATTTGCAAACGGCGCCAAATTCAAATTTCAATGGAGGAATACGTACAATCACTACAAATGCCTGGGAAACATTTTTTTTTTGCCCTACACATGTGCCCACTGTATAGTTAAGTTGCCATGAGTTAGGAAATGTAGGGGGGAAGGAGGGGAGCCCCTAAAATGTTTTCGATCTTTTTCAGCCTATCACCCATAATATAGAAAAAACGCCTGCATTTTTTGGGACTTAGAAAAAATTTGACCTTTTTTTGAAGCAATCCCTATCTACTCTATTGCGCTTCGCCTGGTCTGACGTGGCGAAGGAAGTCTGCCGTAAAAGGTAGCGTTCAGTACACTGTGCGTGTTAGTGAATTTGCGTAGTTACGTCCGTAGCGAAAATTCGCCAGGCGTAAGGGTGCGAAGTAACACTAGCGAATTGACGCCAGCGTTCGTTAGAGAATTTGCGAAGTAACAAAAATGCCCAACGCTAGCGAATTGACGATAGCGTTAGGCGCTTCGACGCTTAGTGAATGTAGTTGGGATCAAGTACAAGGTGCTGTTTTATTACAGGGAAAAGGTAAATCATTTTTAGAAATGTGAAATATTCGATTATAATGGAGTCTTTGGGAAATGGCGTTTCTGGATAAAAGATCCCATACCTGTATCATTCAAGCAACTTTACTTATCCTTATTTAAATCTGTAAGTAAGGTGGGTCCCAAAAACAAATGACTGAAACTTGGTAGAATGCTGAGCAATATTGATAGTTAACCCTCATATTGACTGATTATAAGGAAGGGAAGAAGATTGGAGGCAGGTATTTCTCTCCAAAACAGTGTTTAATTCAAGAATCCAACTGCAAGTTTCTCCTACCAGAAGCTCGATGTGTTTATGATTATGGAGTAGTCTGAAAGCAGATGGTGCTCAAAAGGTGAAGGTCAACTTAAGATTCATATTTGTTTATATGAAATTTCCTCTGTTGCTTAAAGGAAGCTTCCAAAGACTGTATCTGTTGAGAATGTCTGTACCGAGAACTTGCCAACGGATAAAGCTGCTTTACATCTACATTGTATGTCATGGATAAAAGTATGAGAATGACATATGTAAAAAGTATAAATGCATGAAAGTCACTATTCACTTTAGGCTTCCGTTCCTACAAAATCAATGCATCCAAGATGTCATAAAAGTCTTCCTCTTAGATTTGTGGTTGCTAGAAATAAAAAAATTTAAAAAAAAAGACACGGACGAAGAAATAGACGAGGCACTTGAATTTATTGACCTGTAAATGTTATGATTCTGGTGATAAAATTGGGTTACATGATTATTTATAACCTTAGCAGGCCTGAATACTCATTTCAAGTCAAGGTTACTATTAAATATACAATTCATTATAACACCAATAAGAGTAAATAATTTTTTTTAAAAAAAAATAGCACTTTTTAAAAATGATTTTGTTAACCACTCCAATGCAGAAACCTAATTTGATTTCCATTTGACGTTTGGTGTTAATAAACTGATAGAAATGACCAGTGAATCATGATGAAACTTAGAGCGCTTACGCGCCTCCATTTCTGTGCGGAAGGTTTGAATATGGTCCGCCAATGTCTCATTCCCCTCTGCAACCACATCTGTTGAAAATGCGTTCCGGATCTCCAATTCCTCCGTTTCAGGTTGTCTTTTTAGCGCTGGTAGATCAGTCTGTAAGAGCGCCATAGTGGCAAGCATCAAATCAAATGAATATTTGTTAAAGGGATCCTGTCATTGGAAAACATGTTTTTTTCAAAACGCATCAGTTAATAGTGTTACTCCAGCAGAATTCTGCACTGAAATCCATTTCTCAAAAGAGCAAACAGATTTTTTTAAATTCAATCTTGAAATCTGACATGGGACTAGACATTTTGTCATTTTCCCAGCTCCCCCAGGTCATGTGACTTATGCCTGCACTTCAGGAGAGAAATGCTTTCTGGCAGGCTGCTGTTCTTCCTTCTCAATGTAACTGAATGTGTCTCAGTGGGACATGGGTTTTTACTATTGAGTGCTGTTCTTAGATCTACCAGGCAGCTGTTATCTTGTGTTAGGGAGCTGCTATCTGGTTACCTTCCCATTGTTCTTTTGTTTGGCTGCTGGGTGGGAAAGGACGGGGGTTGATATCACTCCAACTTGCAATACAGCAGTAAAGAGTGATTGAAGTTTATCAGAGCACAAGTCACATGACTTGGGGCAGCTGGGAAATTGACAATATGTCTAGCCCCATGTCAGATTTCAAAATTGAGTATAAAAAAAATCTGTTTGCTCTTTTGAGAAATGGATTTCACTGCAGAATTCTGCTGGAGCAGCACTATTAACTGATTAATTTTTAAAAAAAACATTTTTTCCCATGACAGTATCCCTTTAATGATAGACTCCCATTGCTGACACTATTTTGGATTCAGCTGAAGCCCCGATTCCTTTGTGAAAGATTCAACCAAATATGCATATGCAAATCAGGGCTGGGAAGGGAAAAACACTTCTACTTCCTTGTTTTGTGACAAAAAGTCACGTGTTTTCCCTCTCGGCCCTAATTTGCATATGCAAATTGGGATTCGGATTCGGTTCAGCTGAGCAGAAGAATTTGGCTGAATTTGAATGCTGCTGAAAAAGGCTGAATCCCGAACCGAATCCTGGATTCGGTGCATCCCTAGTGAATTGTATGTGCACCTGGAGTGAAGCAACCCACATTCTCTCATCTTTCATCTGATTTTGGTTAAAACGCAAGCACAATTATGACCCATCATGTTTCCTAAATGAGCAAATGGTTTGCCTCCCTGTGGTTTAAACATTCTGAATATGTGTAACAATGCCAGAGATTAATATGAGAATAATAATAATAATTAAAAGTGACTGCAATCTCAGCTACTGACCGCTGACCCAAGTATGAGCCGAGGTAGACTTTTTCAGCACATTTTGGATGCTGAAAAACTCGGCTTATACTCGAGTATATACAGTACCAAATAATCGTCCTGACCAATTTTTCTCCATTGGTCGTTCAGTCGTTCAGACAGGATAGAAATTTTCTATTGGATAACAATATTTCTTTGCATGTAGTATTGCCTTTCACTACCATTTCTGGGACATACTGTAACTTCCATATGATTGATGTCTGTCAATTAATGGCCAGAATATTTGTTATTTTTCCTACTTTAATCCTACAATTTAAATCTGAATGGTTAGTTTTATATTGTTGCATTAAAACGAACGATCGATGTCTGCACATTCGTCTCACTAGGAATAAAATATGAACATCTATGGCCAAGTTCAACTCATTCTTTATTTGTTGAAAAGTGTTGTTTGTTTATTGAATTATTTAGGCTTGTGCTGCCATTGCTCTAGGACTTGAGTGGCTAAAGTGAAAGGGCAGTTTTTACCTGAAAATAGAACTGGGCTGTAAATCAAATATCTTTCAGTAGAGTAATTATCTGTCACAAGTTATTAGTTCAATATCCAAAACTGGCATCTCAGCTCTAAAGACAAACCCATGGGAGCATTCATCTTGGATTTAGAAAAGAAGATATGTAAATGCAGCGGCATATGAGCGGCTTGCCTTTCAGCATCTGGGTTTAGATAATGATTTGGAATATAGTTGACATTTGTAAAAAAAAAAAAAAAATCTATCCAGCTGTGTCCGATTTTCAGCTTTATTGATTTACATTTGTTTTTAGTTTTACCAATACATGGGCATCTTTATATTGATATGTAATGTAGCTCTGGTGTATCTTAATGAGGGAAAAAGGCTGAGTTTAGTTACTATTCATCTAAGTACAAGGACAGGTTTAGGCCTGATAAATAGGATAAATGACCTATACCTGCATTATGTACAGATATGTAATGTTTCTTCTGTTTATGTACATCCAATCATGATAAGTTGGCGATGAATCATTTATGCTTGAAATGAAGGCAAAGTTCAAGACTTTTATTATTTATTGTGTGGTTCACAATTAATTATAGGTTGTGTTAAGGGGAAAAGTAATGCATCCTGTTAATTTTACTGAATACAGTGAACATGGGGGAGAATAAACCTATTATTAAGAGCACAATATATATATATATATATATATATATATATATATATATATATATATATATATATATATATATATATATATATATATATATATATATATATATATATATGGCCCCTTCTGTAGAATGTTCAACCATTACAATCTACTACACAGAGTAGACCTTCCCTGGTTCAGGTCTATTCTTTTATGGTCCAACAGTATCAGGGCACCTCTAAACGAATATATCCCTAGTTGGTAAATTCACTGCGGAGACAACTGTCAACAATGTCAGAACATAAGGTTTTAAAATCAATTGCCAAGTGTCGGCTGGTGGGGTGTAAATATCACCAATACTGGACTAATTGTCACAGTGGAAATATGCCCCCCAATGAGAGAAAGATGACAATTCGAATTTGGCAGTCCAAAGGATATTAACCGAATACCGAACCGAATCCATATCTGAATTTGCATATGCAAATTAGGGGTGGAAATGGGAAAACATTTTTTACTTCCTTGTTTTGTGACAAAAAGTCACACGATTTCCCTCCCCACCCCTAATTTGCACATGCAGATTAGGATTCAGATTCGGTTCAGACAGGCAGAAGGATTCCCCCGAATCAGAATCCTGCTGAAAAAGGCCGAATCTTGGCCAAATCCCGAACCGAATCCTGGATTCGGTGCATCCCTAGTAAGGCTACAGTGTACATTCTTGATAGTTCTGTGCTTCCTGCTTTGTGACAACGGTATGGGGAAAGCAATGCTCTGTATAGAATTGGTTGGCTGAGATGGAACCATATGGAAGAACCTGACTGGTCTGCACAGGACCATTTGGATTGGACCTTTTGTTCTCCTTTAAGGCACAAACGTAGTTACTGTACACTTGGAATATCTCTAAATAGTGCATGTTGTCCAAATTAAGATCCTTTGCCCTGTCCAAATGCCACAAAATTTGAATCTGATATATTTTGCTTAATTTGTTTTCCACATTTTGTTATTTATGTCTTGTACCTGCCGCCTTAAATGTAGCAGCCCACTCTCTAGCGTATCTCTCTTATTTTAGCTGCGGATTATTACCCATGAAATGTCAGCCTTGTCATATATTGTCATAGCATCTGCACATAGGCATTCTTTCACTTGGCTCCTACTGGCAATATTTCCAATGATTAAATTATAATAAAACTAAACCCTAATTACAATTCCAGCTTGTAGGTTTATAGCTTTCCCCAGGACAGAGATGACATTCAGGTCACATGTACATAAGGATCTTCATCTCTGTCCTCTCCATCTCATCCCCTTAGTACAGTTCACCAATAGTAACAACTGTGTTGCATTTCCATAGAAACACAATCGTTTAGCCACATATGCCCAGTAAAATCACTTTCATACCGTACATGCAAATTGTGTTGTTAAAACCTAAGCGGGTCTTTCTGTTGAAGAACAAGAAGAAGAGATGGCGGTTTTTTGCTTTTTCAAACAAAAAAGCAAAAGAAGAAAATGAAACAGAAAAGAAATAGAAAGATTTAATATAGGAATGTGGACAATATGAAATAAAAAATAACCTTTACAAAACAAAAATCCACTGTGTTTGTGTTTGATTGTTAGATTTTGTATTTAGGCTCATCTGTGTCGGGAATGAGAATTAAACCAATGTGATAACCATCATTGCTTTTGGGTAGTGATCTCCAAAGCAGAATCCCTTGGGCATATTTCAGTCTTCCCCATAGGCCCATAGGCTAACATTGGTGCTCGGTAGGTTATAGGTGGTGAACTAGGGGGTCAAAGTTTTTTTTTTAAGAGACAGTACTTCGAATGGTCCAATAGTCGAACAATTTTTAGTTCGAATCGTTCGAGTCGAAGTAGCCAATTCGATGGTCGAAGTAGCCAAATAAATAAAAAAATTCAAAGTATTTTTTATTCTAATCCTTCACTCGAGCTAAGTAAATGTGCCCCTATATGTCTAAATAGAGGACTATCCACAAAGTAGCCATACGTATACCAGATAGTAGAATATTGCTGATAATTATCTGGAACAGTTTATTGACCTAGTGATATTTTATATGTTAGGACTGGTTGATTTACCTACAACCGCAAATACTGAAATAATAGCAGAAGCGGTTAAGGCTGGGGAAAAGATACCTCAAACCAGTGGCGTAACTAGATATTACTGGGCCCCACAGCAAATTATTTTTCAGGCCCCCAAAATTTTTAGCAGTTGACTTGTTTTACCAATATTTATTGAAACTGTATATGAATTAGGGCATCGTGGGGCCCCTATACCTCCTGGCCCCCCCTGCAGGCGCAGGGTCTGCTTCCTCCTGCCTCAAACCAATGAAAAAGACAATAATCCCAGTCCTGTGAATATTGAAGAGTCACATGAGCAGATTACTGAGCCGCAGGTCATTGAGCCAAAGGAGGGGCAGTTGACACCAAAAAAGAAAAGAAAAAGAAACGTCGACTTTCAAAGAAAAAAGTTAAGGAAGCCGATGAAAAGCAAAAGAATGCAGAGGAAGAAAAAAACCCCAGTCCTGATGTAAAAGACAATGATGCTGAAATAGATCTAGAGAAAGGAAAAGTAGAAGAAGTTGAAGAGGAGAAGAAAAGATGGCGATTTTTTGCTTTTTTAAACAAAAAAGCAAAAGAAGGAAATGGAACAGAAAAGTTAGAGGTCTAAAGGATAGGGCACATGGCAATTTGTATTCCTTATAACTTTCCAAGTTTGTAATAATGTGGACAATATGTAATAAAAAATAATATTTATGTTATTCAATATTTGATTGTTAGATTTTGTATTTAGGATGATCTGTGTCTGGATTGGTAATTGAACCAGTTTCTCTCAAACCCAATATGACAACAAACATTGCTCTTGGGTAGTGATCTCCAAAGCACAATCCCTTAGGACGTCTTCAGTCTTAAAGATGTAAATAAAGATGAATTTCCATATCTGCTGCCCATTTGTTATGGTAATGTCAAACTATATTTCTTGGAATGTTATGCTAATTCTACATTCTAATGTTTTATGTAGATTATTACTATTGTACAGCCTAGGGCCAAAACCAGCAACATTTGAGTATTGTGGTGTTTATACAAATGGCCTGCAGGTGTCACTGTGCACAAGAGTTATATTTTGTATACTTTCTATACTGCTTAAGAGTGATAGAGTTGGAAGTTACTGTTGTGTAATGGCTGCATGAACCTGCTAATAAAGAACTGTTATATTCTACTCATCCTCGGCTACCAAAACACAACAAGTATCAATATGGATTTATTAATACTAGGTTAGACAACCTGTATAACTGATCTGATTACCTGCCATTGAGTATGGCAACTCTAAATTGGGTGTTGATTCTCAGACTGATTAACAAGGCAGTGGAAGGGCCTAGGCACATAAGAGATTTTCATTTAGCATTGATTAAAATACTAGACATTGCTTACCCAGCATCACACTGGGCCAGTGGGACTTTGGGTGACACCCAGATCTGCTACCTAACCAGTGGGAAGATTAGAGGAGTGTGGTGTCAAGGTTAGCAATGGGGTGATGTGGTGTCTCTGATTGGAGTTGTGGGCCCTCAATAGTGCACCCCCTAATTGGACTAGGACACCCCAGTCTTCCATGAATTTCATGGCAGGGGTGTGGCCTCTGCCTATATTGTTGCCCTAAAATAAGCACTATATTCAATATTTATTTTAGTATTATCAGTGGTCTTATTCACTGCAGATGGGTTATCTGTGGCCTCTTTCACCCCAGGATACCAATATAGCTCATTTCTGATTGACACACTGCTTTGTGACCTTCCAGTGTTCTTTGTAGTTGAAAATGATAGCCCTTAGTTTGAAAATGATAGCCCTTAGTTTAACTTGATCGTTGGTTGAATGGCATGTTAGCTTCCCATCTGTGGTATCTATCACATAGGGACATAGAATACAAAACCTACAGAACAAGAGGACTGTACAAAACATGCCAACATGCTGGTGAGGGCAAGCAGACAGTTTACCAGCAGAAACATAATATACTTAAAATATATTGATATCCATGCAATTCAGTTAGGGAATCCTAGGACAACAATAAAGGCTTCAATAGGAAATCTTATATTGTCCATAGTCTCAAGTGTGGAAAGGAATCACATAGAAATCAAATCCTCCAAAGAATTGTTAAAGGGATGGGGTCTGCAGGTGTTACATCAGCTTCAGCCACACCAATATGAAACATAGATGGGCCTTTAAAGTTGATGCCTAAATGGTGCCTTAAAACACAAAAATACATTGGAATATTAGAAGTCCAGGGCCTCTTCTTAGAAAGACTTGGTGAAGCATTAGTCAATATCTAGTCATAGAACCTTATCTTTTTTTCTAAGAGAGGTGTAGATCATACAGCTTGACACTGGGCAGGGGATGGATCGTATCACTTAACACTAGGGATGCACCGAATCCACTATTTTGGATTTGGCCGCACCCCGAATTTTTTGCGGTTGATTCAGCCAAATACCGAACCGAATCCGAATTAGGATTGGGAAGGGGTTGGAAGGGGAAATTTCCCTCCCTGTCCCTAATTTGAATATGCTGAAAGACACCAGTGGCAGGTGCAAATGGAGCAGTAAGGAACTTGAAGAGTAGGGAAGTAAGAAAGAAGTCTTTGGGTAGGAACGGACAACAGTATTTACTTAACTGGCGGCAGACTGAGCCAGGGAGTATTTCTAATGGTAATTATAGTAAGCAGCAGATAGCAGGATGGAGATCTGATTTCAGGAATTAGTCTTCAAAAAGAACCAATAGAACTGGCCATTAATCTGGAGATTATTCACAAGCAAAACTGGGAGAAGAAAGATATCTGGAGTAAAACTGTCATAAAAGAGAGTTAGAAAAGCCTCACACTTATTTCATGAATACGATGTTTTTTTTACAACAAAAAGTTTTTGTTTTTTTTACATTATTCAATCTTTTGCTTGTGTTAAGAGCTTTACAGTTAGAACGTGCTAAACTGAGGGGTTACTGTTTAATTATTACAGAGAATAAAAAGAAAATCTTATGTTTTTTGAAATGGGTATGGTATCCGTTTTTCCGGAAACCCTTTATCCAGTAAGCTCCAAATTAAGGGGAGGCCATCTCCCATTGACTCCATTTTAATTAAACTATTTAAATTGTTAATTTAAAAAATAATAATAAAACACTAGCTTCTACTTGATTCCAGCTAATATATAATTCATCACTATTGGTGGCAAAAGAATCCTATTGGGTTTGTTTAATATTTAAATTATTTTGTAGTAGATTTAAGGTATGGAGATCCAAATTATGGAAAGATCCCTTATGCTGAAAACCCGTATCCCAAGGGTTCCGGATAACAGGTCCTATACCTGTATTTGACTATAATGTCTATGTGAGATAGCCTTATCCAGAGCATTCTGGATAACGGGTTTCTGGATAATGGATCACATACCTGTATTATGATCTCCTGCTAATTTTGTCACCACAATTTTGTGCAAGTTAATGTAGAACACAATCTAGAAAAAGTATTAAAGGAATATGATACCAATAAAACTAATACTTAAGCAACAGATTATGACAGTTTATTTTAAATTAAGTTACCAAACTGGAATATATATTTAAGTAAATATTGCCCTTTTACATCTCTTGCCTTGAACCACCATTTTGTGATGGTCTGTGTGCTGTCTCAGAGATCACCTGACCAGAAATCCTGCAGCTCTAACTGTAACAGGAAGAGATCAGCTGACCAGAAATACTGCAGCTCTAACCGTAACGGGAAGAGATCACCTGACCAGAAATACTGCAGCTCTAACTGTAACAGGAAGAGATCACCTGACCAGAAATACTGCAGCTCTAACCGTAACAGGAAGAGATCACCTGACCATAAATCCTGCAGCTCTAACTGTAACAGGAAGAGATCAGCTGATCAGAAATACTGCAGCTCTAACTGTAACAGGAAGAGATCACCTGACCAGAAATACTGCAGCTCTAACTGTAACAGGAAGAGATCACCTGACCAGAAATACTGCAGCTCTAACTGTAACAGGAAGAGATCACCTGACCAGAAATACTGCAGCTGTAACCGTAACAGGAAGAGATCACCTGACCAGAAATACTGCAGCTCTAACTGTAACAGGAAGAAGTGTGGAAGCAAAAGACACAACTCTGTCTGTTAATTGGCTCATATGACCTAACATATATGGTTTGTTTGTGTGCACCGTGAATCCTACGATTCCAAGGGGTGGTCCTTAATTTTTAAAATAGCAATTTTTTTTATTTATGATTACCCAATGGCACATACTACGAAAAAAGTATATTATTATTTACATGAAACAGGGTTTTATATATGAGCTGTTTTAAGTAATATCATTGTTTGGGGGGAGGGTATAGTTTTCCTTTAAATAAATCTCCAAACCTTCAGATGTAGAAAAGATTTCTTCCTGGTTTTATAGAAGGCATAATTTCCTGCACAGATTGCACTCTAGTGGCAGGAGGCAATTGCCTGTATCTTCTTGCTACAAAAATGTAAATTCCAAAGCACCAGCTGTCAGGGACCTAAGTGCCACCGCTAAACCACACACTTTTCCAGGTTACTCTTTTATTTATGTTATGCCGTGTTTTTACTGGCAGCAGACACATTTAGATATTTAATATTCTTCCTCAGACACCTTCTATGCAGCGTTGCACAAATAACTAAATACGCTGCACACTGACGTATTTTGCAACATGTGAAATCTTTCATAATTCACACAAAGGAAAAATGTGTTTGCAGATTATTGTTTGTGGACCCCATGAGTCTGTGACCGAAGCTGGGAATTGTGTAAATATTCTATATACCCTGCACGGTGCAAAACAGGGTTTTTTCTCTGTCTGCATCTGTGTTGTGTATTTCCACATTATATGTTTAATAAATAATTTGAATTACCTCTGTAACTACCACAGGGTCGTACTGGGCCCCAGCCCTCGTGGGCTCCTCCCACTCAGAACCCCCTCTCTGAGTGCTGCTCCCTGCTTTACTAACATGATCCCAATTGTGGCTGCAAACAAGACTAAGGTGTGTGTGTGGGGGGGGAGGTAAGGGGGGTTGTGGCTGTGGCCCCAGTGGGCCCTTGACCCCCTAGTTTGATTCTGGACTACCATTCACAAAGAGTCAATTTAAAACATAAGTAAACCTTTAAAAACAAGTGAATGTAAAATTGATGAGGAGGCTATTCTAAGCACTTTTGCAATGCACATTCATTATTTATTTTGTTTTTAATTCTAAGATATTAAGGGATACATGTAATGTTGCTATGAATACGTTTTGTTATAACAGCGCCACCTGCTGGTCAGTTTATGACCAGTCTAACCAACAAGTAGTCAAGGAAGTTGTCAGGAGAAAGAAATATTCTGCTCTGATGTTCTTCTGCTTTGGAAAGATTTGAGAAAGGATCCTAAGTTTTTCCCTAAGCAGAAGAACATCAGAGCAGCCTCTTTCTTTCTCCTGACAACTTCCCTGACTACTTGGTGGTCAGACTGGTGGGAAACTGACCAGCAGGTGGCGCTGTTGTAACACAATTCATTCATATTAACAGTCCATGTATCCTTTAATACATTAGAATTAAAAGAAAATAAATAATGAATGTACATTACAAAAGTGCTTAGAATAGCTCCCTCATCAATTTTACATTCACTTATATTTAAGGTTTACTTTTCCTTTAGGCACTGGTTGGCCAAAAGCAATTATCAGATCGGTGCAGTGATATTCTAATATTCTAATAATATTTTAACAAAGTGTTGTGTTTCAGTGTTACCCTCACACTATTTAAAGGGCACCTAGCACTACAGACTAAACAATATTTTTTCGATAAAAACCCATATTATTGGATGCACTAGGAGCCCACTCCCAGTTAGGGCAATCATTCTGAGGCACTCGCTTGTGTGTAATAGAAAAATGTCCCGGGACGCTCAAAAGGCGCATATAAGTCACATGTCATATTGCGTGAGTCGGGACACTCAGCTTGATCATCTCCTCACCAGAAGTGGCCTTCCATGGCAGAGCATTAAATGAGGTGCTATTCGTGGAATCCAGAGAGACTGTTAGTCTGCATCTCCAGTGGGAGAAACTATGTTTTAGCAAATAGGTGACCTGTAACAGCTAAAAATAGAAGTTCAGTAGACAATTCCGAGTGCTTCTAATCATTTCTGCAATTTACATTTTGCTGCCATCCACCTTCATTTTTGGAGCTATTAAAAATGTGCAGTTTCCGGCTGAATCAAAACTGGTGCTTTCAACTCATCCGAGATTAGTGCAAGGTGCTGAAAGTAACACTGACGTGTAAAGGTAGAGGTCTGTAACCTCCACTTTAACAATGTAAAATATAAAAATACGGAAACATATGTCATCTGATTAGTCCAAATATTATCGTGGGTATAAACATTGCCCTTCTGGCTCCGTGTACAAGGAATAGGCAATGATTATATGGTAGGGCTCATACAGGCATCTGTCATTTCTGGGGGATTTTTCAGTTCAGTTGCAGATGAAAAGGTTGTTGGTGACCCCCATGTAGGGCACTGGTTAATGCTCCTTTTGCTCATTTATTAAAACAGCTTTGAAATCTATTATCTTTATCACCAAGGTTGTGCCAACAGGACGGTGGGCCTCGGCTCTTCTGGGTCCATTGGCCCAGACACTCTCCCCGCACTTGCTCTTCTAACCTCCCAGACACGCCGGAAAAACGCACGACTGTTAAGCAGGTGTTCGGGCGATCAGGGGGGTTGTGTTTTGCTGCGGGTAAGACTTTGCGGCTGCCTCGAAATGACAGGAGAGTGCATTAAAGTCAGCAACTAAAAAAAAAACACATTTAACGTGAAGATTCCATTTTATTCCTTAAAGGGGACCTGTCACCCAGACATAAAAATCTGTATAATAAAAGTCCTTTTCAAATTAAACATGAAACCTAAATATTTTTTTTTATTAAAGCATTCATAGCTGTTGTAAACTCATTTAAAAATCTCAGCTGTCAATCAAGTATTGCCTGTCCCTTTTCTTTGCCTTAGACAATTACTTTCACTTTCCATTCAGCACTTCCTACATGTCACTGCTCTCCCCACATTCCCCCTTTCTCTTTACCATTTAATTGTGTAACCAGGACATGGGGATGGACATCAGGTCCCCCATTCTCTTCACCATTTAATTGTGTAACCAGGACATGGGGATGGACATCAGGTCCCCCATTCTGGTGCACAAACAAGATTCTGAGATGATACAAGACTTGCCTTAATAACAGTGTCCACAAAATGGCTCCTGCCTGCTTGCTGTAATTATGAATTCCCAGACTGAAGGAAACAAGATTCAAATAATTTTTTATAGTGTAATTAAAGTTCACTTTGCTTGACTAACATGATAAAATAGGATTTGGAATTATTTTTTTGGGTGACGGGTCCCCTTTAATATTAAATGGTGAGGCAGGTGTTCAAGCGGATGGGGGGGTGTTTTGCGGCGAGTGGGCGAGTTTTCGGCGGGAGTATGTATTTTGCAGCGGGTAGGACTTTGCAGCCCCAGTCCGACACTGTTTATCACTGCTGTAGGGATTATTACTTATGTATTTATCGTTCTGATGTTTGATCTGTGCCCTCATGCTTAGATTTTTAGCATGAAAACTGTTATTGTTTTCAATAACACTTCTGTGCTCAAAAATAATTCATATAAGCAGGACCGGATTACCCACTAGGCGCCCTAGGCACTTGCCTAGGGCCTGCTAACCTTAAGGGCCCCGGCCCTGGATCACCGGGGTCACTGCACCTTGCTTTCTGGATCCGGCCCTCCAGCACGCTGCAACTTGATGTCACTGAGGGCCAGCTGAAGAAATAAAAGTGCTCGGCGTAAGCGGGAGAAAGGCAGTTGGCGCATAAACTTCTGGATAGTTGGTAGCTCCATAGACTGCTCCACAGCTGTCTGCTGCCTTTTCAGCTGTCTTTACCAGGCAGTACCTGCAAAAAATAGAAATTGGATATTTTGATGATTGTTTATTTCTGGGTGCGAAATAATTTGTAAGGGGTTTCTTGGAGGATTGGGGGAGGACTGCCTGCTGAGGGACGGTGCAGCTAAACTGCTGAAAAAGCAAAAAAAGCTAAAAAAATTAATCTGGGTACAAAATAATTTGTGATGGGTCTCTGGGATTAGGACTGTCTGATTGACTCTGGGAGGGAGATTCCCAATTTTAGATGGAGTATAGATGGAGTATTTTTGGATAGGAATTGTTAGCAGCTTAAGAGTATAATAAATCTTGAAAAATACTTTTATTCTCAAAAATGTTGCGTTTTTTTTGAGTTTAATAAATAGGCCCCTTACAGTATAAAGGTGCGCTAGCAGTGCAACTGTAATTTTAGATGGTATGAGTGGGGGGGCACAAAAGCATTATTTAGTCTTTATACGGCTCTGCATGTAAGGCCAACCCTGACATTTCAGACCTGCTTTGTGCGGATGTACCTGGCCGGACACATTACAAATGAGAGATGAGCAATGAGAGAGAGTAAGTTTGCAGAGCACTTCAGTTTATTGGCTGCTCCCTCGTCTCTTGCTGCTGAACTGAAGGTGTTCAGAAAACAGGAGAATTGCTCTCTATACAGCTGATTAGCCAGACAGTCTAAGGGCTGAACTTCATGGCACATTGATGTCCAATTTGTGGCCATGGGATGACACGCATGCGACGTGTTGGAGGTGTAGACGATAATGAAACTGAACGTGAAATTGCAGGTACAAACTACATTATTATTATTATTAACATGTATTTATATAGCGCCAACATATTGCGTAGCACTGTCTAACTGTCAGATGTGAACGCCACACACTGTATCTTCATCCGACAGTTGGATACATGTCGTTTGTACCTGCGATTTATTTCCCTTTCCGTTCCATTATCTTCTGCACATTCGACACGTCGCATGCATGTCATCTCATGGTAACGAATCGGGCATCAACGCGCCGTGGAGTTCAGCCCTAAGGGTGGACATGGTATATAATCACTCACCAATATTTATAGTTAGTGGGATAATTAGGCAAATAGTGAAGCTCCTATATGTAAGCAAGCAACTTTTTGCAGTGTTTTTTTATAAACAGCCGAGCTAATTACTGCGCAAGAAAGTGCCATGAGCAGATCCTAGAAACATCTACTTTTCTGTATAATACATATATAGGACCTGTTATTGAGAATGCGTAATTTGGATCTCCATAAAAATGTCATTTGGATCTCCGTACCTTTAGTCTGCTAACATATCAATTAAACATTAGGATTGTCTTGCCTCCAATAAGGATTAATTATATCTTAGTTGTGATGAAGCACAAGGTACTGTTTTATTCTTACAAAGAAAAGGGGAAATCATTTTTAAAAATTAGGATTATTTGGATAAAATGAAGTCTGTGGGAGATGGCCTTTCCGTAATTCAGAGGTTTTCAGATTCCCGATCCTGTACCTGGACTGTAATATATTTATTGAAAACGGAATAGTTAATTCACATTTCCAAACATTAGAGATTTTGTAACACTGTATAGACAACTGATTCGATTATAACTTGCAATGTCATTATCGTTATGTTACTTCCCAACCAGTCCCCGGGTAAATAAATGCCTCTATCAAAAAAAAAAATACTGTAGATTAATTCCCAGGAACGAAAGGGAATCCGCGCTCTGTGTCACTGATTATCTCTGCCAGTAGATGGCTTCCCATGCATTTTCCAAGCGAAAGCTGAGTTTACTGCAACACCAGGCTACTTCCCCAGCTTCTGCTATTGTTCTGCTGTGTGAGCAGGTGAACAAATGACATTCACAGGATTCCGCCTATAAAATCACAGACTACCAGATAGCTGCTCATTTCAAATCCAGACTGCCAGGCGAGGCAAGGCAGTTGCAGATCAGAGTGAGAGTTAAGGCTGCCTCTCTTCAGCAAATGAATTTAACAAAGTATTGACCATGCACCCTGCTACCAATAGAAACGTAGCATCTTCCCTAGAGAGAGAACTTTGTCTTTTCAGTTTGGAGATTCTGAAATATGAATATGAAGAGCAAATGAAGAAGCCCTAAGAATCTTCCTCGAGAAGGGCAAGTTTAAATGACTTGAAAAACAGGTGGTACGAGGCTGAGCCTGAAGCTTTTTCAATTTTTAAAATCCCATGAAGATAAAAAAAACGATTACTTGGCGGGGGAATTAAAGAGAAGGCTGCCAACGATGAATCCAGAAGGCTGTCTTTTACTAGACTTGGAAGCAGACTTTGCCCTTACCAGCTCCTGCCTGAATCAGAGCTCCAATCATTCTAGCGAGGACTGGTTCTATCCCGGGGTGACCTATGCCATCGTTCCAATTTATGGGATCATCATTCTAATCGGACTCATTGGAAATATCACTTTGATCAAGATATTCTGCACTGTCAAGTCCATGAGAAATGTCCCCAACTTGTTTATCTCCAGTCTGGCTTTGGGGGATTTGCTACTGTTGGTGACTTGTGCCCCGGTGGATGCCAGTAGATTTCTGGCAGATAAATGGCTTTTTGGACGTGTGGGCTGTAAGCTTATACCCTTTATACAATTAACCTCGGTGGGGGTGTCTGTTTTCACCCTGACGGCCCTTGCAGCTGACAGGTATGTGTGAAGCTATCTGCTGTATTTACACTTGTCTAGTGTGAAGCCTGCAAACAGCTGCTGAAAGTTATGCAATAAGTATTACTCTTAAAGGACATGCCAACCCCAAAAATCTTTTTTTGCCTAATACAAGAAAACGCAATTATAATCAACTTTCCAATATGAATTTATTAAAAATTGTTAATGCTTTAAAAGTTATTTGCAAATGTAATTACTACTGAATGCAGCATTTGCTTAACTCCTGGTTGTTACTTTTTATACATTGTTGCAAAAGCAAAAATCTCTTCCAGCAAAGACAGGTCTATCAATCTGTTGGCTTGTGTTACATTGTTTCAAAAGTCAGAGCCATTAGGGCAGAGAATAAAAAGGGACAGACATGGCATTAAATAGCAATACATATACAAATAACGCAAAAAACATAGAATATTTGTAATGAATGTATATTGCAAAGTTGCTTAGAATTATGTTTTCTTTTATTAGGCAAAAAAATATTTTTGGGGTTCACATGTCCTTTAAGTGCAGCACCGTAACTGTACGATACCAAATAGTAAGCGTTCCTCTTTATATATGTTTAGCTGAATGTGACTATAACTCATAGCCAGACTTCTGTTATGTATAAGGCTTAAGAGAAGAAAAGTCGCCAGTGATGTTACGCTTAGGTCAATTTGAATAGGGCGGTACATTAAAGTTGTATGTTGGTGCAAATGCTTGAAGTGGCCACTTTTTATTACAAATGTCCAAGGAACCTTAATACAGACAAGAGAGTTAATATAATGCCCTACACATGAGCCCACTGTAAAATGAATGTTCCATATGTAATAAAATGTCTGGGGAAAAATGTTAACCAAAAAAAGTTTAATTGAGGACTTTTGCAGGTAATCCCGCTTAAAAAAAGGAAAAGTCTCCAGTGTTTTGTCAACTTTGCATGCATACATTTTCGGCAGACAGGACATAAGATTAAGGAGGATGAAGCTTCATTTTAGCAATTCGTCTGGTCTGAGGTTACGAAGGCAACTCTGGCGAAAGACGTTCAGTAAAATCCGCACTTTATTGAATTTCACCTGAGCAAAAAGTCGCCTGGCGGTAGAGTGCAAATAAACGGTAGCAGCAATCTCTTTCGCTAACGAATTGTCATCTGCGCCTGTTAGTGAATTGGCGATGTCCCTGCAGATGTGATTTCTGGCGAAAAGTCGCTAGCGTTAGCCACTTCACCCTTTAGTAAATCTGCCCCTTAGTGCACCCCTAAACATCTTACTTCTTGTATCATCTCTGAGAAACATCTGCATTTGGGTAACGTGGGGGGGGGGACCCAGTTGTAGTTGCCATGGATTCTGTTGTCAATTTAAAATGGATTGCACAGATATAGTTCCTTTCTCTAGGAAAGTTAAGAGATAGATTTCTAGTGTAAATATACAAGACCTGTAATTAAGGGCTGTCATAATTAGCACAACTTGCTCTTAGGGATATCACTTACATTCTATTGATTCGCAGCAGAGGAAATAAAGCTGCAGCAGATATCATTTCCGTTTAATTGCATATTGGAAGCAGGGTCGATTTTTATTTGGGATTATCATAATACAATCTGCTCAGACATTTACTGATTTAATTATGTAATAGAACTCGAATCAATACCATAACTGCATTATCAGGTACTTCACATGTGGTGATATTTGTGGCTTAATGGGCTACTCATAGTGAGGACTCCTTTCCTTCCACCGTTATTACGCTGCTCTATTGGTTAAACGCTATTCCTTCATGTATTTCTTTGTTCTGCTGTTCAGTAAAACTCAACTACAATATAAAATGTGTCTATGGGGCAGATTCACTAAAGGGCGAATTGTCGCTTCGCACAAATCACACAACTTCGCCAGTCGCAAATTCGCTACCACTACACTAATTCACTAATATGTGAAGTTGCTTCCTGGGTGCCGATCGCTGGCGACTTTTCTCGAGCGTTACTTTTGGCATTTCATAGCGAAGATTCGCTAGCGTTCATTTGTGCCTAGCAAAAATTCGCTAGTGATCTTACACTTAGGTCAATTTGAATAGGGCGAGTACATTAAAGCTGTATGGACGTCTTTATTGGAGATGTTGGTGCAAATGCTTGAAGTTACCACTTTTTATTATAAATGTCCAAGGAACCTTAATAAAGATCATAAAACAGCTTGTCAACGTCAAACATCAGTCTCAGAATTCCTGGAGTCAGGACTGTCCAACTTTAAATGCTGCATGTGGCCCTCCAAGGGATTTCTAGGGCCCTCAGTCTGCTCAAGATCTTCACAGACCTCTTTGTATGGCATCATTGTTATAATCATTGTGTAATAATCTGGCTCCTAAATGTGATATAGTGCAGAACTGGCCCTTTGACCAAAAACATAATACAGGTATGAGATCCCAACCCATTATCCGGAAAGCTTTGAATTATGGAATTTTAAGCAGATAATTCTATTTTTAAAACAATTTCCCTTTTCATTGTAATAATAAAATATTACCTCTTACGTGATGCCAACTAGGCTGCATATTGGTGGCAAAGAAACAGGGGCTTATTTGATATTTATATTCATTTTAGTAGACTTTAGATTTGTTGATCCAAATTATGGAAAGATCCCCTACCCGTAAATATAACCCAGGTCCTGGATAATAGATCCCATATTTATTAGAAATGGAAAAAAGGAGACATTTATTAAAGCTGTACAGCGCACCCAGCATGACTATTTCAAATATTAGCGAAACAACATAGAGAAACGTGAACCTCACATACTGTATGTTTTTAAATTGCCCACAAATAATGAAATGTTTTCTGTAGCGAGTCACAATGAAATAACAGCCGTGCAGACATCAGTTTCCTCTTGTTCGTTATAATGCTCATTAAAATATGAAAAAATCTGAGTGGCACTGGGTGGCCTGTACTGCCAGTGGTCACACATTTAATGAAGCCAAGATGTTGTATTAGGTTCATGTAGGACTTGCTTCTTGATGACCTGCACAGATTGGGCTTTTGTACATAATACATAATACTTGGTTGTAATAAGTAGGGATGCACCGAATCCAGGATTCGGTTCGGGATTCAGCCAGGATTCGGCCATTTTCAGCAGGATTCAGCCAAATCCTTTTGCCTGGCTGAACCACATCCTAATTTGCATATGCAGATTAGGGGCAGGGAAGGGAAGTAACAAGACTTTTTGTCAAAAAACAAGGAAGTAACAAAATGTTTTTTTTTTAGGATTCGGTTCGGTATTCAGCCAAATCTTTCGCAAAGGATTCGGGGGTTCGGCCAAATCTAGAATGGTGAATTCGGTGCATCCCTAGTAATAAAGTAGAATGGCAGGGGTAGTTGGGAATCTCCAAAAAAGCAATGCAAATGGTCATTCATTTCTAACTATTTCCTGCACCATATTAGGGGGAATTCACAAAAATGGAATGAGCCCATTTTTGGAATAAAAGTGGCGGTAAACTGGTGTAAAATACTTTCTCCATATTCACAAAAATGGAGCCCAGGCGACTAATCTCCCGCCCAATCTGACCGTGTGTGTCTCGGCCCTAAAGGATGTTTGAGACCCTTCTCTACCACAATCCTTTGCTAGTGGGGTGTGCAACACAAGAATTAAAGTTGGGGGACAGGGGTATCCCCATTAGCCTATTCTACCTCAAGAGCTGAGGTTGGGATCAGCTATTTAAGGTTCATGAAACGACTAGCCTTGTTCCAGGGGAGTAGAGATTTGCATCTTTCATACTAAGAGGGCTCAATGTTGGTGGGCATGGTCATCCCCCTTGATTCTTTTGCTTGGATTCTCCATCCACAGCTTTGCCACAACCCCCTCCTTGCTTTTGTAATGGCAAAACAGGGTGCCAAAGAGCATCTTTTTGCATTAACTTTAAACTGAGCAGGTCAATCAAAAACACCAACCAAGTGGAAACAGAACTTACTGTATATAAAGGTGACTTCTTCCTTATCGCCTTTATTTGACCCAATGACAGTATACTTCCTTGTTCAACATCTGCTGAATTTACTCCATGTTTTATCCTTAGATTAAGGGGCCGAGTCACTAACTTCGACTGAAGGATTCGAAGGTAAAAAACTTCGAATTTCAAAGTTTTTTTTGGGCGACTTTGAATCGAAGGATTCGAAGTAAAAATCGTTCGACTATTCAAGCATTCGATAGTCTAAGTACTGTCTCTTTAAAAGAAACTTTGACCCCCTAGTTCGCCATCTAAAAGCTACCAAAGTCAACGTTAGTCTATGGGGAAGGTCCCCATAGGCTTGGCTAACTTTTTTTGATCAAAGGATATTCCTTCGATCGTTGGTTTAAAATCCTTCGAATCGTTCGATTCGAAGGATTTTATCGTTCGATCGAAGGAATTATCGTTCGATCTAACTATCTGCACTAAATCCTTCGACTTCGATATTCGAAGTCGAAGGATTTTAATTCCTAGTCAAATATCGAGGGTTAATTAACCCTCGATATTCGACCCTTAGTGAATCAGCCCCGAGATGTTTTATACCAGTGCAATGAACCCCCCTCCAACCTACTGGACTCTTGCTAACAAAACAGTCACAACAAAGGGAGAAGGGATGGAGTTGTATACTGGTCATCTAATTTATTTGCAAACCAAATATGGGGTAACTTCAGTTTCCGTCTTCGCCCTATTTGTGTCAGCAAATAACCAAAACTATAAATCTGTCATCGATTATTTATTAAGCAACCACAGAGTTGAATGT
Source organism: Xenopus petersii (assembly GCA_038501925.1). Classification (NCBI taxonomy): domain Eukaryota; kingdom Metazoa; phylum Chordata; class Amphibia; order Anura; family Pipidae; genus Xenopus; species Xenopus petersii. The sequence goes on along the minus strand of CM076675.1, from coordinate 8,215,681 downwards.
TGTTGTGTAAAGAAATGTCGGATCTTTTGTTATGTGACAACACATCTAACGTAAGCTTTCTTTTTATTCAGCTTTCATTTTCTCAAGGTTGCTTGTTTGGCCAGTAAACACCCAAATGAGATAAACCAAATTAATGGTTTCTTTGCAAAGCTTAATTGTTTGTAAGCCTCTTAACCCCCTTATTTATCAGATAAGTATAAAAGCAGGGTTACTTTAATTGCCACTTTGTTTTCTCTTGTTTACTGTACTTCTCCCTATCTCAAGTTCTTAATGGTGATTATGCTTTCACTTCAAGGTGTTTGCTTTGGTTGATGGTTAAACAGCCACCAGAACAGGTAAAGCAAATGATATCATAGAGCAAAGTGGTGTATAACATGTGGCACTGCAAATCCCAGCATTCTTCTTCTTCAGCATCTGTTAAGGTGGCCATACATGGATAGATCCGCTCGTTTGGCGATGTCGCCAAACGAGTGGATCTCCCTCCGATATGCCCACCTTGAAGGTGGGCAATATCGGGCAGATCCGATCGTGGGCCCTAGGGCCCAACGATCGGATCCAGCTCTCACAAACGGGCGGTTGGATCGCGGGACCGCATCAACGAACAGATGCGGCCGCGATCCGACGGGATTTTTAACCCCATCCGATCGAGATCTGGCCGACTTTCGGCCAGATCTCGATCGGGGAAGCCCGTCGGGGGCCCCCATACACGGGCCAATAAGCTGCCGACACGGTCTGTCGGCAGCTTTTATCGGCCCGTGTATGGCCACCTTTAGAGTCTAGATCATCTTATATTTCCCCTTGGCTTTAACTACCACTACATCATAGCTTAAGGTACATTAAGAAAACCATATAGGACCTATGCAATCATTTGAACAACCAGGAATCCTTCAGGATTTCCTCTAAAACCACAAAAAATTTAGAATTTTGAGAATTCCTAGCCAAAAAAGGAGGTTCTGAATAAATATTGGGAAGGGGTTTGTTACAGTGAGAGAGCTGTGAAGATGTGGAATTGTCTCCCTGAATCAGTGGTACAGGCTGATACATTAGATAGGTATAAGAAGGGGTTGGATGGTGTTTAGCAAGTGAGGGAATACAGGGATATGGGAGATAGCTCATAGTACAAGTGTGAGGTTATTTGGTGGTCTAGTGTGTTCTAGGGGCCGGTGGGAATGTCCGCAATCCTGATCTTCGCACTCCGATGCGTACTGCTCCTATTGCCTGGCGACAAATATCCCCTTCTTTTTTTTTTGTTTTAACATTTTTATTGGGTTTTCCAAAGCATGAAAGATTTACTTTTTAACAAAGCATAAATGCAAAAAAAACAAAGCAAAATGATGAAAATACATATGATCATATACCATGCAGTTTACAGTACAAGAATATACAACAATTGTATATGAAAACTATTAGGCCTAAGGAAAATAAGCCAAGAAAAACAAAAACATCAGGCAAAATAGTATATAACCAAACGAAATCTCCCCTTCTTCGGGGCGACTAATCTCCCTGAACTGCCTCCCGCTGGCTAGAATGTAAATCACCGATGGGATGGCACTCGGAACTCTTTTCCGAAGTCGCATGAAGTTTCCTCGTGAGGTAACTTCGGAAAACAAAGCTCTCAGATTGCCAACGATTTTCATTCTAGACCTCGGGAAGGCAGGGGAAGGCAGTTCGAGCCTTAAGGAGTGCCTTGTGCCCTGTCCCTTAAAAGACTAGTAACATATAAACATTTTTTTAAAAAAATGTGTTTCTACTAAATGAAAAAAAAACACCAAGACAGTTATAACTTTCAATTCGCAAAGTCTTTATTAAGAAATTACTTACCGATTCTCTGCGTGCGCTCCTCTTCAGAAACAGCGACAGGGAGGCGATCCATCGTGAGGCACTCAATCTCTCCTTCCTGGCTATCTTCTATAGAAGAAATGCTTCTGATAAAGTAACATAGCAGTCACCAAACACGTCGAGCTACATATCCCCCTGCCCGCTGTTTGTATTTTTAAGAATTTACAAATAAATCTGTAGAAATTTTGAATAATTGGTTCCAACGTGGATGTTTTTCGGGAAGTCCTTTTTCGGATTGTATCCGGATTGTATCGGATTGTCAGAAAACCTGACTGTATGCAGTGAAATTCTCCCTTCATTTACTGCTGTGGATAGGAATTGTCAGATGGTCCCAGAGAAACAATCATACTTATGAACAGCAGGGGGAGCTCCCGCCTTACTTACCTGCCATGCAGAACTCAAGCAGCTTTGTTTATGACGATCCCTAAGCAGCCCAGATCACACTGAGCATGTGCAGGGTCAGGGTCAGGCCAAGATGTTTAACAACGTTACAAAATGACAGCCCCCAGTGGCCAACTTTGAAAGCATAAATCATTCGTTTAATTAGGCTTGTGGTGCAGTAAGTTCATGCTTATGTTTAGTATACAAAATACAGCATTTCTAGCCTTATTCTATTTTAGACTTTCCTTGTCCTTTAAGTTAACTTTTAGTATGTTATAGAATGGCCACATTTTCAATTGTTTATTATATTATAATAATATTATTATATATATAATATTCATGATAGTTTGTTAATTATTTGCATTTATCTTACAACACTTTCCAGATTTCAAATAGGGGTCACTGACTCCATCTAAAAACAAATGCTCTTTAAGGCTACACACTTATTGCTATTTGCTACTTTTTATTACCCATGTTTCTGTTCAGACCCTCCCCTATTCGTATTCCAGACTTTTACTCATATCAACGCATGATTGCTAGGGTAATTTGGACCCTAGCGACCAAATTGCTGATATTGCAAACGGGAGAGCTGTTAAATAAAAAGCTAAATAACTCAAAAAACACAAATAATGAAAAATAAAAACCAATTGCAAATTGTCTCAGAATATCCCTCTCTACATCATACTAAAAGTTAACTCAAAGGTGACCAACTAATGAACCAAATCGAACAATTCCACCGCCCAGATATACGAGGGGCCTTTTTGCTCTTCAATTAATTACTGTCATTGGAATGGTAAGTTTAAATATAAGATATTTTCCAGCTTCTCACCAATTACATCTGTTGGTTCAGGTGCACGTCGGCCCGAACCCTGCACTTAGAACCTGGCGCAATCCCCTCCCGAAAAACTTTTTCGTGCTGTTCAATAAATGTATTGCTTATTAGATCGTATCCTGACCCGGGTGCAGCTGCCCCAAGTCCGTCGCTAAGGATAAACGGCAATGTCAAGAGTCTGCAGTTGTGGCAGCGCACTCGGGACTTCCACAGATATCACCAACTGCAGGATTTAGGTTAAAAAGATTTTTTTTTTAAAAAAAAGATTAGGTTTTTTTTTAAATGCATTTACATAGTTACATAGTTAAATTGGGTTGAAAAAAGACAAAGTCCATCAAGTTCAACCCCTCCAAATGAAAACCCAGCCCCATACACACACCCCTCCCTACTGTCACATAAATGATATATACCCATATCTATACTAACTATAGAGTTTAGTATCACAATAGCCTTTGATATTATGTCTGTCCAAGAAATCATCCAAGTCCCTCTTATAGTCATTAACTGATCAGCATCACAACATCACCCGGCAGTGCATTCCCCAACCTCACTGTCCTGACTGTGATGAACCCCCTACGTTGCTTCAAATGAAAGTTCTTTTCTTCTAGTCTGAAGGGGAGGCCTCTGGTACGGTGATCCACTTTATGGGTAAAAAGGTCCCCTGCTATTTGTCTATAATGTCCTCTAATGTACTTGTAAAGTCTAATCATGTCCCCTCGCAAGCGCCTTTTTTCCAGAGAAAACAACCCCAACCTTGTCAGTCTCCCCTCTTTTTAATTTAACTCTTCCCTCCCTCTAACCAGTTTAGTTGCACTTAGTCTCTGCACTCTCTCCAGCTCATTTATATCCCTCTTAAGGACTGGAGTCCAAAACTGCCCCCATACTCCAGATGAGGCCTCACCAGGGACCTATAAAGAGACATAATTATGTCTTCATCCCTTGAGTTAATGCCTTTTTTTATACAAGAACTTTATTTGCTTTAGTAGCCACAGAATGACACTGCCCAGAATTAGACAACGTGTTATCTACAAAGATATACAAACAAGCGCCCAAGGTCTGACGTGTTCCGTATCTATACACTTCCTCAGAGACCTCTGGAACGACCCCTTTAAAATCAGTTAAACCGCACATGAGAGGAATAAATGAGAATATTTTTACTTTTTATTCTAAAGACTATTACAGTTGGAGGCTGAAACTGCAGCAATGAAATAATGATAGAATAGAATTAATTTCATGAATTCTTTTAGCCTAAGTCATATAACAGAATCCTTGTAGCCATTGTGGTTTGGCAGAGCTGAGCTGCTTTAGTAAACTGTTGGTTTTGTGCGACACACTGTAATAGTCGAGGCAGAAAAACAGCGAAAGTTGTTCAAGGAGGAATTTGTGTGGCTGCTGCTGAGTCAGTGAAGAACAGTGATGCGAGGAATTTCGGATTTGAAAGTATTCTGTACACATGCTAGTGTCTGTGTGCTCCGGCAACTGCACAAACACTGAATGAATCAGATGCCATTCCCAACATGTCATCTTAATTGTGAAAGTCAGTCATAACACATCAAGGTGCACTATAGGGTTATGTTTTACATCAGCAAGAAATATTTAACAGTGTGCCCTGAGCATTAAATCTCACTTCCCTCCCATTGGGCTCTAAATGGAGTCATTTATGAAGGCTGCATATTCCAAAAAAGGCACTGATGCTGCATTTATGCACTTTGCCAGCCTGGACCAGTTTTAGGGTAGGAAAGAGAGGAGATTTGGACCCAAACTTCATGAGCCCCATGTAGGTAAACTACAAATTGAAATATAATAACATATAACATTCTTAGTGTCCTGCACCACACTACTTTGGCAAGATGACAACCAAGAAGAGTCAATACTATGAGTTGCCAACTGTAACAAAGTATGGGACCATCGGGTTGATCATTTTCAGGCTACATTCACACGCTCCTTTGTTAAAAATCTGGAATTGACACAGTTGAATGGACTAATTGTAGACTTTTGATTACAGGTATTTTTCTGTCAGAGCCTTACTGCTCAATTAGCGGAGAAGTTCGGAACCAAGGAGGAACCACTAGATATAAAGACCAGTATGTGGTAGCCAAGGGGTCAAGAAGGATCTTTGCATTCCTTATATTTAGAATTTTTCTTTTGCGCCATCTGGTCTACGAAGAGGAGCACCCGCTAAGGAACTCTCCTGTCATTTCCTTATAAAGTTTTCATTGATTGATTAATTCCTACTCATTTCGCTGGTTCTTCTTTCTTACTAACAAAAATGGGTGGAGGGCACATCAATTATATGCGAAAAGCAAAGCATGAACAAATTGAAAATTTTGATGCAAGCCCTGAATATTTACAATAGTCTATTTTCTTACTGAACCTGGCCTACACGGTTTGAGGTGCTTGTTTGGAGAGGTCCGCCATGATGATGACCAAGAAGGGTGATCCAATTGTTTGGGTCCAGGGCCTAAGATCATAATGGGGACGTACAGAGACCCATCAGGAGAGGAGTGTATCAACAGTGTAGCCAACGCAGCCTTGTCCAATGAGATTTAAAAACGTATCCAATTGATATCTGGACAATTTTTGGACAAAAAAATATTTACATTTAAATCCCTTTAATCACAGTACGAATTATTGGGAATAACAACGTCCATTTCCACAAACTAATTTCACCAAAGATCAGTTTTTCTTTAGTCACTGAAATCTCCCCCTAATTGATAGCAATTCGCCGTATGTGTTATATAAGTTTATAGATCTGCTTTACATCACTTCTTTACTTTCCTTCTTTAAGCCGGTGAAAGTGATTGGATGCAGCTTTTGTGGATGTCAGGAATAAATGATTACTTTACAATTTGCTTCCTTTGTACTATTTTTGAATACTCTGCACAATTCAGTTTCCACTTCTTTTTTTTCTTTTTAAAGAAATTTGCAGTAGTGAAAAAATATGTAATTCTAGCAACTTAAAGATTGTCAGTGACTACCCTATATACCCGAGTATAAGCCGAGTTTTTCAGCATCCAAAATGTGCTGAAAAAGTCTACCTCGGCTTATACTCGGGTCAGCGGTACCCAACCCGAGTAGCTGAGATTGCAGTCACTTTTAATCATTCCTATACAAACAGTTCACTTGGGGAGAGACTGCAATATCCCACAATGCCCTCTGTTGGTTATATGAAAGAATAACAGTGCGCCCTCTGTTGGTTATATGAAAGAATAACAGTGACTGCAATATCACACAGCGCCATCTGTTGGTTATATGGAAGAATAACAGTGACTGTAATATCACACAGCGCCCTCTGTTGGTTATACGAAAGATTAACAGTGATGGCAATATCAAACAGCACCCTATGCACATGGTAGTGGGACAGTGGGACAATGCACACAGTAATCTGTTTGGCAATTCTCTGTCACCATCAACTTTGCAAAGAAGTCCGGTTGATCGCTGGGGGGTCACTTTGGCAGAATGTGCGCTGCTGGGAGACAGGGCTGTAGTTGTGTCTAGGCTTATACTAGAATCAATAAGTTTTCCCAGTTTTCGTAGGTAAAATTAGGTACCTCGGCTTATACTCGGGTCAGCTTATACTCGAGTATATACGGTATTTGTAAATTCATTTGCTGTTGAAAGCAGTACCTATCTAGGTGGATATATTCTCTGCTCTCCTGAAACTATGGGGCAAATTTACTAAGCATTTTTTAAGTGAAAAATTTGCCAAAATAACCATTCGCAGGGCCAATTTCCTAAAAGCCGAAGTAGACAATTAATTTGCTAAAGAAAAAGCTCAGCGCAAGAAAGGTTGCGAGGTGACCGATTGTTTATCCACAAATTTATTAAAGCATGAACTTTGCTACCCTTTTCGCCAAAATCTATTTCGTCAGGTTCTGGCTGGGAAATTAATAAGATGAACCTAGATCTATTATGTCAGTGACATTAAACAAAAAAAAAAAATAATAAAAAGACCAAACAAAGGGTTTTTTTATGTATTAATTTGGGATTATGTTTAAAAGTTGTAACTATTAAATATATGTTATGTACATTTTTTTTAACATTTGAAGCTCTTGCAACATTTGTTTTAGTGTAGGCTCATGTCTAGGACAATAGAGGATCTCAGTTCAGTTTCGTATTTTGATAAATACGCCTTTTCGTCATGAAATAACGCCTGATGTAGTTGTGCAAAGTATGGTAAAGATTTCCGAAGAAAAAATTCAGACGTATGTAAATCTGCCCCTACGTTGTAAGCCAGCTGATTATCAGACCTGGGGAAGAACTGACTCCTGTCTCATGGCTTTAAGAGTTGAAAGATGTAACCAAACACTGCTTTCCATCTCAATTATATTTACAAGTAACTTTAAATGGACTGGGGAAAATATTTGCCCTGCGCATGATTATATTTTAAGCTGGATGAGTGGTGTACATAATGGGCAAACAGAATTGTGAATTTTTTTTTTCATACTGCGAATGTCCATAAGTGCTTTTTAAATATGGTGAAAAATGCAAATTGCAAACACTCTGGGGTATATTTGTCAAAGAGTGAGTTAATAGTGAAGTTCAGCCACTAGAGTGAAATTCCGCAGCTCACAATTCATTTCTATGGGATTTTTAAAGGCGTATTTATCAAAGGGTGAACTTTCACTTTCACCCATTGATAAATATGCCTTTCAAAATCGCATAGAAATGAATTGTGAGCTGCGGAATTTCACTCTAGTGGCTGAATTTCAGTCTTTGATAAATTTACCCCTCTGCGTCTGAGTTACGCCACAACTTTGGTGGCGGAGAAAATATTCGCAGAACAGTTTTGCAAATTGCGAATTTAAGCTACTATCAACTAGGGATGCACCGAATCCACTTGTTTGGATTCGGCCGAACCCCCGAATCCTTCACGAAGGATTCGGCCGAATTCTGAACTGAATCCGAACCCTAATTTGCATATGCAAATTAGGGGTGGGAAGGGGAAAACATTTTTTACTTCCTTGTTTTCTGACAAAAAGTCACGCAATTTCCCTCCCTGCCCCTAATTTGCATATGCAAATTAGGATTCGGTTCGGCCGGGCAGAAGGATTCGGCCGAATCCGAATCCTGCTGAAAAAGGCCGAATCCTGGCCGAATCCCGAACCGAATCCTGGATTCGGTGCATCCCTCAACTCAACACTTTTTTCACGCACAACAACTTCGCACACTCACTCAAACACTGGTCTCATTTGTGAGCCATTTGCGAAAATGTATTCACAATGCGAATTTGCAAAAACCGAAAAGACGTTTATCGTTCTGGAAAAAGCATGGGCAATACAACCATTTGCAAATAAATATGCGCTGCGTGAACTTTATAAATGACCCCGACTGGCTTTTTTTTATTAATGCATACTGGAAGTTTGCCTTGAATTACATTCCTTATGGTTTTCTTACTATTTCATGCCACAGGTGATCAACAGACTAGGGGGCCCATTTACTTAGCTCTGGTGAAGGAATAGAGGGAAAAAACTTCGAATTCCGAATGTTTTTTTTGGCTACTTCGACCTTCGAATCGAACGTTTCGAACTAAAAATTTTTCTACTATTCAACCATTCGATAGTCGAAGTACTGTCTCTTTAAGAAAAAACTTTGACCCCTTAGTTCGCCACCTAAAAGCTACCGAAGTCAATGTTAGCCTAAGGGGAAGGTCCCCATAGGCTTTGCTAGCTGTTTTTGGTCAAACAAAAATTGTTTGATCGATAGATTAAAATCCTTCGAATCAAACCATTCGAAGGATTTAATCGAACGAACGAATAGCGCTAAATCCTTCGACTTCTATATTCGAAGTCGAAGGATTTAACTTCGACTGTCGAATATCGAGGGTAAATTAACCCATTCGACATTCGACCTTAAGTAAATTTGCCTCTAGATGTTGGCATTAAGAGGATTGTCTTAAAGCACTGATTGATAAAGGATAACAATCTTCATATTTTCTTTACAATATGTATCATTCTTGGGATGGGTTTCTTGCTAAAAATATAATAGGAAAAATTTATTTTGTGCAGAACACGGTGTAAAATGCAAAAAACAGGCACAGTCTGGAATATTTTGTCCTCTGCTCTTCTCTATGAAAAATTGCTGCAGGTCTCTGGGCTCAAAAATGGACCTTGGAGAGCAGCATTTAGCCCATGAATTGAATGTTGCCTGCAATCACCAGTGCTGTATTCATAAGGGCAAGCGGGGGTGGCAAGTAGGCAACCTTACTCTCACCCTATAATTCCCTTCACTTGCACGTCATTCAGATGTTCAAGTTAATAATACTTAGCAAGAACATTTCCCACAGAAAGCTTTGCCAGTTGGTTCTTTTCTGATCCAGCAGCCGTTTTCAGGGCTCTGAGAAAATGTTTTATTCTTTCTTCGTATTTCTCAGACTCGATTTCTTTTGCGCCCAACCCCCCAGATCTGGAAAGTGTTCCATCATTTCCAACATATGCTTTAAACATTTAGTTAGTGTAATGTTTTGTTATGTGATTGGAACAATATTTGGAGCTACAAATAATTACCACTGCCTCCATCTGTCATTGAAGCACAACATACGGAAAGTCAAGGGATAGAGGCAGAAATCTCTGGTTCCTTACCTGCTTACTTTCATTATTTTGGTTTATTGACATACTGAAAATCTGTATAGGGCTGGGAGAATTGGAACACTTCCACGTCTGTCCATTTAAATATAACTGCAATTAGTTATAAGAAGGAAAGGCGAGTAGGAGAAGCAGGATAATTAAAAGCCTTCTAACATCTAAAGACGCACAAACCAAAAGCAGAGAGAGCCGCAGCATTAATGAATTTATAGAATGGGTGAACCTCTGATTGACAGTATGTGATTGGATCATTTAGATGCAGGCCTTTAATGAGATAGAATTATTTGGATATAACTTCCCATGCTGTATTTGTTTTATTTTGAGAGAATTCAGAGAGCCTGCAAAGATTCTTTCATCACAGATTTGCTTGTCTCTGTAATAAAAATACCTTGTCCTGGTGGTCTAGTGGGGGGACGGCAGGGACGCCTGTCGCGCCGCGCTGTTCTTCCTGTGCCGGCTCTCTAGTGCGCGCGCTCATGTGCACTTCTGATTTAAAGGCGCATTCGCGCTGACGTAATGACGTCAGCGCGGAGAGGCGCCAAATTCAAAAGTATTAAAGGAGCATTCCCACAGTTGTCATTGCCCGTGATAGGATATTGTTTCCTGGTGCTTCTGAGCCTTGTGCTAAATTCTGAACCTGTTTGATTCCTGTTTTTGACCCCTGACTGGCTATTTTGACTATTCTGACTTCTGGATTCTGACCCTTGCCTGATTACTGACTACCTCCTCTGATTAACCCTCTGATTGACTTCCTGGTTTGACCCTTGCCTGCCTGATAACGTTTATTCTCTGCCTGCCTCGACCCGGCCTGTTCTGACTACTCTTTTGCCTAAACGCCTTGTACTACGATCTTCAGTCCAAAAGACTTTGCTTTACAGTCGTGCCCCTCTGCCTATCCAGAACCCTCATCTTGCACCTCTCGTTTAAGTCCAGGTGGCATCCAAGTAAGCTGAGGGCTCCTCCCGAGGCCCAAAGGCGGTCACACTACTGGTGAAGCACGAGCCGAGACCAGGGTGCCTGGTGTTTGTTCTGGTGTTGGGTGCCGACCGTGACAGTCTCTTTCTACATACTGCACAAAGGACATTCAAATGAATATTTCTGTAAGAAGCCCCGGGAGACCGTCACGTCTACTTACTTTTACTTGTGACGGTTCCTGGGTTTCCTTTGGAAGCGTTCCGCGCCTATATTGACGCACAGCGCGTCATGACGCCACCAAACGCGCTGACGTCACAATTGGCCAGGACCTAACCCCTTAGGTGTAGCAGGAGAGCCCCACTAACGCCAGTGTTCACCGACGCCCTTCTGGGGCCCCAGACTTCATTAACCAGCAGACCTGTCTGCAATTGAAGTTAATGTTGAGAAATGATTTTACAACATGACAGTAAGGGGCCAATTCACCAAGCTCGAGTGAAGTATTCGAAGTAAAAAAAACTTCGAATTTCGAAGTGTTTTTTTGGGCTACTTCGACCATCGAATGGGCTACTTCAACCTTCGACTACGACTTCGACTTGAAGGATTCGAACTAAAAATCGTTCGACTATTCGACCATTCGATAGTCTAAGTACTGTCTCTTTAAGAAAAAACTTCGACCCCCCTAGTTCGCCACCTAAAAGCTACCGAAGTCAATGTTAGCCTATGGGGAAGGTCCCCATAGGCTTGGCTAACTTTTTTTGGTTGAAAGATAATCCTTCAATCGTTGGATTAAAATCCTTTGAATCGTTCGATTCGAAGGCTTTAATCGTTCAATCGAACGATTATTCCTTTGATCGTTCGATTGAAGTATTTTGCGCAAAATCCTTCGACTTCGATATTCGAAGTCGAAGGATTTTAATTCCCATTCGAATATCGAGGGTTAATTAACCCTCGATATTCGACCCTTGGTGAATTTGCCCCTAAATGTCAGATACATATGCTCAGTGTTTATTTTCTGTAAGATTGCCTCTGCATCTAATGTAGTGCGTAAAGTTTAGGGATGCACCGAATCCACTTTTTTGGATTCAGCCGGAATCCCGAATCCTTTGTGAAAGATTCGGCCGAATACCGAACCGAATCCGAACCCTAATTTGCATATGCAAATTAGGGGTGGGAAGGGGAAAACATTTTTTACTTCCTTGTTTTGTGACAAAAAGTCACGTGATTTCTCTCCCCACCCCTAATTTACATATGCAAATTAGGATTCGGTTCGGCCAGGCAGAAGGATTCGGCCGAATCCGAATCCTGCTTAAAAAGGCCGAATCCCGAACCGAATCCTGGATTCGGTGCATCCCTAGTAAAGTTATTGCTTCTAATGGTTACGCCATTATTCCCTTTATACTGTCAGTGCAAAGGCGGCGTCAGCCTCGATACTTGGGGCAAATTCACTAAGATTCGTAGTTTCGCCAGCGCTCCGCAAATTCACTAAAATCCGAAGTTGCGCACAGGGGTAGCGTAAGGTTGCGAAGTTGCGCTAGCGATGGTTAATTTGCATACGGCGCCAAATTCAAATTTCAATGGAGGAATACGTAGAATCACTACAAATGCCTGGGAAACCTTCAAAACATCAAATAATTTTTTGCCCTACACATGTGCCCACTGTATAGGTAAGTTGCCATGAGTCAGGAAATGTAGGGGGGAAGGAGGGAAGCCCCAAAAAAATTCTCGATCTTTTTCAGCCTATCACCCATAATATAGAAAACACGCCAGCGTTTTTTGGGACTTAGAAAAAATTTGAACTTTTTTGGAAACAATCCCTATCTACTCTATTGCGCTTCGCCTGGTCTGAGGTGGCGAAGGAAGTCTGGCATAAAAGGTAGCGTTCAGTACATTGTGCGCGTTAGTGAATTTGCGTAGTTACGTCCGTAGTGAAAATTCGCCAGGCGTAAGGGTGCGAACTAACATTAGCGAATCTACGCCAGCGTTCGTTAGTGAATTTGCGAAGTAACGAAAATGCCCAACGCTAGCGAATTGAAGCTAGCGTTCGGCGCTTAGTGAATTTGCCCCTTGTTGTGCAAAGATATCACAATCCCCAATTAGCTACAAAGCTCGTCTGGATCATTAGCCACTCGTAAATAAACCATATTTTACCAGTGTCCTGTTTATTTGGAATGCTCATCACAGAGGATTTATGAGACATAATATTCATGGCAACTGAAGTCCGATGGAAGGAAAACATTAAACAAATTAGTGAATATAATGCTTCGCTCACATGCTTCCATATTATCATTCATTTCGATTTAAAAAAATACAAAGCACCCTGCTGGGAGGCTACTTAATTCCTTAAGCACACAAAGCAACACATATGTATCTCTACTTTCCCAAAGGAAATCTTTTATTGAGATTTTCACAACCGAATTGAATATATCGCACATATGTAGCGGGGGGCAGAACTGTGTCATTGTAAAGGCATGGACAGGCAAGAAAATAAAAGAATACTAACTAACCTTTTAGGAAACATGTTGTTTTATTGCTTTATATTCTTTCGACTTTTTATTGATTCCTGGACCAACAATGAGCGACTCCTGTTGTGCTGAACTACAGTTGATATCGTTAAACTAATGTATACTGTTTCTTCTCTAAATAAAAAGACTGTTTTTGGAATTAAAGTTTTTAGAATTAAAGGCTTGTCCGGCACATTTAACTGATCATACGTGCCTTCTCCCTGTTGCTCCAGAAATTCAAAGTATGAATTTTTCCCCCCTAAAATCTGAATTGATGAGTATAATATCATAGGGTGAAGCTAACAGGGGGAGGTTTGAAGGCATCCTGACCCCTATCTGTCTCCTAACTGGAAAATCAGTGGGCACAGGCTGCAACAGAGCCCAGTACTTACCACTTTCCCTGTGAAATGGGGGGTGAAGACAGGGCTGCCTTGCACCTATGGCGGCTGCACTATACACCTATGACTATAGCCCCTCTTGTAAAATATAAGGATATTATAAGTAACCGAGGAGTTTCATGACCATATAAAAGTACGAGGCCGAAGGGTGACTGTTTTTATACAGGTCATGGAACTCCGAGGTAACTTCTAATATCCTCATATTTTGCAACTGGGGGTACTTTATTTATTATAATACACACGTTTCAGTGAGTCATGTGATAGAAATGACATCAGAACTCACCATTTATAACTGATGACATCAGAACTCACCGTTTATAAGGATATAATTTACAGGATATTCATGGCTTTTGTGTATTATATAGTGAATAAAGTACCCATCTTTGTAAAATATAAGGATATTATAAGTTACCGAGTAGTTTCATGAACATATAAAAGTACAAGGCCGAAGGCTGAGTGTTTTTATACAGGTCATGGAACTCCAGGACCTGTATAAAAACTGGATGGGGTCAGTGACCCCCATTTGAAAGCTGGAAAGAGTCAGAAGAAGTCAGCAAATAATTAAAAAAACTGCAAATAATAAATAGCGAAGACCAATTAAAAGTTGTTTAGAATTGGCAATTCTATAACATTCTAAAAGTTAATTTAAAGGTGAACCACTCCTTTAACACTGTTTATATAAGTAATCTGTACCCCTGCTCCAAAATAGAATGAAACCTTATATTACCATGTCAATAGCAGCAATGATCCAGGACTTCAAACTTGTCACAGGGGGTCACCATCTTGGAAAGTGTCTGTGACACTCACATGCTCAGTGGGCTCTGATTGGCTGTTGAGAAGCTAAGCTTAGGGCTCGTCACTAATTATCCAGCAGAAAATGAGCTTCCCTGGCTGTAATATAAGCTGATGCTACAGGTTTGCTGATTATTCAATTCTGATGCTAATTGCACTGGTTTCTGTGCTGCCATGTAGTAATTATCTGTATTAATTACTAATCAGCCTTATATTGTGACATTTCTATTCTATGTGTACTGTATATTGTGAGTGGCTCCCTAAGCTCAGTAAGTGACAGCAGCACAGAGCATGTGCAGTGAATCAGCAGAAAAGAAGATGGGGAGCTACTGGGGCATCTTTGGAGACACAGATCTTTACTGCTAAAGGGCTGTGGTTGCCTTGGGCTGGTACAGAAGCACAAAATATAATGTAGAACAATTCTAGCTACTTCTTTAGTTAAGCTTTAGTTCTCCTTTAAAGTCTACCCCCATATGTTATAAAAGGTACTAAGTTTGCCCAGGAGCAGTAACCCATTGCAACCAATAAGATGTTTGCATTTAAACAGGTGACCAGTAAATTTTACCTGCTATGGGTTACAGCACCTGGGCAAACTTAGTGCCTTTTATTACATAACCCCCAAAAAGTTGAAAGGCAATATACGCCCTTGTTTAACGTGAGTGTAATGAATAGGGCTTGTGCTGAACCTAATGTTTTACTAACGAAAAATCTATGTTTTATCAACAGTCATTTTGAGTTAAGAGATTAAACTAAAAAACACTTAGGGGCCAATTCACCAAGCTCGAGTGAAGGATTCGAAGTAAAAAAACTTCGACCATCGAATGGGCTACTTTGACCTTCGAATCGAAGGATTCAAACTTAAAATCGTTCGACTATTCGACTATTCGATAGTCGAAGTACTGTCTCTATAAGAAAAAACTTCGACCCCCTAGTTCGCCACCTAAAAGCTACCGAACCCAATGTTAGCCTATGGGGAAGGTCCCCATAGGCTTTCCTAAGTTTTTTTGGTTGAAGGATAATCCTTCGATCGTTGGATTAAAATCCTTCAAATCGTTCGATTGAAGTATTTTGCGCAAAATCCTTTGTCTTCGATATTCAAAGCCGAAAGATTTTAATTCTCAGTCGAATATCGAGGGTTAATTAACCCTCGATATTCGACCCTTGGTGAATTTGCCCCTAAAACACTTAAAACACGTTTCTGGCAGTTAGAGTATGTTTAGCTGTTAATATAATGCCTGCAGTAGACCAGCCTTATAATTCTCTGGAAAAGCACAGTTGGCGTGTAGTGATGGGCGAATTTATTCGGCAGGCGTGAATTCGCTGCGAATTCCCGTGATTCGCCGCCGGTGAATACATTTACGAAACTGCCGCAAAAATTCAGCAGCGAAAATTCGCCTGTGTTTTTAAGCAATTTATCCAAAAACCCCAGCGCCATTTTGTAAATTTTACACCGTTTTTTGGCGAAACGACACTATTGGGGTGGGCTAACATTAGCTCAGGTTTTCTGAATTTATTTTACTTTTAAATATTTTCCCTGGTTTTATGTTCCACCACAAATTGTCTCACCAATTATCCAAAGTGCTTGCAGAACTGTTTGTTCTCCACTCCTGTGTAATATATTTACACAATACACCAGAAGATCTTATAGGACTTGATTGATTGGAGAAAGGTAGTGTGCAACATGTTTTGGACCTCCAAGACTTCTGTACTTCTTTGGGTGAACTGGAGGAAGAACTTGAGGAATTTCAAAAATAAAGTGCTCTATTCTCCAATCTATCCAATAAATATAGGAATATAAGTTCTCCTGTGGGTGAATCTGCAAAACTTCGTGGATTTGTTCTGTAAGTGTATTTTTGTAATTATTGATAGGGTTAGCCTCACTGGGGCAATGATGAGGTCCAATAATTCAGTCTTCTGCTTAGAGTTCTGTGTAGTATGTTGGCACCATATAAAGGATAATAATATTTGAAATTATACAACATTTTACATAAGTCCATGGTTGAACTGGGCCGACAGGACACAAGGAAAAAAACCCAGTGGGCCCGGCTCTCACGGCACCGGCTGGCCCAGACCTGCTCCTCTGATCTCCAGACCCTCTAAAAGGAAACAATAATATGTGCACCGGGGCCCCCGGAAATTTGGAACCCGATGGGCCCCCACTGCCCCAGTCCAACGCTGTATAAGCCTTTTTTATTTTTTGCATTCTTTTGCCCAAATCTTACTATTTTCTACGATACTATAGGAAAGGGACGACTCTCGAATAATTCAGCAAACCTTTTGCATTATGTATGGTCAGGGCTGCCATCAGGAATCACAGGACCCCATTCCACAGAGCACTTGGATAGAGAGCCCTGCCAACAATTAATATGGGGCCCCAATGAAAAAAAAATGTTAAAGAAGGTTTCCGCCCACTATACTAAAACCCTGCCCACGATCCATTCAAATCTCACCCACTCTCCTAAAACTCCTGTCCCTTTATGACTCAATCACTCTTTTACATCTCTTGCAAAAAGCTTGTAACTGTAAGAGCTGATACTGAGGATTTTTTAGGCCAGAATCAACTGTATGGGGCAGATTTACTAAAGGGCGAAGTTCAAATGCTAGCGACAATTCGCCAGCGTTACCGCCCGCAGGGACTTCACCGATTTACTAACGGCGCAGGCGTCACTTTGCTAGCGAAAGAGATAGACGCTAGCGGTGATTCGTACTCTATCGCCAGGCGACTTTTAGCTCTGACGAATGGACGCTACGAAGATGTGGATTTTACTGAACAATGTCTTTTTCGCCAGACTAGCCTTCGCCAGCTCAGACCAGGAGAAGTGCAATGGAGTGCATAGACCTTCCTCAATCATCACTTACATCATATTGTCTGAGTGGAAAAACTTCCAAGTTCAAAAAATGTTGGCGTCTTTTCCTTTTTTCAGGGTGATAGGCTGCAAAAATCCTAAAAAAATATTTTTGTGTAACCTGTTTCCCCCATACATTTTATAACATATGGAACATTATTTTACAGTGGGCTCATGTGTAGGGCATTATAACAAGTCTATTGTCTTTTATAAGGTTCACTGGACATGTGTAGTTATCAGCATAAGGGGCTATTTACTAAGCTCCAAATACTCAAAATTCCCCTAAATCCGAAAAAATTTGTGTTTTTTTTTTTATAAAATCTGACTTTTAAAAAAATCACATTTATGATTTAGTAAACCCGAGGGCTAAAAAGCCGGAATATAAAAACATGGCGCGGGTTATTTACTAAGCTCTGAATACCCGAAATTCCCCCGAAATCCAAACAATTTGTGATTTTTTTTTTGTGTTATAATAGGCTTTAAAAACACTCACAAATTTTTCGGAATTTATTAAACCCCGAGGGCTAAAAAGCCCGAATATAAAAACACGGCATCTCAAACCTGTCGAGGTGGCATAAAAGTCAATGGGAGCAGTCCCATTGATTTTTGGTTGTGTCGGGGGTTTCGGGCAATTTCACAATGTTTTCTGAGCTTTCGGGGGGGAACTCAGAAAAATTCGGAGTTTTCGGGGAAATCTGAGCTTTTCCCGCAAAAGTAATTCTCGGGAAAATGTAATAAATAAGCATTAAAAACCCGAGCTGGTTAGATTGGAGTTTGTAGTATCCGATATTGAGATAAATTCGGACCTTGATAAATAACCCCCCTAATGTATTAGATGCAACATGTAACATAAAGACGTCCATTAAACTTTAAATTTCCAGCCGTATGCAAATTAGCCTGAGCGCTAGACCTCTATTGAATTTGCGCTAGGCAGAATTGAACGCTAGGGCATCTTTGCTTTGATTTACTCGCATTGCCGAAGTAACGCTAGCAAAAATTCACCAGCGTCCTTCGGCCAGGACGAAACTTTGCATTTTAGTAATTCAAAATTTGCATTTTTACAGACGTTACTGTTTAAATGTCAAATGACAGAGCTGCAACAAATCATTTCTAGTGATGGGTGAATAAATTCGGCAGCTGCAAATTCTCGTCTAAATTCCAGCATTTCGCTAATTTTTCATTGTTTCGTCCATTTCACGGGAAATTCTCGCATTTTTCGGAATCAAAATGGGACAAATTCGCTCATCACTAATCATTTCAAAAGCCGCCAAATATTGTCTACAAACTCTACATCATACAAATACTGATCGTCCCTTTAACTAAAAAGAGACGTATGAAATCAGCCTCAGCTGTGTGCATATGGGAAAGAGCTGAATATATGAACTTAGTGCTTTGTTTCTGTTATTAGATTTCTAACCTTTCTGTTTAAGAGGGTTTGAACAGTTTTTTCATTGAATAAATCCCTCCATGAAAATAATTCAATTACTCTTTTTGTACTCTTAAAGGGATACTGTCATGGGAAAAAAACATTTTTTCAAAATGAATCAGTTAATAGTGCTGCTCCAGCAGAATTCTGCACTGAAATCCATTCCTCAAAAGAGCAAACAGATTTTTTTATATTCAATTTTGAAATCTGACATGGGGCTAGACATATTGTCAATTTCCCAGCTGCCCCTGGTCATGTGACTTGTGCTCTGATAAACTTCAATCACTCTTTACTGCTGTACTGCAAGTTGGAGTGATATCACCCCCTCCCTTTCCCCCCCCCAGCAGCCAAACAAAAGAACAATGGGAAGGTAACCAGATAGCAGCTCCCTAACACAAGATAACAGCTGCCTGGTAGATCTAAGAACAACACTCAATAGTAAAAACCCATGTCCCACTGAGACACATTCAGTTACATTAAGTAGAAAAACAGCAGCCTGCCAGAAAGCATTTCTCTCCTAAAGTGCTGGCACAAGTCACATGACCAGGGGCAGCTGGGAAATTGACAAAATGTCTAGCCCCATGTCAGATTTCAAAATTGAATATAAAAAAATCTGTTTGCTCTTTTGAGAAATGGATTTCAGTGCAGAATTCTGCTGGAGCAGCACTATTAGCTGATTCATTTTGAAAAAAAATTGTTTCCCATGACAGTATCCCTTTAAAGCAATGGGCATGTTAAGTCTTATAGGGTTATGTACCATATTGCCTCTAACAAATCTAGGTTATATCTTTGATATTTCCTTTTAACATCTAAACAAGAACAAATGACCTGCCCAGGCTAAAAAGTTATTTTCCACAGAAGTATCTGGCACAGGAAACCTCCAATTCCCTCCAGTGACCGATTTCATAGCTTGATAACGTTCATATAAATACAGTTCTGGATGTGGTTTCTCCTAAAGGGCTTTGGCTGCAGCATTTGCTTCTCCTTGAGACTGAAAGTAATTTGGAGACTTTAGTCATCTCGGCTCAGGTCATTCAGCCACCAGGAGAATTGGTTGGATACGATTTCAAGAGCAGACTGACCTGCCAGGACAATAAATAAAATAAATACAAATAACCAGTAAAACACACCTTTTATAAGTGGTGTATAGTGATATCACTATTTGACTGGATTGAGTATTATAACAAATACTATGGAAAATGATCGGATTTAATAAAAGCATAAATAACCTAGAGCAGTGATCTGGCGAGTAATATGTTGCTCACCAACCCCTTGAATGTTCCTCTCAGTGGCCTGAGAATAATCAGGTGTTTATTTCTGAATTCCAGGCTTGGGGGCAAGTTTTAAATGCATACATACTAGGGGGCAGATTTACATAGGGTCGAATATCGAGGGTTAATTAACCCTCGATATTCGACTGGGAATTTAAATCCTTCGAATTCGAATATCGAATTCGAAGGATTTAGCGCTAAAAATTCGATCGATCGATCGAAGGATTTTTCATTCGATCGAACGATTAAATCCTTCGAATCGTTCGATTCGAAGGATTTTAATTCAACGATCGAAGGAAAATCCTTAGATCAAAAAATTACAGGCAAGCCTATGGGGACCTTCCCCATAGGCTAACATTGACTTCGGTAGCTTTTAGCTGCCGAAGTAGGGGGTCGAAGTTTTTCTTAAAGGGACAGTACTTCGACTATCGAATGGTCGAATAGTCGAACGATTTTTACTTCTAATCGTTCGAATCGTTCGAATTCGATCGAATTCGATCGAATTTAACCAATTCGATGGTCGAAGTACCCAAAAAATACTTCGAAATTCGAATTTTTTTTTATTCGAACCCTTCACCCGAATTTCGTGAATCGGCCCCCAAGTATTTAGGAAAATAAGGGCATACAGGCACAAAATAGAAAGGAAAGGGGCAGACAAGGTAAGAGAGTGAGAGGGATGAAATAGGGGCACATAATAGGGGCACACAGGGTAAGAGAGAGAGGGAGGAAATAGGAGAGTGGACTGGGCCAATTAGTTTGGGGCAGGCTGGGCCGATTCAGCTTGGGAGCAGGCTTGGTTGGATTGGGGGCAGGCAGGGCCTATCAAGGTTGGAGGAAAGCTGGGCCTATTAGAGTTGGGGGCAGGCTAGACCTATGGAGTTGGGGGATAGGCTGGCTTATCAGAGTTGAGGGTGGGCTGGACCTATGGATTTGGGGATGGGCTGGACTCTCAAAGTTGGGGGCAGGCCAGGCAGCATCATGTGCTGAGGGAAATATTATCTGTGCTGCCCTGTGGTACAGGCCCCCCATAGGTGCGGGGCCCAATTGGCCTAAGGCCGGCCCTGAACATGGCACCTCGGTAGGATTTAGGTGGTGAACTAGGAGGTCGACGTTTTTTTTAAAGAGACAGTACTCCGACTATTGTATGGTCGAATAGTTGAATGATTTTTAGTTCGAATCGTTCGATTCAAAGTCGTAGTCGAAGGTCGAAGTAGCCAATTCGATGGTCCAAGTAGCCAAAAAAAAACATTCGAAATTCTACGTTTTTTTTATTCTATTCCTTCACTCGAGCTAAGTAAATGGGCCCCTAGGTGTACTGGCAAATAGAGCCTTTTGTGGGTTGCCAGTCCACTTAGAGGCTACCAAATAGCCAATCACTGCAATTGTTTGGCACCCAAGGGACTTTGTTTTTTTCATGCTTGTGTTGCTTCTCAACCCTTTTTACATTTGAATGTGGCTCACGGGTAAAAACATGTTGGGGGAACCCTAATCTAGACCCCAGAGTGTAGAGAACTATATAAAAGACATGAACCTGAGGTCTTTTGCCTTTATTAACAGAGGACGTCTTTCTATTAATAGGGATGGGTGCATTATAAATAAGCTTAATGACAGTAGGGATGAACTTGTGCTTAGTGCTCTTATTCTTTGATTGCTATATAGTGTTGATAATTATGTGTATTAATTCCTAATCAGCCTTATATTGTGACATTTCTATTCTATATGTACTGTATATTGTGAGTGGCTCCCTAAGCTCAGTAAGTGACAGCAGCACAGAGCATGTGCAGTGAATCAGCAGAAAAGAAGATGGGGAGCTACTGGGGCATCTTTGGAGACACAGATCTTTACTGCTAAAGGGCTGTGGTTGCCTTGGGCTGGTACAGAAGCACAAAACATCATGTACAACATTTCTACCTATTCTTTAGTTAAGCTTTAGTTCTCCTTTAAATACACCTTCTTTATAACACTGGATCTTATTCTGAAATAAATCAGCAACCTATACAATTATAAAGTAATCAGCAGATTCTGATCACACTAATTAGTGTGTAATTAACAGTCTTTGTCTCCTTTCATAATTAATTCATAGCAACAGCAAAGCTGCCAAGAATACAAACAGGAATAATAGATTTTCCTTTTTTACTATAAATCATTCTTTAAAGGAGAAGGAAAGGCTAAAATTAAGTAAGCTTTATCAGAAAGGTCTATATAAATACACCAGTAAACCCTCAAAGTAATGCTGCTCTGAGTCCTCTGTCAAAAGAAACACAGCATTTCTTTCCTTCTATTGTGTACACATGGGCTTCTGTATCAGACTTCCTGTTTTCAGCTTAAACCTTCAGGGCATGGCCTTGAGCATGCTCAGTTTGTTCCTCTCCCCCTCCCTCCTCCCATCCCTGCTGTAATCTGAGCTAAGAGCTGTTAGTGAGCAGGGAGAGACTCGGGCAGGAAGTGATGTCACGCCAATCTTATATGGCAGCTTCTATCCTTAACAAACAGAGACAGTGTCATGAGCTGTTTACTCAGGTATGGTAAAGCATTCTGCGGAATAAATATAGCATTCTAGCTTGCACTATTATTGCTAATCTGTTGGCAATAAACTGTCTTGGAGCTTTCCTTCTCCTTTAAAGCTGGTACATAGAGAGTAAACACAACTAATGTTTATATAAACAATATGGAAGATTTACTGTTTCCACTTCTCCTTCTGGCTATTGCCATAGATGTGAAGTTAATAAATGAATTAGCATTGTGGTTACTGCATGGAGATCTTGGGAAGGACAATTCATCTCTGTGTAGCGTTCTACAGAAATCAATATTCCTTTTCCAATATGTGTTCTTTTATATTATGTTAACAAAGGTTTAACAGATAATTAACAGATTTTGATTTTGAGCTTGAAGTTTAGCAAAGATATATTTTCACCCTAAAACTTTCCAATTATGTTTCTATCATTCTGTACCTCTTAATCTTCTTCATCTGGCAGTCGCTATAATAATATATGTGTTATACAGAAATACAACATGATACGTTCAACACTGGAATTAGAATGTGAAAATGTTATGGCAAAATGATATTCACTATGGTTATGGATTGCCATGTATACGGTACGCAAATATACTGATGCTAATGTTGTTTCAATTGTACTGGTTCTGTCTGTGAAGCAGTTAGATACAAATTTTGGTTGTATGCTGCTTAGGGGGTCATTTATTAAATTCCAAATCCAAAAAACTCAAAAAAAAATTTTTTTTTATAAAATACGAATTTTTAGTTAACATTTTTTTTTTAATTTTTCAAGATTTATTATACCCCGAGGCTGCTTAAAGTCAGAATACGAAAGTACTCCATCTCAGACCTGCCGAGGTTGTATATAAGTCAATGGAAAAGGTCCTTATACTTAGGGGCTCATTTACTTAGCTCGAGTGAAGGAATAGAAGAAAAAATACTTTGAATTTCGAATGGTCGAATATGGCTACTTCGACCATCGAATTGGCTACTTCAACCTTCGACTACTACTACGACTTCGAATCGAACGATTTGAACTAAAAATCATTTGACCATTCGACCATTCGATAGTCAAAGTACTGTCTCTTTAAAATATTCTTCGACCCCCTAGTTCGCCACCTAAAACCTACCGAGGCCAATGTCATGGGAAGGTCCCCATAGGCTCCCTAAAATTTTCTGATCGAAGGAATATCCTTCGATCAATGGATTAAAATTAGATTGAACAATTATTCCTTCGATCGTAGGAGTAGCGCTAAATCCTTCGACTTCGGCAGTCGAATATCGAGGGTTAATTAACCCTCGATATTCGACCCTAGGTAAATCTGCCCCTTAGTAGTTTCTCTTTTCTGGGTTGGAATTAGCTGGAAATCTGACTATTTTATTTGAAAAAATCTAGTGATTTGGGAAAAAAAACAAAAAATTGAACAATTCGGATGTTGCTCGATTTTATTGAGTTTTCACCCGATCCTATTAAATCCTGTTTTTTTAATAATAAATATGGCCCAATCGTGGACTGACTTTTTTTTTAATTTAAATACTCAGAAAAATTCTGATTTTAATAAATAAGGCCCTTATTGTTGCTGTTAGTGATGGGCTAATATGACCCGTTTTGCTTCAC
The DNA here is from genome assembly GCA_038501925.1 of Xenopus petersii. NCBI lineage: Eukaryota > Metazoa > Chordata > Amphibia > Anura > Pipidae > Xenopus > Xenopus petersii. The sequence goes on along the minus strand of CM076675.1, from coordinate 8,191,784 downwards.
TGAAAATTCACGAAACAACAAAAAATTTGCTAGATGCATTGAAGTCTATAGGCAACAAATTTTTTCACTCATTGAGTCCATGGGTGTGTTTTTTGCAGCGAAACCTGGGGGGAAAATTTCGCTCATCACTAGTTGCTGTTGAATCACATGCTTTCTTCCTCTCAATATTTTGGGTTGGGTTTTCCTTTGATTCATTTCCCCATGTATAATGTTGAGACTAAAGCTGGCCATAGATGCAAAGATCTCATCGTACGAATCAAGGATTCATATGATTTTCGGAACGTGTGGAGAGTCCCGACATTTTTCGTCCGGCGGAGATAGGTTATTTGGCCGGTCGGACAGGTTAGAAAATTTCTGTCGGCTGCAGGTAATATCTCTGCGTGTATTGCCGATCCTACGCTTTTCAGTCGGAGACTGTCACTAGCTTTGTCTATCGTACGATTGCTGTCAGGGGCAGAACATCGGCTGATCTGTTATTTTTCTCTACTTTATTTGATCTGAATGGTAAGACTTTGATCTGAATGGTTAGAGGCAGGTCGGGAGATGGGAAAGTCAGATCGCACGTTGATTCGTACGATCGGATCTTTGCGTCTGTGGCCAGCTGAAGGCGCATGTCCTCAACCTATTGTACCCGTGAGCCACATTCAATGGCAAAAAGAGTTGCTGAGCAACACAAGCATGCAAAAAAGTTTCTGTGTGTGCCAAATAAGGGCTCTGATTGACTACTTGGTAGCCCCTAAGTGTACTGGTAGTGTAAAGGAGGCTCCATTTGACAGTACAACTGGTTTTATGTAACCAAAACTTGTCTCAAGCCAATAATTCATTGGGGGCCAATAGGAGCAAGGGGTTGATGAGCAATATGTTGCTCATGAGTTTCTGGTTGGAGATCAGTGTCAATTAAAGAAAAACTGTTCTCAGGGAAAGGTTGATGTATTCACCAGGTTTTGGAAGGGTCTGTACTTATGGAAAGTTTGATGTGTTCACCAGTTTTACCAGCTATGCTTCTAACCTCCATCTTTTGTTTTTTGTTCAGTAATAAAAATGTTCCCAGACACCTTAAAACACATTGGGTGGATATCATCTTTAAGAAAGGAAGTTGGGATCTCTGCATAGATTTCTGATATAATTCCTAGTGACTGTACCTTGTTGTGCCTGAACAGAAACATTCTGCAATATCTACACAAAGGTCCTATTAGCAGGAACAGAACGCAATAATGTCTTTACCTTTTAAGACAAGGGCAACACATGGTTAGTGGGCAATTAATAAACATTCGATAATGATGCATATGCAAATGCTATTTGCCTTGAAAAAGTGTTCAGCAAAACGTGCGTCGGCAAACCTTTGTTATTTTAAATTCTTTTAACTTTGATCCTAATCAACTATCAGAATTTTAATTTAAGAACCGGAGCCTGAATTTAATCTTCAGCAACCGCATTTACTCCTCTTCATTCTTCTTTGGGGATTTGTGTTTTTCAGGTTATTTAGATCTCGTCCTTGAGTTAGTAAGGTAACAATCGAGACCACAGTCCCCAGTGCCTTGCTTTCTCCTCCGTGTGGTGTCCCAGGGCCTAACAAAATACTACCAGACGTTTCTTGGGACAACTCCAACTCTCTACTATTTTCCATTCTATGAATTCGTAAATGCTGGTTGTTTGAATTTATTTAATGAACATTGAACTCATCTTTAATATTATATTTATTGCTCATTAGCACTTTTACTAGGAATCCTTGGCTACTAATTAATCCAAGTTGTTTAAGTAGTGAGTAGACACAATTTATTACAGCACTAGAACTTTAAATTTAAAAATCCTTTTATCTGAACAAATTAATTGGGATATATTCTGATGCAATAATGGTAATCTTTAATTGACCTAGTAATTGATGTACAAAAAAAAAAAAGTTTTCCTTTTGTAATAATTAACTGAGAAGTAAGTAAGTAGTTTTGTCAATTCTTAATTGATTCAGGAATCTTAATTGATTTTTAATTGATTCAGGAATCGGTTTTTATCAATTGAAATCATTAATGGTTGTCACAGAATTGATTAGTATCCTCATCTTTTTTTAAGAGTCTTGAGCACTGTGCACTTTATTAATTAATCTACAATTAGTTGATTGTCGGTACTGACTCTTATTGGTCATTATACCTCTGCATCACCTGAAAAGTGAGTTATTTTGTAATTAATAGGGATAACGTGGTCCTTTTTTATTAATTGCCTTTTGTAAAGCTGTTTGTCATAAATAAACAGCTCAAATTTCAAATGGAAAAATTAACCAGAGCTATAACTGCAATTAGAACTAAAGGCGTCTGCAAGAGGGAATTTAAATATGATGTGTATTATAGGCTTTATCTGAATATATGACCATTATCATTGTCACTTTAGCTCCATAACCTACTAAATCCTGAGTAGTGATGGGCGAATTTGTGCCGTTTTGCCAGAAAATTTGTGAATTTTGCACGAAATTCACGAAACGGCGAAAAATTCACGAAACAACGCCGCGCCTCGTTTTTGACGCCAACGCCCGTTTTTCTAAAAAAATTTTGATGCCGGCAAATTTTTTTAGCCGAATTTTCGTGGGCGTTTTGCGAATTTATTCGCTGGCGGCAAATCGCGCAAATTCGCCCATCACTAATCCTGAGCCGTTATGACAGAGGTTGAATACTGCCCAAAACACGTCGTAGTAAAACTATAGTTGTATTGACTGTAAGCTGTTAAAATGGAACAAGGATTATCTATACATGATTTGCCATGGGAACGCTGTCTAAATACAAATAATTGATTTTCTTTTCTCACTAATCTCACACACTGTTTTTGCAAAAGTTATGATTTATTTGCACAACTCCAGAAGCATTTTAGAAGGTGTCCCTTTTGTTTTGCTTGGTAATGTTACACTGCTTCTTCTTTTCCTAGGTATACTGCAATAGTAAGGCCTATGGATATTCAAGCCAGTAATGCTCTGACTAAGATTTGTATCAAAGCTGCGCTCATCTGGATTTTGTCCATGACTCTCGCCATCCCAGAAGCCGTATTCTCTGACTTGCACCCTTTTTATGACAAGGAAATCAATGTAACGTTTGTGAGCTGTGCGCCCTACCCTCACTCCAACGGACTGCACCCCAGGATCCATTCTACAACGTCGTTCCTAATTTTCTATGTTATTCCGCTTTCCATCATTTCCGTGTATTACTATTTTATTGCAAAGAATTTGATCAGAAGTGCATCCAACATGCCAGTGGAAGGAAACGTACATGTGAGGAGACAGGTATGAATTTAACGTTTCAGTTGTGTTGCTTTATGATTCAATGAGATTGCATTTCTAATGTTAGTTTGTCTGTTCAGCAATTTTATCAAGGAGAGGCATATTCTTTACAAACAATACAATACCAGGTAAAGGGAAAGAATAGCGGCTGAGACCATATACTCATTGGCTGGAAGAGTCATTAGGTTTCTCCATTATTTTGTTCCATGCAGGAGTGATGGATCCTAGGATTTCCAGAGAATCTGGGCACCACCTAGTGAAGTGCAGGTCGAGAAAAACTCAACCCACATCCGACCCTAACCAGGCATGCTCCCCTCTTTATGTACCAGCTCCTGCGCCGCCTGATTTAACATCATAAAAGAGGCGGGCTGATACAAGTATATAAAAAGGCGTGTGCAGAGGCTGAAGTGGGACAGAAGAAGGCTTTGGTGTGAATGGAGGCTACAATTCTGGCCAAACGCAGCCCGAGGACATGCTGCAGAAGTTGATTCACGAACTTCGACTGGCCTGCACATCACTTCCACCCACTAGTGATGTGCTGGTCGGGTTTTTCCCAACCCGCACCTGACCCTAACCCGCCCTCAGCCCGCGCCTGCCCACATCTAACTTCCAAGTTCCTTTTATAGACCCGCGCCCCCTGCCGATTACATCACAAAAGTGGCGGGGCGAGCAGGTGCACTGCTATAAAGTTCGAAGCTGGTGGCGAATAGTAATGTGAGGTTGGCCCGAACCTGCCCGACCTGCGGGTCCCGCAGGTATTGGGCCGGCCTGCACATCACTACCACCCACCATTTCTCATTCACCTTGCAGCAAACAGGGAGTTTTTTCAGACATTTCAGAGGTACATCAAGTCTCAGAATCCATCACAGCATCATGGAATTGGGAGAGGAGAGGGGGTTGAATGGCTGGCAGCTGAAAGGTTTGGGAAACAGTCCCATTGAGTTATCCTTTGCGATATACATATAGATATATTATATATTTATTTGTTTAATTAAAATCTAGTAATGAAAGAGCTTGCCAGGGTTCAGTTGCTTTGAACACAAAGACATGAAATTGCTGCAATATGTCATTGTGCAGAAAAAGTAATGTTCATATTGTTAAACACTCTCCAGCAGCGGTAGTGCCCGAATTCTCTTTGTGTGCATCAGTATGTTCATTTATGTTCCTTCAAACAATAGCGCTGATGTGAATTTTCTAGAACACAAATAATACATTAGAATAATCAGATTCCGTTCTGGTATTTCCATCATGAAATTAAAGTGTTTACTTGATCAGAGGTTGCTCAGACCCTGCGGCTAACAGCAAAAGAAATCATTGTGTTGCCAATTACATATTATTGGAGATTGGGAATGGGATCGCTGTGCATGGCAATCAAATTTTCTTTGGAACATTATTGAAGTACAATCAAAATAAGTCGCATTTTTATACTTCCTGCACAAAACAAACATTTAGAGGGTACTCGGCGAGTCTTATGGAATGTAGTAATAATAGGAGTTAAGACCCACTGAGAATTTCATTAGGACGTGCTTGTTGGATGCTGGTCGACAATCTGTGAACCGCCTGTGGCTGACTCCTGAATACCAGGAAGCTACAACCTCTTAAGAACTAGCGAGTGTATTCTTAAAAATAGGAAACTCATGCTAATATTAAAGCCAACTTCTGTACTTGGCTGATTGATTGTCATAAACAATTATTAAAACAGGAAGGACCATGATGCTTTATACCAAATACATTCTAAGTAGCACATTGTATTGGTTATATGTTGAAATGCTTTGTTTCCTTTTTTTAAATTTAGCTTCGAGAAGTACTTTTCACTAACATGTATGAACTAAAACCATTGTTTCGCTCGGACATACAATACTGCCTAGCTTCAAGAAATGTAGACAGAATTTTAACCACAGCTATGCACCCGGAATCAACATTTTTTCTTTTCTTCAAATTAGGGATGCACCGAATCCACTTTTTTGGATTCGGCCGAACCCCCGAAGCCTTGGCGAAAGATTCGGCCAAATACCAAACCGAATCCGAATCCTAATTTGCATATGCAAATTAGGGGTGGGAAGGGGAAAACATTTTTTACTTCCTTGTTTTGTGACAAAAAGTCACGCCATTTACCTCCCCATTCCTAATTTGAATATGCAAATTAGGATTCGGTTCGGCCTGGCAGAAGGATTCGTCCGAATCCGAATCCTGCTGAAAAAGGACGAATCCTGGCTGAATCCCGAACCAAATTCGGTGCATCCCTATTTCAAATGCAGTAATTTTAAATTTAAAATACAAAGGATTTTATTTTTATTTAAGGACTTTGACAGTCGAATAGTGCTAGAAAATTAACATTACAATATAATGAGATTTTGGGTATATGCCCAGAAAAGGGGAACAAAAATCAGGAAAAGACTGATTGAAGGCCATGCGCTCCAAAGATGCGATTTGTAAATGTTAAGTAATCTTTTAAAGGCTAAAGTTACCCAGCTTGGCATCAGATCAACATAATACCTTGTCTAGAATAACTAGAAATGTTTACAAGGAAGGATGAATCATCACACAATGATGCAGAGGTGTTTCATTTAATCAATCATTGGTACATGCTCCTGTGTCAGCCTAGTGTTGGGATACACCACAGCATTAAAAGTAGATGGGATCCTAAAATGCATTTCATTTTGGAATGTTTCCACTGGAACACTAAATTAAATTATGAATTCCTGGGTCTTTTCTTTCCAATTCAAGGTAATGGATATGTAATTTAGAAAGTGGAGATTTAAGTGTTTGTCATGAACTGTAATTAGTTATTTTTGCCGAGCAAATGATTGGCAGTTTTTCATACCAATAAAAATACAGCTTTGACCGGTCATTGAACAAGCCAGAGAAGCCTAGCTCTCTATAAGCTGGAAAATATTGTTTCTTTTTTCCCCACAGGATTTGTTCATGTAAAATATGTATGTAGTGTCGGTAATTATTGGTGTTGGAATTATTGTCATTTATCAACCATATTTTGATTTCAGAAAATGATGGACTTCCATCCTGACTGGTCAGATCTTAACAATGCCCTGTATTCCTGTAGCCGTTCTTTGATCCGTCCATGCCATATCATCCAAATATAATTGTAAATAGGTGTTACATATAGTGATGGGCGAATTTCTCCCATTTCGCAAAATTCGTGAAATCAAAACATTCCAGAAAAATCGTGTCGGAAAGTTCCCGAAAAAATATCGCGAACTTCGAATGTTTTCACAAAAAAAACAAGGTGAAATTCAAAAGTTTTCACGAAAAAATCATGCAATTCGAATGTTTTCACAAAAAATCTAGCAATTCGACATTTTTCACAAAAAATCAAGCAATTCGAGTGTTTTCACAAAAAAAAATCAAGCAATTTGAACGTTTTCACTAAAATCTAGCAATTGAAACGTTTTCACGAAAAAAACAGAAATTGACACCGAATTTTTGCGGGAGATTTGTGAATTTATTCGCCGGCTGCAAAATACAGAAATTCGCCGGTAATTTGTGCCAGGTGAATTTATTCGCCCATCACTAGTCACATAGTCTTTCCATTTAGAGTAGACTGTCTTTCCATGGTATAACCCATTCATGTATATGATGCACCTGATTTATATGAGGATGGTCAGTTCTGATTTACATTTGTTGTCATTATTATTATGTTTAACAATCCCTAGCAGTTGGATAATTGATACACTTTGTTAGTAGAGCTCACTCGGGTCTCGTCTGATATGTCTCTGCAAACAAACAGATTTATCATGTCTTGAAAAACAAGTTATAAGAAATGGACAAGAACTTCGGTTAAAGGACAAGGAAAGGCAAAAAATAACATCCCATTTTTACTTTCTTTAATGAAAAAGAAACCTATCTCCAATATAGTTTAATTAAAAAAATGTGTACTGTTTTTATAAGAAATCAGACTGTATGCAGTGAAATTCTCCCTTCATTTACTGCTGTGGATAGGAATTGTCAGATGGTCCTTAACTGCTGAGCAGGGAAACAATCATACTTATGAACAGCAGGGGGAGCCCCCACCTTACTTCCCAGTCATGCAGAACTCAAGCAGCTTTGTTTATGACGATCCCTAAGCAGCCCAGACCACACTGAGCATGTGCACAGTCTTAGTCTTGCAAAGATGTTTAACAAAGTTACAAGATGGTGACCCCCTGTAGCCAACTTTGAAAGCATAAATCATTTGTTTGATTAGGCTTGTGGTGCAGTAAGTTCATGTTTATGTTTAGTATACAAAATACAGCATTTCTAGCCTTATTCTATTTTAGATTTTACATGCCCTTTAATGCTTATATTAAATCGGTAAAAGTAACACTTTTGTCTTTGTTCCACAGATTGAATCCCGGAAGCGACTGGCGAAAACCGTGTTGGTGTTTGTTGGACTCTTCGCTTTCTGCTGGCTGCCCATCCACATCATCTATTTATATAGGTCCTATCATTACTCAGAAGTAGACACGTCTGTATTGCATTACATTAGCAGCATCTTTGCCCGGGTCTTGGCTTTTACAAATTCTTGTGTCAATCCATTTGCCCTTTATTTGCTTAGCAAGAGCTTCAGAAAACAATTTAACAACCAACTTTTCTGCTGCCGAACAAGACTCATAATTAGGACACAAAGCATGGGCAGAAGTACAACCAGGATGACGTCTCTGAAAAGCACTAACCACTCCATGGCTAGTTTTAGCCTCGTTAATGGGAAACACATCTGTCACGAGGGTTGTGTATAGTCAATATGTGGACACGGACTTCAAAGGACATCGACCTACCTGCAAAGCACCTCCATTGAATTATTTTTTTTTGTTAAAACATATCTGTAAATATTGCATGGATTTGTTCGGTCCACTGAACTGGATATTTGTGCAAATTGTCATGTGTTATTGGTTTCCAAGCAGAAATGCTGCTATTGAGGAATCGGCAGATAATTGCTCATGTGAAAGATTTGCAGCAGGCACAATTTACTGTACGTGCCTATTTAAAATAATGTATTTATTTTCAGTGTACAGTGACTCCATTAAGGCTTATAACACACATAGGGGTGTATTTAATTGATGAATTTAGTGCCATATGTTTCACCTTCAAATACACCCTAAAACCTATAAAATTTCCTTTTGACAAGCTGTGTTTTACCCTTTGAATAATATACCCCAATGTGTCTTCTCTCTGGTGTATTTCCAACAGCTGTGAGAGGTGGTTGCCATTCAAGTCAATGACAGGAACGGGGATGGAGTTATCAGCCTAAATAGTACAGAACTGTACAGAATATTGTTTACCTTCTCTAATCTAATCAATGCTCTCGCTTGGCATCAGACAGGGTTTGCGGTGCAGTCCATTGAAATCCTTTCTGTTCTACAAGATTTTTTAGGAGGATTTTTCATCTTAAAGGGGACCTGTTGCTTTAAAGAAAATACTTCCAAATCCTATTTTATGATGTTAGTCAAAACAAAATAAACTTCACTGACACTGAAAAATTATTTAAAGGAGAATGAAAGCTACAGAGGCAGTTTATTGCCAATAGATTAGCCACAACAGTGCAAGCTAGAATGCTATATTTATTCTGTACAATTCTTTTCCATACCCATAGCTCTAGACACTGTCTTTGTTGGTTTAGTATAGCAGCTGCCGTATTAGCTTGCTGTGACAGCGCTTCCTGCCTGAGTCTCACCCTGATCGTTCATAGCTCTGAGCTCAGATTACAGCAGGGAGGGACAGAGGAGCAAACTGAGCATGCTCAAGCCCTAGCCCTGGAGGTTTAAGCTGAAAACAGGAAGTCTGATACAGAAGCCCATGAGTACACAATAGAAGGAAAGAAATGTGCTGTTTCTTTTGACAGAGGACTCAGAGCAGCATTACTTTGAGGGTTTACTGGTGTATTTATATAGACCTTTCTGATAAAGCTTACTTACTTTTAACCTTTCCTTTTTCCGTCACAAAAGGGGCAGGGCAATAAGGCGCGAGTCTATAAAAAAAGGATGTCGGAAGCCATCAGACAAGCAGTGCAAGGTGGCGGGTGGGGAGAGCAGGAAGAAGAGCTCGACCCGGACACTCCCATCTCCTGCAACCAGAGGTGCGAGGTCGGCCCAAACCTTCTCGACTTGTGGGTGCCACGGGTATTGGGCTGGCCCGCACATCACTAATGCCTAAGGCATAGAGGAGGGGCAGGCAATATACGATTGACAGCTGAGAGGAGGGGCAGGCAATATACGATTGACAGCTGAGAGGAGGGGCAGGCAATATATGATTGACAGCTGAGACCTTTAAAGACATTTATAACAGGTAGGGCTATTTTTAATTTGAAAAAGACTTTTATTATACAGATTTTTATGTCTGAGTGACAGGTCCCCTTTAAACTTGAACAAGCTGAGCAAAGCAATTGAATATAAACCGTGTAAATTGATGAATGTTTATGAGAACAGGTTTATTGCTTTCGTTATATGTATTGAAATGTGTTAAACAAAGAATTGAAGTTGAAAATAAACTCGTAAAATGAACGTGTGTTGTGTAAATATGGTAAAGTATAAATGTAAGGAATTTGTTTTACTTCATTCTAGAATGGAGTCCCTAGACTGAACATAACCCTCATTAATATGGTTTATCATCTAATGCTTTTTATGTCAGCACAATTAACTGCTACGGCTGCTAAGGCCTTGAGGGACGTTGTTAAGTTTGATAGCTAAGAGCTCCCAGAGTAGTTGTGGTTTGATAACATAATTGTGGTTTGTTGTGGTTTGACAGCATAATAATCAGAGCAGCGTCCCTGGTTGAACAAGCATTGGGAAAATATACATCAAGTCTACTGAGAAGCAAACTATGGGGAACGTAAATTTGCTGCCTGTGGGAATGAATATTAGGAGACTTTTTTAGTACGTTTGTTCCAATCTTGTTCATGATTTCTGCTGCTTTTTCCCTGGTGAATTAATGATTACTCAAAGTAATGTACTGCCGTGCTGTAGTAGCATTAGGGCATGTACAAATGAGTGTTTCTACTTGCTGCTGGCATATGGTCTTTGCTGGTATCCAGGGTCGGACTGGGCTGGCAGGACAACCTTCTTGGGCCCCCACTGGCCCAGGCCTGCTCCCCCGGCTGCCCCATAAAGACATACGCTGACACATCGTTCACGAGGTGCTTACGCACGCCAATAGTTTTAAAGTTGAAAGGGGGCCCCCGGGGACTGCATGGAGAGCCCTTGTTTTGCAACTCCTAAGGCTCCAGTCCGACCCTGCTGGTATTCTTCTCCACTTCCCTACTGCTGGTCAATGCTGATGGTCTATAGTATTTATAGCTGGTACCAGGACAAGTAACCTTAATTAAATACCTGCAAACATATTGGGAAGGATTTTCTGGGGTCTTACACAAGCACCAGTGACTGATTGAGACTCTTCTATAAAGGGATCTGAAATAAAACCCATATATAGTTTAAACCATTACCACCACCCAGGTCCGGACTGAGAAGTAAAATAGGCCCTGCCATTTCAGGTACACAGAGGCCCAATCAGCCCACACAGAGGCCCAAACAGCCCCCACCAGCCCACTAAATATTATAGCAGCCCCTCTGGCATTTGCCAGAACCCACAGATTGCCAGTCCAGGCCTGCCACCACCACACTGGGCAATATGTGCTGGAACAGGCAGCTGCAAAATTCGATATCAAATTCCCTAAGCCTAACCCCAGTGGGTAGAACTCTCCTCCAAGCCAATAAACACTATTGGGGGAATGGAATAAAAGTCGGTAATGGAAAAAAAATTCAATGTGAAATGTTATGCCTCTGTGAAAACAAATTTCCATTTGCGTGAATTTAATATAACTTTTACGAACCCGGTATCTGTTTAGCGACCACTTCTGACAGTGGAAGAAGGTTTGCGAATTTTATAGTTTGCGCCAGTGCGCAGTGAATGCTCCAAAATATTACGACACCTTCAAGCGCTTCTTAAAAAAGGGCATTGTGCAATAAAAATTTGCAATGCACAATGAAAATTCGCAATGAAATAACTTAAGGAAGAGTATTAGGTTGCAAAATGCAAATATTTATTCTTATTTGTGCAAACTGTTTTCCTCTTTGCGACTTGTATTACATTCCCCCATAAATCCTCTAAAAATTTATTATGACATTCAAAAATGTTTATTTGTATATTGTGCTTCAATGACGCCTTAATAGGTCCCCAACTTTTTTTTACCTGTGAGCCACATTTAGATGTAAAAAGAGTTGGGGAGCAACACAAACATGAAAAAGTCCCATGGGATGCCAAATAAGGGCTATGATTGGCTATTTGGTAGCCCATATGTGGACTGGCAGCCTACAGGAGGCTCTGCTTGGCACTGTACTTAGTTTTTATGCAGTTAAAATGTACTTTCAAGCTTGGGATTCAAAAATAAGCACCTTCTTTCGAGGACCCTGAGAGCAACATCCAAGGGGTTGGAAAGCCACATGTTGCTCACAAGCTACTGGTTGGGGATCACTGCACTAGAGTAGACTGTATTCTTTAACCAACAGTAGCGGCTAAAACCTTCCCTTTATGGCATACTATATCTCAAGGACATACATTCAAACGTTTTGCTCAAATGATATCTGTAAGAATGTTCAGCGGAGCAGAGCAAAAACAAAGGATCAGTCGATTCATTCATCTCCACTGATGGACTGCCAAGATCTGAACGCCATTAAGACCAACAAAAGCGAGAACCAAGGTTGTTCAGCTTAAACGTTGGTGTTATATCCAAAGATATTTCTTCAAAATTGCGTTGGAATAAGATCCATGGAGCTTAAAGGAACCACAGAATAACATGAGGGAAACATAAAAGAGACAAAAGAGAGTATTTAAGGCTCCAGTGGGGAAAAAAAGCAATATATGCAATGTCCAAGTACACAAGGCTTAAGATTTCTCTTCCTTATAAGATCAGCTTGATATTAAGCATTACCTTTATCTTTATCTGTGTAAGATCTGCAAAGCTTTGGGATGTGAAACATTTCAGATTCACAATACACTGTATTATAATCAAAGGTAAGTGCTTAGGGGCATAATCTTCTAAAAACTCCCATTGCAGTATCTATTGAATCCTGTATTTCCACTTTTCTTATATTCTCCAAGAATACATACCGTCCATCATTTTTCTGTTGTTTTAAACCTGTATTCCTCTATTTTCCATTCTGTCTCTACCTCTTATATCTGTGCAGGGGCGTAACTACAGAGCAAGCAGACCCTGCGACTGCGGGGGGCCCGGAAGGTACAGGGGGCCACATGAGGCCCTAATTAATGAGGAATTGCAATATGTATTGGTAAAACAGGACAACCTCTGGATATGTTGGGGGCCCTAAAATTAAAATCTGGTTATGCAACTGTATCTGTGCTCTTTCCACGGGGAAAAAGAAACGGTTTGCATTGGTGCAGTTTCACATATGTCACAATATCAATAAAATTGTCCAATTTGCATAAAGTAGGGCACCAAGACAGATCCATTAACCATAAAGCAAAGCAGCTCTGTAAAAGTTCCACAATTTGTGAATATTACTCTGAAATAATAAATCGAAATTCACTGGTTCCTCAAATCTTCCCAGATTTCATTGGCTCCTTCTCTTCTGCGCATGATATAGTTCTCTGTGCCGCATTCACAACTTCTGTTTGCAGGTAAAAGTGTTGACTGGGTCAAAGTGGTTTGTGGAAATATCATATAACATACGAACAAAAATCAAAGTGGGGGCATGGGGAAATGCAGAAAATGGAAGGGTTACTTTTAACTGCAGAAGAAGAAGAAATAAATAGCACTAGTTTGGTGTCTTTTACAAAATGTAAAAAAATTGTGAAAGTCTTGCTTGGAATCAATATTTTTAATATTTTTATTTTTATAAGAGAAGCCTAGGTTTTGTATACATTTCTATACAGGACTTTGTGTATACTGTATGTCATAAAAGGCACCAGGATTGCCCAGGTGCAGTAACCCATAGCAACCAATAAGACTAGTCTGAGAAGGAGTTAGGGCTAAACTACACAAGAGATTTTGTAGGATGGTGATGGATCAACAGAAGACATCCTACAAGTCGGATTTAGTTGTATGGGTCAAAATATAATGGGGCTGATCTAATGGGTAAACTACAAGGGTTTAGTAGGACCTGAAACATTGGGGCAGATTCACTAAATGACAAATTGTCGCCAGCGACCGCTTTGCACACTTTGCTAGGCGCAAATTCATTACCACTACTCTAATTCACTAAAAAGCGAGGTTGCGTCCTGGGCGCCGAACGCTGGCGACTTTTTGCTAGTGATACTTCTTCAGTGTGAGCATTTCATGCCGAAGATTTGCTAGCGTTCGTTTGTGCCTAGCAAATATTCGCTATTAATCTTACATTAGGTCAATTTGAATAGGGGAGGTGCATAAGAGTCGTCGTATATGTGTCTTTATTAGAGATGTTGGTGCAAATGCTTGAAGTGGCCACTTTTAATTACAAATGTCCAAGGAAACAAAATAAAGACAAAAATGCTCTTCTAATGCCTTAGACATGAGCCCATCCTAAAATATATGTGACATGCCCCTCAAATGCGTTAAAAAAATGTTTACACAAAAATTTTAATCGTTCAGACTTTTGAATGCAATCCCACTTTAAAAATAGAAAAGTCGCCTCCGTTTTTTTTAACTTTTTATGACTTTTCAGGGTACAGAATATGATGTCACTGACATCAGATTGAGGCGGATGAAGCTTTCTTTCAGCATTTCACCTGGTCTGAGGTGGCAAAAGAAAGAGCTAACGTTCAGTAAAATCCGCACTTTCGTGAATTTGCGGAGCAATGACCATTCGCCAGATTGAAAAGTCGCCTGGCGATAGAGTGTGAATGAGTGCTAGCGACGGTCTCTTTCGCTAGTGAATTGTCATCTGCGCCTGTTAGTGAATTGGCGATGTCCCTGCGGATGGGATTTCTGGCAAAAAGTCGCTAGCGTTAGGCACTTCGCCCTTTAGTAAATCTGCCCCATTGCCTTTATTTGTGTATTCTTGAGCCAATAAATTACACAAACTTCCATTTTTCAATTTTTCAGTGTCTAGCAATATTCTTTGTTCCTACTTGAATGCTGTGAAGCCTATTTACTCTGCAGTTGAAGTATCTCAGCTGCACCTCAGTATATCCCGTCTGCCTGTTGCTCCAGATGGTCCCAATGAAGAATGCTCTTTAAAATGGCCAAGCTGAAGGTGGCAATATGGTGCCGCGTTTAAAGGGATACTATCATGGGAAACATTTTTTTTTTCAAAATGAATTAGTTAATAGTGCTGCTCCAGCAGAATTCTGCACTGAAATCCATTTCTCAAAAGAGCAAACAGATTTTTTTATATTCAATTTTGAAATATGACATGGGGCTAGACATATTGTCAATTTCCCAGCTGCCCCAAGTCATGTGACTTGTGCTCTTATAAACTTCAATCACTCTTTACTGCTGTACTGCAAGTTGGAGTGATATCACCCCCTCCCTTTCCCCGCCAGCAGCCAAACAAAAGAACAATGGGAAGGTAACCAGATAACAGCTCCCTAACACAAGATAACAGCTGCCTGGTAGATCTAAGAACCGCACTCAATAGTAAAAACCCATGTCCCACTGAGACACATTCAGTTACATTGAGAAGGAAAAACAGCAGCCTGCCAGAAAGCATTTCTCTCCTAAAGTGACATGACCAGGGGCAGCTGGGAAATTGACAAAATGTCTAGCCCCATGTCAGATTTCAAAATTGAATATAAAAAAATCTGTTTGCTCTTTTGAGAAATGGATTTCAGTGCAGAATTCTGCTGGAGTAGCACTATTAACTTGTGTGTTTTGAAAAAAACATGTTTTCTGATGACAGTATGCATGAAGGCTAGCACTCAGATAAAGAATGTTTTGTGCACACAATGAGCTATGACCTTGTACCATGCTACATACTGTACTTCCTATTCAAGGGAAATGAATGAAAGAGAACAGCTTCTAAATGAAAACTAATTATGGCTCGATTATTTGCTTGCTGAAGGAGTTTGAATCACTTAGGGGCCGATTCAGTAAATTCGAGTGAAGGGTTCGAATTAAAAAAACTTCGAATTTCGAAGTTTTTTTGGGCTACTTCGACCATCGAATGGGCTACTTCGACCTTCGACTACGAAAATCGAACGATTCGAACTAAAAATCGTTCGACTATTCGACCATTCGATAGTCGAAGTACTGTCTCTTTAAGAAAAACTTCGACCCCCTACTTCGGCAACTAAAAGCTACCGAAGTCAATGTTAGCCTATGGGGAAGGTCCCCATAGGCTTGCCTGGGATTTTTTGATCGAAGGATTTTCCTTCGATCGTTGGATTAAAATCCTTCGAAACGTTCGATTCGAAGGATTTAATCGTTCGATCGAATGAAAAATCCTTCGATCGATCCAGGATTTGTGCTAAATCGTTCGACTTCGATATTCGAAGTCAAACGATTTTTGGTTCCTAGTCGAATATCGAGGGTTAATTAACCCTCGATATTCGACCCATAGGGAATCGGCCCCTTAATGTATGCATAGATAGCAGTGGGTAGGAAGTAGCTTGATAGATATCAAGAGGAGGTTATTTCAGCAGGGAAGGCCTATAAGAGACAAGAATGATTCCTGAAAATACTGCAGCATAAAACTGTGCTCACTTATGGAGCAGAGGTAGAGTTAGAATTAGAGACTCAAACTGTGAAGAGCAGCAGAAGAACATCTATAATTTTATGGAAAGCAAAATAATAACAACTCTTGGTTTAAAACTGTGAAAGGTGCCAAATAGGTGCTATTGGCCTTTTGGAAGCCCCTATGTGGATTGTCAACCTGAATTGAGACTCTGTTTGTCAGTACACCTGGTTTTTATACAACAGAACTTGCCTCCAAGCCTGGAATTCAAAAATAAGCAGCAGCTTTGAGGCCACTGGGAGCAACATCAAAGACGTTGGAGAGCAACATGTTACTCACGAGCTACTGGTTGGGGATCACTGGCCTATAGCTACAGTACGCTCGTATGGTATTCTATGTAAGCAAAAAATCTAAAGGAGAACATTCATGTTTCTTGTATGGGTAAAATGTATAATAAGTGCGAAATGAAAGCAGTATCATAGATACTATCTTGAGTTTCTAACACTAAAATCTGAAAATGTCTAACTATATTCTTAAAACCACTTCTACCAAACTCCAGTGCACGAAAACCACAAATTCTTCGGATTATTTTAAAAAACCCAGAGCAGATCATAATATCTTCCAATTGCAATTGATTTCTACATGACCTCGGCAGGTTAACTTGGAGAACTTTTATTCAAACTTTTAGCAGCCTCAGGATTTAATAAATCATGAAACATTTGAGGGGTTTTTTTTCCTACAAAATTGTTTTTCCCCTTTAAAGGTCCGACCAGAAAAAAAACAGACTTCAACAAATAACCCCATATCATTGAACAATGGAAGGCTGAATATTGGAACAGATGCCCCCTAGAATAAGTGCGAGAGAAATCAAGAAGAATGTCTCAGTAACATAATTATCACATGCCAATCGCCACAGCTTGGAATTAACCAACAATTATATACAAAAAGATTTTAGAGCACCGACCTGAATCTCAATTGTCTACACACTGACAAACTCTGCCCCAAAGGGTGACACTTCAACCATAGTAAAAGCCCTGTTTGTTCATTATGTGCAGAGTGGGGAGAATCCCTGGGTTTATTCACATACTGAGATGGGGGACCTTAAATCCATAAATCCATAGGTGGCCATAAAATGTAACAATTACAACAATAGCATTCTGGATAACAGGTCCCATAATATAAAGTTAGCTTTTTTAAAACTATGAAATAAAATCGTAAATTGATTAACATTGAAGAATATTACTTTGTTAAAATATGACCCCATGAAGTAAGCAGTTAGTTGTAGTTGTATATTACAATTTTTAGGGGCACATTTACTCAGCACGAGTGAAGGAATAGAATGAAAAATACTTCGAAGTGGTTTTTTTTGGCTACTTCGACCATCGAATTGGCTACTTCGACCTTCCACTACGACTTCGACTTCGAATCGAACGATTCGAACTAAAAATCGTTAGACTATTCGACCATTCAATAGTCGAAGTACTGTCTCTTTAAAAAAAACTTCGACCTCCTACTTCGCCACCTAAAACCTACCGAGCATCAATGTTAGCCTATGGGGAAGGTCCCCATAGGCTTTCTAGTCAATTTCTGATCGAAGGAAAATCGTTCCATCGATGGATTAAAATCCTTCGAATCGTTTGATTCGAAGGATTTAATCGTTCGATCGAACGATTATTCCTTTGATCGTTCAATCAAACGAATAGTGGTAAATTCTTCGACTTCGATATTCAAAGTCGAAAGATTTATTAATTAAGCCTCGATATTCGACCAATGGTAAATGTGCCCCCCAATATTTCAGTATTTTACTGCCAGAATGCAATGTCCTAATATTAAATGCTTTTCTATCTGGGACATCCATAACATTGGGTCATAAGAGCACATGAGGACAGGGCTGAGAAAGTCTGCTCTGGAGCACAGAAGGACTTCATGGGAAAGATCTGATTGCAAACAATTGAAACATTCCTTTTGCTAGGCAGAGTATTCTCTGGGAAAGCTGCACCCAATAGAAGTTGCGTAAGCTATTTGCTATGCTATTATGCTACTGTTATAGGCATAGGGGGAAAAAATTAATTTGTCCCAAAAAATATCTGATATAAAATGCAGCAAAAAAATTCTGTTGTGTCCTTCTAGCTGTGAAACCATTAAAATACACATACGTTCCAATTTCACTGAAATTCCTTATACCCAAAGAGAACTAAAGCAAAACTAAATACCAGACTTAAAAACAGCCCCGTTAGCTGGCCTGCCTCTCTTCTACCTCTCCCTAGAGTTTATTTCATTTAAACATGTTCCTACTTGTATATTGTATAAGCCATACACATGCAGAGGTGTGCAGCGGAGTTCACAGGGGCCATCTTCTGCCAGTCTGGACCCTCTTCATTCACTCCAATTATATAGAGCCTGCAGGAGCATGTGCAGTTGAAGCTGCTCCAGAGTCAGACTGGAGAGTCTGGGGCCTACCGGAGGTGCCACCTTGTGGGCCCTGCACCCCAGTCATGAAGGTCCCCGACACAGGCATGAATCCCCCAACTGCACTCTTCTCAAGCTGCACGGTTTCCTCCTCCCCAACTTGTACCTCCGAGTTGCAGCACTGACAGCAGCCTCTGCAATCAGATCTACCTACAGACACAGCCAAGCAATAGGTCAGGGGTGACTGGGACCACAGAGTTTTCTCCTGGTGCCCAAGTACCGTATATACTCAAGTATAAGCCGAGTTTTTCAGCCCCCAAAATATGCTGAAAAACTCTACCTCGGCTTATACTCGGGTCAAGCGCAACAACGGTCGCCTAAGAATATTCGCCGGCGCCTTAGAATAGTAGCCGGCGCCTAAGAATAGTCATCCAAAAAACGAGATTGAAACTTACCAGAAGCTGCTGCATTTCTCACCCTCGGCTTATACTCTAGTCAATAAACTTTCCCAGTTTTTGGAGGTAAAATTAGGTACCTCGGCTTATACTCGGGACGGCTTATACTCGAGTATATACGGTGCTCCCAGAGGCAACTTCAACTGTGCATTCTCCTGCAGTCTCTGTGATTGTGAGCTACAAGACGAGGATCCAAATGGCTGTGCACCTCTCTTTGGGGTATCTTTATCAAAGAGTGAAGTTAGAGGTCGCCACAGACCTCGAGGGGCAAATTCACTAAGATTCGTAGTTGCGCCAGCGTCCGCCTCGCCGCACTTCGCCAGGCGTATTATCGCGGGCGCTACGCAAATTCACTAAAATCCAAAGTTTCGCTCAGGGGAAGCGTAAGGTTGCGAAGTTGCACTAGCGTTAATTCACCAAGCAAAGCAAAGTTACGCTAGCGATGCTTAATTTTCATACGGTGCCAAATTGAAGTTACAATGGAGGTATATGTAGCTTTACTACACAAGCCTGGGAAACCTTCAATTAAATATTTATTTTGCCCTACACATGTGCCCACTGTATAGTGAAATTGCCATGAGTTAGGAAATGTACGGGGAAGGATCTTCGATCTTTCGATCTTTTTCAGCCTATCACCCATATAAAAAGAAAAAACGCCAGCGTTTTTTTGGTTCTTAGAAAAATTTTTAACTTTTTTTGAAGCAATCCCTATCTACTCTATTGCACTTTGCCTGGTCTGAGGTGGAGAAGGATATCTGGCGTAAAAGGTAGCGTTCAGAAAAATGCGCGATTCAGTGAATTAGTGTAGTTACGTCCGTTGCGCAAATTTGCCAGGAGTAAGGGTGCGAAGTAACACTAGCGTTAGTGAATCAGCGAATTAATGAAAATGCGCTACGCTAGCGAATTAACGCTAGCGTTAGGCGCTTCGTCCTTTAGTGAATTTGCCCCCTAGACTGAAATTCCGCCACTCTCCATTCATTTCTATGGGATTTTTAAAAGAGTATTTACCAAAGGATGAACTTTCACTTTCACCCATTGATAAATACTCTTTTAAAAATCCCATAGAAATGAATGGAGAGTGACGGAATTTCACTCTAGAGGACCGTGTCAATCTTTCATTTCACTTTTTGATAAATATACCCCTTGTGTGTTCAACAGATTTACAAATAGGAAAATGTTTTTAATTGAATAAATGATGTGGAAGGTAATAGGGAGGGTGGCCAGGTGAAGGGGTCTGGGGTTTAGAGTATACTGTGTTCTACAACCTCCTATAATATACTTTTTAATAGTGTGCCATTACTTAAACAGTGATGGAAGACAAAGAAAAATAATTGTAGAAAATTGCAGGGCACTATCACCTTGTTATGTACTTCAATTATGCTGAACCTTGTCCTTTTCCATTTCAAACCCTCATAAAGTCTATCCTGTATGTGTATTAGAACTGCTATCCCTCTATATACAAAGATGAATTAGGTTACTATTTATGCATTCAAATTTGAGATTGTACTGTAAGGATTAGGGATGCACCGAATCCACTATTTTGGATTCGGCCGAACCCCCGAATCCTTCGCAAAGGATTCGCCCGAATACCGAACCGAATCCGAACCCTAATTTGCATATGCAAATTAGGGGTGGGAAGGGGAAATTTTTTTTACTTCCTTGTTTTGTGACAAAAAGTCACGCGATTTCCCTCTCCACCCCTAATTTGCATATGCAAATTCAGATTCGGATTCGGTTCGGCCGGGCACAAGGATTCGGCCGAATCCGAATCCTGCTGAAAAAGGCCGAATCCTGGATTCAGTGCATCCCTAGTTAGGATTGTATGAGCTTGATTATTTTACTTACTAATGAATTTTTATTAAATCGTGGTCTCTCTTTTAATTAGATCTGAATTTTGCTTTATATAAATCAAATTAAAATATAAACGCTGACCCTTATAATTTAGACTATCCTTTGATTAACAGGCAACCATGCTAAGGATTTTAGTTGGGGTTGTCCCTCTTAGGAGAGAGAAGAAGGATCCTGGTAGTGAAGTTTAAGATTGATTGGAGGGGAGAGAGATGGGAGGAAATTGTTAGTAGGAGATTGCAATAGTCTAAACGGGATAAAATAAGGGCATGGATTAGTGTTTTGGCTGCAGTTTCTGAAGAAAGGGGCTTATCTTGGCAATAATGTGGAGGAAGAAGCAATAGGTTTCGGCAGTATTATTAATATGATTAGAGAAGGAGAGAGACTGGTCACAGATGACCCCCAAGCAGCGTGTTGCGTTGACAGGGTTAAAGGAGAACTAAACCCTAAAAATGAATAGAACTCAAAATGCCATATTTTATATAGTGAACTTATTGCACGAGGCTAAAGTTTCAGCTTGTCAATAGCAGCAATGATCCAGGACTTCAAACTTGTCACAGGGGGTCACCATCTTGGAAAGTGTCTGTGACACTCACATGCTCAGTGGGCTCTGATTGGCTGTTGAGAAGCTAAGCTTAGGGCTCGTCACTAATTATCCAGCAGAAAATGAGCTTCCCTGGCTGTAATATAAGCTGATGCTACAGGTTTGCTGATTATTCAATTCTGATGCTAATTGCACTGGTCTCTGTGCTGCCATGTAGTAATTATGTGTATTAATTACTAATCAGCCTTATATTGTGACATTTCTACTCTAAGGGGCACATTTACTTAGCTCGAGTGAAGGATTAGAATGAACAATACTTTGAATTTCGAAGTATTTTTTTGGCTACTTTGACCATTGAATTGGCTACTTCGACCTTCGACTACGACTTTGACTCGAACTAAAAATCTTTTGACTATTCGACCATCTTTTCGCCACCTAAAACCTACTGAGGTACAATGTTAGCATATTGGGGAAGGTCCCCATAGGCTTTCCTAGCAATTTCTGATCGAAGGAACTTACACCTGTTGAAATGTATGCAAATGAAAAGCTACATGAAATCAATTTGTACCAACTTGTCAGAACTGCACTGGGGATAATCCACTAAACACATTTTTGGTAAATGTAATTAAGGGAGCAATCTCTTAATCTCATAGGAGACACTCTGAATTGTATAATTACTCCAAGGAGAGGGCTGAGAAAGTGGCCTTTCTATACGTTCGTGCGTTTGTACATCCAATTTGGTAAAATATTTATTCACAAGAACACTTTTTGTTATATTAAATGCCAGTTTTCTTCAAATAAATTAATACGGTTGGCACTTTTAGCCACTTTAGCAACCTGTATAACAAAATAAGGTTTTTCATTTGAAAATAAAATAAGGTTATGTAATAAAAGGTACAGTAACGTTTCGGAGAAAAAGGAAACCATTTCTTTAAAATGTGAATTATTTGATTAATAAGGTGTTTATGGGAAATGGCCTTTCTGTAATTCAGAGTTCTCTCGATAATGGGTTTCCAGATGACGGATCCCAAACCTGTATAGCAAAAAATGGAAGCTAATTTGCTTTGGAAATGGTTTCAAGTTCAGCTGTTCTCTCTATATATATAGACACATACAAGAGTCCTCTGCACTCAACCCATTATCAGTATATTTAAGACAGCGGGTTGAGTGCAGAGGACTCTTGTATTTGTCTATATGTATTTTGTGGTCACAGCCTCATTGCACCCCCACCTAATGGTTTTAAAAAATAGTGGTGAGCACAACTTTCCCTTGTTTGTTATAGTTTATACAGGAGCAGTGACCAGCTCCATGTTGTAGCTCCCACCCTTCCCAGCTATAGTCAGGTGATCCCACTGGTGTCTAATAAAAGGGCAGCCAAGTTTGAGAGTTTTAATTTAAAAGCAGCAAGTAAGTTCCAGGTAAAACTTAGTCCCTTTGTAAAATGTATAATGAAGCAATAGAATTCTTAATGAATCAGATAAAATTGAGCATAGGACTGGCCAGATATGGGATGAGTGTGACGTAGTTGTTCAGCTTAAATATATTGCAATATATGGACAAACAATCCCTGTGTTGTTTAAAGGGTAAGGCATTTTTCAGTAGCAGTAGCACAAAATGTCTCTGTCTTAAATATATTGATAATGGGTTGAGTGCAGAGGACTCTTGTATTTGTCTATATGTATTTTGTGGTCACACCCTCATTGCACACCCACCTAATGTTTTTTAAAAATTAGTGGTGAGCACAACTTTCCCTTGTTTGTTTTATATATATATATATATTTCTGCTCCATCCTCTCCATTAACATTTCTACAACTGAGCTGCGCAATGTATATCCCTTGTTTTAATAGCGCACTCCAAATTAGAATAAGACATGGGGGAGTTTTAAGTAGATACATAACTTTTCAGGACCCTGTCTGAAATAGAACAGGGCATGATACATCATCCCCTAAATTACTCCCAGATGTACTTATAAAGAGATCTAAAACACAAATAATGTCAAAATAAAGGACATTTATGAAGTGAAATTATTTTCTTAATTTCTCTTAAAGTCATACTCAATAGTAAAATCCAGTAGGACCTGGATTTTACAATTGAGTGTTGTTCTTAGATCTACTAGGCAGCTGTTATCTTGTGAGCTGCTATCTGGTTACCTTCCTGTTGTTCTGTTGTTAGATTGCTGGGGGGGGAGGGGGTGATATCACTCCAACTTGCAGTACAGCAGTACAAAATGACTGAAGTTTAGCAGAGCACAAGTCACATGACTGGGGGCAGCTGGGAAACTGACAATATGTCTAGCCCTATGTCAGATTTCAAAATTAAATATAAAATAATCTGTTTGCTCTTTTGAGAAACGGATTTCAGTGCAGAATTCTGCTGGAGCAGCACTATTAACTGATGTGTTTTCCCATGACATTATCCCTTTAAGGTATGAAAATCCAGTATACAGAAAGATGCGTTATCGGAAAACTCCCACATCCCGAGCATTCTTGATAACTGGTCCCATACAAACATATGCAAACCGCTGCATGAAAGCTGACACTGTTAGAAGCAATTTGCCTCTGATGCCTGCTTAGAAGAAGCAATACACATATGCATTTCTAAGGCCTAAAACATACCAATGGGCTCTACTGTAACCTTAAAGCTAAGGTCTAGGAATTAGACGTTGCTACAAAAACAAAATATTACAATGTCACCCACTTGCCATGTAACTGTCCTCAGCCTGACAAAAACAGATCAAATACCGAAGCCTACACCTATTAGTGCAATAAAACCAACCTCAGATCTCCAGCAGAGAAGCCTCCAGATCACATAAAAGGCATCAACTTTATTCAAACTATATACCCTGTAGGACTTCTATGGGGCAAAGAAGACCATGGGAACTATATCCCTGATCCTAGCAGGTCTCTATAAAATCAGTGTACATTAAACAGCCATGTAGCATGTTAGTATTATGTGTCATTAGATAACCCTATATACAAAAACTTGTCCCTCTAACATGTCCCAGCAGCAGAGGAGAACAGCTTGCCCATTGTAGAGGAAGGGAGTGAACCCTTAAAGGGGTTGTTCACCTTTAAATTATTTTTTAGTATGATTGGGAGCAGGGGTCCTCAATGGCTGGGCCGCGGACATTCCTGAACTGGGCTGCTGAGCCGAGCCCGAATTTAACATGACATGCTTAATTGGATGAGGACGCACCTGAATTTGACATGGTGCATGCAAAATTTATATGTCACTGTAACGAACGTACCTGGTGGTCTAGGGGGGAATGACAGGGACGCCTGTCGCCCCCTCGGCGGGGACGCCCGCCTCGACGAGCGGCTTCCGTTAGGCCGTAGGCGCCGGTATCTTAGGGCGCGCGCGGCGCGCTCTGGGAGTTCTTAAAGGCGCAGGCGCGCTGACGTTGTGACGTCAGCGCGCAAGGGCGCGCAATTTGAAAACTATCTAAAGCCCATTAGGGCTGTGGGACTTTGCCCGTGATAGGATTTGTTCCTGGTGCTTCTGAGCCTTGTGTTTATTCTGATTCTGTCTGATTCCTGTTTTGACCTCTGCCTGGCTATTTCGACTATTCTGAATTCTGGATCCTGACCTTGCCTGCTTACGACTACTCTACAGTTTAACCCTTCTATTGATCACCCGGTTTTGACCCTTTTGCCTGTTTTGACGTTTCTTGCTATCTGCCTGCCTCGACCCTGTCTGTCTGACGATTCTGTTGCCTGCTCCATTTGTACCGTGACCTTCGGCCCAAAAGACTCTGCTACCTGCCGTGCCCCTCTGCTAGCCAGAACATCTCGCCTTGTACCCCTCGTTAAGTCCAGGTGGCACCCAAGTAAGCTGAGGGCACCTCCCGAAGCCCAACGGTGGTCACACTACTGGTGAAGCCGAGCCGAGACCAGAGTACTTGGCACCTGTTCTGGTATTGGGTGCCGGCCGTGACAGTCACACACAGTTGACACCCCCCTCGGTCCTTGAAAAAATTCAGCCTCTACACCGGTCTCTGGGCCAAAAAAGGTTGTGGACCGCTGATGTAGAGAGTGAAATGCTGAGATAATTTGCAATTGTTTTTCATGTTTATTACTTCTGCTTTTTGAGTTATTTAGCTTTTTAATCAGCAGCTCTCCAGTTTGCATTTTAAGCAATCTATTAGCTAGGGTCCAAATTACCCTAGCAACCATGCATTGAATAGAAAGAATAGAAAGGCCTGAATAGAAAGATCAGTAAAAAAAAAAAAAAAAGTAGCAACAACAAAACATGTGTAGCATTACAGAGCATTTGTTTTAGATTAGGGTCAGTGACCCCCATTTGAAAGCTGTAAGAAATCAGAGGTAAATAATTCAAAAACAATAAAAAATGAAGACCACTTGAAAAGTTGCTTAGAATCTATAACATCCTAAAAGTTAACTTAAAGGTGAACCACCCTTTAACATTTTAGCTAACTATACTGTATGCAAAGAAAATATTAAGCATAATTAATAAGAGCTTGTGTATAATGTATTTCCCCCATACTTTCCTTTAGCTCTACAGAAATGCCATCTTTCAAAGTTCATCTCACGACTTTTTGTGCATTGTAGCATTTCTTCTCTTTTCTGATTGCTCAGTTTATAACATGTTTTCACTAAAGTACCACTGGTTCCCTCATGAAAAAACTACACTGAGATGATCGAGATGAGGTTTGCTGAGAGCTACAGTATCATCATTTATTTATAATCTGTGGGTCAGAGGAAGAATCCAATGAGAATTGTACTGACCAACAATTCATTACAAATGCAGGATGATTGACTGACCAGCGCATTGGCCATCTTCTACTTATTTTATATTTGGAGATTATTATTTTTTATTTGGAGATTCATTATATTACACTTTAATCAAAATTTGAGATAAAGGACAGATTTGTTCAGTTCTAGGAAAACTGTGCTTAAGGGAACAAAAAATATTTAAAAAACAAACCAACTGATAAATTGCTAAGAATTACTAATTTTATAATGTTTTAAAAGGTAACTGAAAGGTCTATTGATAACTGCCCTCTATATATATATGTTCTTTCAGTCCAGTTCAGTTCTCTATCCACGTATAACAAACATTGCCAAGCAGTGTCGGACTGTCCCACTGGGATACCAGGAAAACTCCTGGTGGGCCCAGGTGTAAGTGGCCCTCTTGCTCTTAACATTTGGTCTATTTCATGGCCATTTCCTATTCCGTTAAGGGGCTTAAACATGAAAGAATAGAGTTTAGTATAATAGAGATAAAATACTATGAATATAAAGAGGTTGAGTGAAAAAAATGTAGATTAATAGTTTGGAAAGTGGGCCCCTGGTCTAAGGTTTTCTGGTGGGCCCCTGGCATCCCAGTCCGACACTGTTGCCAAGACCAAAAGTTTTATTAAAATTAAAGAAGACTCCAACTGTCCAACTTCCCACTTACTATAAAAAAAGCAAGTACATTTGACATCATTCATCCTTCATAAAGATTCCTGCTTATAATGTCATCCGTCAGCATATAATCTTGAATGCGATCTCATTAAACCTTTAAATGCCTACAGATGTCAAATTTACAGGCCTTTAATTGTCAGGTTGACATCATAATCCCTTTTTAAATATTAGAAATAAAAGAGCTTTCCTCTTATCCATGGGTACCATATCAGATAAAATGGATAAAGTTGGAAATAATGTCCTGGCTAATATTTAACTAAGCTTTTTAAGTACTCAAGGATGCATTCGTTAGACCACGGGTCCCCAACCTTTTTTCACCCGTGAGCCACAATCAAATGTAAAAGGTGTTGGGGAGCAACACAAGCATGAAACTATTCCTGGGGTGCCACATAAGTGCAGTGATTGGCCATTTAGTATCCCCTATGTGGACTGGCAGCCTATAGAAGACTCTGTTTGGCAGTACACCTGGTTTTTATGTAACCAACCCGTGCCTCCAAGCCTGGAATTCAAAAATAGGCACCTACTTTGAGAACACGGGGAGCAACATCCAAGTTATTAGTGAGCAACATTGTCCCTTTAACTGTTTATAAAATGAAAACTGTTTCCCCCATCAGAGGTGCAGTCTGATTGGTCGGGCTATGCCACCTGCACTAGGAGGAAGCTTCCGGAGTGGGTGGCCATGTTGTGACGCACAGAAGTTCAAATGAAAAACAAATTATTTGGAATGATCCGTCTCTTTAGACTTTTTCTTAAAGGAAAACTATACCCCCCACACAATGTAGGTCTCTATTAAAAGATACTGAGTAAAACAGCTCATGTGTAAAACCCTGCTTCATGTAAATGAACCATTATCATAATAATATACTTTTTTAGTAGTATGTGCCATTGGGTAATCATAAATAGAAAATTGCCATTTTAAAAAATAAGGGCCGCCCCCTGAGATCATAAGATTCACTGTGCACACATACAAACCACATGTAAGGTCACATGAGCCAATTAACAGACAGAGTTGTGCCTTTTGCTTCCTCACTTCTTCCTGTTACAGTTAGTGTTGTAGTATTTCTGGTCAGGTGATCTCTGAGGCAGCACAGATAGAGTCACGAAATGGTGGTTCAAGGCAAGAGATGTAAAAGGGCAATATTTATGTAAATATATATTCCAGTTTGGTAAGATTCTTTAATATGTCATTCAATTTGATATTAACTATCTGTTACTTCATTTTGGGGGTATAGTTTTCCTTTAATATTTGTTTTGCTTTTGAATAATGAAGCTGGGAGTGGAACTTGCATTAATTATGAAAACAGCATAATTATTAATTATGGAAACAGAATAATGAGAATGTGCTCTTATTATGACAAAGAAAAAGCAGATTAGGAAGTAACTTTCATTTTAACAGTGCAGAACTAAGGTGAATAAATGAATACAGTATGGGACCTGTTATCCAGAATGCTCGGGACCTGGAGTTTCCATAACTAGGATCTTCATACCTTAAGTCTACTAGAAAATCATGTAAACATGAAATAAACCCAATAGGCTGGTTTTGCTTCCAATAAGGATGAATTATATCTCAGTTGGGATCAAGTACAAGCGACTGTTTTATTATTACAGAGAAAAAGGAAATCATTTTTAAAAGTTTGGATTATTTACATAAAATGGAGTTTATGGGGGATGGCCTTTCCACAATTCAGAGTTTTCTGGATAATGGGTTTCTGGATAATGGATCCCATATATATATATATATTATATACATATAGTCCAGTCACTCACAGCTGTGCAAGAAGAGAAAGAAGACTGGACCAGGGGTAGGAGGAAGAGATGGTACTTGCCTGGTGCCCCCAGATTTGCTCCCTGTGCACATGCCTTCTCTGTCTGGGTTTTCGGGTGTATCGGGGTCAGCAAATAGACACTATCCCGATATATATATAGAGCAATATATATATATATATATTTCTTTAGTCTACTAGAAGGCTATATATATATATATATATATATATATATATATATATATATATATATATATATATATATATTTCTGCAGGAATAGCAACACTCACGGGACTCTGGTCAGGGGCGCTCCACCAATGAGGCGAGTTGAGACACTCGCCTTAGACGGCAGCGCCCCCCTGGTTACCAGGGGCGTCAAAAATGCCGCTCCTGGTAACTAAGAGCCGAATTTCCGGTTTTCAACCCGGAAATTTGGCTCTTCTAGTGCAGAGAGCGCAATTGCGCTCTCTGCACTAGCGTCGTGCAGCGCCCCCACCTGCGCAGAAAATGTGAGCGCCGTGAGGAGGGATCGGGACGGCAACGGAAGGCCGCCTCAGGCGGCATAAAGACGCGGATCGGCGCTGACTCTGGTTGTTTGTTCTGTATTCTCCTGACGAAGATCCCTGTGGGGGATCGAAACGTTGAGTCTCCAATAAAGTATCACATTTGTTAAGCTTCAGAAGAGTCCCGTTAGTGTCGCTATTCCTGCAGATATACCACTACATGTTTGCTGGCACCCGGGCATTTACACAGGAAACGGAGTGCACCTTTGGGACTTTTATGTATATATATATATATATATATATATATATATATAGTCATATGATTCACCGGCACTCACCCTCAGTCAATCAAATCCCGGGTGCTCCTCAGGGGGAAATAAATAGATGCAGTTAGGAGCACTCACAGGTGTAGTGATAAAGAAGTATCTTTTATTGGAGTGTTACAAACTCTCCCACATTCCCGCGTTTCGGTTCTCTCTGAATGACGACGGTTCGGAGAGAACCGAAACGCGTTGATGTGGGAGAGTTTGTAACACTCCAATAAAAGATACTTCTTTATCACTACACCTGTGAGTGCTCCTAACTGCATCTATATATATATATATATAGAAAGGCGGCACCCACAGGGTTTCAAGTCAAAAATAAAGAACTACTTATTAATCTCAACGTTTCGATCGTCCACAGGGATCTTCGTCAGGAGTATACTTCATCGTTTGTGGGGGATCGAAACGTTGAGATTAATAAATAGTTCTTTATTTTTGACTTGAAACCCTATGAGTGCCGCCTTTCTGTGCATATATACTTACCTTAATTGGCGGGCACCCAGGTATTTACCTGAGTAAACGGTGTGCACCTTTGGAATTATGTGTATATATATATATAGAGATAGAACTGCTAACTGTAGAACAGTTTGAAGGGAGAAATATAATCCCTTAGGTTCAAATCTTACTCCATATGTACAGTAGTCCTGAGTGGGTTAATCACCTGGGGAATAATTAGCAGGCGAAATCTGCTAGCTGCTAGAGAAAGAGAGAAGATCCTCAGAGTAAGGGTAGGACTACACAGGCGTTTTCGGCACGGTCTGACATGCTGCGCAAAAACGCAGGCGTCAAGTTGGATGCGACGGAAATAAGGTAAGATATACAAATGTCGGATGAAGTCGCATCGTTGATCCGACGCGACATGAGTGTCGGACGCAGCCTAAGATTGAGCTACACGCTGAGAGGGTTGAGACCTCGGATCTGAGTGAAACAGTTTCAAGCTACTGTTTGTTTTCCCAAAGGAAAAAAAAAAAAAATATATATATATCTCCTTGATAAAGGCCCCAATGTGGGCCGAAACATTGGACACAAAAGTGATGTTTGAATAACATTATTTTGAGTGAGTGCTGGTCCATTCTGAAGGTTGTATTCTACATTTGACCAGAGCATCCACCTCGGATTGTGAAAAGGAAGAGGGCAGGTACTTTCAGAACAATTATATATTATATATATCTTACTCACTCAGTTTCTGTGCTACATGCTCAGCCGAATAATTATGAAAACATTTTATTTTAATATGTCCCCTGGCAGTTCAATGTGTAGCATACAGGAAAAAGCTCCTAGAGAGATTGGTTCAATTCAATGGATTAATCTCTGCGTATTGGATAGATCAATATCTCTGTAGCAGGAAATTCTAATTGATTGTACATCTCTGTAAGGGCTTAAATCTGACATCTGGCTTCTATAGATTGTCAGCAGTGTTTTGTATATGATGATTTCAAGCATTGTGGTTATCATTACTAGCTTAGATTTGTTAGAGATACAATACCACTTACATCTGGTTTTTGGTGTGTTAAAGTGCACTCCTAATTATCGCTGTAGCATAACATAATAGATTTTTGCAGTTACTATTATGAGGGTTATTTATCAAAGTCCAAAATCAAAATTTTTAATGGGGAAAAAAAATGGGGACTTTTTCGAGATTTATTACACCGCCAGGATGGAAAAAGTCAAAAAAGTTTCCTGTTCCTTCCATTTCTTGTGTGCTATATTTCCTTTACTTGTTTTTAAATTTTGATCAGTGTGGACTTGTCACTGACTTTTCGGTGGAAACGTTTTAACAGCTGAGATCAAATTGCACAGGTTGAGCCAGAGCATCTGACTGAATGACTGTAAATGGCTGAATATTAGCTTGCTGGATTCAACAATCACAATATTCTAAGACTATATCGATATTACATATTTCCTAAAGGGGTTGTTCACCTTTAAATTAACTTTTAAATTAAATTTACATAATTTGCAATTGAGTTTAATTTTTTATTATTTGTAGGTTTTGAGTTATTTAGCTTTTTATTCAGCATTTATTTATGACAAACCCTAAGCAGTCCAGACCACACTGAGCATGTGCACAGTCTTAGTCTTGCAAAGATGTATAACAAAGTTACAAGATGGTGACCCCCTGTGGCCAACTGTGAAAGCATAAATCATTTGTTTGATTAGGCTTGTGGTGCAGTAAGTTCATGTTTATGTTTAGTATACAAAATACAGCATTTCTAGCCTTATTCTATTTTAGACTTTACATGCCCTTTAAGTGATTCCAAAATGCAGTTGATATGCAAATACTATGGCTTGGGCATGTCACAATAATTAGTTTCCTGTTCCTTCCATTTCTTGTGTGCTATATTTCCCTTGCTTTACTTGTTTTTAAATTTTGATCGGTGTGGACTTGTCACTGACTTTTCAGTGGAAACGTTTTAACAGCTGAGATCAAATTGCACAAGTTGAGCCAGAGCATCTGACTGAATGACTGTAAATGGCTGAATATTAGCTTGCTGGATTCAACAATCACAATATTCTAAGACTATATCGATATTACATATTTCCCAAAGGGGTTGTTCACCTTTAAATTAACTTTTAAATTAAATTGACATCATTTGCAATTGAGTTTAATTTTTTATTATTTGTAGGTTTCGAGTTATTTAGCTTTTTATTCAGCAGCTCTCCAGTTTGCAATTTCAGCAATCACCCTAGCAACACGTAGAGATTTAGAAAATATAGCGCAATATTAATAGGAGCACCATCCCTTTAAAAGTAAAAAAAATTCCAGTGTTCTTTTATTTAACCACTGAAAACCAAAGCAGAAAGAAGAGAGTTAAAAGGCAAGAGCAATGTCAGACTCGTTGCTGCTGGTGTGACCTTTAGGGTAATGTCACACTGGGAGATTCAGGGAGATTTATTCGCCTGACGACTAATCACTTCTTCTTTGGGGCGACTAATCTCCCAGAACTGCTTCCCTGTGTCTTTGGTCTGCTAGAATTAAAAATCGCCTGCGGCACGGCGCATCGTTTTCCGAAGTCGTCTGAAGTTGCCTCACAAGTAACCTTTGGGCGACTTCGGAAAACGAAGCGCCGCAAGTGCCATGTCACAGGCGATTTTTCATTGTAGCAGGCGGAAGACACGGGGAACCAGTTCGGGGAGATTAGTGGCCCCAAAGAAAAGGCGATTAGTCGTCGGGTGACTAAATCTCCCCGAATCTCCCAGTGTGACCTTACCCTTAAAGGGCATGTAAAGGCAAAAAATTAAAATTCCATTTTTACTTTTTTTTAATGAAAAAGAAATCTATCTCCAATACACTTTAATTAAAAAATGTGTACAGTTTTTATAAGAAACCTGACTGTACGCACTGAAATTCTCCCTTCGTTTACTGCTGTGGATAGGAATTGTCAGACGGTCCCTAACTGCTCTGCAGGGAAACAATCATACTTATGAACAGCAGGGGGAGCCCCCATCCTACTTCCCAGCCATTCAGAACTCAAGCAGCTTTGTTTATGATGATCCCTAAGCAACCCAGACCACACTGAGCATGTGCACAGTCTTGGTCTTGCAAAGATGTATAACAAAGTTACAAGATGGTGACCCCCTGTGGCCAACTTTGAAAGCATAAATTATTTGTTTGATTAGGCTTGTGGTGCAGTAAGTTCATGTTTATGTTTAGTATACAAAATACAACATTTCTAGCCTTATTCTATTTTAGACTTTACATGCCCTTTAAGTGATTCCAAAATGCAGTTGATATGCAAATACTATGGCTTGGGCATGTCACAATAATTTCATAAAATATTCACCATTTATACAATTCTTTCATGAGAGAAGAATCGTTCAGGTCTATTTTAAATTAAACATTTCAGAACATGGTAGGGTTTTATAAACCCCACAAATGGGAACATTTTCTTGACAGTCGTCCAGGTAAGGAGACCTAATGCCGCGGATTATCGCGGCTGAAAGGTTCAGCAAAATATTTCAGTCCTGATTATGCCGGAGTCAGCATTAGACTTGTCATTTGGAGCTTGTCGCTTGGAGCTCAGCAATTGTCCCCTGAATTGATGTAGTTGCCTATTAATAATAAAAACACTTCTGTAAGGAGCATTGATTCACTGATGATCGAAGCTTCATGTTCTGGCAACAATTGTAAGGAACAGTTTCTGTAGAATACTTTTTAGACAACTATGGAGTTGCTGACAAAGAAGCAGAAGCATTTTACCCTGATAATTATAGATTCCTTTCAGTAAGGAACAGCTGGGAACAGTTTCAGGGCTTGTATTTTATCATTTATCATTTCCTACATGAAATGTCAATTTGGTAATCTGAATATAATAATAATTTGAAAATATTCCGATATTGCCATTGCTATTATTAGGGAATTGATGTATCTCTTTTCGGGGGGTGGGCCTATAATCATCCACCTCAGCCCTATTATAACTAGATGTAATAACAGATAATACATGGCCATTGGGCACCACATGGATACAGTACAGTGTTTAAAGGAGAACTAAACCCTAAAAATTAATATGGTTCCAAATGCCATATTTTATATAGCGCACTTATTGCACGAGGCTAAAGTTTCAGCTTGTCAATAGCAGCAATGATCCAGGACTTCAAACTTGTCACAGGGGGTCACCATCTTGGAAAGTGTCTGTGACACTCACATGCTCAGTGGGCTCTGATTGGCTGTTGAGAAGCTAAGCTTAGGGCTCGTCACTAATTATCCAGCAGAAAATGAGCTTCCCTGGCTGTAATATAAGCTGATGCTACAGGTTTGCTGATTATTCAATTATGATGCTAATTGCACTGGTTTCTGTGCTGCCATGTAGTAATTATGTGTATTAATTACTAATCAGCCTTATATTGTGACATTTCTATTCTATGTGTACTGTATATTGTGAGTGGGCAGCGTTGGACTGGGATGCCAGGGGCCACCAGAAAACCTTAGACCGTGGTCCCACTTTCCAAACTCTTATTCCTCCTCTCCTCACTCAACCACTTTATTCTCCTCATCTTTTAGATCTACTATAAAAGGGGTATAGGGAATGACTATGAAATAGGCTAAATGTTTAGAAGCAATAGGACCACTGACACTGATTATGGGACTGCCCACTCATCCAACCTCTAGGGGCCGAGGTGTCCACACTCTTAAGCAGACTACAAGGGGTACATTTACTAAGCGCTGAAAATTCACCATCGACGGCTTCGCAGCCATCTCTTCATTTCGCCAGACGAAAATTCGCTCAGACAACGCTAATTTACTAAAATGCAAAGTTGCGTCCAGAGCGCTGAATACTGTGAATTTTCGCAAATTCAGATGTGGATTTTACTGAACGTTACCTCTTTCGCCAGACTTGCTTTCGCCAGCTCAGACCAGGCAAAGTGCACTGGAGTGCATAGATCTGCCTCAATTTCTGTTACTTACATCATATTTTTTAGTGCAAAAAGCTTTTAAGTCCAAAAAAACCCTGGCGTCTTTTCCTTTTTTCAAAGTGATAGCCTGCAAAAGGCCTTAACATTTTTTTGGGTAACCGGGCTCCCCCCTACATTTTCTAACGTATGGAACATAAACTATACAGTGGGCTCATGTGTAGGGCAATATAACAACTGTATTTTCTTCATTAAGGTTCCCTGGACTATATACATCTACTGTATATTCATCCATTCAACTTTAAATTTCCCGCTGTATGCAAATTAACCTAAGCGCAAGACCTTTGCACTATGCAGAAATGAACGCTAGCGTATCTTCGCTTTCAATCGCTCGCATTGCCGAAGTAATGCTAGCGAAACGTCGCCAGCGTTCAGCTCCCACGGCGAAACTCTGTATTCTAGTGAATCAGCTTTGTCTGAGCGAATTTTCACATAGCGATGGGTTTGAAGCGTCGCTGGCAAATTTTTGCCCTCGAGTAAATCCGTCCCCTGGTCCTGAGGTGGCGATAACTTCATGGGGGTATATTTATCAAAGAGTGAAGTTAGAGATCGCCACAGTCCTCTAGAGTGAAGTTCCGCCACTCTCCATTCATTTCTATGGGATTTTTAAAAGAGTATTTATCAATTTGTGAAAGTGAAAGTTCATCCTTTGATAAATACGCCTTTCAAAATCACATAGAAGTGAATGGAGAGTGGCGGAATTTCACTCTAGAGGGCTGTGGCGAATAACTACACTTCACTTTTTGATAAATATACCCCATGGTCTCCCTGCTTAATTCAAAACAAGCAGCAATACAGAGCAATAGATAAAGCGCATTTGCTATTCAGGCAGTAGGAATAGATCATAAGTTACCCTGTATATTGCCTTTTTATATTTATATGTGTAACGAACATACCTGGTGGTCTAGGGGGGGACGACAGGGACGCCTGTCGCCCCCTTGGTGGGGACGCCCGCCTCGACGAACGGCTTCCTGTAGGCCGCAGGCGCCGGCGTCTTAGGGCGCGTGCGGCACGCTCTGGTTTGACGTAGTGACGTCAGCGCGCAAGGACGCGCAATTCAAACACTATTTAGCGCCCATTAGGGCTGTGGGACTTTGCCCGTGATAGGATTTTGTTCCTGGTGCTTTTGAGCTTTGCTATATTCTGAACCTGTTTGATCCCTGTTTTTGACCCCTGCCTGGCTATTTGACTATTCTGATTTCTGGATTCTGACCCTTGCCTGATTACTGACTACCGCTTCTGATTAACCCTCTGATTGACTCCCTGGTTTGACCTCTGCCTGTTATTTGACTCTGATTCTGCCTCAGCCCATCTGATTGATTATCGGGTTTGATCCTTGCCTGCCTGACGACTCTAGCTATCTGCCTGCCTCGACCCGGCCTGTCTGACCACGAATCTGTCGTTATTGTACCACTACCTTCGGCCTAACTGACTTTAACAACAGTCGTGCCCCTTTGCTTGCCAGAACTCCTCGCCTTGCTCCTCTCGAAAAGTCCAAGTGGCATCTGAGTACGCTGAGGGCTCCTCCCGAAGCCAAAGGCGGCCACACTACTGGTGAAGCCGAGACCAGGGAGCTTGGCATTAGTTCTGGTTTAGGGTGCCGACCGTGACAATATGTAAGAGAGGGAATTTTTAATAAGAGAATATGAATATAGGCTCAGAAACAACTTTGTCAGATACTGATAGAGCAGTAATATATTGATGCCAGTATTTTCCTTGACATTTTAACCTTTACGGAAAAAGAAAAGGCACGGGATTTGCCTTCAACTCTGATGTATTTATACTGGTCCGAATCAAAGAAATATAAATAATCTCAGAGAATTGATAAGATTGAGAGAGTGTGGTTAAATGAAATGCATTTTGCTTCCTCTTAATCACAAAATAATTCAATTTTCGTTCCTATCATTTTCTTCTTAATCTAGTCTGTAATGTGCTGTTTAGAATTAGCCTCAAGGTAATTTGAAACATCCACAGCGGTCCCATCGTTTAATTGCTAATGACAGAAAATAAATAACATGCTAACGAACTTAAATGTACAAATGTCATCTCGAACATTTAAATATCATTAGTTTTAATGCAGAAATAGCTGTGCTATTAACTCTATTAAGTAACTTCATTATTTGTTACATAGTTCGGGGCCGATTCACGAAGGGTCGAATATCGAGGGTTAATTAACCCTCGATATTCGACTAGGAACTAAAATCGTTCGACTTCGAATATTGAAGTCGAACGATTTTGCGCAAATCCTGCGATCGATCGATCGAAGGATTTTTCATTCGATCGAACGATTAACGATTCGAAGGATTTTAATCCAACGATCGAAGGAAAATCCTTCGATCAAAAAATCCCAGGCAAGCCTATGGGGACCTTCCCCATAGGCTAACATTGACTTCGGTAGCTTTTAGCTGCCGAAGTAGGGGGGTCGAAGTTTTTCTTAAAGGGACAGTACTTCGACTATCGAATGGTCGAATAGTCGAACGATTTTTAGTTCGAATCGTTCGATTCGAAGTCGAAGTAGTAGTCGAAGGTCGAAGTAGCCCATTCGATGGTCGAAGTAGCCCAAAAAAAACTTCGAAATTCGAAGTTTTTTTCATTCGAACCCTTCACTCGAATTTCGTGAATCGGCCCCTTCATGTCATTTAAGGATCCAGTTTGAAAATGTACGTGGACGTTTTCCCAGTACGTGTGTTACAAGGTTAATATTAAACAAGATTCCATTGCTTCTAGGGGCTAAGGTATAAGGTTATAATTAGTTGCTTTGGGTAATAGAACTGCTACAATTTAGCAATTACAGTATGCTAGTAAATTAGCCCCAAAGCCCCAAATTATTTTTGGACCTTTGTCATTTTTCAGTTAAACAGCACAGGGAAGTAATTGGTAACTAGGCGAATAAATTTGGCAAGCGCGAATTTGCGGCGAATTTCTGCGTTTCATCACCGGCAAATAAATTCACAAAATTGACGTGCTTCAAAATAATTGTAACGCCCATTGACTTCTATGTGTTAAGCAAATTTTTTTGCGAATTTCAGAACAAATTCGCTACTGGTAACCCCTAGTCTCTAGCAATTTTTGACAAGGTGAACCAATTAAGCTTAGAAGTACTAACTCTTGCACTTCTTGAAAACGTTTTATTCCTCTTGTAGCTCCTCTAGTCTCCAAGGTCCTGATTTCCTTCAGAATTATCTAGACCTTGGAGTGAGACAAAATTGTTGTGCAAAAAACAAACTTTGTCGCCTACTGATGTCAACACGTTTTGCAATTTTTTGCAGTTTCCCATATTTTTCAATGAACCAAAATGGGACAAATTTGCTCATCACTAGTCAAAATTTCCCACCCAGTTCAGCTGCGGCCAGTGGGCAGCATGTCTCCCACAGCTTTTTGCCGCCCTAGGCCTGGGCCTATGTGACCCGTCCATAAATCCGGGTTTGTGTGTAATACCCTATAGAACAGGGATGCCCAATCATTTTTACCTGTGAGCCACAAAAAAATCTAAAAAGAGTTGGGGAGCAACACAAGAATGAAAAAAAATTCCTGTGGGTTCTAAATTAAGTATGCGATTGGCTATTGGTAGCCCCATGTGGACTGGCAGCCTACAGGAGTCTCTGTTTGGCAGTACAACTGGTTTTTATGCAACTTAAACTTGTCTCCAAGCCTGGAATTCAAAAATAAGCTCCTGTTTTGAGGCCACTGGGAGTATCATCCAAGGGGTTGGTGATCAACATGTTTCTCCTGAGCTAC
The DNA here is from genome assembly GCA_038501925.1 of Xenopus petersii. NCBI lineage: Eukaryota > Metazoa > Chordata > Amphibia > Anura > Pipidae > Xenopus > Xenopus petersii. The sequence goes on along the minus strand of CM076675.1, from coordinate 8,153,509 downwards.
TGGTTGAATGAAGGATGGTTCTTAGTGGAAACTCTTCTGAAATTCCACCCCTTAATCCCTCTGTAGAGACCTCAAAGTCTGATAATAGAAACGGAAACACTTAGAACACTGGCATAATATTTGATTCATTCCTGGCATTTATGAGGCCCTGTAAATCGTAAGCTTTGTAGTGCGGGAACATCCTTCCTTCAGCAGTTAATCTTGAATATAAATGTACCAGACTGGACTTTGAATTTTTTTGAATGTAATGTGTTAGTAGTTGATCAGGCCTGGATTTGTGGAAAAGCCACCAAGGCCCGGGACTAGGGTGGCAGGATTTATCCACATGGGTTCAGAATAGGGATGCACCGAATCCAGGATTCGGTTCGGGATTCGGCCAGGCTGAACCGAATCTGAATCCTAATTTGCATATGGAAATTAGGGGCGGGAGGGAAATCGCATAACTTTTTGTCACAAAACAAGGAAATAAAAAAAGTTTCCCCTTCCCATCCCTAAATTGCGTATGCAAATTAGGATTCAGATTCGGTTTGGTATTCTGCCGAATCTTTCACAAAGGATTCGGGGGTTCGGCAAAAAAGTGGATTCGGTGCATCCCTAGTTCAGAAACACTCGTTTTTAAAAAATTCCTGTGCGCCAATCTCCGGTGCTCCAGACCCGATGAAGAGGAGAAAAGGGGAGGGGTTGGGGGCAACGAATGGCAGCAGACCTAGGGGCACCCACAATGTAAATTTGGCCCTGTAGTTGATAGATATCAAGAAGAAGTTTCATGGAACTGACCAGACAAGAAGGCATTGCCGGCAGCATTGGGAGACAGAAGAGAATTTTAGGCGCATTGAATTGTCAGTTTGCTCTAATTCACAGGAATGATTAAAATTTAGTTCTTCTGTATATTACATTTGTGTTTTCTGCTTGAACTGAAGGAAACAACAGTGAACAAAAAATATTTTAATCTTGCAACTGCCAAAGAACAGTCGAATAAAGCAGAGTGTATGGTCATAATCAATTACAACACCACAATAGCTAATGCTAAATGATAGTATTATACAGAAGTGTTAGCATTGTTATGGCTAATAGACTACTTAACAAATGCTTTTTAGAACTGTGCCATGTATCTTTTAGTTCTAATGCCTCCAGAAAGCACATTTATATCAATATGTTTCAGGACTGAAAATAACACAAGGGAGATTATTGCAATAACCAGAATGGAAATTTCAGGAATTGTTCTTGTTAACAGCTTTACCAAACCATTTTGGGCCTTTCTTACACTAACGTCTCTCTTCCCTCTGTTCTGTTGTATTATTATTATTATTATTATCATAGTGCTGCAACACATTTACAGAGATTATACACCATTCCCACAGTTCCTGCCCCAGTTGAGCTTACAATCTAAGGTCCCTGTCACATTCACACATTGTGACAATTTCGTCAGGAGCCATTTAACTTGACTGTATGCTTTGGATTGTGGGGAAAACAGAGGAAACCCCACACAGACAGCATCAGACTAGGGGGGTCCAGGGCCTAATGGGGCTGTCACCTTAGGGGCCCTTACACCCCCCTGGGCCCCAGTGACAGAACTAGGTGGGGGCGGGCCCTGGTGCGGGCCGTGCAGCCGGGCCCCACCCCCACCATCGTCCGTGTGTCTGCAGCCGAATCCAGTTGGCGCGGACTGCCAGGGGGCCCTGCGGGGGTGCGGGCCCTGGCCCAATTGCACCCCTTGCTCCCCCGGTAGTTACGCCACTGCTGGCCCCCTGCCCCAGCTGCACCTCCCCTCTGCCTCTGGGTACCCCATCCCCCACACATACCTTATTTGTGGCTGAGATCAGGGCTGGGGTGGAGGTACAGTAAGGGCAGAGCCGCCATCGGGGGGGGACAGGGGGGAGAGTTGTAGGGGGCCCCGAGGGTAAGGGGGGCCCAGCCACGCCGCACTTTCTGCTTTCTGAGAGCTGCTGACTTAGGGAAGGCAGGGCGGAAGCACAAGGGGAGGTATCTTCTGTCCATTACTTCCCCTTATTGGTCACTGAGTTTAAGTCCCGGTTGAGCTGCTTGGGGATTGGATAGCTGAGGTTTGAACTCAGCTCAGCTCATCCAATCACCATGCAGCTTTACCAGGAATTGAAATTCTGTGACCAATAGTGGAAGAAAATGCTGTCACTGGAAGAAGATGCAGCCCCTCCTCCCTTACTGTAAGGGTGCAGTTCCCAGGGCAGGAGCAGGTCTGGGTTAGTGGGGCCCATGAGCACCGGGGGTCATCAGGTGTTTTCCTGGTGTCCCACTAGCCCAGTCCAACCCTTCCCACAGGCACAGGGAGCACATACAATTTCATTGCAGGCCCTACCCTGGCTGGAATAGGAACCTAGGACTTTAATGCTGCAGGGCAGGGGTGCTAACCATTGTGCATATGATTTCTATTACAGGAAAGTAACTGGCTTCAATCATCAATTTTTTCCAGAAAGATGGTATGTCTGCATTCAACTGTTAGTGACTGGCGAATCTTGACCTGTGGAACTACAGACAGACATTTATCATCCAAGCACGGGATGAACGATCACCCCATTAATATAATTACTTGATTATTCTTTATTTGTGTATTTCTTTATTCATTATGTTGTTTGTATTATAACTGTTATGTGTATATTTGGATTTAGATAGTTACCCAGGGATGCTGGATCTTGTACAGGTATGGGATCCGTTATCCGGAAAACCCGTTATCCAGAAAGTTCCGAATTACGGAAAGACCGTCTCCCATAGACTCCATTATAATCAAATAATCCAATTTTTTAAAAATGATTTCCTTTTTCTCTGTTATACTAAAACAGTACCTTGATCCAAACTAAGATCTAAAAAATCCTTATTGGAAGCAAACCCAGCCTATTGGGTTTATTTAATGTTTACATGATTTTCTAGTAGTCTTAAGGAGTGAAGACCCAAATTACGGAAAGACCCGTTATCCGAAAAGCCCCAGGTCCCGAGCATTCTGGATAATAGGTCCCATACCTGTACAGTCCCTTGCACGTTAAAGTGCACATTACTTCAGATTGGGTCACGCTGCGTTAGTGTGACTGCAGGGCTGTGATTGGCTGTCCCCCTCCTATTGTGTTTCTGGCAGGAACTATTAGAACACACCCACCTCATTTGAAACACAGACAGGGACCAGTGAACATCTATAGGGAGCTCCAATAAAGGGGCTATTTTTAAAGATATTATTAATTTTTAGCACCATGTAAAAGCAACACCATATATATTATTTATAATTGCCTTCAAAATTAGGGTTTTTTAATTTATCCTATATGTCTCCTTTAATGCTCTGATGGGCTTGATGCTCTAATAATTAACAGATTACTATTAAAGGAGAACTAAAGCTTAATTAAAGAAGTCTGCTAGAAACGTTGTACAATATGTTTTGAGCTTCTGTACCAGCCCAAGGCAACCACAGCCCTTTAGCAGAGAAGAACTATGTCTCAAAAGATGCCCCAGTAGCTCCCCATCTTCTTTTCTGCTGATTCACTGCACATGCTCTGTTCTGCTGTCACTTACTGAGTTTAGGGATGACACACAATATACTGAATATATATATAATATAAATGTCACAATATAAGGCTGATTAATCATTAATACAAATACCGGTAATTACTACATGACAGCACAGAAACCAGTGCAATTAGCATCAGAATTGAATAATCAGCCTTGTAGCATCAGTTTATATGAGAAGCCAACCTCATTTTCTGCTGGATAATTAGTGACAAGCCCTAAGCTTAGCTTCTCAACAGCCAATCAGAGCCCACTGAGCATGTGAGTGTCACAGACACTTTCCAAGATGGCGACCCCCTGTGACAAGTTTGGAGTCCTGGATCATTGCTGCTATTGACAAGCTGAAACTTTAGCCTCGTGCAATAAGTTCACTATATAAAATATGGCATTTTTAGCCATATTAATTTTTAGGGTTTAGTTCTCCTATAACTGAGAGATGCCAAATTGTTAGACCCCCATCCAGTGATTCTCGTTGTGGAGGGAAATGCTAAAAATGAAACAGTAAATCCCCAAACAGTTCAATGTATTTTTGATTTGCAGTAGAGCTTCATATCCACTAACGTACATTGATTTACAGTTGACAGGCTATCTCAGCTCTCCTGTGACTTGTACCAAATCTAACTTACAGCATTTTCTATACTGTATGTGTCTAGAATGTATAATATTCTGCAATAACCTTTTTGCACAGCTCTGGAAATGGGACACTAGTAAGCAAAACTACATTTATATTGAATGATTAGATTTGTGGCTTGTTTTTGCTCTTCTCACCCTAACCCTAACCTTACTGTATCCCCCATCTTTATACATTTAAATTGACCTGCCATAGATCTTCAGATTTACAAGCTGTCAAGGACCTGGCTGGTACCCCTGGACATATTACAATTACATGTCGCTCTTTGATCTGAGCCGGAACCTGTGTTATCTGGCAACACTCCGCAAGGCAAAATCCAAGCTTCTTTATTATACAGTATTATCACATCAATACAATGTAAAAAGATCACAATTTTTTATGGAACGGAAACTGATGGAATTTTTAAGTCATTATTTATCCTTACTTATAATAGCTGACCTTTAAATTTAAATAATGAATTTGCTAGAAAGACACTTCGAAAAAATCAAGCTGTCATCGGTCGGCACCCTAAATTCAGAACCAATGCTAAGTCTCGTCTCTTGCTTCCAACTTTTAGGGGCAGATGTATCAAGGGTCGAATATCGAGGGTTAATTAACCCTCGATATTCGACTAGGAATTGAAATCTAGGAATTGAAATCCTTCGACTTTGAATATCGAAGTCGAAGGATTTAGCGCAGAAAATTCGATCGAACGATCGAAGGATTATTCCTTCGATCGAACGATTAAATCCTTCGAATCGAACGATTCGAAGGATTTTAATCCAACGATCGAAGGAATATCCTTCGATCAAAAAAACTTAGGCAAGCCTATGGGGACCTTCCCCATAGGCTAACATTGACTTCGGTAGCTTTTATCTGCCGAACTAGGGGGTCGAAGTTTTTTTTAAAGAGACAGTACTATTGAATGGTCGAATAGTCGAACGATTTTCAGTTCGAATCCTTCGATTCGAAGTTGTAGTCGTAGTCGAAGGTCGAAGTAGCCCATTCGATGGTTGAAGTAGCCCAAAAAACACTTCGATATTCGAAGTTTTTTTACTTCGAATCCTTCACTCGAATTTAGTGAATCGGCCCCTAACAGTCGCCTTTCACCTCGGGAGGAGCCCTCGGCTAATCGGATGCCGCCAGGTCTTATTAAGAGAGGTGCCAAACAATAAGTTCTGAACGAGCATAGGGGCACGACGGTAATGCAAAGTCTTTTGGGCAGAAGGTCGCGGTACAAGGCGTAGACAGAAAGCGAAGACAGATCAGGCCGGGTCGGGGCAGGCAGTGCACAAACGGAGTCAGGCAGGCAAGGGTCAAACCAGGAGATCAATCAAAAGGGATGCGAAATAAGCGAAGTTGGTACCTGGCAGGGTCAGGATTTCGGAAGTCAGAATCGTCACAAAACAGGCAGGGGTCACAACAGGTATCAGAATCAGGCAGAATACAGGCTCAGAAGCACCAAGAAATCACCAGAAATGATCCTATTATGGGCAACGGGTATAGGTCAGAAGCCCCTTTAAATACTTGAAATTCGTGCCAAATTGATGTCATCAGGCAGCGCCAAAGCAGGGGCGGAACTACCGGGGGAGCAGGGGGTGCGAGCGGGCCAGGGCCCGCACCCCCTCAGGGCCCCCCGGCAGTCCGCCCGCCGCATGTTCGGCGGCCACTTCCGGGTTTACGGAGGGGGGCGGGGGCCCGGCTGCGCGTCCTGCGCCAGGGCCCGCCCCCCTCTAGTTCCGTTTTTGCGCCAAAGCCTATAAAAACAGGAATTGCGTGCTGCGCGCGCCCTAGTATCAGGCAGCCGGCAGAGCAGCAGGAGCACGAGGCGGGCGTCCCCGCCGACCCCCTGGGTGAGTACCCATTACACAAGCTTTATAATCAAAGCTCTTGTATTGTTTCATTAAAATGACTATTGCATGGTGTTATACACCGTATTTGACGTATCCTACTAATGAAATATATATGAATGTTTCCAATTGTATTGAATATTACAATTACAGGGCTACTCACCTTTTTTGCAGATTGACATGTTGATGTTTTTATTGCAGTTACGGTACGTTGACCGAGGGTACCTGGAAAGAAGAACATGTGCTTTACATTAACCACAAATCTAGTGGCATAAAACATTCTCACTGTTCTGTGTGTGAGACAATAGGCTAGTGCATTGCGTTTGTTTTCTATAATAGACAGCATTGTGATATCTTCAATAGATAAATAACTGAATATACGGTGCAGGTCACAGAAAATATAAAATGGCAGTTGTCGGGGCTAAAACAATAGACTAGATGGATCCTACATTCATATTAATAACACTGCCAATTCATCTAGAAGAAGAAAAACATATGGCCGTATTCTGAAGCTTTTTAAGCCATTCATCCTTTTCATTCTGTATTGATTTATTGTCAGTAACCTTGAATATTGTCAAAAGATAAAGACATTGCCCCTTTCTTGATGTTATCTATTGTGTCTGCCAGCAAACCTCTAGAGAGTTGTGGTTGGTTTATTCAATGGAAATAATTCAAAAATACAGGTTCTGCGAAATTGTAAATGTGGTTAGTAGTCCATTACGCCTTTCGAAAACAGATTGCGATAGTGATGCGCGGGTCTTGAAAAACCCGACACCAACCATAACCAGACCCCCAGGTATAAGCTGGCGAAGCAGACTCTGGTGAACATTCGCACTGTGAGTAGTAACAATCGTTTGCTTGAGCGAAAATTCACCTGGCAAAAAGGTGCGAAACTTCATAAGTGCTGAGCTCTTTCACTAGAGAATTGTCCTCTACGACTTTTTGTAAATTGGCAATGTCCCTGTGAATTGCCTTTCTGGCAAATTCTCTTTAGCAATGGCCACTTCGCCCTTTAGTAAATCTGCCCCTGGGAGTGTAAGTCAGTTAGAGTTGAGCTAAAAAGAGCAGTTCTGAGCTCACCCTCCTCTTCCACTTTGTGAAGGCGCCCTCTGGAGTCCAGTGTAACCCACGTTCTACTGATACTAGTCCAGGAAGGCAGTTTTTGAGCCAAAATAGAGTTATGTTATATGAAAAGAATCATTATCAAGTCCTCATGAAGAACCTTTTCTGCATATAGATTAGGGCTGTCCAACTCATGCCCATGTGTACAACCTTAAAGAGATAAAAATGTTGCCTGTTACTGAGGACAAGGCGAAAGTAACTATTGGAGAGCTCCCACCTTGCAACATGCTACATCCGTGATCCCAAACCAGTGGCTCATGAGCAACATGTTACTGACCAACCCCTTGGATGTTGCTCCAAGTGGCCTCAAAGCAGGTGATTATTTTTCAACAACAGATGCTGAGAGAGGAGTAGTGAATATAAACTTGATTAGTTCAGAAACGGTACAGAATTTTTAATTGATTATATTTAGAAAACCAAGAAGCCAATATTCAATTTTCATTTTGGTGATAGTTCCCCTTTAAAGGAAAATGAAACTTTGAATATGAATATAGAAATGCCATATTTTATATAGTGAACTTATTGCACGAGGCTAAAGTTTGAGCTTGTCAATAGCAACAATGATCCAGGACTTCAAACTTGTCACAGGGGGTCACCATCTTGGAAAGTCTCTGTGACACTCACATGCTCAGTGGGCTCTGATTGGCTGTTGAGAAGCTAAGCTTAGGGCTCGTCACTAATTATCCAGCAGAAAATGAGCTTCCCCTGTAATATAAGATGATGCTACAGGTTTGCTGATTATTAAATTCTGATGCTAATTGCACTGGTTTCTGTGCTGCCATGTAGTAATTATGTGTATTAATTACTAATCAGCCTTATATTGTGACATTTCAATTCTATGTGTACTGTATATTGTGAGTTCAGTAAGTGACAGCAGCACAGAGCATGTGCAGTGAAACAGCAGAAAAGAAGATGGGGAGCTACTGGGGCATCTTTGGAGACACAGATCTTTACTGCTAAAGGGCTGTGGTTGCCTTGGGCTGGTACAGAAGCACAAAACATCATGTACAACATTTCTACCTACCTTCCTAAATTAATCTTTAGTCCTAAATTCCTAAGATCAAGCTTTCCAGCCTCTGCCCAGAATGTTTCCCTTTAACTGGTTCAAACCAATAAAACTTCTTTATTTAAAGTAAACGATCAGTTTGTCCAAGGGCTCCATATTTATGGCACCTTATAATAAATCAGCCTATGTCCATAGAGTACAATGGATAATTAATCCACTTTACCGCTTATTTTTTTACTTTTTCTTTTCTTCTGTTTTATCTTTTTCTGCGTAGTTAAAGTAATAAAGGGGTTGAACCGGCAATGCTACACGTTCTGCTGTGGTACAGCGCATAAGATAATTAGGTAATAATACGCTAAAGGATGAAGGCAATTATTTGTGCAATCAATTTTCGCAAAGGGCTTATAAAACACCTTTGCTGAAATTAGCCAGGGAACAGTAAAAATGACTTAATTTTGTGCTTCACTTTATTCTACTAAATAATGTCACTGAAGAAAACCATAAAATAAACATCAGACATGGGGAGGATGGAGAGTTTTTCCAAGAGGCACCCCCAATGTCTACACTTTGGCTTTCCCTGCATTGCATGAGAAATCAACAGCTGTTACTTTCCTGCAAAACACAGGTACTGAATACTAATAAAATAAAATACTCTAGGAGCGATGCATTAACCTCTTCCATGGAGAACTTCTTAATTCTGCCGAAATGCCACAACATAGGAAGGAAGGGAAATACCACTGCAGTGATTTGGAGGGGGAAAATGTGCATATAATTTTCGGCCATGGTACCACAAGAATAGGTAAGAGAAAATGGAAAGGCTTGTTTGGGAGCTGATAATAGTTTAAAGGGGTTGTTCACCTTCAAACACTTTTTTTTAGTGCAGTTGGTTTCAGACAGTTGACCAGAAATAAAGACTTACTTATTCTAAATGACTTTCTATTTTCTTTTTGTGAACGTTTTTTCTAAGTGTAAAGTTTAAAGCAGCTCTGGGAGATGCAATTGAAAAAAGTCTTTGTTTATGGTGAACATCTGAAAACAAGTGAACTGAAAAAAAGTGTTTGGAAGGCGAACAACCCTTTAAAGGGGACCCATCACCCCAAAAAATTATTCAAAATCCTATTTTATCACATTAGTCAAGCAAAAAAAAACCTTAATTACACAATATAAATTATTTGAATCTTGTTTCCTTCAGTCTGGGAATTCATAATTATAACAAGCAGGCAGCAGCCATTTTGTGGACACTGTTATTAAGACAAGTCTTGTATCATCTCAGAATCTTGTTTGTGCACCAGAATGGGGGACCTGATGTCCATCCCCATGTCCTGGTTATACAATTAAATGTTGAAGAGAACCGGGGGGAATGTGTGGAGAGCAGTGACATGTAGGAAGTGCTGAATGGAAAGTGAAAGTAATTGTCTGCCCCGCCTCTATGCCCAGGGCATAGAGGAGGGGCAGACAATATTTGATTGACAGCTGAGATTTTTAAATGAGCTTATAACAGCTATGAATGCTTTAATAAAAAATAGAAATTGGATTTCATGTTTAATTTGAAAAGGACTTTTATTATACAGATTTCGGTGTCTGGGAGACAGGTCCACTTTAAGGTCAAGTAAAGAAGTGAAGTACGGAATCAGGAACCGGAAGTGCAGTCAAGGACACAGGACGGGGTCAACTCAAACATTAAACGCAATTCAAAGTCAGGATCCGTAAAAATGGTCGGTAACAGGCAGCGAATCAGCAGAAAACAGGGACAGGCAAGGGTCAAGTACAAAGAAACCAAACTACAAGCACACCCAGGAACTATATACAATAGACCTACATCAGGCAATATGTAATTGGCGCCTTTAGATATTTGACGTGGAACTGAATAAAAAAAGGAGTTTGTGCGTACATCAAACCCAGAAGCATCTCAAGGAGGAATTAGCGCTCAAGAGAGGAGGCGACGGGCGTCCCCGCCATCTCCGGGGGGGTTATGACACTCTAGTATTTTTCATATTTCTCCATTATTATTATTATTTTAACAACGTATTTTATCAGGTCTGCGATGTTAGGAAACACTGTAATCTTTTAGCAATCTTGTTTCTTGTTTGATAACATAAACTAAAAATAGAGCCAAGTGAGAGGATAAGTAAAGCAACCACCTATCAGGGGGTAAAGAGTAACATGTAATATGATAATACATTCCCAAAATGTTTCTGTTTTTTTCAGTAAGTTTGTTTCCATTATCAGAAATAAATAACATACACCCATAGGGGTAAATTTACTAAGCGGAGAAAATTCGGCTCCGCAGCTCATCGCGACACATCGTCAGGTGAAAATTTGCTCAGACAACGCTAATTTACTAAAATGCAAAGTTGCATCCAGGGTGCCAAACGCTGGCAAATTTTCACTAGCGTTACTTCGGCAATGAAAGCTATGATGTGCTAGAGTTCAATTCTGCCTAGCGCAACTTCGTTAGAGGTCTTCCCTCAGGCTAATTTGCATACGGTGGGAAATGATAAAGTTGAATGGACGTATATGTTTCAGCAAATACATAACATTACACAAGTCTAGGGAACCTTAATAAAGACAATAGAGTTGTTATATTGCCCTACACATGAGCCCAGTGTATATTTTATGTGCCATATGTTAGAAAATGTAGGGGGGAACCCGGGTTATCCAGAACATATTTTAAGGACTTTTGCATCACTCTAAAAAAAATGAAAAGACTCCAGCGTTTTTTGGGACTTAGAAACTTTGTCCACTAAAAATATAATGTAAGTCAACGACCTCATCCTACGAAAGTAGATTGTGGGATCCAGACCCAGGCAAGTTAATTTCTGTAATATATAAGTCCCTGATTCCTAGCCTGGGGAAGCCCTTTGACAGAGCAAGGAGTAAATGGGCTGTCGACATGCCCCACTTGAGTGATGAGATGTGGGCAGAGGCAACTGAGGGGGCTATATGACTATCTAATCTCCACCAAAGATAAGATGGTACAGTACAGAATAATTTACAGGACGTATATCACACCACTAAGGCTAAAAGTAATGGGTAGGAACCCTACTGCATCCTGCCCAAAATGCAATTCTCCAGACTCAGGGTTCTTCCACTTGTTATGGGCATGTCCGGTGGTATATAAATACTGGGCAGAAGTAGTGCAATACATTAATGAACAAGTCCTTTACCTGCCATTCTTGCCCCAGAGGTATGCTTGCTGGGAGTGTTAGAGGACACGGCCCCACTGATTAAGACCCGCACCCTACTAAAATTACTGTACTTCTATGCCAAAAAACATGTGGCAATGAAGTGGATGAGCTCCCTTCCCCCACAGGTTCAACAATGGGTCAGATTAGTAAACAGTATCCTGCTAGTTATTAAACTAACCTATCTGGCCAGACAAAAAGTGCCCCCTAAAAGTTTGAGAAGGTTTGGGACCCCTGGCTGGATGTCAATCCAGGGGTAGCCCCCTAAGAATACATAGGAACTCACCTCACGTAATTAATCTCCCAATGCCACTTATTCCCCTCTAAGTTTCCTCCCATTGACTACTGGAACGTGTCTTACTGTATACTCCCATGGGGATCGAAAGTTTAGAACGTTTGGGAAACAACCATTGAACTTTGTTATTTTCTGAGGGTGAACATAATACTCACTGCCATCAAAGCAAAGTAGTGCAAAATGTGCGCCTGGAACGAAGCTTTGTAGATTGTAGATTTTAACTTGTGGGTATGTTTCTTAACAAATTTTAATGAAGGAGAGATGTGTTTTTTAGTAATATGGAATTAAAGCTAGATTGTATCTTATTCACTTATCTGCCATTGGGGATAAACAGTAAAGGAAACACTGGTGTGTCCCATCATATTAATAAACTCACAAACACACGTTTTTTTTGTCCTCTGTGTCCTAATAATAGGGGGCCGATTCACGAAATTCGGGTGAAGGGTTTGAATAAAAAAAAATTCGAATTTTGAAGTATTTTTTGGGTACTTCGACCATCGAATTGGTTAAATTCGATCGAATTCGAACGATTCGAACGATTAGAATTAAAAATCGTTCGACTATTCGACCATTCGATAGTCGAAGTACTGTCCCTTTAAGAAAAACTTCGACCCCCTACTTCGGCAGCTAAAAGCTACTGAAGTCAATGTTAGCCTATGGGGAAGGTCCCCATAGGCTTGCCTGTGATTTTTTGATCGAAGGATTTTCCTTCGATCGTTGAATTAAAATCCTTCGAATCGATCGATCGCAGGATTTGCGCAAAATCGTTCGACTTCGATATTCGAAGTCGAACGATTTTAGTTCCCAGTTGAACATCGAGGGTTAATTAACCCTCGATAATCGACCCTTCATGAATCGGCCCCTAAGTGTGTTGAGTGTTCGTATTAATCTTTATTTGTATTAAATTGAATACTAAGGGGGTTATTTACTAAACTCCGAATGCAAATATCACAAAAAAATCACAAATTTTTCGGAATTTTTTAAACCCAGAGGATGTAAAGTCTGAATCAGAAAATCCGGTATCTCAGACCTGTCGAGGTTGCATATAAGTCAATGGGAGAAATCCCAATGATTTTTTGATGTGCGCTGGGTTTCGTGCAATAAAAATATGAAAAAACTTGAAAACCTGTTTTTTTTTTCCCCGGCAAATCAAATTTTATTTTAATAATACATTTAATAATAAATAAGCATAAATAACGCAAGCAGATTTGATCTGAGTTTGTAGCAGCAAATATTCTGTATAAAATAAATTCGAACTTTGATAAATAACCCCCTACATGTATGGCCTTAGATGTTCCCAATCCCCAATATTTATTGTAACTCAATGTACTATATTTTAGACTGATTTTATAGTTGCAAAAAAAAAAAAAAGAGACATAGGGGCAGATGTATCAAGGGTCGAATATCGAGGGTTAATTAACCCTCGATATTCGGCTAGGAATTGAAATCCTTCGACTTCGAATATCGAAGTCGAAGGATTTAGCGCAGAAAATGCGATCGAACGATCGAAGGATTATTCCTTCCATCGAACGATTAAATCCTTCGAATCGAACGAATCGAAGGATTTTAATCCAACGATCGAAGGACTATCCTTCGATCAAAAAAACTTAGGCAAGCCTATGGGGACCTTCCCCATAGGCTAACATTGACTTCGGTAGCTTTTATCTGCCGAACTAGGGGGTCGAAGTTTTTTTTAAAGAGACAGTACTTCGACTATCGAATGGTCGAATAGTCGAACGATTTTTAGTTCGAATCCTTCGATTCGAAGTCGTAGTCGAAGGTCGAAGTAGCCCATTCGATGGTCGAAGTAGCACAAAAAAACACTTCGAAATTCTAAGTTTTTTTACTTCGAATCCTTCACTCGAATTTAGTGAATCGGCCCCATAGAATTATTTAGTTTTCTAGAGAGGAAATTGTGAATTGTAAGAAAATATAGCAGTTTAATTACACATGACCATGAAAGCTGTTGAATGTGGAAAGAATCTCTGCTCAAAAAAGTAGGTTGATTTTCTTAGCAAAATGTTTTGTTCAAAGGGCAACAGTAAATGGCATATGACTGAAATAAGTCCAAGGAGGACAATATATCACTAGGATTTTGTTAAACTACTTTTATGTCTTTTGTTATACACAAAAAAAACCATCAGAACTCCTGGTGAAAAGCTACAGGAATTGAGTGACATAAATCAAGATAAAAATAAAATATGTGACTCCAGTTTCTATTATTTATTTGCATTGCTATTCTTGGTTCTGTGTTTTGTCTGATTTATGTGCTTTGAAAATCCAGATCGGGCATTGCCCGAACAGTTGCATAAAAATGGATCCTGTGCCGTCTAGTAGGCAGAGATATATTAAAGGAATTCTCGTGGAAAAAAATAGAAACACAAAAATGTATTACATTTACTTTAAAATGCTGTACAAAACTATGATGTACAGTTTTATCCAAATTTCCAGTCTTCTAACTTTTATAATAAAAAAAACAATAAGTGAAATGGATTTATAATTTTCTTAAAACTTTAACTTGTGGCTGGAAAGGTCAGTAGTACCTATACCAGATATATTTTCATGAATATGTCATTTGAAAGCACCAACATATTTTGTAAGGATGTACAAAAGAAGAGTTATTTATTTGCAGTGTAGTTGAAATGCATAAGGCAGGTTGTATATTGTCTATAAATGATTCCTGACTAGTTTTCACAACCATGGAGTTCTGGTCCTTTTACTGATGCACCAAAAATTGCCTTCCCGGCCTTGGCTATAGGTGAGAGGTCTTTGCAACAAGACTAGAGTCCTACACGGAACCAATTTCTAAGACCCGGACCCGACCCAAACCCGCAACCCGCAGCCTGCGACCCGAACCGCAACCCACATATTTACCCATTTTGATCCGCTACCCTACCTGGACCTGAAACTGCCTTATCCGCAACCTGACCCGCAACCCGCAGACCACCATCAAACAGGAAGTGATGTTACTGCAAACCGGAAGTGACATCATCAAAAGTGGGCGGGGACAGAAACATGTTTAAAAGGAGTAAAATATAGACAATAATACATAACATAAGAAATTAAGATGAGACCCGCAACCCAACCCGTGACCCGCAGACCCACATCTAAACCCACACCAGAAAATCCTCCCCTTATTCCGCATGGTGCTCACTTTTTTTGCGGGTAACCCGCGGTTACCCGACCCACTGCAGGACTCTAACCCAGGCCCAACTTATCAACAGGTGAATGGTGGTGCAATTATCATTTAATATTTTTATACCTGCCAGTAGGAGGTGAGGGGAACATTAGTTAATGTGATGCTTTAAATCAGTACAATCAACCACTGGGCTGTTCAGTGGTAGAAGACGTTGCATTTTGAAAAAACATTTTGTGGCCCAAATATTTCTTTAGAACCAGTTATGGTTTTAGGAAATGTTTTCAACTGTAGGATGAAATTGTACATTATTAAAAGGGCATTACCTAAACAGGATGGGCCACATTTTTTGGTCCTGGCCAACGGGTAAGGATACCACCTCTAGATTAACTGGAACTTAATCGAAGATATATAATTGCTGGGCTACTATATAAATTCACTTTTGCACTTGATCCACAATATTTTAGGAAGAGCTTGAATGCTGTTATGCATTAATTAAGATGATAAGTCATAAAATCATATCAGTTAATACACTTAAAGGAGAACTAAAGCCTAACTAAAGAAGAAGCTAGAAATGTTGTACATGACATTTTGAGCTTCGGTACCAGCCCAAAGCAACCACAGCCCTTTAGCAGTAAAGATCTGTGTCTCCAAAGATGCCCCAGTAGCTCCCCATCTTCTTTTCTGCTGATTCACTGCACATGCTCTGTGCTGCTGTCACTTACTGAGCTTAGGGAGCCACTCACAATATACAGTACACATAGAATAGAAATGTCACAATATAAGGCTGATTAGTAATTAATACAGATAATTACTACATGGCAGCACAGAAACCAGTGCAATTAGCATCAGAATTTAATAATCAGCAAACCTGTAGCATCAGCTTATATTACAGGGGAAGCTCATTTTCTGCTGGATAATTAGTGACGAACCCTAAGCTTAGCTTCTCAACAGCCAATCAGAGCCCACTGAGCATGTGAGTGTCACAGACACTTTCCAAGATGGTGACCCCCTGTGACAAGTTTGAAGTCCTGGATCATTGCTGCTATTGACAAGCTGAAACTTTAGCCTCGTGCAATAAGTTCACTATATAAAATATGGCATTTTTAGCCCTATTCATTTTTAGGGTTTAGTTCTCCTTTAAGAAAGAGTGCCTAAATGTCTTATAAGGAGAATGATTCTCAGGGCCAGACTTCCTTAAAGAGCACCCTTATGCCCCATGGTCCTAGCACCCCCCACGCACCTTCCTGCACCCACTAACAAGCACACATATGCGTATGCACTTAGATTGCGGTTGGGCAGCATTTTGCCCTAAAATTTTGCCGCCCTAGTCCGAGGCCTGATGATTCTAAACCTGAATCTAAGCATTAATCTTAAAGGGGCAGCTCAGCTTTATATTAACTAGCATTTACTAGTATGTTATAGAGTGTCCTTTTCTTTTAAATTTTTCAGTTTGGTCTTCATTTTTTAATTTTTCTATTTTTTAAATTATTCTCCTTCTTTTGCCTCTTTTCTATCTTTCACTGACCTCAGCAGCAAATAAAAACATTGCTCTTTGAGGCTACAATTGTACAATTTTTTTATTTTATTATTGCTTATCTTTCTATTCAGGTAGCTTCTTCTTATTTTCCAGCCTCTCATTCAAATTGCTACCTGGTTGCTAGGGTAAATTGGCCTCTATATATGAAAAATATCACCGGCACACAAGAAATACATTCAGCAGGGCAATGCCTTGTAATTTTATTTAATACGTGGGACACTCCCCTTTGTCAAGCCATAAATTGGCCTCTAGTCACCCACCCACCAGCAGCTGAAATTCCAAACTAAAAACTGTTGAACAAAAAATTTAAATAGTGCAAAAAACAATTTAAAATATAGATTGATTCCTTATTGTCTTAGAATATTACTGTTCACTTTAAACTAAAAGTGAATTTAAAGGTGGACTTTACTTTTTTAAATTTTAAATTACCATGTTGCCCTATGTTATTGAGATATCTATAAAGTAGGTACCGTTTGTTCATTATTTTTGAGCTGAAGTAAGTAATTTAGCACAGTGTCTTCTCTTTGTATTTTTCTGGTGTTTCAAATAAACCATAGGAGAAAATTCTAGTTTAGTTTACTTAGGGGGCTTATTTTAAATTCGAATTTCAAGCCAATTTTAGGGGCAGATTTATCAAATCAAATTAAAAAAATTTGAATTTCAAGCTATTGTTTTGTACTTCGACTAGTAAGTACAAAAAAATTTTAGTAAATTTCATTCGGTCTTTTTTTATCAGAATTTCCAATTGATGGGAGTTTAAAAAAAAACTCCCATCACCTCGAAATTCAACCCTTGATAAATCTGCCCCTTAAATTTGACATTTTTTTAGTTTAATTTTAAGATTTTAATGACCTGGATTTTTCTAAGGGGTATGCTGAGCTCCGGGAAAGAGGGAACAAACAGGATCTGTGTTGGTCTTCTGGTAACTGTGAAGATATCTCAGATATTCCTACTCTTCTCTAGAAAGATTGTTTTCAACTAATGCAGGTATTTTAAGAGCTGATATAAAGGGACATGAAATATGGATTGATCTATAATAATAGATGTCACACAAAGCCATGGCAACAAAACAAGTAGAGGTTCTAGATGTGAATATTGGTAGGATATTGTCTCAGCCACTCTGTTAATTAACCATCTCTTCTAGCAGAGACGCCTCATGAAGCATTCTCTTGGAGCAATATTGCTTAACTAAATACTAATATCAATATCATCATCATCATCATCATCATTTATTTATATAGCGCTCAATATAAGTCCAAAGAGTGACCTTGATCTATTGATTGCACTCCTAGGCAGAACGATATATGTTTGGGTACATTTCCATAACTATTATGTCCTGCACAAAAGCATCATGGAGATATTCAGTAGGACACACATGATACGGGTGAGTATATTGCTAAACAGGATACACATTATACTAAACAATCATGATCACTGATACAGAGACAAGAGAGATACAATCTGACTTCTGAAGGAGAAAAGCAGGAAATTAACTAATATTAGGTACATTAAGAGATGAATATCATCCTATACCAAAAGAATTAACCAGGAAATGAAAAGGGAATATAACAGTCTCAGCCTTTGGATCCTGGAAGACTTGACAGCTCTCAATTGGGATTTCAAGTATAAACTGGTGGGGACCATTATGAAAAATAATACCGTTAGACTTTTAGGAAATATGAACCATAAAGGTCTTCCATTTTAACTCTACCTTTTACTAACTTTGCAAAATCAATATTAGAAAAATAATATAAACCATTATTGTATCACTTTTATTTCTTCCTGTTTGTGCTATTTGGCCTATATAGTAAACACAGCAATGATTGGATCTATGGCGAAATGAGAATGTTGATCATAAATGATAAAAACTAGAAGCCACTTCCCACAGTTAATAGTGCTGCTTAGCAGGATCCTGTAATGAGATCCATCTTTCAAAAGATCAAACCAATTTTTTTATATATTCATTTTGAAATCTGATATAGGGCTCAACATGTTGTCTGTTTCCCAGGTGCCGTGAGCCATGTGACTTGTGCTTTGATAAACTTTAGTCACTCTTTAAGTTCGAGTCACTTCCTTTCCCCCCAGCAGCCTATCAACAGAACAATGGAAAGGTAACCATATAACAGCTCCCTGACACAAAATAACATATCCCTGGTAGATATGAGAATAGCATTCAATAGTAAAAATCCCACATGAATCCAGCAGTAACATTGAGTAGACATTAAGAAACAATAGCTTATCTGAATGCAGTTCCATTGTAAAGGGTTGGCTTTTTGTTAAAGGGATACTGTCATGGGAAAAAAACATGTTTTCCAATGACAGGGTCCCTTTAAAGTTTAGCGTATGGTATCCTAAAACCCAGAGTAAAACCCAAGGTCCCGTTCTTGGCTCGTACTTCTGCCTATAGCAGCCGCCTTTGGCAGGAGCCCTCCGCTACTCAGATGCCGCCAGGACTTAACATGAGAGGGCCGAGGGGGAAGCACTGGTCAGCCTAAATTCAGAAAAGGAGGCATTTTGGGGCTGACTGTGCACAGGCTGATCAGATTCAACTCAATGGAGCAGGGTCAGGGTGCAGATCTTTATCCGAACCTTGCTGTATCCTTTTGAGTGGATCAACAAAAATGGGTACCACACCATTCACCCTTAAAATGTACCTTGTTTTTATAAAATATACAGTCAACCCCAGTCGAGCAACATAATAAAGAAGAATTGGATTTCAAGCACTATTATTGTCAAGCACAATGTACTTTTATGCACCAGACTACCTTAATATTTGTTTAAAAATACCCCTTTCTTTTACCTGAATATGTTTGCAGGTATATATAGAGTAGCTTAGGTGTCATTCTACTTAAAAAATAAAAATTAAACATGAAGACACAAAGACAACATGCAGCTTTTGTCTCAGGTTTTACTGTGTACAGTATTGAATCCATTATCCCATACCCATTATCTGGAAAGGCCGTCTCCCATAGACTCCATTTTATCCAAATTTTTAAAAATGGTTTCCTTTTTCACTGTAATATTGATATAATAATAATCACTGGAAGCAAAACCAGCCTATTGGGTTTATTTAATGTTTTCATGATTTTCTAGTAGACTTAAGTTATGAAGATCCAAATTACGGAAAGATCTGTTATTTGGAAGGCCTGTACCTGTACTTCATTCTAAGACTTATTACATTACCTTGCTTTCCTGCAGAAACACAGAAGATTTATGTTTTACAGCACAACCTATCTTGCATAATCTCTGCCCTGAATGTAGTGACCCTGTGCTTCCGTCTCCTGTTGTTTTTTTAATAGGCTCCTAATTGAGGAAAAGATAATTCTTTATAAATGCATTGGTTTGATAGGTAGCACCATCCATTGATAGAGATTTGATACAAAGTGGTGGTGTGCAAGGTCAATAATTATAGTTAAATGCACAAAAAAGGAAAGAAAGTGTGACCCATATAATTGCACCTTCCCACACTGATTAACTGGATTCCCAAAGCAAAAAAATAATAAAATATAACTTTTGTTAATCACATCCTAAAATTACTGTGAGACAAAATAAACATAAGGGGGCCGATTCACCAATGGTCGAATATCGAGGCTTAATTAACCCTCAATATTCGACTAGGAATTGAAATCCTTCGAATTCGAATATCGAATTCGAAGGATTTAGCGCAGGAAATTCAATCGATCGATCGAAGGATTATTCATTCAATCGAACGATTAAATCCTTCGAATCGAACGATTCGAAGGATTTTAATTCAATGATCGAATGAATATCCTTTGATGAAAAAAACTTAGGCAAGCCTATGGGGACCTTCCCCATAGGCTAACATTGAGTTCGGTAGCCTTTAGCTGCCGAACTAGGGGGTCGAATTTTTTTTTAAAGAGACAGTACTTCGACTATCGAATGGTCGAATAGTCGAACGATTTTTAGTTCGAATCGTTCGATAGTCGTAGTCGAAGGTCGAAGTAGCCCATTCGATGGTTGAAGTAGCCCAAAAAACACTTCGAAATTCAAAGTTTTTTAAATTCGAATCCTTCACTCGAATTTAGTGAATCAGCCCCAAGGTGTATGTTAAAACCAAGGTTAGGAGAAGAACCTGAGATAGACTCGAGGTCATCAGCTAATAAACGGTATTTGAATGTGGGAACGGTGTGGGTTTTCTTAGAAACCAGTAATGGCAAATTACCCACAACTGCACTCACAGTGTTGGAGTACTGGTGGCCCACCATGTATATATGGATCGGGTGGAATATAGGGTTAGAATAGTACTGTATATATGAGCCAGGTATGATTTGTAAATGGGCCCAAATCTCACACCACACACCTTATTAGAGCAGTCTATAGTCCCTTTAAATGCAATTGAGGACGAAATATAGTGAGCATTAGTATATATGGATATACTGAGACAGAGAAACCAGTCGTGCTTTAGCTCATATAGCGTCCTTGAGAGCTAATATACTTCTAACACAAAGGTGAACAGATCTACCAAATCGCGTGATCTATTGGCTTAATTAGCTAAGCATAAGTACTTGGCATGCGGATCGGCCAGTATTTAGATAGTTGCCTGCTTTCCCCGTTAAATATAGCCGTCAGCGCCGGCGAGGGAAGAGCAGGTCTCTATATCCAATTTAACCGCCGGCTTAGACCCGCACCACCCTTCCTTTGAAATTAGACTAGACCGCTAGACAGAAGGTGTCCAAATCACAGAGCGCTATGGCTCGTATTAGCGTACCAGTACTACCCGAACCACCCTTCCACCCTTCCGTTTTTAGACCCACAGTTTCCCCAGTGCACCGTCCCTACCTAACAATTAAAAATTTTAAGAGCGCCGTTTCTAAAAACGGAAGGGTGGAAGGGTAGTACTGGTACGCTTTGGGAATCCAGTTAATCAGTGTGGGAAGGTGCAATTATATGGGTCACACTTTCTTTCCTTTTTTGTGCATTTTCTTTATAAATATTTGGACTCCTTTGGTCATGGTCATGTGGTATATCTTAAAAAAAAAAAAAGTATAATTGGTCTTGTGGGCTCTCGAAATTAAACGGCGTAAGTGTAATTTAGGAGACCGGTAACAAAAGTGGATTTTAAAATGTAGAAAATTACTCTTGTGACCCTTTGTATCTATATTATCAAAAGACTGTTGACCACATGGTAAAATGTAAAGGATTTTTACAAAAATGACTATTAGAAAATTTGCGTTTCTTCATTTTTGACTTTCACAACAGCAGTCCTAAAGATCATATGAATAATCAGATATGTAAAGGTCAACTGATATTGTGTATGGCCCTTCCCATGATACAGTAGGATCAGATGATTCCCAGAGATAGGATTAGAAATCCACAGTGATAAATATTATTTTAATACCATAACTTGCAACATTCACAGACGTGAAATGTTTGTAGGATCCTCATCCAATTCTCTATATCCAACTGCAGTGCTACTTCAACCAACCACACTAATATCATGAGGCATGTAGACAGGTCACCAGAGAAATCCACAGCTCTATTCTTTTACATTGGATTTTTAGAGAATTATGGTAAACTGCATTTTTACACTTTGCTAAAATAAATATGCCATATGGTTGCTATAGGATTTTGCAAAAAAAAAAAAAAAGAGTTTATGTAGGAAGTGCAAAAACTGTTGATGAGCCAGGGAATCTGATATCTTCTAGTAGGACTACACGGATGTTTTTGGCGCGATCCAACGGCTGCGACAAATCGTATGCGACGGAAATAAGGTAGGAGAGAAATGTCGTATGAAGTTGCAGCGTTGATCTGACGCAACATGACTGTCGGATGCAGACAGTTGTGTCGCGTCGGATCAACGCTGCAACTTCATCTGAGTTTTCTGCCTTACCTTATTTCTGTCACATGCGATTTGTCACATTTGTTTTGTCGCAGCGTGCCGAAAACGTCCGTGTAGTCCTACCCTTAGATGGGTCAACGGTATGGGTCAAACTAGCGCACAAACATTTTGACGTTTGTTTATTAAAGGTTGAATTTTAGCATCAAAAACACCCAAAACTCTCAAAAACCACAAAGAAAAGAAAGATCTTCCAGTTGTAAAAGGGACCATCTGCCATTGGCTTTGACATGATTTCGACAGGTTTTAGCTGAAGCATTTTTGGATTCGGAAGTGTCGCAGTTTTGTTGCATAATAAATCCCAGAAAAGTTGTTCTTTTTTTTTATGCAATTTTTTCACGGTTTTGATGACCAAAAAGCCTGACCCAGAAAAAGTTGTGGCTAGACCAGAACTAGGGGTAGGCTAGGGTCGCCACCTTTTCCCACGGTCAAGATGTGGTGTGGGTGGGGCTGTACCGTATAGGGGTGTGGCCGTGACATGGAGGGGCGAGCCATGATGTCAAGGGGGCGGGGCTATACTGCTGCGATCGGCGATTGGCTGATCGCCTCGTCAATCATGAGGAATCCTGCCCAGTTTTCCTTATTTAGAAAACCAGGCAGGTTTTGACCCGGGCTGCCCTTCAAAATACCGGGCTGTCTGGGTCAAAACAGGACAGGTGGCAACCCTGTTTTGCATGGGGCACGCAAAACAGATCAAGTCTTCATCATTCCATAATGTCAGAGGATTATGGGCTTTAGTCTGCGTGTTGTCTGTCCCTGCAATGTTTCATAAAAAAATCCTCATATCTGCCTAGACAGGGAATATGTTGTGCGAATATAATATAGCCTGGGAGAGACTGACTTTATCAGAAATGAGCTTATTATGAATAGGTAGTGAAACATAAATCATACTTTAATTTCAACCTTTTCTATTTATGGAGAAATTAAGCTGAAGCTGATGAATGGGGCACCAAAAGACAGTAGCTACTGCTATTAATATTGTGTCACTTTAGTTCTACTGGCAAGTGTAGTTGAATAATTCTCTTTCTGTAACACCATTAAGATTTGAAGTGATGTCATAAAACTGTGTCTTTACTTGTTATCATTATTTCTATTTCAAGGACACAATTTTCTCAAATTCAGAGTGAGAAAGTCTGAAAGTTCATGATGTAGGAATATCTTGTTTTAGTTTAATTAATCATTAGGATAATTAAAGGTACAGAACCAATAATAGAAGAATGACAATTATGTTAATAATCTACAGCTAACCCTAAAACGTATTTATTTCTCTTATTATCTTAATTCCTAGGTATCCTAGGTTAGGTCTAGATCAGAGATCCCCAACTTTCTTTTTACCCATTAGCCACATTCAAAAATATATGGAAATGGGGAGCAACACAAGCATGAAAAATGTTCCTGGGTGGGTACCAGATAGGACTGTGATTGACTCTTGGTAGCCCCTATGTGCACTGGCAGCCTACAGGAGACTCTGTTTGACAGTACACCTGTTTTTTATGGAACCAAAACTTGCCTCCAAGCAAGGAATTCAAAAATAAGCTCCTGCTTTGATGCCACTGGGAGCAACATCCAAAGGGGTTGGAGAGCAACATGTTACTCATGAGCCACTGGTTGGGGGACCACTGGTCTAGATGAAGTTTTTCCCCCAGAGTTGTTATATGGGATAGACCTAGGAATTAAGAAGATCAGCTAATCGAAATGGTAA
This sequence comes from Xenopus petersii, assembly GCA_038501925.1. Lineage (NCBI taxonomy): Eukaryota > Metazoa > Chordata > Amphibia > Anura > Pipidae > Xenopus > Xenopus petersii. The sequence goes on along the minus strand of CM076675.1, from coordinate 8,129,678 downwards.
AGGAGAATTCAATCCTGTCATCGGAAAACATGGTTTTTTTCAAAACAAATCAGTTAAATGTGCTACTCCAGCAGAATTCTGCACTGAAATCCATTTCTCAAAAGAGCAAACAGATTTTTTTATATTCAATTTTGAAATCTGACATGGGGCTAGACATATTGTCAATTTTCCAGCTGCCCCAAGTCATGTGACTTGTGCTCTGATAAACGTCAATCACTCTTTACTGCTGTACTGCAAGTTGGAGTGATATCACCCCCTCCCTTTCCCCGCCCCCCAGCAGCCAAACAAAAGAACAATGGGAAGGTAACCAGATAACAGCTCCCTAACACAAAATAACAGCTGCCTGGTAGATATAAGAACAACACTCAATAGTAAAAACCCATGTCTCACTGAGACACATTCAGTTACATTGAGAAGGAAAAACAGCAGCCTGCCAGAAAGCATTTCTCTCCTAAAGTGCAGGCACAAGTCACATGACCAGGGGCAGCTGGGAAATTGACAAAATGTCTAGCCCCATGTCAGATTTCAAAATTGAATATATAAAAATCTGTTTGCTCTTTTGAGATATGGATTTCAGTGCAGAATTCTGCTGGAGCAGCACTATTAACTGATTCATTTTGAAAAAATTTTTTTTCCCATAACAGTATCCCTTTAATCAACAAGTGCATCAATACTGAGATCATTAGATTATACTGTAATTGGCTTGAGAATAAAACTGCCCCTTTATGAGCCAAGCTCTTTAGCCACTATAGGTCATCGTTAAAGTAATTTTAAAGGCTAATTTCTAATACTGATATGACCTTTAACAGAGGAAAAAAGGAAATCAATCTGTTCTAACATGTTGATGCTTATCCTTTACAGGCAGATAAAACTGGAAAAACTACACTAGGTTATAATTGTGGGTGGGTGGGGGGAACTAGGCCTATCATCTATATTCATTGATATTATGGAAAAGTAATATGACCTTTTCACAACAAATCAAAAAAAGTATAAGGCCTGGAATATAATAAAAAATGGACTTACAATCTACAGCAGCATAGTAAAACCTGATCTTACAAGTGACTTTTCTGGCATTGGGGGTGTCCCAGAATGCACTGCAAAAGCAGAAAGCAACTTGTGAAACCAAATTAAATTGTACAGATGGGATTTGCAGGTATAGTATTGTAAGTGATTGGCATGATTTAATATAACAGGGTAGCCTATGGTATAATGAAGGACAGCTATTAAATGACTCGAAACATTTTGTACAGAATATGGAATACTACTTGTGCTGGCATCGTTTTAGGGGGTTATTTACTAAAACTCAACTTTTTCTTAATTTTATTATTAGAACAAACTCGACCTAACTCCCCTCCAAGAATGTAGCTTATTTATAACGAAATCAGGTTGAAAAAGTCGGGTTGGGAAAAAACTTGAAAAAATTGTGTGACAATACGAATCATGTGACTTTTTCTAATCCCAATAAATCTGAGTTTGTTGCCGGAAAAAAAATCGAACACGTTTTTGATTAAATTCCAGCATCAAACACCCCAAAACTTCCAAAATTCGCGAGGGTAAAAAATATCTTCAAATGGTTAAAGGGAATTCAACAGGTTTTAGATGGAATATTTTTCAGAATATTTCAGACAGTTAGCAGCTTTGGTGGATAATAAATCTTGATTCAAGTTTTTTTCACTAAAAAAACTCAACTAGGAAAAATCAAGTTTTAACAAATAATCTGCTTAATGTGTGACTTAGTACAGGCTATGAGCAACTGTTGGAGATAACTTCCAATGGTTTTGACTGGAGATGACCATGATGATGATGTTAAAGGAGAAGGAAAGCTACAGAGGCATTTTATTGCCAATAGATTAGCTGCAATAGTGCAAGCTAGAATGCTATATTTATTCTGTAGAATGTTTTACCATACCTGAGTAAAAAGCTCTAGAAACTCTCTGTTTGTTTAGGATAGGAGCTGCAGTATTAATGTGGTGTGACATCACTTCCTGCCTGAGTCTCTCCCTGCTCTGGGCTCAGATTACAGTAGAGAAGGGAGGGGGTGGGGGGAGAGGAACAAACTGAGCATGCTCTTGCCCAGGGCAATGAGGTTTAAGCTGAAGGCAGGAAGTCTGATACAGAAGCCCATGAGTACACAATAGAAGGAAAGAAATGTGCTGCTTCTTTTCACAGGGGACTCAGAGCAACATTACTTTGGGGGTTTACTGGTATATTTATATGGACCTTTTTGATAAGGCTTACTTAGTTTTAACCTTTCCTTCTCCTTTAAAGCTAAACCCTAGGGCAGCTTCTTGTAAAGGAACGTGATCGAAGGTCCAACAGAGGTGATAAAGAAATTAGTGGCCATTTGGTATAAAACAATGGAAAGTTAGACAAAGCTATGGGGATCGGGTCAATTCTGGGCAGTTTTATTGGTGATATATGGCCATAGCCATCCCTTTCCAAATCAAGGTACCTGTATGTCAGCATATTCAAGCCTTTCATAAACTCACCAACTGCAAAAATCAACTTGATTCTTTATCTTTCTAATGGCTTTTGTTCCTTTTTAAGAGTCCAGACTGAATGGGATTATCACTAGGAATAAAAAAAACTAGGTAAGTGAAAAAGAACCGGAGCTAAATCTCTTCTAATTGCTCTACTGAATTCTACCCTTTTCTGCTTTCCCAAATCATTTCAACCCGGGTGTAACAGAACAATGTGTAGTGAGCCATATTTAGATGTCTTTTGGGAGACTAATGGAACTAAATCTTTGCCCATCCAGTGCATATTAACTGATACCATAATTCCCGTCTTGCTCTCTCCTCATGGCCCCATGAATAAATAAATGTCCTAATTCAAAGAGGACAATCCTGGGATCTGAAAAATAAAAATGATTAAGAAATGTCTAACAAACCAGGTCTAACATAAGATTTTAACTCATCTGTAGTGATGGGCAAATTTGTCCCGTTTCGATTCGCCACAAAATTCGGGAAGTTTGAGAAACGGGCAAAAAATTAGCAAAACGCGAATCCCAACGCCGGCGACATTTGATGCGTCAATGGGAGTCCATTTAATTGTCACCAGCAACACCGGAGAATTTTCGCTGCAATTTCGCGAAATGCAGAAATCCGCCGCGAATTCGCTCCTGCCAAATAAATTCGCCCATCACTGCTTATCTGCCTACTTTCATAATATGAATGTTCTGACAACCAAATAATAACAACAATTCTCAACTTGTACAATTAACTAAATACTTCCAATTGACGGGCTGCCTGGATTGGTCTTACTTGGTGACACAACAATTCCACTTTACCAAAAAGCCCAAAAAATGTCAGAATAAAAAGAGCAATTTAAACATCATAACGTCACAGAAAGAACTACAAATATTTTGTCATTCTTGCACCATCTTAACTAATATTGGCTTAGTAATTGGCTTTCTTTTCTCTTGGGAAGGCCTTCTATTTTTTTTTTCTATTTTTTTTAAACCTCTTAACATTTATTTTACAGTAGTTATTTTTGTAATATCAGCCAATACCAAACAGCCTGAAGAAAGATGCAATGCCCGATAAAGTTTTTTTTTGATTGCTACCACTGAAGTGAATGTCTTCTTAGCAATCAAATTTGTCAGTAACAAAATCAAATCATTTATATAAAACCCCCCAAAAATTTCTGGACATACGAGTAAATCCAGGGGGCTGTTTGCTTCGGGTGCCAGCTGCCTGAAAAGCGGAAACTGAAAACATGACAATGCATCAGCAATAGATTTATTTTGTCCTAGGATAAGTTTAGCTTTTAACCAGACATTATGCTGTAGTTCTCTTAAAACTATCTGTCTTAAAGGAGAAGGAAAGCTAGCAAAGCAGTTTATTGCTAATAGATTAGCCACAATAGTGCAAGCTATAAGACTATATTTATTCTGTAGAATGCTTTACCATACCTGAGTAATCAGCTCTAGAAACTCTCTCTGTTTGTTTAGATAGCAGCTGCCATATTAGCTTGGTGTGACATCACTTCCTGTTGAGTCTCTCCCCGCTCACTCATTGCTCTGGGCTCAGATTACAACAGGGAGGGGGGAAAAAGAAGGGAGAGAGGAGCAAACTGAGCATGCTCAAGCCCTAGCCCTGGAGGTTTAAGCTGAAAACAGGAAGTCTGATACAGAAGCCCATGAGTACACAATAGAAGGAAAGAAATGTGCTGTTTCTTTTGACAGAGGACTCAGAGCAACATTACTGCTGTATTTATATAGACCTTTCTGATAAAGTTTACTTAGTTTTTGCCTTTCCTTCTACTTTTAAACAACCAAATATTATTTATTTATATATATATATATATATATATATATATATATATATATATATATATATATATATATATATTTATTCATTGTAAAATGTGTCGTCCCTAAGCTCAGTAAGTGACAGCAGCACAGAGCATGTGCAGTGAATCGGCAGAAAAGAAGATGGTGAGCTACTGGGGCATCTTTGGAGACACCATTTCTAACTACTTCTTTAGTTAAGCGTCATCATCATCATCATCATCATCATCCTTTATTTATATAGCGCTGTCAAGATACGCAGTGCTTTAAGCTTTAGTTCTCCTGTAAATCAAAAAATAACTAAAATTATTTGATTATAATGGAGTCTACCTGAAACTGCCTTTCCTTAAATCTGAGCTTTCTGGATAACGGGTTTCCGGATAACAGATCCCATATCTATACAAAATTTTGAAGCTTTTTTTAAATTTTATTATAAAACTGTGCTTAATTGATAGAACTTTGTATTGTATGTTATTGCTGCACTGCTTTTCCTACTATATTATTGCAGCAGATAATTTATTGTTTATATATTCCCTAACAAATGGAAGCAATCTAGCCATTCCATCTGTGCCTTCAGCAAGATGCCAGTACGGCTGTAGAAAATATAATCAGTAGTTACAGTATGTGAGTTATTTTTATAGAATCTTCGTATATATAAGAACATTATTTCACTGCAACCTTGCCCAGAAGAAGAACACAAATAATCCCAATTCCACTCACAGTGTTTATTACTGGTGACACTAATATTCTGCTTATAAATGATTTACTGCACTGCAGTTCCATTGGTTTTCATTAAAACTGAGAAATAGCACAGCCCTGACCACTACTACGTTGACAAGGAGCGCGTTGCCTCAATGTGTTTTATTATAAAATGTCCATATAGTTATTTTTACAGTTGAAATCAATGACTTAACATTTGGATTTACAGTTCTGCAAAAGTATAATAAACCCTGCTGACTTTTTTGCAGGGGGTCTAGGACTCGCCTTTTTTAGACCCAGCAAAGTAATAGGTCTCGGCAGCAACATATGGGGGATTGGTGAGATTAAAGGAGAACCAAACCCTTAAAGGAGAATTCAACCCTTTACTAAAAAAAACCCTACCCCACACCCCATGTAGACCCCCCTCCCTGCTCCCCCCAACCTAACTGCCCCCGAGAAAATGCCCCTAACCAGGGGCGATCCTGCCCAATTTGCTGCCTTAGTTTTTGCCGCCCCCGCCTCCCCACGGCACTTACCTTCAGCGCCGGACAGGGGTCAGGGGGGTCGATTTCGCACTCTCTGCCCTAGAAGAGCCCGAATTTCCGGGTTGAAAACCGGAAATTCGGTCCTTAGTTACCATGAGCGGCATTTTTGCAGACCGCCCCTGCCCCTAAATTTTTGCTTACCCATCGGTGCAGATTCAGGGACCGTAGTTCAGTGCATGCACCAAAATGGACGGAAATTACCGAAGCCTAGGTAAAAGGCCCTTAACTCTTTACTTACTCCTCGGTGCAGATTCTGTCCAGCGGATTTCATGGGCGCCATCTTCTTCTCTTCGGTAATCTTCGGGAATAGATCGGCATATTGGCGCATGCGCAGTTGGAGCAGTCTTCTGTTTCACGACAACTGCGCATGTGCCGAAAGTCACAAAATTGCCAAAGCGCCCCTGCGTAGTCATTGGCTGTGCCATTGGATGTCTACTGCAAGACACATCCAAATGAAAAAAACATTAAAGAATTCTAAAACCTTGACCTAACTAAATATTTTACAGTTTGCTAAGGACATTTCCCATTGATTTCTGCAAGAGCGTGGAAGATTGCATAGATTTTTGTGGTTTTTACAATTTGAAAGAGAGAGAGAGAGAGAGAGAGAGAGAGAGAGAGAGAGGAATTCAAGGCTCTGTAGGAAACAGAAATTGTTCCTGACACAGAAAACATCTTTATTCTTACGTTATAATTGCCCACTCAAAAAGAACTTTTACATGTTTGTACAAATAATATATTTACACTCAAATAAGCGCTGGCGTTTATAAAATGCACAAACTTATACAAACTTGACCGTTGGTTGTTCGATTCTCTAAAAACAACCAGAGCACTCCATTTTATTTTCAATGTTTCTCTAACAACTGTCCAATGGCTGCCTCCGTGGATTCCTTTTATTGCCTCCGTGGATTCCTTTTATTCAGGGCTGAAGATAAACAAAGCAGGTGCCACTTTGGAAAAAGCCTTGAAAATGCTTTCCGTTCATAGCTTTCAGTACAAAGTAAATATTTCTGTTTTTTTTTTTTTTAAAGTGCTATAATGTGGGCGACCGGTATTTTTCCAATCACTGTCAAATTCTTTCAGTGTGTCCTATTCAAAATGCATTCTCAAATTCTCTTGAAATTATTTTGATGTGTCAACCTCACAGCTCAAGGCGAATAGTGACAGCCTATCTCCGGGAAAGAAGAAAGGGGGAATATCGGCCAATGAAATATGTAGCTGTATAAATATTAAAGATAGAATTTACCGTCTATCAGACAGGTGCAATGTGGAAATGATAATAATTTGTTCTAATAGAAGATACTATGCTTATAGCTACTGTAATTAGCTTCTATTTTATATTTAAAGGAGATTTTATTACATGTCCAGCATGTGATGACCCTAAAGGTTTTGTTCAATTTTTAAATTAAATTTTAGTCTGTAGAGAATGATATTTGCAATTTTTTTTGGGTACAGGTGTGGGACCTTTTATCCAGAATGCTCGGGATCTGGGGTTTTCCGGATAGCAGATCTTTCCGTGATGTGGGTCTTCATGCCTTAAAGTGGACCCGTCACCCAGACATAAAAATCTTTTTAATAAAAGTCCTTCTAAAATTAAATATGAAATCAAATTTCTTTTTTTTACTAAAGCATTCATAGCTGTTGTAAACTCATTTAAAAATATCAGCTGTCAATCAAGTATTGCCTACCCCGCCTCTATGCCTAGGCATAGAGGCGGGGCAAGCAATTACTTTCACTTTCCATTCAGCACTTCCTAGATGTCACCGCTTTCCCTACATTCCCCCAGTTCTCTTAATGATTTAATTGTGTAACCAGTGCATGGGGATGGACATTGGGTCCCTGTCCCCTGGTGCACAAACAAGATTCTGAGATGATACAAGACTTGCCTTAATAACAATGTCCACAAAATGGCTCCTGCCTGCTTGCTATAATTATGAGTTCCCAGACTGATGGAAACAAGATTCAAATAATTTATACAGTGTAATTAAAGTTCATTTTGCTTGACTAACATCATAAAATAGGATTTGGATAATTTTGTTTGGGTGACGGGTCCCCTTTAAGTCTACTAGAAATTAATTTAAACATTAAATAACCCCAATAGGCTGGTTTTGCTTCCAATAAGCATTCATGATATCTTAGTTGGGATAAAGTACAAGCTACTGTTTTATTATTATGGAGAAAAAGGAAATCATTTTGATAATGCGGATTATTTGGATAAAATGGATATTGGGTTTCCGGATAAGGGATCCTATACCTGTATTTGTGGTTTTTCAGTTATTTATCTTTTTATTCAGCAGTTCACCAGTTTGCAGGTTCAGCACTGGTCTGAATCAACTAGCAGTTGGGCAGGTTTTATTTAGACAAGAACAAGTTGAACTTGATTGATGTGTGTCTATTTTTTCAAGTTAAATTAGTATATAGGTTCCTTGGGCTCACTCTCCATGGCTCTGCCGTTCCCCTGCACTCACCAAATCTAAGCAGAGTTCTTCCTTCTGTGATTCCCACCTATGGTCCTTACAGCACTTTTGCTCACACTGGAAAGCCTCCATCACACACACACACACACTTATAGATTATTATAATTTTAATTGGAATTACAAAAATTCAGGACACATACAGTATGAAATATCCTTAACATGGGGAACTTCCAGATCCACTGCTGTACTAAAGCCTGCATCATTGAAAAGATTAAGGGGCCGATTCATGAAGGGTCGAATATCGAGGGTTAATTAACCCTCGATATTCGACTGGGAATTAAAATCTTACGACTTCGAATATCGAAGTCGAACGATTTTGCGCAAATCCTGCGATCGATAGATCAAAGGATTTTTCGTTCGAACGATTAAATCCTTCGAATCGAACGATTCGAAGGATTTTAGTCCAACGATCGAACGAAAATCCTTCGATCAAAAAATCACAGGCAAGCCTATGGGGACCTTCCCCATAGGCTAACATTGACTTCGGTAGCTTTTAGCTGCCGAAGTAGGGGGTCGAAGTTTTTTTTAAAGGGACAGTACTTCGACTATCGAATGGTCGAATAGTCGAACGATTTTTACTTCTAATCGTTTGAATCGTTCGAATTCGATCGAATTCGATCGAATTTAACCAATTCGATGGTCGAAGTACCCAAAAAATACTTTGAAATCCGAATTTTTTTTTATTCGAATCCTTCACCCGAATTCGTGAATCGGCCCCTTAATGTTTTATTTCTTTGCACAAGACGAAAGTGCAGAATTGTCATCATATGAAGATGAAATGAAAATGTTTATACCCAATGAATGATGGTTAAATGTGCAACATTGACAAGGATATCAAACTTGAAACCCCAAGGGAGTAAATACAAATGGTCTGAACCTTTTCTCACTTATATCATTTCATCAATATGTATGTAATGTAAAGTTCTGCCAGCTCTTTCACTTTTTCTTCCAAGTAATTTAAAGAAAGAAATCCAGATTCTTCCAAAGTTAAAGAGGAACCTGTTAGCTATTGCTGTACAGAAAGTAAAAGAGCTTTCCAGACATTAAAATTGGTTCTTTTTTAAAATAAATGTATCTGGAAGATAAAGCAACTGGTAGAACATGTCAAACAGAAAGCAAATTAAAAATGCTTGTATAGAACATTGGTAAATCGGAAATGTCAAGCCCTGGTCCTTCTAGGTGATAAAGATGTCGGCATCCTCCGCTAGCAACAGAATTACATTCCTGTGTTAATAAGAAAGAACTGAAGCCAAAATATCATAGAAATCTGAAACACAAAGGGGCCAATGTAAGATTGCGTGTGCCTTTCAGCAGAGCAATCTTTGAGGAAACCCTGCTTCTGTTTCATATTGTAAAAACATTTGCATTATTCATTATTTTACCCAAATAGGCCATTGAAATGAAGAGAAATTTCCCCATCTAAAAGCTTTGGTAAAATAATAAAGGTTGCAAAGATTTTATCATCATAAACTTCACGTGATTAGTAAACTCAAGTAGGGTTTCCTTAAAGGAGAATTCAACCCTTAAAGGAAAACTATACCCCCCCAAACAATGTAGGTCTCTATAAAAAGATATTGCATAAAACAGCTCATATGTAAAACCCTGCTTCATGTAAATGAACCATTATCATAATAATATACTTTTCTAGTAGTATGTGCCATTGGGTAATCATAAATAGAAAATTGCCATTTTAAAAAATAAGGGCCGCCCCCTGAGATCGTAAGATTCACTGTGCACACATACAAACCACATGTTAGGTCACATGAGCCAATTAGCAAACAGAGTTCTGCCTTTTGCTTCCTCACTTCTTCCTGTTACAGTTAGTGTTGTAGTATTTCTGGTCAGATGATCTCTGAGGCAGCACAGATAGAGTCACGAAATGGTTGCTCAAGGCAAGAGATGTAAAAGGGCAATATTTACTTATATATATATATATATATATATATATATATATTCCAGTTTGGTAAGATTCTTTAATATGCCACTTAATATGATATGAACTATCTGTTGCTTAAGTGTTCATTTTGGGGGTATAGTTTTCCTTTAATGAAAAAAACCCTACCCCCCCCAACGCTACATAGACCCCCCTACCTCCTCCCCTCCAGCCTAGCTGCTACCCTGGGTAAATGCCCCTAACTCTTTACTTACCCCTCGGTGCAGATTCAGGGCATTGGAGTTCACGGGTGCCATCTTCTTCTCTTTGGTAATTTACCGAATGAGAGCAGTGTATCGGCACATGCACAGTTGGAGCAATCTTCTGTTTTTCTACAACTGTGCATGCACTGAAAGTCATGGAAATTGCTGAAGTGAAGTAAGCAGACCCCAAAGATTACCAAAGTGCCAGAAGATGGCGCCCGTTAACTCTGATGCCCTGAATCTGCACCAAGGGGTGACTAAAAAGGAAGGGGCATTTACCTGGGGTAACACGTAGGCTGGAAGGAGAGGATCTATGTAGGGTTGGGGGCAGGGTTTTTTTCATTAAGGGTTTAGTTCTCCTTTAAAGCTGAAAGGCATGCATAATATTAAATCCCCCCCCTTAAAATTTAATGGACTTTTTTAATAAAGAGTGTTCTTTTGCCTTTCTTGTCACTCTAGCACCCCCCCCCAAAGAAGAGAAAATGACCCCAGTTGTGTTTTCCTAACAACGGAATAAGGATATTTTGGGGAGAAACATTTAATTGGCAGACTTAAAGTCAGCATTGGACTGGCCCACCTGGACTTTCACTTCAGGAACCTCCTCAGCCCTCCAGCCGAACCTTCCCCGTCTCCTTGGTCTCTGCCTGTTGAGTAATTGGGGCCAGCGTAGGGGGCACTCAGTGTCTCTGCCAGGGATTGGGTCTGGGTCGGTTGGGCACACTGGGTTCTTTCCAGTATGTCACCCGCCCAGGCAAGTTTGTGCATTTTGCAAGTTAAAATCATTAAACATTAACTGGTAAATAATCAGTAGAATGTGGCAAGGAAAAAATTAGGAATATTAAATGGCAACAGACTAAGCACCAGGAATCTTTGGAATTCTGCATCTACTTAGACTAACAAAGCTGTGTCTTTTCTGGATATGGTATATTTATACAGTTTTGATCTCTCACTATGGGTTCAGAAGGAGTTATCTATCAACTGCAAGTCCAAAGTGTAAAATATGGGAGCAATCCACCATATATTGCAGTCTGCACCGTGCCTTCCACCATTGACTAATCGCCACTGTTTCAGAGCACTTCTGCCCCTGGCCTTGCTAAATGACTCCCAGTATATTACCTACAACCCAAAATACTTTTTTTGTCTTCAAATATTTTACTTTTTACTGGCATGAATGTCATTTATACACAGTTCCTTAATTAGGTATTAAAAAAAATAATGTCCAACTAGTCTGAGCACCTTGTCTTTGTTTTGTTCTCTTGGACTTTTTTTATTTCAGCTTTATCAGGAAAATGAACACAGGGACTTAATTCTTCTTTATCACATTCTCTTTTACTCTTTTTACTTGTGTGCTAATATAGCGAAAAAGTAAATTAAAAAGGTGATTTGAGCAGGAGCAGCAGAATATATCATTAGCTTAGCCAATATTTGCAGCTTATAGGATTCTTGCCAGAGGCTCCCATTGTTAGTGCTTTATTTATGTAGCTAAATTTATTGGCTTCCAACCTGATGCAGTGTATATTTATTGTAGTGAAGGCACAAAGCAGCCTTTCAGTTACCAATAACCATTAAAAGTTTCTCACAGCTTCCAGGGTCTGAGATTTATATCCTGAAATGTTGTATTTACAAGACAGACAAGCAGTACCAGAAACAATACCAAAAACATTTCAGGCATCCATGGACTCAAGAATCTATTATTCATTGTTCAGGCCATAAATGGGATATAATAGGGCACATGAGCGCAATCGCTATGTTTTTTCCCCACAATGCAGTATTTTTTGCACCAATGTTTTTTAAGTTTGTCTGCCTTCATTTTTTCAACTTTCAGCTCCACTGAATTTTATCCATTGACCCAGGGTGTTGGGGGAACCCAGGAGCTACTGCCTAGTCAGGAGGTGGTGGCATCTCTGGGGTTTCCCTGCATCAATAGGCGCAGCAGCAATCCAGAATGGAAAGATTGAACTGGACTATCTGCTTTTCACAGGGTTAAACACAGAACAAAAATGGGAAGTCTTCAAAATGCTGCTTAATAAATATACATGTCAGTATATTCCCCTTTTTTTCATCACCTTTTTGGTTCAATAGAAGCGTTGGTGTTGAGGTGGGTAAGAAAAGACCTGCTTTTAAGGCTTTCAAGTTAGCTGGGACAGCCAATGATTTATAAGGTACAAGGAGGTCAATAAATCATGCAAAGAAGCTATAAGGCAAGCTAAAATTGATATAGAAAAGAATATTGCAGCAAGCAGTAAAAAAAAATCCAGAATTATTTTTTAAATATGTTAATAGTCAAAAAATGAAGCAGGAAGGAGTGGGACCTTTAGTATCAGAGGGGGGTTAGCTGGTTGATGAAAACAAAAAAAAAAGCGAAGATTCTGATCTCATATTTTTCATCTGTCTATAAATGAGGAACCAGTTAATGAAGGTTTCCTTCTTGATAGTCCCAATTCTAGTAATACAACTAATGATGCATGGTTCACACATGAGGAAATTCAAAAGAGACTAGAACATGTTAAGATAAACAAAGGTCCGGGGCCAGATGGTATTCATCCCAGGGTAATTAGCGAGCTTAGCTCTGTGATTGCCAAACCTCTTTACTTAATTTTTCAGGACTCATGTAGAGAGACATGGGGTACAGTAGATCTCCAACCTGGCTGAAAAAAAATATACAGGTATGGGATCTGTTATCCAGAAACCCATTATCCAGAAAGCTCCAAATTACGGAAAGGCTGTCTTACATAGACTCCATTATAATCAAATAAGCCAAATATTTTTAAAACTATTTCTTTTTTCACTTTAATAATAAAACAGTCCCTTGTACTTGATCCCAACTAAGATATAATTAATTCTTATTGGAAGCAAAACCAGCCTATTGGGTTTATTTAATGTTTACATGATTTTCTATTAGACATGGCATGAAGATCCAAATTACGGAAATATCCATTTTACAGAACCCCTCAGGTCCTGACCATTCTGGATAACAGGTCCCATACCTATATAGAGATGTAGCAACCCACTAACTGCTGTTGAATTGGAATTCCCAGGGACATACAGCTTAGCAAAAGCTGGAGGGCTGCAAGTTGGACTCCCTGGAACTTATGAGAGTTGCTGCTGAAGTTGGGGGCTCTCTAGTGTTGGGGGCCCAGACAAAATGTACTTTCTGTAGAGCACCGCAACCTACACTGTATCAGTGTAGGGAAAACATAGTGGGGGTCATTTATCAACATTGGGCAAATTAATCCATGGGCAGTTACCCATAGCAACCAATCAGTGATTAGCTTTTTAAAGCCAGCTGCAAGTGGAACAATGAATGCATTGATTGGTTGCCATGGGTTACTGCCCATAGGTAAATTTGCCCAATGTTGATAAATTACCCCAAGGCGCAGATTTACTAAGCTCGAGTGAATTTTCGAAGTTAGAAAAGTTCGAATTTCGAAGTAATTTTTTTTTGATACTTCGACCATCGAATAGGATACTACTACTTCAAATTTACTTTGACTTCGATTTGAAGTAAAAATCGTTCGAATATTCGACCATTCGATAATCTAGGCACTGTCTCTTTAAAAAAAACTTTGACTTCATACTTCACCAAATTAAAGCTACCTTCCACAGCACTTTTCTAACTCTTTGCACGTTGAATAGAAATCCTTAGATCGCTAAAAAATGTTTCGAATCCTTCGATTCAAACTATTTAATTGTTCGATCGAACGATTTCTAATCGATCGTCCGATCGATCGAATTACGCTAAAAAGCCTTCGACTTCGATATTCGATAGTCGAAGGATTTCAATTCGAGGGTCGAATTTCGAAGTTTTTTTTAACTTCGAAATTCGACCCTTAATAAATCTGCCCCCAAGTTTGTGCTACATAGCTTTCTTAGTAGTCTGTGCTTTTACTAAATATAAGAAGGCATCATGTTTCTCATTCCAGCATTTTCTGCTAACATGGGCTTTCCCTTGCAGCCATTTGTTTTACTGAAAAAGATTCTGATTTTATTATCCAAGTATCTGAGCTGCCTTTTATTGCATCTGACTAATATAATCAGCACTGAGTTCTCACATTGCAGCTTCAGCAGGAAATATTTGTCATAGAAAGGCTGTGTGCAAGATATATAGAAGAGCAATATAAATATTTACTGAATATATAATACGTGTTCTGAAATAGAAGGCGTCAGTATCACCCTAATTTACATTTTGTGGAATATATCATTCTTATTCCAAACAACAAGAGTTTGGTGGGTGCATTTTTACTTAGCAACCATAGGAGGGCTGACATTAAAAAAAGCAAGAAATTCAGATGGTAAGTTACTCTTTTACAAGATAAAATGAAACCAACCATCTAACTCAGCAAGTATGTATAGTTTTTATTTCTTCCCATGTAAGTCTTGCCACAGAGACATTATCTACATCTACAGTATAATGATTTTGTCCGAAAGTAGTAGTGAAACTGAACATTTATTGCCTCCGCGGGGAGGACTGTGGGTGGGCTGCCCTCATAAATAACTCTTACTATATCAAATAAACAGAATTACAAAGCAGTCGATATTCCAAAGTAGACACTGCTTGAACTATTTGCCTTCTAAGGGAAAAAATGCATCTTGGAAGTGTAAATTGCACACAAAGAAGTGGCGTCTGAGAGAGTAAATTGTGGATTATATTAAGGTTTGTAATTTTGGATGAGTTTGAGGAACTGTGTAGAGCAGAGTAGAGCAGAGCTAATCATAAAGGTGTGAAAGGGTCAGGTATAGTTTAGGTGAATTAACTAGTGATGGGCGAATTTGCACCGTTTCGCCGAAAAATTAACCATCCACAAATGCAAAGATAGAAAAAGACCAGGAATCGGCAGTACTTAATCTGCAATCGCCCTTTATTGTTTTGCCGAAACATGTTGAGATAAATACCAATAAAGGGTGACTGCAGACTAAGTGCTGCCGATTCCTGGTCTTTTTCTATCTTTGCATTTGTAGATTGTATCACACTGTGTTTGAAACATCAGGTCAAAACATATTCTGTATTTTTCACTCTGTTACCTTTGTACTGAGCATTTAGGTGATTTAACCCCATTGACCCCACCTTAGCACTCATATTATATAATACACGAGCAGAGGAGCATTTTTGGAAAGACAGGAAATTATTTCAGCACCGTGGACAGCAGGCAGAGTTGATAGATATCTCAGGACCATGGACTGTGCACTTTCACAGCTCTTAGGGCTATTCCACACGGGGAGATAGCGACGCGTTTGCGGTCGCGGCGACAAAGCGCCGCGTCAGTCGCCGCGACCGGCGCAGGCGACAGTTTTGTATGGGCGCCTATGTAAAAACGCCTGTGCTAACCACACCAGGCGATGCGCTTTTCAACAGTCGCCTGAAAATGCCTCGCCAGGCTTTTTCAGGCGACTGTTGAAAAGCGCATCGCCTCGTGTGGTTAGCACAGACATGGGGCTACTGTATAAATACCCATGGAAAGAATAACGGGCAGGCTTGTTCTGCACATACCTACCCAAAATTACTTAAAGGGGAATTATCGCAAAAATGAAAATTTTATATAAGCTTCCTCATACTGAAGAAACTTTCTAAAAACAACGATTACAAATTCTGAAATAATCAAGTTTATATTCACTATTCCTCTATCAGCATCTGTTTCTCTTCATTCTGTCTCCATGCAGAAGTTGGGTTTCAGATATTTATTGACAGTTCGATCCAGTATATCTTATAGGGGGCTCCTTTCCTAGCAGATGAATTAGAGCTCACTCAAATAACTGATTCCAGTACAAACAAAATCTAACAAAATAACTGCCTCTTGCACAAATTCTGCATGTGGAGAGACATGATGTCTGGTGAGTTTAATAGAGTGAGCTCTAATACATCTGCTAGGAAAGGAAGCCCCCCTATAAGATATATTGGAGAATATATATATTCTCTTTATTTTTGCTGCCAGTCAGACTGAGAACCTCTATATCAGACACATGTATAAAAGGGAGCAGAAGAAAAGCTCACAGGTTACTAGAGTTGAAGGGATTTAGTCAATCACAGGAAACTGTATTCATACTGTAAATGGAGAAGAAATAAAGAAATTCCTATCTACAATGACTTCATTGTAATCTTGAATGGCCTTCAAAAATCAACGATCAAGGGACGGATAACCACAATGATAAGAGGTCAATATAGTAAATACATGTCTGCCACATAATAAGAAACTGTCAGTTCTGGAATGCCTATTCTTGTTCTCATAATAACCATTTGTCCAAACGCAACTAGAAGGAAACCAAAGCCAAAGTAGTTAACGCTATCAATGAACTTGGACCTCAGTGTAATGATCCTCCAAGAATTGTGCGTAACCCAATCATGAAAACATATGGGACTTCAGAAACACTCATTTTTTCATCAGTCGGTTGCCTGAACTTGGATGAACAAAAATCAATAAATCTGCCCCAAAGTGTCAAAAGGAAACATATGAAAAAACGATTGCTAATGCCAATGTTAAAGGTACCATGGATACGTCCTCGCCATGACCGAAAACCCCTATCACTGCCAAAGACTCCCTTTGCAAATACTCCATTAGACTGCAGACCAAGAATATTTGCGAGTCTGCGCTGTATCCTGTACCATTAGCGCTACTGTCCTGTACCCCCGTTTCTCATCAGTAGCAATAACGATGTCAGGCAGAGTGTAAATGCTGCGTGTGGCATTAGTCACAGGATACAGCGCAGAATTCTTCTTCCCAGACTAGAACGATCGCCGGAGCCATACGGAGCCTGACTGTGGGAGTTGTGCTCGGGCTTGGAGCTCGGGCTGCCACTAGACACTGGCTGTAAAGTTCATGCAGGTTCCTTCGGGATGTGCTCAGGAGGGGTCAGATGATCCTGCCGTTGTACCTACAGCTGCTCATTGCTAATTTCGTGAATGGGTTTCTCTACCCCCTGCGCTGGCTGCCGCTTCTCTTCATCCGCGACATCATCTATCATATAGGAGGAAGAAGGGGGCCAGGGCAGTCACTGCATCGCATCCATGAGTATCCAGGAGGAGAAATCGAGCTCAGCAGGATCGATAGTCGCCTTTTCGCCATTTCTGTACAGGACAGGAAGTGCAGTTTCTGTAAGTTATTTCTTAATAAAGGCTTTGTGATTTTAAAGTATAATTTGTGTTGGTATTTATTTTTTGATGTGTACTAAAGAATTTTTTTACATTTTTTTTGATGTTACTGGTTCTTTAATTGCAGAAGTATCTTGATTTAAATAACTGACCTCCAGCAAAATATAAACAGAAGAGGCAAAAATAATTGTAGCCAGCTAATACATTGCTTACTGTAATACACGAATGTGTAAATAACATCCTCTGTGAGATAATGGTCTTTAAACAACTTTTTATGCATATTTTATTCATATCATATATTTGTAAACAATTGCAAACAATTGGTTAAAATATGTTCAATAAAATAAAGAAGCCATGAAGATAGTGGGGAGTCACACTTATCAAAGGTCGAATTTCGAGTTCATGTGAGTTTTTAAAAACTCCCATAAACTCCCAGGAACTCGAAATTCGACCAATCAAAATTTATTTAGAAAAAAATCAAATTTTTCAAACTCGGGTGAATAGGATCGACCCAAAAACTCGGATTTAATTCGCATCGAACTGAATTTGAGTGTTTTCTCTGAAAAAAAACTAGAATGTCAGGAAGGCTGCAAACAACTCCAAATTTATCCCAGGACATCTTCCATTGATTAAAACAGAAATTCAGGCGGGTTTTAGGTGGCAAATAGTGGTGACTGTGTATGATAAATCTTGAAAATTGGATTAGAATTTTTTTTAAAAAACTCTAATCGAATTTTAACAATTCCCTAGTAAATTTGACAGTTTTGTCCAGTTTTATCGCACCCAAAACTCCATGTCATGCCTTTAGGGTCCTTCATTCAGAGATCTGGTTGTGTCAGCCACACTGGGCTGGAGTCAGCAAATTTTTCAAAATATTTCCTTTTTCTCTGTAATAATAAAACAGTACCTTGTACTTGATACTACCTAATTCTGGATAAAAGGTCCTTTACCTGCAATACTTCTCTTGCACATTTGTAAACAATGCTAGAAGATGAACAAATGTAGTGGCCATGGATTCAAGAAAGTTTGTCAGTATAAACTGATGAAAATTATGAATTCCCTCCCAGTTATTTCCATCAGCCTCACTTTACGTGTGTGTCATTGGTTTTGTGTTTTGTTGGATATGTACAGAAGCTATAGCCATTACCATTCGTTTTGTGTTATGTACAGAAGCTAGCCAATATCATGATAATCAGCTTGAAATGCACTGAAAGCTCACTATGATTATCATCTGTTACCCCATAAATATATCAGCTTTTCTTTCCATTGTATTGGGAATAACATATGCTAGTAATTAGGGATGCACCGAATCCAGGATTCGGTTCGGGGTTCGGCCAAGATTCGGCCTTTTTCAGCAGGATTCGGCCGAATCCTTCTGCCCAGCCGAAACGAATCCGAATCCTAATTTGCATATGCAAATTAGGGATGGGGAGGGAAATCACTTGACTTTTCCTCACAAAACAAGGAAGTCATTTTTCCCCTTCCCACCCCTAATTTGCATATGCAAATTAGGGTTCTGATTCGGTTCGGTATTCGGCCGAATCTTTCACAAAGGATTCGGGGGTTTGGCCGAATCCAAAATAGTGGATTCGGTGCATCCCTACTAGTAATGAAAATCAGGAGTTATAGTCTGGTGGAGCTATTAACTGTTAATATTTACCATATTGTGATTTTAATGTTATGTTCTCTGCCTTTGTTATGTCAATTCTATACGGGAATCGTGAATGAATCTCCAGTTAAAGTTGTATATTCCCCGGAGTTTTCCTGCCAGTCAGACTGAGAACCTCCATATCAGACACGTGTAGAAAAGGGAGCACAAACTGGCAGGTTATTAGTGCTGAATGAATGTAATTAATCACAAGAAAGTGGAAGCTGAATACATACTGTAAATGGATAAGAAAGAGAGAAATTCTGATCTACAATGACTGTAAGATGTCTAGAAGGAAGGAGAGAATTGCCTTCAAAATAAATAATGGAGGGATGGATAACTTCAATGCTAAGAGGTCAATATAGTAAATATATTTATCCACCACATAATATGAAACTGTCAGTTTAAACTTGATCTGGAATTTTGTCCAAATGCAACTAGAAGGAAACCCAAATTCTGGGAAAAGGTTAAGGATCTTTGCCATCAATATAATGTAATTGGGTGTAAGAGAGAGTCCCCTGTCTCTAATAGAAAGAGACAGACTTACCAAGTTTATGGTTACTGAATGTGATAGTCTTGTTATATAATTACATTTGACCATGGCCTTTCTAGGCATCCAATGGGTCGGCCTAAAGCAAATACATATATATCAATTTCATATATTTTACAGCCACATTGTAATGGATCCAATGTGCAAAGGGAGATCTCGGGCGATGAGTTACTGGAATTCCTTATCTCTTTCTGCACAATATATTAACCTTTCGCTCAAATTCACATGGTCTCAATGGGCTCATTGGCCCTGGGGGCAAGAAGGGGGCTGCATAACCAGTTTGCATACTTCATGTGAATGCATTTAAGCTGCAGAACATGTTTGCACCTAGCACTTGACATAGTAGGGCAATAAGTGCTAACACTGCTCCTTTTATGCAGATTATTTTGAGCTGCCCCTCCCCCTGGTTTATCAGCATAAATTATTTGGGCATAACCATTTCACTGTAGAAGGTATCAGCTCTCAAACTCGGGCGTTGCTTCATCCACACTTGAATTTCTGCCTCAAGGTTTTTTTTAAACTGAAACTAACAAATTTTAAAAAATAAACTTGATTTAAGGGATTTATTAAGCACAAAAAACTGAATATAAGACTTCAGCATCTTCGTGTAGTTAATTGGAGTTGTCCTAGGCAAAAAAAAACCCTTTCCTGAAACCCCCTGAAACTGTGCATGCACATACCGGATTTTTGCCGCAAATCTTTGCATCAGAGTAATGGGAAACCAGGGGACAGAGACGAAAATCTGGTAACTCCCGATAAAATCAGGGGGTGTTGACAGCTCTGGTTTTATGCACTGATTAAAAAAGTAAAATTATCATTAAATATTGTAACATGAAATAGAAGATTCTATATACTAGTCTGGTCACATCCTTCTAGGGTGGGTTGATGCTTTAGTTTCTATTGAATTTCAAATGAGAAAGGATTTTCTTAATTCGCCTAGAATATGCTGATCTACACGGAATATCGATTTTACTAGATGTAGACTTTCTCGCAACAAGTATCTCATTATGATTTCTCTGGAATGCTGCCCGGACTGAGATTCAAAATAGGCCCCAGCATTTCAAGTAGAAAGAAGCTCAAACACTCCCCCAGACCCAATAAATAGTCTGCGGCATCTTACAGCCCCTCTGCCATTTGCCACAATCCATAGATTGCCAGTTTGGGCCTAGAGTAATGGAATATTTCAGTGAGAACACAAAAGAAGTCAGAAAGAAAGGCATTAGCACCCAGAGGAGTGTGACGCTCTTTGTAGGCAGTGCCAGATCAAAAAGCCAGAGGTCCCGGCAAAGAGCATCATGAGGAGGTTCTCTCCAGCCCTGTCTTTGCCCCCTGCCTTACAGAAGGCATTAAGGACAGAGACTTTATACGGCCTGCTTCTCCTGAATTTCCGTACCTTATATATCTGAATGACACCTATTTGATGTCTTCACAGTCAGAAAGAAGGAGAGCTCATAAAAGAAAATGGGTGGAGCTTCATGCAAGACAAGGAAGCAGCTAAAAGAGCTGCAGTTGAGCTGCTTGTGATTTAGAAACAAACTAAGGGGTCCGTTTACTAAAGTGCGTTAAAAATATTCGCACAATATATAGACAGAATTTTCGCCAAATATGTTATCGCCAGTTTACTAACCTGCGGTAAATATAAATTTGCAAATTTTCTTGCGCAAGAATAATTGTTCGGCAGTTATCGCATTCGCTGAAAATAACGCTACGTACACATTAACGCATGGTTTACTAAACAGCGAAATGTGCTAAAGACAAAATTAACACCAGAATATTCGCAAACTTTTACCGCCACCTATGTAGTGGCGTAAAAGTATTTTTTTCGCCAGAAAATTCTCAAGGGGCAGGAAATATCCCATAATACTGTTTTTTTTACCCATCATTCTTTGCTGACAGGAGACAGATCTGTAGCTATTGCTGACAAGATGTTTTGGCTTCTGCTTCTATCTGGTGCAACAGCAGCAGTTTCAGCTCAGAGTCGTATTATTGGCAGCGGCATCACAGTCCAAGGATTCGTCAGCCTCTACGCTTTTTTGGTTTCATTGTGATTGGCTACATTAAACTGTGCATTTCTATGAAGCAAAGAGATTGACTGGTATCATTTCTTGTTCATATGATTCTATCGGCAGAAGGGTTTATATGATGCAGACATGTTTGATTGGTGTCACTCTGGTAATGTTGCTGGATGGTATAATCATCAGTCAATAAAGTTTATGAGTTTTGAAGATGCATTTCTGGCCATAAATGTCACAGTAAAAATTACCATAATAACCGCCATAAAACAAGACTATTTTATAGAATAAATATTCGCAAAAACTAAATTTTTCGCCAGAAAATTCGCAACTCGCTAAAATCACCGCTAACGTAAGCTGGTTCCTTAACGTAGTTACCACAAGTGATCGCAATGATTTCTGAGCGCATCGCTGTTTAGTAAACTTAGTCGCTGCGAATATTCTGGCGTAAAAATATTCTCAGCGATAACATGCGGAAACTTAAAGTCAGATTTACCGCACTTTAGTAAACGGACCCCTAAGACTGAATGCAGGGAGAAAGGCATGGTATTCTGGGGTGGTTTTGTGCAATGATAGGGGCTTACTTACTTAGGGCCTATATATCCATTTTATTGAAAAAAGTAGTTTTCTTGCAATTGCACTCTCTGCAGCAGAAGAGCCGAAACTCCAATTTTAAAACTCGAATTTCAACTCTTAAAGTTGCCAATAGTGGCTTTTTTCCGCCCCCCCAGGCAGCGTGTACAGTGTTGCCACCTGAGGCTACATTTTCAGTTTGCTTCATGGTAGCAACACCCCTGTTAAAGGGGAACTCCACGAAAACATAACAAGCTTTTTGAAAAGTAAACATAATTTCAAGCAGCTCTGCAATATACATTGATTAAAAAATATGCAGACTTTTCATGATTTTTAATGGTTTGGAATAATTCCCTAAGCCTAGCCCCCTGCTCTCCTGCTGATCTGTCTGACTACTTTGCTGAGCTGTCTGACTACTGTTACTTTGTATCAAGAGCCATCTGTCCTCAGCCTGCATCCTCCAAACCCCACAATTTCCTGCACATGTGATTTCAATAAGGAACAGACCATCCCAGTGCAATGCATTGTGGGTGATGTAGTTCCTGCATGCTGTCTGTAAGCTGTGGAGAAGTTGTTACAATTTGTAACATCAGTGTTTAGTCCCTCCTTCCCTGCCAGGATTTCAAATGATGCAGAAAGAGAAGAACTGTTAAACTGCTGGATTTCAGCATAGAAAATGGCATTTATTCCTACTTTTTGAAGAAACAGGTAACTGTGATGGGTATATTAGGGGTTTCTGTGTTATGTAGCCTCTTTATCAAAGTTTGGTTTGGAAGCCGGAGTTCCCCTTTAATAAATTAAGAGTTTTGGAAACTCAGATTAGCATTTTCATCTTTTTTGCCGTAAAAAACTCAAACAAGATAATAAATATGCCCCTCAATGTACAAGATTATTTTTTTTAAAGAAAATTATATCTCTTTCCCACCGACTCTAGGAATGTAGACTCAATGTCAGCCCAACACAGAGAGACAGAGATAAAGTCTAGTATCAAGATAAGCTTGAGTACAAATATATACAATATTGTCTTTTTACAGTTAATCATTTTTACTGCTACAGTATATTCTATGCTGAAATTCACAGGTTATAGGATTGTTTATTTCTACTTTATCAATATGCCCCATTCCTTATGTAAATATTTAAACTGAATTAATGCCAATTTCTCCCAATGGGAAACAGTCCCTAGTGTGCAATTATCATATTAGCCTTTGCTCCACAGCCGGTTACTGTCAGGGAGATGATGAAATAATGATTAAATATTCTGTTTCATATGGTTCAACTGGTGATGTTTGTTATAATTCCGATGCACAGCTTTTTTTTTTTTTTTTTTTTTTTAAAGGGCATGTAAAGTCTAAAATAGAATAAGGCCAGAAATGCTGTATTTTGTATACTAAATATAAACATGAACTGACTGCACCACAAGCCTAATCAAACAAATGATTTATGTTTTCAAAGTTGGCCACAGGGGGTCACCATCTTGTAACTTTGTTATACATCTTTGCAAGACTAAGACTGTGCACATGCTCAGTGTGGTCTGGGCTGCTTAGGGATCGTCATAAACAAAGCTGCTTTAATTCTGCATGTCTGGTAAGTAAGGCAGGGGCTCCCCCTGCTGTTCATAAGTATGATTGTTTCCCTGCAGAGCAGTTAGGGACCGTCTGACAATTCCTATCCACAGCAGTAAATGAAGGGAGAATTTCACTACATACAGTCAGGTTTCTTATAAAAACGGCACACATTTTTTAATTAAAGTATATTGGATATAGGTTTCTTTTTCATTTAGGAAAGTAAAAATGGGATGTTATTTTTTGCCTTTCCTTGTCCTTTAAGTCAGGACTTTTGCAGGCAATTCCACTTCAAAAAAGGAAAAGTCGCCAGAATTTTTTGAATTTAGATGCATTTTCGGCTCACAGGATATGATGTAAGTGAAGAATAAGGAAGATGTAGCTGCTTTATAGCACTTCGCCTGGTCTGAGGTGGCAAAGGCAACTCGGCGTTAAGAGGTAACGTTCAGTAAAATCCACATTTTAGTGAATTTGCGGAGTAACCTCCGTTCACCAGAGTGAAAAGTCGCCTGGCGATAGAGTTCGAATGACTAGCGGCAGTCTGTTTCACTAGCAAATTGGTGTCTGCGCCTGTTAGTAAATTGGCGATGTCCCTGCGGATGGCAACGCTGGCGAATTGTCGTTAGTATTGGCCACTTCACTCTTTAGTAAATCTACCACATGAGAGAGAAATGCCAGCTGTATACCACTGACACTTTTCTCTTTCCAGTAACAATACAATACAGATCGTTATCATGTCAAACAGTACAATGCATTGCAATTAGGGATGCACCAAATACACTATTTTGGATTCAGACGATCCCCCGAATCTTTTGCGAAAGATTTGGCCGAATACCGAACCGAATCCGAACCCTAATTTGCATATGCAAATTAGGAATGGCAAGGGGAAAACATTTTGTACTTCCTTGTTTTCCCTCCCCGCCCCTAATTTGCATATGCAAATTAGGATTCGGTTCGGCTGGGCAGAAGGATTCAGCCGAATCCGAATCCTGCTGAAAAAGGCCGAATCCTGGCGAATCCCGAATTGCAATACAGTACAGTTCAATGCACTACAGGTATGGGACTTGTTATCCAGAATGCTCAGGACTTGGGGTTTTCAGAGAAAAGGGTTTTTTTTTTCATTATTTGGATTGCCTACTCTAACTTTACTTCAAAAATCATATACAGTAAAGATTAAGTAAACCTTATAGGATTGTTTAGTCTCCAATAAGAATTAATCTTATCTTAGCTGGGATCAAGTTCAAGCTACTGTTTTATTATTACAGAGAAAAAGGAAATCATTTTTTAAAAATGTAATTAATTGATTAATATGGGGGTCTATGGGAGACCGCATTCTGTAATTCAGAGCTTTCTGGATAACAGGTTTTTGGATAATGGATCCTATACCCTACCATACAGTACATTACCATGTCATACAGTACAGCGCAATACAGTCAAATAACTTTATCTATTTACAACTCTACTTTTCCATCCAGGTAGCTCTTAATTAAAATAAAATAAATTAAATAACATTATTTGGACAGTACCTAACACTGAGATATTGTACAGAGGCAAGTTTTTCTCATTCTAATAATTTAATGCCTCCTGGAATTTTGACTCCAGACAAGCCAGACTAAATCTGTTTTCCCTCATACTCTCATCACCTCCTTTTATTGTTATACACTTGAAAAGACAAGAAGTAGAATTTTGCTTTCATTGGTTAAGGCAAAGAAATCCACTCCAAGTCATCCATAATATATAAATACAATGCAGAAACATTTCAGAAGTTCTCACATATTTACATTTACCCTGTCTGGATAGTAAAGTCCAAATAAAAAGTAGATGTTGTGTATACTATGTGCAGTAGGTATGGGAATGAGAAGATTATTTTTGCTATATGTGAATGTTTATGGATAGCCCTGAAACGTGGTGATATTTCCTAGAAATGTTTTGGTTAGAGGAAAGCCAAGAATTTCAAACAAATCCCTAAGATGCTCCACTCAAGATCAGGGAAAACTGTCAGGCTTATTACTAGATCAACAAAAAGAAAGACTGTCCTTCTGGCACAAAACGAGTGACTTCAGTAGGAAAATGTGGAATGTTATAGTAATGCCAGTGCTTACTTTATTGATAATCTGTAGCACCAACAGACGTCTTCTATTATGTAACTACACATACATATGCTTGGTGCGGGGGAAAGGGTAAGTAAGACCAAGCGATCACAAAGTACGTAGAAGTGAAATTGCAAAAAACCCACATCTAAATCACGTCAAGGGGCAGACAGTGTTTACCAGTGAGGCTATGAATACTTAAAGCATGAAAAACGCATTAAAGGAGAAGTTAACCTGTATGGGAAGAAAACCCTCCCCTGTGTAGGCCGGGGGGAGGAGGGAGGGGGCGTACACAGGGGAGGGGGGAGGGTTTTTTCCCAGTTCAGGTTGACTTCTCCTTTAAAGGGCAAAAAAATAAAATCCCATTTTTACTTTCTTTAATGAAAAAGAAACCTATCTCCAATATACTTTAATTAAAAAATGTGTACCGTTTATATAAGAAACCTGCCTGTATGCAGTGAAATTCTCCCTTCATTTACTGCTGTGGATAGGAATTGTCAGATGGTCCCTAACTGCTCTGCAGGGAAACAATCATACTTATGAACAGCAGGGGGAGCCCCCGCCTTACTTCCCAGCCCTGCAGAACTCAAGCAGCTTTGTTTGTTTCCCTGTAAAGCAGTCTGCGACTGTGTAGAAATTTGTATTGGATTTTATTTTTGCTTTTACTTCCCCTTTACTGCTTCCAACTCCAGCTGCAGGGACAAAGATCATGGAACCAGATTTAAACAGATAAACTGGGATTCTATTTGGAGGATTATTTTGCTGCAGCCACTGGTTCTGCAGAGTTGGAGAAAGTTTGTATTAAACAATACAAAAACTATAAAATCCACATTAGATTACATGACAACACAGGACCCAGTGCAGTCTGCATATTCTAATTATTAATCAGTCTTGCTGTATCGGCTTCTGGCAGATATTATTTGACTTGTGCTGTTTTGATAATTTATGACGATCCCTAAGCAGCACAGTCTTAGTCTTGCAAAGATGTATAACAAAGTTACAAGATGGTGACCCCCTGTGGCCAACTTTGAAAACATAAATCATTTGTTTGATTAGGCTTGTGGTGCAGTAAGTTCATGTTTATGTTTAGTATACAAAATACAGCATTTCTAGCCTTATTCTATTTTAGACGTTACTTTCCCTTTAATAATCTAAACTGCACTGTATTTTTGCATGATTCCTCTTCTGGTTTAGTGTGTGAATGAGCATTATATCCTCATACCTTTATATGCACTTTTTAAAATTAACATCATATGGGTCTAAGGGGAGATTTATTAGAATTAGGAATCTCGGGGGGGGAGAATGCATTATTTGAACAAAAAGAGAATGTGATTTTTCTTCCATTTTTCCATAAATCTCAATCATTTATTTCACCAGTGTAAAAATAAGCAGTTGTGTTTTTTCTGTTAATTTTTTTTTTGTATTTTTTTTGGAAAAAAAATCTCAGTCTACATTTTTTTTTGCAACAAAAAGAAATAAAATCAAACTCAAATTTTTATAAACCAGCCCCAGGCATTAAAGTGATACATATATTTCCCTGTGTAGCTTTAATAGCATAAATAATGTTCCGCACCATAATTGTCTGCTGAGAAGGACTTTATTTGTAAGAACAGGCAGGGAGGGATATGGGAGAATGACTAATGCTTCATTAGGATAAGGAATGAGTATATTCCAGAGGATTCCCAGTAGAAAGGCAAACCTGAGAGGAAATGGACAGACACAAGCCAGAGGCTGAATATGTCTCTAATTGAGGAAATAATGTACTGAACTCTGGTTGATCTGTATAAATCCACCTTTGGGTAGTTTATTGCACCAGTTCTGTCATATGGGAAATAAGTATATTTCCAATGATATAAGGAATGTCCTAGTTCCTGCGGAAATGACCTGCTTCCTATTAGGTGTCAAACTTGAGCGCTTATTAGTATCTGTGATATCGGCTGGCTTTGCTTTTGTCCCATACGCTTGTTGTCTCTGCTTTTTCTCAAGTCTTTTTATCCTTAAGCTACGGAATAGACTAACGATGGGCTTGATGACAAATGTTAACCTGAAATCAATTTTCAGTGATCCCTTCCAGTTCTTTTAGTCTCCTTGATGGAATAGCTTTTTAAAATTAAATTTTCATGTTCCATATACATTTTGCCAAAATAAGGTGGAATTATGCATCTCTCAAAAGAGCAAACATATTTTTTTATATTCAATTTTGAAATCTGACATGGGGCTAGACATTTTGTTAATTTCCCAGCTGCCCCTAGTCATGTGACTTGTGCCTGCACTTTAGGAGAGAAATGCTTTCTGGCAGGCTGCTGTTTTTCCTTCTCAATGTAACTGAATGTGTCTCAGTGGGACATGGGTTTTTACTATTGAGTGTTGTTCTTAGATCTACCAGGCAGCTGTTATCTTGTGTTAGGGAGCTGTTATCTGGTTACCTTCCCATTGTTCTTTTGTTTGGCTGCTGGGGGGGGGAAAGGGAGGGGGTGATATCACTCCAACTTGCACTACAGCAGTAAAGAGTGATTGAAGTTTATCAGAGCACAAGTCACATGACTTGGGGCAGCTGGGAAATTGACAATATGTCTAGCCCCATGTCAGATTTCAAAATTGAATATAAAAAAATCTGTATACTCTTTTGAGAAATGGATTTCAGTGCAGAATTCTGCTGGAGCAGCACTATTAACTGATTCATTTTGAAAAAAAAATGTTTTCCCGTGACAGTATCCCTTCAAGCAATTATCCCCAGAGCTTATACAAGTCTGTCACACTGTAGATAATCTGATGGCAAGTCAGGAGCTCCGGGAGCTTGTTATACCTACTGAGAGATTAGGGGTGGGAATGGATGTGTATAATCCTCCAGCGGTTTCCTTGCAACATGAGGTGTGTGACAAACCCTTCACGACAAAAATGCCTTCATAGGTTGGTTTATAGACATTTCCTTTGTACTATAACTCTGCACAATAGAACTTAGGGGTCCGTTTACTAAAGTGCGTTAAAAATATTCACACAAAATATAGACAGAATTTTCGCCAAATATGTTATCGGCAGTTTACTAACCTGCGGTAAATATATATCTGCGAATTTTCTTGCGCAAGAATAATTGTTCGCCAGTTATCGCATTCACTGAAAATAACGCTACATATACATTAATGCCTGGTTTACTAAACAGCGAAATGTGCTAAAGACAAAATTAACGCCAGAATGTTCGCAAACTTTTACCACCACCTATGTAGTGGCGTAAAAGTATTTTTTTCACCAGAAAATTCTCAAGGGGCAGGAAATATCCCATAATACTAGTTTTTTTTACCCATCATTCTTTGCTGACAGGTGAGAGATCTGTAGCTACTGCTGACAGGATCATATATGACAGAGTCGTATTATTGGCAGCGGCATCACAGTCCAAGGATTCGTCAGCCTCTACGCTTTTTTGGTTTCATTGTGATTGGCTGCATTAAACTGTGCATTTCTATAAAGCAAAGAGATTGACTGGCATGATTTCTTGTTCCTATGATTCTATTGGCACTCTGGTAATGTTGCTGGATGGTATAATTATCAGTTAATAAAGTTTATGAGTTTTGAAGATGCATTTCTGGCCATAAATGTCACAGTAAAAATTGCCATAATAACCGCCATAAAACAAGACTATTTTATAGCATAAATATTCGCAAAAACTTAATTTTTCGCCAGAAAATTCGCAACTCGCTAAAATTACCACTGACGTAAGCTGGTTTCTTAACGTAGTTACCGCAAGTGATCGCAATGACTTCTGAGCGCATCGCTGTTTAGTAAACTTAGTCGCTGCGAATATTCTGGCGTAAAAATATTCTCAGCGATAACATGCGTAAACTTAAAGTCAAATTTACCGCACTTTAGTAAACGGACGCCTTAGTGTTATACAATGGGAAACTAAATTAGAGGGTTCATTATGCTCCAATGCTGTATTATTCTTTCATCCTCTCTGCTCCAACATCACCAGTTCATCATACCCCTCATTCCATTCTACTAATGGCCTTTTTTCTGTTTTTTTGTTCCTCTTAAATTTTCTTTACTTGCTGTAACTTGCTATGGGCTTTGAGACCTGGAGCAAAGTTGTTGCCTTTCTACTACATTATCCCCTTGTGTTGGACAACTTCAGAAAAACAAATAATCACTTGCTTAGAGATATTTAATCCAGAATACCCAATGGTAGAATACAGAATGGTAGATTGTAGTCTACCAGAAGATCTCAAGATCCAGGGAGGTTGTTGCCAAAGAGGGATTGTGTTGTATCTGTTTAGAAAATCTTGCGGTTGAGTGCTGGAAGTTTGAGACCATTAAAAGGAATAGACAGGCCAGACCCTCTAATCCATTCGTCCACCTTACACACATTGAACCCGTGACCTTGGCATTATTTTATTTCAAATTTTTGTACCCAACGGACGACATCATTGCGCTGTCGATGAGATGTTGGCGCCGCTACCCACATGGCTGCCATGGGCCCCACCATCTTGGGAGCAGCGCCAACTGAGACGGGAGTGCCATCTGGCACTCCTGACAGCACCCCATTATGCTGTACTTTCTAGCCCAGCACCACATTATGCTGTACTCTCTAGCCCAGCACCCCATTATGCTGTACTCTCTAGCCCAGCACCCCATTATGCTGTACTCTCTAGCCCAGCACCCCATTATGCTGTACTCTCTAGTCCAGCACCCCATTATGCTGTGTTCTCTAGCCCAGCACCCGATTATGCTGTGCTCTCATTAAGGGGTGCACGCTGATTTGTGCTCTAGCACTTGTGTCCCCTGGAAAAGTAAATACAGTGGTATGTTCTGTCATTGTCATAACACTGTATATCAGAGGTATATCAGTCAGAGGTCCCCAAACTAGAAGGTGGGATCACAACTTAGTGTCTGGAGGGAGCCCCACCCTGAAGACTAGTTTGGGTCTAAATTGGTGAAATCTGAGAAAACCTTAGCTGTCTTAGATAATTTTAGAGCTATGATTGAATGACTTATTCAACAATATTTCCCATGTTTGTATACAATGGTGTGGGGCCTTAATACATTTTGTGCCACAAATTGGCTCTTTACCTTAAAAGTTCTAAAGAATAGGTGGCTCCATCTACTGTTTTGAAAAACAAGCAGTATTGAGTAGAATTTTAATAGTAAAATAATTAGACTTGTAATCACAATTACAACTCTTTTTAAAGGGGACCTGGCACCCCATAAAAATATGCAGAATCCTATTTTATTGCATTAGTCAAGCAAAATGAACTTTAATTACACTGTATAAATTATTTGGATCTTGTTTCCTCCAGTCTGGGAACTCTAATTATAGCAAGCAGGCAGGAGCCATTTTGTGGACACTGTTATTAAGAGAGTGTGGGGAGAGCAGTGATTTCTAGGAAGTGCTGAATGGAAAGTGAAAGTAATTATCTGCCCCGCCTCTATGCCAGGGCATAAAGGAAGGGCAGACAATATTTGATTGACAGCTGAGATGTTTAAAGTAACTTACAACAGCTATGAATGTTTTAATAAAAAAATAGAAATTGGATTTCATGTTTAATTTGAAAAGGACTTGGATAACAGGTCCACTTTAAGGTTTTCATGAATTTAAATATCCTTTCTACTATAAAATAGAAAATAATTCATATTTGTATATTGGCTACTGCCATATTCATTGTTTCCAAGAGCTCAGTACAAGCATTTAAAAATCTGTTTCAAACAATTCAATAACAGTAGCTCCCTTTTCTCCCTTTTTTTTCTAATGCTTCAGAAACTGTCAGCCTGAAAGAAGAGTATGGGTTTGGCAGATGGCACTTTACCTAAATGTGTTGCTGGAAGACAGATCACTTGGAACTGTTTTTTTTCTGGTTTAGGTTTTACATCAACAGTTTAGAGGATATCTCTTATTTCAGCTTAATAATGGTGCAAAGAGAGGACTAATTTCATATTAATAAACTTAATTTTGTAATGAGATACCGGATAATTAGGTTTTGGGATACTATTTGCCATTTACTGTAGTGATGGGCTAATTTCTCCTGTTTTGCTTCACCGAAAAAGTCGCGGAAAAATCGTGAAATCCGAAAGTTTTATGAAAAAATCTTGAAATTTGGACATTTTCACGAAAAAATTGTGAAAATCGGAAATTGATGCCTGTGTCCAAACTGACAATGCCATTAAAGTCAATGGGCATCCGAATAGTGTTGACACGCGGAGATTATAACGCAAGCGACTTTTCGGACGCGCGTCCAAAAACAAATTGTGGCAGGCAAATTAGCCCATCACTAATAAAGTGCAATTATTACACAAATAATTAACCTAATACATATATAGCCCCATAGTGATTGATATGGAATCCAGCCAATAACTGGTTGCCACTTCATGGCCCTGCCCCCTGATGGCTCCACCCAACATCAAATGTCTTTCTGCCGCTCACAACATCACCCACCTAGTTTGCCTGTCAGGACTTCAAAGGAACAAAGAGAGCAACCTCAGACCACCCATTTTCAGTCTTTCCAGACTAATTTTAAGTCACCAGATCATGCAAATAAAATATAATATAAATTTGTTTCATATGAGAGGATGAAAGATTTACCAGGGGTAAAAGACAAAGTTTATTTGACACTAGCTCCTTAGTTTCTTAACTCACAAAGGGGCACATTTACTAAAGGGCGAAGTGACTAACGCTGGCGAAAATTCACCAGTGTGACGTCATTTTGGAACTTCGCCAATTTACTAACGGTCGCTGGCGTAACTTTGCTAGTGAAGGAGATAGACTCTAGCGGTACTTTGCTCCCTAATGCAAATTTGCGCTCTGGTGAATGGACGTAACTGAGCAAATTCACTAAGATACAGATTTTACTGAACGTTACCTCTTGCGCCAGACTTGCCTTCGCCACCTCAGACCAGGCGAAGTGCAATAGAGTAGATAGGAGTTCCTAAAAAAAAAGTTAAGTCCCAAAAAACGCTGGCCTCTTTTCCTTTTTTCAGGGTGATAGGCTGCAAAAGAGCGTAAAATTGTTTTGGGGTAACCGGCTTCCCCCCTACATTTCCTAACATATGGCACATAAACTATAGACATCACTTCGACTGGTGCAGTAACGGTATCGTAATTTCGCCATGGTTCAGCGCCCTGGACACAACTTCGGATTTTAGTGAATTTGCTTTGTCCTGGCGGATCTACGTCTGGCGAAGTGTTGCGGTGTGAGTGAAGCCGTTCCTGGCGAATTTTCGGAGGTTAGTGAATTTGCCCCTAAGAGTCAGAATCATGAACAAAGAAGGAATTTTATAGACTTGGTGAATGTATGACATGAGAACATACATGAGTAAAAGTGAGTTACCGGTGAGAGAACATAGAGATATTGCTCCACAGCACAGAAAAATAAAGACCTGCTCTTAAAGGGGTAGGAAACCTAGTTGGTGGAAAAACCCTCCCCCCTCCCGTGTGTTGCCCACCCTCCCTCCTCCCCCCTGGCCTACCCGTCCCGCTGGGCAAATGCCCCTAACTTGTTACTTACCCTTCTGCGCAGGTCCAGTCCAATCTTCTTCCAAGCGATCTTCTTCCTGCTTTGACCAGCGCATGCGCAGTAGGAGCATTTCGCCGGTACAATCTACTGCGCATGCGCCAAAAGTACATTGTGACTTTTGGCGCATGCGCAGTAGATCCGTACCGGCGAAATGCTCCTACTGCGCATGCACCAAAACGCCGTTCAAAGCAGGAAGAAGATCGCGTGGAAGAAGATGGCGTCTTTGAACTCCCTGGACTGGACCTGCGCAAAAGGGTAAGTAACAAGTTAGGGGCATTTGCCCAGTGGGACAGGTAGGCCAGGGGGGAGGAGGGAGGGTGGGCAACACACGGGAGGGGGGAGGGTTTTTGCGCCGACTAGGTTTCCTTCTCCTTTAAAGCCAACTGGTGGCTCTGTCCTCAAGGCCCGGATACAAGTGACCAAGGCTGGCTTGAGAACAGAATCCAAGTCAGAGGGGCTCCCAGAGGAATCTGCATACACAGAGCTTTATTCTCTCTTAGAAAACTGCTCTTGTCAAACAAAGAAAAACCAGTAAATTGTACCAAGGATTTTAATAGATATCAATATTGTATAAAGTATGTTTTGTTCAACATAAAACTATTTCTACAAAGTACTTCGATAATGATAGTACTATTATACTGTTTCTGTGTACTTTCTGTTTTCTGAGTTAATTGAACTCTTCCCAAGACATAATAAAGTGGCAAAAAAATACAATAAACTCTACGTTGACCTGTCATAAATTAGCCCCTATAACCCTGCAGTTGTTGTGAGGGTATGAATAGCTTCACATGGACCTCACTCTGACTCACATCAGTGCGGGAACCACTCGAAACCAGAACATCAATTATGAAAAATGTGTAGGTGCATTTGTCATCTATTTATGAAGAGAATTGAGAAGCTGAATATATTGAACATACGATCAGTACACAATATTGTAATTATAATACCACTAAAATGTACTTAAAGGGTAACAGAAAGAAAAATAGAAATTGCATTTGCCAGGATTATACGCAGGAAGGTCATTTATTATTATATCTACCAATCTACCAGTTTCATAACCAACCATAGCAACGGTGTCCTGAGCAATTATTATACCTTCACCTCCTCAGTGTCCTCCACCTCCTCAGTAACATTAGCACATACATCTTCATTTTAGAACAGCCCAGTAGGCTTTAACTCACTTTGTATTATTATTCCATTTGTTTTTGGCACCAGGTCACTCACACTTGAGTATTGGAAGCAGGAGCACCTAGAGCAGTGATCCCCAACCAGTAGCTCATGAGTAACATGTTGCTCCTTGGATGTTGCTCACACCAGGTGCTTATTTTTGAATTCCAGGCTTGGAAGCCTCCTGTAGGCTGCCAGTCCACATAGGGACTACCAAATAGCCAATCACCGCCCTTATTTGGCACCCAAGGGACTTTTTCATGTTAGTGTTGCTCCCCAACTCTTTTTACATTTGAATGAGGCTCACGGTTAAAAAAATTTGGGGACCCCTGACATAGAGGAAGCCCCAGCACGACTAGGGGAAATGCAGAAACTCTTGTCAGTGTGCTCTGGTTGGAATGAATCACCATGCCCCACAATTTTTATGTAATGTTGCCAAGTGATTGTTATGCTTATAAATCGTCTTTGCCTTACCATTGGAGTAATGCAGTGCCCCTTAATGCTCATTTATACAGCACTTTAGTCCAGGGCAAAACAATGAGCAAGTTAGGGGACACAAGTGGGGTCAGCACTCTATTCAGGAGGGAACCACAGATGTTTGCCCTCCAATCTGAAGCACAAAGGCTGCCATCCAGGGTGCAAGATGTGAGGCAGGAACTGAGCCTTATTGTGTTGGAGATATGTCTGTAATCCACACAAAGAGACGTACTTATACTCATATTTCATTTGGACTGTTTAGGTGGCTTCTTCCAAAAAAGAATGTAATCTAGTAACTCCAGTGGAGAAGATCTCTCCAATGACCACAAATCATGAGCACTGCAGAATGCTCCATTGTAGAGTTCATCATTAGGGCTCTTACACATGACCGTTCCGACCTGCGCTCCCCTGCGTTCCGTTTTTTGGCGTTCAGCCGCAGGGGAGCGCAGGAATAGACGCAAGTCATTATTTGAAATGGGGCTGTACTCACTCAGGCGCGTGTAGGCGACGAACGCAGGAAAAATGCAGCATGTTGCGTCTGAACCTGCGTTCGGCACATAATACAATCAGTGTTTAATCTACATGGTAATTCTGTGACATTTGAATATGAAAAATGCATTGTCTCCAGGCAGCAAATAAACGTGTCACCTGTTTCCAGTTTGTGTCCTAAATCAATCATCTCTATCTGTGTTTCTCAAACGGTGACACTTTATCCACCCTTTATTTACCACTCCGAGCCAGTTTCCATCTCTGTTCTCCATTGTACAAGGGGACATTCTTCTCCCTCCGCACAGAAATTTTAATTTTCTTTCAAACTGTATTTCTAAAATAGAACATTGTTTTACATTTATTAAGATTATAATTTTTACTTTGGTGAAAAGTAAAAATGTGCATTATAGTAATCTTTACAGACACCTTCTGCCCATTAAAATGTAAAGTCTAAAATAGAATAAGGCTAGAAATGCTGTATTTTGTATACTAAATATAAACATTACTTACTGCACCACAAGCCTAATCAAACAAATGATTTATGATTTCAAAGTTGGCCACAGGGGGTCACCATCTTGTAACTTTGTTATACATCTTTGCAAGACTAAGACTGTGCACATGCTCAGTGTGGTCTGGGCTGCTTAGGGATCGTCATAAACAAAGCTGCTTGAGTTCTGCATGGCTGGGAAGTAAGGCGGGGCTCCCCCTGCTGTTCATAAGTATGATTGTTTCCCTGCAGAGCAGTTAGGGACCGTCTGACAATTCCTATCCACAGCAGTAAACGAAGGGAGAATTTCACTGCATACAGTCAGGTTTCTTATAAAAACGGTACACATTTTTTAATTAAAGTATATCGGAGATAGGTTTCTTTTTCATTAAAGAAAGTAAAAATGGGATTTTATTTTTTTGCCTTTACATGCCCTTTAAGGTTATGATGTTGTTGGGACCATGTTGCTCACCAACCCTTTGGATGTTGCTGCCAGTGGCCTCAAAGCAGGTGCTTATTTTTCAATTCCAGACTTGGAGGCAAGTTTTAGTTCCTTAAAAACCAGGTGTACTGCCAAACAGAGCCTCCTGTAGGCTGCCAGTCCATGTAAGGGCTACCAAATAGTCAGGGACCCCAAAATTAATGGAATTCACTGCTGAATATCTGACACATCACCTAACTCATTGCTTGCTGAATCATTTGGTATTTGACACCTAACCATAATGTAGATGTAAGTGAACATTTTTGGCATGTTTCAAAATGTCAATCTCAATGCAGCCACTGCATTGGAACCCCGAAATCATTTTACCAATATGCTGAGCATTGTTGAAATTTAAACAGTTAGAATGTATAGAATGAGGTTTAACGTCTTGGACTGGCCTCACACCTACATCTGTTGGTGCCAAGGCCATAGGACTTTTTTTTTGTGGTCTTTAGCTGATCATACACATACTAGTATTATGATACAAAATGATTACTGGTACATGTGTTGAGGCCCACAGATCCAGACTGATATTTATGTCGTATCGGATTAGGAATCAAGCAGCACCATCAGCCAGTGAATGTTGTATCTGCAGAGGAGACAGTGAAGAATAGACTCGGCTCTTTGCATGGACTAAGGTCAGCTGAGCATGTGTGGACCATGGGCCGAACAGTCACAGATTGACCAGACAAATTCTCATTGCCCTGATATCCACTGTCTATTATTCTAACAACATTCCCCTTAGAGTGGACTGTCTCAGTGCTCTGTACACTGCAGTCTCTCTGAAGTTCTCCCTCTGTCTTTGGGGACCTTATTTTACAACCAGCATTGTAGATTCTACATTCTAGTGGTTAAAGAATCCTCTAGACAGACCATTTTCTATTGCCATTGATATACATGCCATCTGTTTTCAACATCAACCATTATGCAAAGTGAATTTGCCTTTAAGATATTTCTCTTCCAGTTAAAGGGATACTGTCATGGGAAAAAAAAACATTTTCCAAAATAAATCAGTTAATAGTGCTGCTCCAGCAGAATTCTGCACTGAAATCCATTTCTCAAAAGAGCAAACAGATTTTTTTATATTCAATTTTGAAATTTGACATGGGGCTAGACATTTTGTCAATTTCCCAGCTGCCCCAAGTCATGTGACTTGTGCTCTGATAAACTTCAATCACTCTTTACTGCTGTACTGCAAGTTGGAGTGATATCACCCCTCCCTTTCCCCGCCCCCCAGCAGCCAAACAAAAGAACAATGGGAAGGTAACCAGATAGCAGCTCCCTAACACAAGATAACAGCTGCCTGGTAGATCTAAGAACAACACTCAATAGTAAAAACCCATGTCCCACTGAGACACATTCAGTTACATTGAGAAGGAAAAACAGCAGCCTGCCAGAAAGCATTTCTCTCCTAAAGTGCAGGCACAAGTCACATGACCAGGGGCAGCTGGGAAATTGACAAAATGTCTAGCCCCATGTCAGATTTCAAAATTGAATATAAAAAAATCTGTTTGCTCTTTTGAGAAATGGATTTCAGTGCAGAATTCTGCTGGAGCAGCACTATTAACTGATTCATTTTGAAAAAAACATTTTTTTCCCTTTAGGCCATATGCAAAATGTATCTTCAAGGACAAAATAGTATTCGGTATCTGTTTAATGACATCTCACGTGTCAGCTTATTAGCAAATATTTTAATATGCATGAGAAATTTGATTTTCTATAAGCTGCTCACTGTCCAATGGCACATGCACTAATTTACTGCTCTTTGCATAATGCATATCAGCTGGCGATGGAGGATACATCTTATAACATATGCACCGTCACATATACAAAACAAAGTTCACATAAAGGATAATTAACACAAAGCTCAGTTTCTTTCCTTTTTTTATATCACTTAACTGGCAGAATTATGTGTTATTAGGATTTCAATGTTTTTGTCTTATAATAAAGACAAAAAATAACAATATCTGATATGTTCTAAGTCCAGTGCCAGAGAACATTTGAAAAATGGAAAAAAATATTTTTGTGTGTATAATCAGGCAGAAATGTCAGATATAAAACAGACAAACAAAAAAATGCCATGGGAAACTTCTCAGTTGAAATATATTTTATAGAATAAGATACCAAAGTGCTATTTTCTACTTCTTGTTTTTGAGAAGGATATCATGTTCAATATGTGAAGCTGGTTGCAAAAAAGTTGCCAGATGTATTTTTGGGGTTTAACTCTCAACTGTAATGTGCATTATTTGCAGTAATATGACATAAGGGCTCATTTATAGGGTGACTGCTATGTGCTAAACACTATTTGGACACAAAGCTCCTTGTTTTCCACCAACAAAGCAGTGTTTGCTTCCAGCATTACTTTACAATTTTGCATCTATTTTTACCATTTGGGTGCAAGTTGCAGTGGCTGTTTGAGAGAGCAGTGATTGCCTTGTTTTTAGTTTCTCCTAGTTCTCCTTATTCATTTGGTGCTGTAGGAACCCTGTTGTCGAGGCTTCCCTAATTTCCATGAGATGAGAGCACTGGCATGTTGTTTATCAGAGAGGTTGGCCTGGTGCTTTGCTTTTTCTAAATATGTAGCCACAATTTGTAAGGAGCATGTACAGGAATATTTGTGGATAACGTCAGTGTTTGCTCAATTTTGTGTGCAAGCTTGCACTTTGCACTTGCTTGTAAATGAGCTCAGAAGTTCTTGGGCAGGGGTCCCCAACCATTTTCACCTGTAAGCCACATGCAGAATGTACAAAGATATTGGGAGCTACATAAGGATGAAAAAAGTTCCTGGGGTGCCAAAAAAGGTCTATTGTTGGCTATTTGGAAACCCCCTATATGGACTGACAGCCTACAGGAGACTCTGTTTGGCAGTTCACCTGGTTTTCGTGCAAACAAAACTCGCCTCCAAGCAAGGATAACAAAAATAAGCTCCTGCTTTGAGGCCACCAGAAGCGATATCCAAGGGGTTGGTGAGCAAAATTTTGCTCACAAGCCACTGGTTGTGGACCAATGTTCTTGGGAAAAGGTATTTTTAAGGCCCCTCAACCTTGGGGGTAAACAATAGGGTTAATATATGACATGCAAGGTACAGTGCAAAGCAAAAGGTGTCCATACTGCCATTAGGCAGACAGTAGTGATGTACAGGTCAGGAAAAACTCAACCCACACCCGACCCTAACCTGCAAAACCTTAACCCACAGTATGTTGCCATTGTAGGACCCGCACCCAAATCATACCTGCTTCTTGCTTAATATTCTACTTTTGTGCATGCCTCCGGTTCCAAGACAGGAAATCTTCAGGATCAATGGAGTAGTGTTTTCCCCCAGTCTGACGCAACCCTAACCCGCAATGGTTGGCCAGATTTCAACCCGAACCCAACCGACAGGTCTCTGTGGGTTTCAGGACAACACACACATCACTAGTAGACAGTAAGGACAGGACACAGCTGCACCACCTGACGCTGTGCGAGAAACAGGGTTCAACTTTCCCAGGACCAAGTGCTTGTTAGATGAGCGCTCTAGAACTTTCAAAAAATTACTGCTCCTGGGAAAACTGCCTTTTATCACACACAGGTGTAAGTTTCCTAAACTGTATATTACCTCCTTATTACATGAAGCCTAATTTAATGGAATACAATAAGTGTGGCAGCATCACCCCCTAAATACAGAAAAGAAAAATGTCAAAAATTGAGGTCTAGAAGCCCAACAAGGTAATTTAGATAACTGCCATTGGCTAAATTGGTCTTCATAAAAAATGTATTATTAATTAGACATTTATGTACCTTATCAAGATGGGATCCAGTTATAGAAAAAGCAGTTGTCCTTTTACAAAATATGAGGGTGAGTTAGAGTGAGATTTAGGGGTCAAACATGTTCTTGTGGATTTTTGGATGTATGGCTGAATGCCTTTAGGAGCAATATATATTCATACTGTATATATGTAGATTTGTTATGAGATAAGGGGGCCAAGATCAAAAGTTGGACATTAAAGGAATATTTTAATTACAAGAGTTTGAAAACCAAGTTTATAGATCAATGGCATCTAAGTGGCCCTACTGACTGGGAGTAACTTCTCAAGGATGCCACTGGGAAGCTGGAAACAGTTACTTTTCACTCAAAACACACTTGTGCTTGTATTTGGGCAATGGGTAGGGTGACTGGTGGTCCTTACACCAATAGCAGTACCAGGAGGTGATTGCATATGCAAGGGTTCATATTTATTTATGGCATGGACGAGACAGTTATATATTAATTTCCTTTGACAACCATATGAAATTATTGTGGACATTGTAGCAATTGAAATCTTGGCCTGAGCATCGTTAATTAGCGCTACATCCTTTCAGTGATACATACAGTCAGAACAAGCAGTGATGACAATAGCAAGATACTCAAATCAAAAGCAATTACATTTACAAATAAATCTAGGATTCGGTGTCCTTGCGCTTCCAACAGGGGATTCAATTAATGACCCTTAGGTCTTTCTGGTTTCATTATAGAGAAGCTTGGTGGCATATTATACATTTTCCTCTTCCGGAGAAAATCTGTAACAAGTCATTTATCAATTCTAATGCCTCTGGGGGGGGATATATTTCTTGGTAAATATATTCTCAAATCAGCCAATTAAATGCAATTACTATGTTGCATTGTTTAAATATACATTAGTTCCCGCTGTGTGGGCTGCACTCCAAGGCTGAATGTGTTCTCTGACGGCGGTCTTTATCTCTTGCTTTATTTGGCATAGCAATTCATTATCTTAGATTTGTACAAGATCGTCATCGCTCTGTTGGATAAAACACATTTAACAGCCCTACCAATTACCAGTGATTTGCATGGTACTTGCCAATCCGCTCATACTTTAAAGGGTGATTTATAGCATTGATTTCACAGCCAGAAATGGAAACAGGCATAGGTAGATATAAGGAGTCACTGTGCAATGTGAAATTGTTACAAAACCAGACTGAAACCCCAGGGACACGAACATTCAACTTCAAACTGATATTTTGTGAAAACGGTAAAAAAGTAAAAAATGGAAAGTAATTGAAAAAAGTCTTAGTTTAAGGTGAACAATCTGAAAAAAAAAGTGTTTGGAAGGTGAACAAACCCTTTAAAGGACAAAGGACCAATCAGTAAAGGGTTAGCCATGATTGACAAGGAGGGGAACTAATAGAAACAATAGAAATCATTGTATGTATCGGTGCTGGAGTCCCCTTATTAGAGGTTACACTTGATCCAAGTAGCACAGGGAAATGTCTCAATAATGATATATCCATGAAGGACATGGGTGTGACATGTAAGTGTCCTCCAACTTTTTTTTTTTAATTTAATATATTTTTTTATTTAATATATCAATGAAAAACATTTGGACCCTCCAGAGGCCTGCAGTAGCAAGTAAAATAGCATAGAGTAATGTGTACATACATTATAGGATTGAAGATCAAGTAGATAGGAAACATTTAAAGGTAAACACATAAACAGAATTTTTGTGCTCTGATATAGTAAGTTACAGAAATATTAAATGTTTCCATAGGTCAAGGTCAATTACCGTAAATATGAAGCCAAAAAGCCTGTTGGTTCGATGAGTCCTGGGGGGTGATCCTTCAGCCGTTGCACTCCCATAAAATGTATTTTGAAGATATTGAAAGGTTTCCTGTAGTAGTGGATTATCTTTGAGGGTTTCCAAGTCATACCATGTTGTATTTTGAAAGGTATATGTAGTTAGGTATTTAAGTGGATGTGGAAGGCTATGGATATATGTATACCAAATGGAGAAGAATTTGTCTACCTGCAGTTCTTTTTTGACCGTAGCCTCCAGCCAGTCCATATGGAAGATGTAGTGTAATTTTTGTTTGGTGAGTAAGAGGGATGGGCTGTCTTTAGAAAGCCATTGATGGAATATTGCCTTTCTGGACACTGCTGCCAACCCTTTCGCTAGGTGTTTCTCCTCTTTAGTGGAATTTGTATATTGAGTTATAGAACTAAACAGTGCCCATTCCATATTTGGTGGGATCGGTTTATTAGTCATCTGCGTCCAGTAAGAGGATACCTCCAGCCAGAAGTCTGCAATTTTGGGACAAAACCAGAACAAATGCAGAAGGTCTGCTTTGGGGGCTTGACATCGAGTACAACCATCTGAGGGGAGACTACCCATTTTATAGCGTCTTTCGGGGGTTAAATATGAGTTATGGAGAATCTGTAAGGTCATTCCTTGATATCGACTGGTCGGGAGGAGTTTCATCGTGTCCTCCAACTTTGATCTACAACAGCAGGAAACTTACAGTTGGGGGGAGTCTATTGGATTCTAGTATTTTTTAATTAAGATGCCTAATAAAACAGTGAATTTCTTCTATGTATGGAAATAAAGATGAATTCATACACAGGAATAACCTTCTTTGTCCGACACCTTCTGGCCTCTTTAAAAGATCTCTCGCCGAGGCATTGATTTCTGCAGTAACAAAAAAAAACTCAAATGGACTAAATATTTTGTCATTATTCAACCAAAAGAAGTTGGTTGCTTTAAATAACCATTTGAGAGGCACGAACTTATAAACCACCCACTCTCTCCACAAGTTGCATTCAACGCGTCCAGTGGGGTTCAGGCAAGCATTCAATGAGGTTTTATCCTGGGATCAATAGAGACATTACAGTAGTTCTATATTTTAAGGGGATTTTTTTTAGCTTTGAAGCCATGGGAAAGAAGAGGTCCATGCTGTGCTGCTTTCTTGGGCACCTGCCTGTGCACTCGCTGCTTGATTTATCCTTCTTAAAACACCCAGAGGACAGACAGATCTTGTGAAGAAAAAAGGCACATTGATAATGATGTTGCTGCTGTAGAGCTATGTGTATATTATATGAAAGGGATAAAACAAAGCCACCAATATAGGCACGAGGGCAATGAATTACAGTGAATTCCCAATAACACACGCTAGACTGGGGGGTTATGGTATTTCCTTTTATTACTTTTATATACCAAAAAAGTCTGTTACAAATGACAGATCCAAGGCCACATGATATATCATAGACATTGCTTCTTAAATTGATGGCAGGAATATCTGGAAATAAAAGAAGATTGGCAATTTAAACTAGGGTACTCTATGACCAAAGGTTTCCACAAACAGTGTCCCTCATTGTTAACCAAGAATAAAGATGGCCATAACAATTTATTGGAAAGATCATTCATATTCAATACAGACATTTAGGGGCACTTGGTTGTAGACTTGTAGACATTTAGGGGCAGATTTATCAAGGGTCGAATTTCGAAGTACAAAAAACTTCGAAATTCGACCATCGAATTAAAAAAATTTGAATATCGAATTCGAAGTTTTTTTCAACAAATTTGGCAATCCTGCGGTAGAATAAAAATCGTTTGATCGAACAATTAAATTTACCTTCGACCCCATAGGCTAACATAGCACTTCGGCAGGTTTAATTTGGCGAAGTATTGAAGTCAAAGTTTTTTTTAAAGAGACAGTACTTCGATTATCGAATGGTCAAATATTCGAACGATTTTTACTTCGAAACGAAGTCGAAGTAAATTCGAAGTCATGGTATCCTATTCGATGGTTGAAGTATCCAAAAAATTACTTTGAATTTCGAATTTTTTTACTTCGAAAATTCCCTCGAATTCACTTCGACCCTTAGTAAATCTGCCACTTAGAGCAGAATTGCTATATATATATATATATATATATATATATATATATATATATATATATATATATATATATATGTGTAGAATTCTACCTCTATCTGACATTAGAGCAGTAACCCCATGCCGATGTTCAATCAAAAGTTGCCCGATTGATGTGCTAAGTCTATAGCCGATATTGGTTGGCTTGTCTTAACCATACACACACCAAATATCGTTTTGTATGATAATATCTGTGTGTCTATGGCCACCTTCAGACTCTCATTCACACCTTCAGGTTCATTGCTACAGAAATTGTTCAGTTTGAATCCATTGTTCCCATAAGTAACATGAATGAGCAACTAAAGGTGGCCATACACGGGCCAATAAAAGCTGCCGACAGACTGTGTCGGCAGCTTATTGGCCCATGTATGGGGCCCCCCGACGGGCTTCCCTGATCGAGATCTGGCCGACAGTCGGCCAGATCTCGATTGGATGGGACGAAAAATCCCATTGGATCACGGCCGCGATCTGACTGCCCATTACTATTCTTTAGGATCCAATCGTTGGGCCATGGGGCCCATGATCGGATCAGCCCGATATTGCCCACCTCAAGGTGGGCATATCGGGGAGAGATCCGCTCGTTTGGATCTCTCCGTGTATGGCCACCTTAAGCAGTTGACTGACCAAATCAAACTCAAACACCTGACTGACTGAATGTTTCAGAAAGAAAAACAATAGGTGCTGGATTATGATGAATCAGGTTGGACAAGAACTGCATTGAAATTGCAGAAGGTTCTTCACTAAGTGACCCAGTCATGTTGGCCATAACATGTTGTAACTATTACTGTGGTAGCGCAGCATTGTGACACTAACATTCTGTG
Source organism: Xenopus petersii (assembly GCA_038501925.1). NCBI lineage: Eukaryota > Metazoa > Chordata > Amphibia > Anura > Pipidae > Xenopus > Xenopus petersii. The sequence goes on along the minus strand of CM076675.1, from coordinate 8,084,911 downwards.
TGGGAGACATTTGGGCAGTCTCTCAACTGACTATCTGGTCTCCAGAAGCTTTAGTATTAGTTTACCCTTTTGTGGCAGGGGTCATACATTCATTATCTGTGGAAATGATTTCAGGGAAATGGCCTTAAACAAAATCCAACCAAAAGTGATGACTTGGGTGTTGGTTCCAGAAGGAGTGAATTATCCTTTAAGCTCTACAGACCGTAAAATCTTCATAAGGTAGAAAAATGCCCAACATATAAGTAGTTTGTAAACTATATTTGGATTTTTAGTAGGGTACATAGAAAGAAGTGCAGAACAGAAGAATGATGCTGATAGCATACAGACATAGCATTGCATTTGTAAATGAGCCCCTTTGAGTATTGTTGCTTCAAGACACTGTACAGCCCAGATATCTTAGTGTGTGGAACAGCCTGGAGCCAATCAGTTAGGAAAGCTGCTGCACTTAAACCAAGAGATGTAAATGGAGTATTGAGAAGAGCTATTAAAATGTATGAGACTCAACTGAGGACTTGTAGCTGAGCATTGCTGTTTTTTAATAGCTTTTACATGGCTTTTGATTGATGGCTAAAACATGTTATATTAATGAGGATATTCTTTGCAAAGGTGGATAATTTCAGTCCATCTGTAGGGACTTGTATATGGGGAGAACACTAATACATGGGGAGAAGACTAAGCTGCATGATCCTTAACTCTGCCCAAGGCAATGGCTAATGCTCAGCTTTACCCCAAGAGGAAAGTGTCTTATTAATAAATCATAAAATAAGAGGGTAACACAAAAAGTGTTCTAGCAGTTAAATTGAGTTTATTTGATTTATTTCTCAAGTGCACCAGGCTAAGCCGAAGCTGAACATTCTGCCTATATCTGTATAAAACAGACAGCGAATCAAGTGCCGCAGATAAGTCAAAATAAAGGAGGAAACTGGAGCACCCAAAGGAAACAGTCGAAGGAGGTGGATACTCCTTTACCAACATTGGACAAATTTGCACAAGAACAGTCAGACCATGCGATTCATTTACTTGGGTTACTTCATTAGTATAATTCTGCCCAATGGTAGTAAATAAGCCCTAAAAGAGTGGAAATACATCTAAGTGTACAATGCAGTCATCCAGAATGATCAGACAGTAGAGTGGTGTGTGTGAATAACAGACAAAATCATGTATTTAAGGGTTATATGAAAATAAATTGTCCTCCATTTGAACCTTCACCTGAACCTTAGATGGACCAAATGTTACCTCTTCTATCTATGGTAATTACTGCCCTCTATCACCGACAACCCTTACCAAGGGGCACATTAACTAAGCTCGAGTGAAGGATTCGAAGTAGAAAAACTTTGAATTTCGAAGTTTTTTTGGGGTACTTCGACCATCGAATAGGCTACTTCGACCTTCGACTACGACTTCGATTCGAACTTCGATTCAAAGTAAAAATCTTTTGACTATTCGACCATTCAATAGTCGAAGTACTGTCTCTTTAAAAAAAACTTTGACTACATACTTTAACCCTACCGAGCTACAATGTTAACCTATGAGGACCTTCCCCATTACTTTTCTACGTTTTTTTGATCGAAGGAAAATCCTTCGACCAATGGATTAAAATCCTTCGAATCGTTCAATTCAAATGATTTAATCGTTCATTTAATCAATTTTTCCATCGATTGATCGATCAAAGTATTTGCGGTAAATCCTTCGACTTCGATATTCGAAGTCGAAGGATTTTACTTTCAGGGACGAATATTGAGGGTTAATTAACCCTCGATATACGACCCTTAGTAAATGTGCCCCCAAGTGTCCAAGTATTCTTGCTCTGGAAAACATTGGTTGAAGTAGGATATTTTTGGGGCAACCAGGAAAAAAACATAAAAGGAAAGTGTTTAAAGGACAAATGTTTTGACTGTGTCTGTTGCCTCACGAGTTCATAAAGATATTACCGATGGCTGCCTCAAATGAAAAAACTATATAAAAATCCAGGAGTACAGAATAGAGTTGATAGAAAAGGCATCACACACCTTGAGTTCTACACATACTCTATGGCGCAAATTCACTAAGCGCCAAACGCTAGCGTTAATTCGCTAGCGTTTGGCATTTTCGTTACTGCGCAAATCCACTAACGAACGCTGGCGTAAATTCGCTAGTGTTACTTCGCACCCTTACGCCAGGCGAATTTTCGCTAGCGATGTAACTACGCAAATTCACTAACTTGCGCAGTGTACTGAACGCTACCTTTTACGCTAGACTTCCTTCGCCACCTCAGACCTGGCGAAGCGCAATAGAGTAGATAGGGATTGTTTCCAAAACAGTCACATTTTTTTCTAAGTCCCAAAAAACGCTGGCGTGTTTTCTACATGATGGGTGATGGGCTGAAAAAGATCGAAAATATTTTTGGGGCTCCCCTCCTTCCCCCCTACATTTCCTGACTCATGGCAACTTACCTAGACAGTGGGCACATGTGTAGGGCAAAATAACATTTTTATTTGTTGATTTGAAGGTTTTCTTGGCATTTGTAGTGCTGATACGTGTTCCTCCATTGAAATTTGAATTTGACGCCGTATGCAAATTAACCATCGCTAGCGAAATTTTGCTTCGCTTGGCGAATTAACGCTAGTGCAACTTCGCAAACTAACGCTACCCCTGTGCGCAACTTCGGATTTTAGTGAATTTGCGGAGCGCTGGCGAAAATACGCCTGGCGAAGTGCGGCGAAGTTGCGCCTGGTGCAACTTCTCACCTTAGTGAATTTGCCCCTATGTATCTAAGTAAAGCTTAGGAATTGCTGGATCAGGAGTTACATTTTGTATTGTAGAGTGAATTTTTGCAGTGTCATTTAGAAATAAAATGACACCATAAAAATCCTGACAGGATCCCTTTAATATCTACATATGTATATTTACAGTATAAAAGAACTTTGGCTGATAATTAATGAGGTGCTAACGATCTGAAAACCTGAATCTGAAAGGAATCCATGTTCTCCTGTAGGCCCCAGACTGTGCACTTCTCTTCAATAACAACGGCAATGATTCCTCTCATTAGATCATTTCAGTAAGAAGAGGAACATTGTGTAGACTGAAAATCTCTGGGTGCCATTGACTTGAGCACTGGATATAACAGGTAACTCTCGTGTAATAAATGACTGTGATGTCAATGCTGTGCTACTTCTATCTAGTAAATGGAAGTATTTGGTGCACCCAAGAAACAACGTCTATTATTCTTCTTCCCACTTCAATCAGATTACAGGTAGATCTAAAAGCAGAATTATATTCCACAGACTGAGTGTTCCAGCTCTAACAAAGTCAGTGTTATATGAAATACTTCTTTTGCGTGATTAATGGTTAGGTGAGGGAAGATGAAATAACGCTTGTTGCCTCGTCTGGTAGAAAAATGGAGAGGTCTCGTAATTGTGATATTGTATGATCCGTCCAGAGCAGCTGAGGCTTTTATAACATGGGCAGCGACAAATACACAAGAGCTTACTGTCCTACGACAAAGACACGACTGAAACGTATAATAAAGATGGAAATGTACCGCGCTCGTCCTATTCGCCAATAAATGAGGGGGTTGCTGCTTTAATAGAAAGACGAGACTTATTCCAGTGAACAGATGACTTGCCAAGGGCTCCAGGGCTCCATGCGTCTTATAAATGAGCCAACTGCTATCCACATGCACAAAATAATCCTATTAAGCCGCACTCACATTTACAGATGGAATCGTATGTACAGCAAATGGGTTTATAGCTACTCACAAGCGTGACGTTAGGGATAGCTGCAGGCATTGGGAGAAATCATTCCATATCTAGTCCCAGAAATAATATTAACCATATCATAGATGGGAGGCACTGACAGACAATGGATATCAATATCTGAGCGAAATGTATTGTGCAGTGTTAGAAAATTCAAACTCAATGTAACTAGCAAGATACTGATCCATAGCCACTCTTTGCCAAGCCAATCGCGTTCTGACAGCCTGCGAGTTTATTTAACACCGCTGTTTTAAAGGGAATGTAAAGGCAAAAATATAAAATCTCATTTTTATTTCTTTAATGAAAAAGAAACGTATCTCCACTATACTTGAATTAAAAAATGTGTACTGTTTTTTTAAGAAACCTGACTGTATGCAGTGAAATTCTCACTTCATTTACTACTGTGGATAGGAATTGTCAGATGGTCCCTAACTGCTCTGCAGGGAAACAATCATACTTATGAACAGCAGGGCCTTACTTCCCAGCCATGCAAAACTCAAGCAGCTTTGTTTGTTTCCCTGTAGAGCAGTCGGCGACTGTGTAGAGATTTGTATTGGATTTTATTTTTGCCTTTACATCCCCTTTACTGTTTCCAACTCCAGCTGCAGGGACAAAGATCATGGAGCCAGATTTAAACAGATAAACTGGGATTCTATTTGGAGGATTTGGAGAAAGTCTGTATTTAAACAATACAAAAACTATAAAATCCACATTAGATTACATGACAACACAGGACCCAGTGCAGTCTGTATATTCTGATTATTAATCAGTCTTGCTGTATCGGCTTCTGGCAGATATTATTTGACTTGTGCTGTTTTGATAATTTCTGACAATCCCTAAGTAGCCCAGATCACACTGAGCATGTGCACAGTCTTGGTCTTGCAAAGATGTATAAAAGAATTATGGAAAAAGATAAGTATGTCACAGTTGAAATTGCCTCATATGAACCTGGAATATAATACTATATAATGTTGAGCTTCCCTGAAGCAGCCAACATAAAGCCAAGGAAAGGGGAGAGAGGGCTTCATGGTTCGAGAGCAGAACTCTGGATGGAACTGTACACCAACAAAGTATGGGTGCCCTGCAAATATATTTAAATACTGTGCAAGGAAAAGAGGAGAAACCAAAAACCTTCAGTTTACGTATAGAAATAACAGTAAACCCAACCTTCAAGCTCAATAATCTCCATCCTCTGTCCCTCATTGTCCTCTCTGACAAACTTTAAACCTTTTTCTTCAAATTGTTGAACCAGCTCTGGATTCACCAGAAACATTCTTCAATATTTCAATTTTTTTTTTCCGCAATGGAATTTTTCCTTTTTTTAAAACAAATGTTTAATTGGGAATTGTATCAGGGATTACCTATTTGGAAGGCTAAACGTTACTGCTGAGCAGCACTGAGCACCAATACCCACAGAAAAGGAATGTCAGTGACTGCTCAGAGCCATCAAATCCAGTTGGATGACCCGACTTTGATAAATGTGCCAATTTGTTAAAAACTTTGCTAAAGCTTAGGGAAATGAGGGATATTAAACTTCTGGATTCCCCCAACAGATCTTCATAAATATGGTGATTAATTTTACCAAAAGCCGGTGATATAAGAGATTTCACTGTATTAAACTGTCTCTAAGATTCATTTATGACTTCTACAAAAAGTCTACTGCATGATGCATCTGGTAAAGCTGAAAGGATAAACCCTACAAAAATAGGTTATAGATGAGTTTTGGGTCATGAGACATGAGGCCATTTATGGGCAGATTTCGAATTTTGAATTTATGTGAATTTTGTTTTACTCTAATAAATTTAAATATACTCACAACTCGAATTGGAGGTTATTTAAGAAAAAATTTGAATGTCCCTCCCAAAAAAAACCCCTGAATGTCAGAAAGGCAATTAACATATACAAATGGTTGAACGGACCTCTGCCATTGACTTGTATGTGAACTTGAGTTGTGATAAATCTCACATTCGAATTGGGGGTTTATAATCGAATGTGTGAATTTTGACACCAAAAATGTTTTTGAAAATTTGAATACGCATTTACTAATTCAAATTTCACCCCTAAGGGTGGTTTAATCATGTCCCTGCCTCAGGCGCAAGACCACTAAGTGTGCAAAATTGCGCCCCAAATTCTTCTTTCTCAAAGCCCCTTTGCCAAGGAATAATCTGTGGTTTGAACATCGTCCTAAATTAAAAATCTGGCATGAAGTGCAGATTTGAGTTTGCACAGGTGCAAATCAGCCCTGTACTTAAAACCTGTGTCTGCTGACACTCTGTTGCATGAAAATCTGAATAAAGTGCAAGTTAGGAGAAGGAAGGTAGATCTCTAAATACCTCTTCCCACCAACCCCTCATGAATACAGTGTTGCCAATTGCAAAGAACATGGAGGTTTGTGCTCGTTTCTAACACCTTTACACCTTGCCCTTCATTTGGAAAACAAATCCACCTGTTTTTCTGGATTTTTTTAATAAAAATTTTCTATTTCTCATTGATTTAACCTTAATGGACACCTTCCATAGTGCAGTCAGTATTCTTCTGGTGCTGGTCAGCTATTTCTCTCATAGTAATCTCAAGATAGTGTCCTGCAGAGGGTCGGGTACCCTGCAGAATGAGGGTAGGATTTTTAGGCGAGGGTATCGATGCAGGTCTGTGGGTTGTGAGTTTGGTTGTGGGTCTCATCTAAATTTCTTATCTTATGTTATATTGTCTATATTTTATTCCTTTTAAAATTTTACAAAACTTTTTCTGTCCTGCCCACTTTCGATGATGTCACTTCCGGTTTGCAGCAACATCACTTCCTGTTTGATGATGGTCAGCGGGTTGCAGGTTGTGTTGCAGATCAGGCAGTTGTGGGTCCGGGTTGGGTAGCAGATTATAATGGATAAATATGCAGGTTGTGGTCCGGGTCGCGGGCTGCAGGTTGCGGGATCTCAATATATAATACAAATGCTTTAACTGCTACACACCCAGTAGTCAGGGAATTGTATTCTGTTCTTACTCAAAGCCTGCTTGGCTACTTTGTATTTGCTCAATTGCCCACAATAGTGATGGGCTTTGTTTGTCGAAAAATTCACGAATTTCCAGAGAAATTTGACACCTGCATCAATTTTGACACTGGCGTTAAAGTCAATGGACGTCTGAATAATGTTGACGCTCATCAAAAAAATTTTGCCGCTATTCACATGCGGCGAAACACGGAAATTCGCCACAAATCAGCCCCAGCCGAATTTATTAGCCCTTCACTAGCCCACAACTAGTAATGGGGGCGAATTTATTCATGGAAATTGCTACTTACCTAAAGATCACGTCTAGTGATGGGCGAATTTATTCGCCAGGCGCGAATTTGCATGATTCGTCACTAATGAAAATTCGCCCGAAAAAATTTGCCGGCGTCAAAAAAACGCCCACCGGTGTCAAAAAAGCCCACCAGCGTCAAAAACGGGCGCGGGCATCAAAAACGAAACGCTGGCGCCGTTTCACAATTTTTTTGCCGTTTCGCAAATTTCGCGGGAATTTTCCAGCGAAACGGCGCAAATTCGCCCATCACTAATCACGTCTTTAGACATTTACTTTTGTCTGAAACATTTTCTTAGCCTTATTAAAAGTAACTGTCCACCAAACTTGCCTTATATACAGTTGTGTTCAGAATAATAGCAGGGTGTCTAAAAAAAGTGAATAAAGCTCAAAATCCTTATAACGGATTTTATTTCCATACATGTAAATGCATTGGGAACACTGCACATTCTATTCCCAATTCAAACATCGAAGATGTTTCCTTTACAGAAAGTGAAGAAAAGGGAATATTAGGCTTTTCGGGAAAAATAGCAGTGTCTGCATTTTTCTTTTCAAACTCATATTCACTGTATAAACTGAAAAATGTTTCAAGATGTTGCTTTCCTTTGAATGACTGAACTAATATTTAGTTGTATAAGGAGTGTTTCTGAGAACTGCTGCACATCTGTGTTACATGGAGTCCACCAACTTCCAACAAGCTGTTACATTCCACAATTCTTCTGCATTTCTTGCTTTTGGAAGCATTTTGATGTCACCTCACAAGATTTCTATTGGATTAAGGTCTGGGGATTGGACTGGTCACTCCATAATATCAATCTTGTTGGTGTGGAACCAAGATGTTGCTCATTTACTGGTGAGTTTGGGGTCGTTGTCTTGTTCAATCTCCCATTTCAAGGACATTTCCTCTTTGGCATAAGGCAACATGAGCTCTTCAAGTATTTGATGTATTGAAACTGATCCATGATCCCTGGTATGAGATAAATAGTCCCAACACCACAGTGTGAGAAACGTCCCCATATCATGATGCTTGTGCCCCCGGCTTCACTCTGTACTGTGACCTTAATTCAGTGTTTGGGGGTCGTCTGACAAACTCTCTGCAGCCCCTAGACACAAAAAGAACCATCTTGCTTTTCATCAGTCCACAAAATGTTGCGCCATTTCTCTTTAGACCAGTCAATGTGTTCTTTGGCAAACTGTAAGCTCTTCTGTATGTCTATTTTTCCAAAAACGGGACTTTGCGGGGGCTTCTTGCCGATAGCTTGGCTTCACATAGTCGTCCTCTAATTGTAACCGTCACACGTAACTTTACTCCTTCTTTCATCTTCCTGGAGCTGATTGGCTGAGTCTGCCATTTTGGCTGTTCTTATATTCATTCCAATGGTCGTTTTCCATTTTTTTCCAAGTCTTTCAAGTTCTGGTTCCCATTTTAAAGCATTTGAGATCATTTTAGCTGAGCAGCCAATCATTTTCTGCACTACTTTATATGTTTCCCCTCTCCAATCAACTTTTGAATCAAAATATGCTGCTCTTCTCAACAATGTCTGGAACGAGCCATTTTACTCAGATATCAGAGAGAAATACACTATAACCAGCAGCACAACATTTGCTCCTTCCCTCCTTAATTAAGGGCTGTAATTGACACCTGTTTTTTGAAAGAATGAATGAGCTCATTAATTGAACTCCACACTGCTAGTATTTGGAACAAGCTATTATTATTTTTAAAACTGCTTATACTTTGAATAAGCCTCAATTCAGCACTATGCTGTTGGTTGGGTCTGTTGGTTTTACTCTACACCTACTAATAAATGACTTGCCTTGTAGACATATCATTTCTACCAAAAACAGTGATTGATCAGGTTAGTGCATGTTCCCAATATATCTGCAGCTGGGGCTCCTAAAGGATCATGCATAACATGTTAGGAAAACTCCTTTGGAATTGAATTATGTGTATGCTCTGTACATCTGTTCACCAAAGTGATTTGGCTGGCATACATACAGGTGTGAGATCTATAATTCAGAATGCTTGGGACTTTTTCAGATAAGTGTTCTGGTCCCTAAAACTGAACACCATGTCTCAAGGCTACTAAATACATTAAGGGGCTGATTCACTAAATTCGAGTGAAGGATTCGAAGTAAAAAAACTTCGAATTTCGAAGTATTTTTTGGGCTACTTCGACCATCGAATGGGCTACTTCGACCTTCGACTACGACTACGAATTGAAGGATTCGAACGAAAAATCGTTCGACTATTCGTCCATTCGATAGTCGAAGTACTGTCTCTTTAAAAAAAAACTTCGACCCCCTACTTCGGCAGATAAAAGCTACCGAAGTCAATGTTAGCGTATGGGGAAGGTCCCCATAGGCTTGGCTAACTTTTTTTGATTGAAGGATATTCCTTCGATCGTTGGATTTAAATCCTTCGAATCGTTCGATTCGAAGGATTTAATCGTTCGTTTGAAGGAATAATCCTTCGATCGTACGATCGTAGCATTTGCGCTAAATCCTTCGACTTCGATATTCGAAGTCGAAGGATTTCAATTCCTAGTCGAATATCGAGGGTTAATTAACCCTCGATATTCGACCCTTGATACATCTGCCCCTTAGACATTTAAAAAAAACTCAATAGGATTGTATTACCATCACCATGGATTTATACAGCTCAGATCAAGCATGAGATCAGTTGTGAAGCCAAAGCACAGGACCTGCCACTAACCCCTGCACTGAGCCAATCTGCGAGAAACTTCAGAAGTAGAAAAAAAAACATTTAATTTATTTAACAAAAAAACAGAACTAGGATGAGAAGGCAATATGAAAGTCCGATTTTATCTCTACATTTTCTGCTGCAAACTCTGATCCGCTCAGGTTTTTTACGCTTATTTATTATTACATTTTTCTGGAAATTTGCTTTGCGTGAAAAAAATCTGATTTCACAATTTTTTTGGATTTTTCATCCGATTTTCAATTTTTTTTGGATTTTTCACCTGAAAACTTAGATTTCTTATGCTTTTGGCCCCGAAAACTTCGGGGTATTGCATGAAACCCAGCGCACATCAAAAAATCTTTGGGACTTCTCCCATTGATTTATATGCAACCTCAACAGGTCTGAGATGCCGGATTTTCCTTGGGTTTAATAAATTCCAAAAATTCACGATTTTTTAAAGAGTCAGATTTTATAAAAAAAAAAAATCATAAATTTTTCAGGATTTTTGCATTCGGTGTTTAGTAAATAACCCTCTTAGTGTTCTGTAAATCAGCAAATAGCTAAAAAAACAGCCCTCAATGCTCAAATGCTCAAAACATTTAATATTGTGCTGTGTATCTATACGATTAAAGGGATACTGTCATGGAAAACATTTTTTTTTTTAAAAAAAATGAGTCGGTTAATAGTGCTGCTCCAGCAGAATTCTGCACTTAAATCCATTTTTCAAAAGAGCAAACAGATTTTTTCATATTCAGTTTTGAAATCTGACATGGGGCTAGACAAATTGTCAATTTCCCGGCTGCCCCCAGTCATGTGACTTGTGCTCTGATAAACTCAATCACTCTTTACTGCTGTACTGCAAGTTAGCGTGATATCACCCTCTCCCTTTCCCCCCAGCAGCCAAACAAAAGAACAATGGGAAGGTAACCAGATAGCAGCTCCCTAACACAAGATAACAGCTGCCTGGTAGATCTAAGAACAACACTCAATAGTAAAAGCCAAGTCCCACTGGTTGCTCTTTTTTTCCCAGCCTTGGCACATTAGCTATTTAAATTAACAATATTTACTTCAAGGTGGCAGCAAACTATTCATGATATGAAGATATAACAAATAGAATGAAGTTGACTTTGAGAGGTGACAGTTATAAATCAAAGAAGGGGGAGACATCGTTCGACAAAGAGGGGCAGACCAAAATACAGTGGTGGGGGAAGAATAATTATGTCAATATCAAGAAGTTTCAACACAGTTACTATATTGGAAGAGTAAAAGGTAAATGTATAGAGGTGCAGCTTCAATACGGAATGTGAAACAACAGGACACACTACATTGCAAAGATCAAACATAGGGATGGGCGAATTTGTCCCGTTTTGCGAAAAATTTGCGAAAAGGTGAAAAATTTGCGAAACGCATTGAAGTCAATGGGCGTCAAAATTATCATTTTCGTGCCCGAGACTATTTTTATATGCGCGCCTATTTTGTCCAAATGCATTAAAGTCAACGGGCGTCCGAATAATTTTGAGGCACGATCGTTTTTACTGAAGCGGCAGATTTTTGCTGGCGACAAAACACTGAAATTTGCAGCAAATTTGCGCCTGCTGAATTTATTCGACCATCACTAATCATATGCAAATCAAAGGAAATGACCCAATTTGCATTGCTTATACTAGGGTGGCAATTACAGAAAGGCCGTCTAACCCTAACCCCTAACCCTAAGCTTCGGATATAAATAATACTTATTGGAAGCAAAACTGGTCTATTGAGTATATTTAGGGGCCGATTCACGAAGGGTCGAATATCGAGGGTTAATTAACCCTCGATATTCGACTAGGAACTAAAATCGTTCGACTTCGAATATCGAAGTCGAACGATTTTGCGCAAATCCTGCGATCGATCGATTGAAGGATTTTTCATTCGATCGAACGATTAAATCCTTCGAATCGAACGATTCGAAGGATTTTAATTCAACGAACGAAGGAAAATCCTTCGATCAAAAAATCCCAGGCAAGCCTATGGGGACCTTCTCCATAGGCTAACATTGACTTCGGTAGCTTTTAGCTGCCGAAGTAGGGGCTCGAAGTTTTTCTTAAAGAGACAGTACTTCGACTATCGAATGGTCGAATAGTCGAACGATTTTTAGTTCGAATCGTTCGATTCGAAGTCGAAGGTCGTAGTCGAAGGTCGAAGTAGCCCAAAAAAACTTCGAAATTCGAAGTTTTTTTCATTCGAACCCTTCACTCGAATTTCGTGTCTCGGCCCCTTAATGTTTACATGATTTATAGTAGACTAAAGGAAGGAAGATCCAAATTATAGAAAGATCCGTTATCCGGAAAACCCCAGGTCCTGAGCATTCTGGATAACAGGTTACTTTTTTTTATAAAAAGTGATATAAAAAGAAATGATTTTAAAAAACATGCCATCAAAGATAAAAATCTCTATATACAATGGCACAAAGTTAACAGAAATGAACGTATTACAGATGTCAGAAGAACATCATGAGTTTCTGCTTTTATCTAATCAAAGAAAAGAATAACTATTAGTATAGCGCATATAACTGTATCCTGACACAATTTCAGTGGATCTTCTATCGTTGGGTCAGGCTTTATTCAGTGGTTTACTACTGGGTAATGAATAAATATCAAGTTGATAGTCATTGACCCTTGCAACTAGGAGGTACTTGGAACAGTAGACTGGAATTCAAAGGTCTAATTGGTATCTCAGCAACTGGGACACTTTCCTTTGTAGAAGGCAAAACACAACTGCGCAAGCTCATTGATCCCTGGATCTTTGATTATTCTATGAATAGTCCCCATCACTAGTCGTACAGTGAAACTCAACATCAGTGGAATATCACTCCCCACTGATTCTTCATGCTTTACAAAGGCAATGGCTTATCTACAGTAGCACAGAATTCTGGCCTTTGTGAGAACAATAGCGGAGTTTTACCCTCACAGTCAATTATTTCTGAATACACAGAATATACGTTTTCCATAGAGAAAGAAAAGATACTTTAAATAGGAGATGACATGTACAAAGAGATACAGTTAGGCCCATAAATCTTTGGACAGAGACAACATTTTTCTAATTTTGCTGCTGTACATTCCCACAATGAATTTTAAGTGAAACAACTCAGATGCAGTTGAACTGCAGACTTTCAGCTTTAGTTCGGTGGGTTGAACAAAAAGATTGTATAAAATGTGACAAACTAAAGCCTTTATTTAACACAATCACTTCATTTCAGGGGCTCAAAACTAATTGGACAATTGACTCAAAGGCTATTTCATGGGCAGATGGGGGCAATTCCTTCCTTATGTCATTATCAATGAAGCAGATAAAAGCCGTGGAGTTGATTTGAGGGGGGGGGTACTTGTATGTGGAACAGACAACATGAGGACAAAGGAGCTCTCCATGCAGGTGAAACAAGTCATCCTTAAGCTGCAAAAATAGAAAAAACCCATCTGAGAAATTGCTACAATATTAGGAGAGGCAAAATCTACAGTTTGGTACATCCTGAGAAAGAAAGAAATCACTGGTGAACTCAGCAACGCAAAAAGGCCTGGACGTCCACTGAAGACAATAATGGTGGATGATCCCAGAATAATTTTGTTGGTGAAGAGAAACCCCTTCACAAGAGCCAAACAAGTGAACAACAGTCTCCAGGAGGAAGAGTCTCCATATCCAAGTCTGCCATAAAGAGAAGACTGCATGAAAGTAAATACAGAGGGGGCACTGCAAGGTACAAGACATTCATAAGCATCAAGAATAGAAAGGCTACATTGGACTTTGCTAAAAACATCTAAAAAAGCCAGCACAGTTCTGAAAAAAGATTCTTTGGACAGATGAAACCAAGAACAACCTCTAGCAGAATGATGGCAAGAAAAAAGTCTGGAGAAGGTGTGGAGCAGCTGATAATCCAAAGCATAGCACAGTTGTGTATAAAAGATTTGGGGGGCAGTGTGATGGCTTGGGCGTGCATGGCTGCCAGTGGCACTGGGACACTAGTGTTTATCCATCATGTGACACAGGACAGAAGCACAAGAATGAATTGTGAGCTCTTCAGAGACACTGTCTGCTCAAATCCAGCTAAATGCACTCACATTGATTGGGAGGTGTTTCATAAAGAGCCAAAACATAGAGCCAAAGCAACCCAGGAGTTTATTAAAGCAAAGAAGTGGAATATTGTTGAATGGCCAAGTCAGTCACCTGATCTGAAGCCAATTGAGCTGCATTTCACTTGTTGAAGACTCAACTTGGGACAGAAAGGCCACAAACAAACAGCAAGTGAAAGCGGCTGCAGTAAAGGCCTGGCAGAGCATTAAACAGGAGGAAACCCAGAATCTGGTGATGTCCATGAGTTCAACACTTCAGCCTGTCATTGCCGCAAAGGCTTTTCAACCAAGTATTAGAAATGAACATTTTATTTTCAGTTTTTTAATTTGTCCAATTGCTTTTGAGCCCCTGAAATGAAGTGATTGTGTTAAAAAAAGTCTTTAGTTCCTCACATTTTTATACAATCTTTTTGTTCAACCCACTGAATTAAAGCTGAAAGTCTGCAGTTCAACTGCATCTGAGTTGTTTCATTTAAACCTCATTGTGGTCATGTACAGAACCAAAATTAGAAAAAATAGTTGTCTCTGTCCAAAGATTTATGGGCCTAACTGTAAGTAATTCACTTAGCTTCTGGGTGATGATTGTCCTGCTTACATTCTCAATATCATGGTACCGTATATACCCGAGTATAAGCCGAGTTTTTCAGCATCCAAAATGTGCTGAAAAAGTCTACCTCGGCTTATACTCGGGTCAGTGGTACCTGACCCGAGTAGCTGAGATTGCAGTCACTTTTAATCATTCCTATACCAACAGTTCACTTGGGGAGAGACTGCAATATCCCACAATGCCCTCTGTTGGTTATATGAAATAATAACAGTGACTGTAATATCACACAGCGCCCTCTGTTGGTTATACGAAAGATTAACAGAGATGGCAATATCAAACAGCACCCTCTGCACATGGTAGTGGGACAGTGGGACAATGCACACAGTAATCCGTTTGGCAATTCTTTGTCACCATCAACTTTGCAAAGAAGTCTGATTGATCACTGGGGGAGTCGCTTTGGCAGAATGTGCGCTGCTGGGAGACAGGGCTGTAGTTGTGTCTAGGCTTATACTAGAGTCAATAAGTTTTCCCAGTTTTCGTAAGTAAAATTAGGTACCTCGGCTTATACTCGGGTTGGCTTATATTCTAGTATATACGGTAAATAGAAGCAAAGTAAAAAAAAAAATTCAAATGTAAACAAAAAACACTAGGAAGCTGATTACTTCACTCTGTAGGATACTGAACATCTTTGAGTGGCAGTTGTCAACAGAAGGAAAGCCAAACTTTAAAAGTATCACGTAATGTTTTCCAAATTCTCACTCTATCATTAAAATGTTTTTGGTAGCAGTGGCAGCCAACACAAAGATTATAAAAAGGAGAATAATGTCAGCAGCAAAGCACTCTAGGCTGCACATTGCGGGTGTGCAAGAAAAGAATAAGCCTACACAAAGAGAAATGGAAATAAAGCCTCTAGCCAATTATTGCTTTACAGAGAAGCATTTTTTAAAGGACATAACTGTTATTTTAATGCGGCATTTGCTAAACTGGGGGCCTGAAAGAAGTAGCTATAGGGTTCAGTCTTAGAGCAATGACACACAGCGCCACTTGCCGGCCCAAATTTGTCAAGGCTACAAAACGGCAGAAAATACCCCAACACAGACAATACTGAGAATACTGTTTAAAAGTGCATATAAACTATGTGATTTGAGTGTTCTAGCAGAGACAACCCTCAGTATTATCTATGGCAGGGTATTTTCTGCCGTTTTGTAGCCATAATAAATGAAAGGCGGCAGGTAGAGCCATGTGTCATTGCCCTAAAGGCAAGTTAGAGTGAATGTGTTTGCTCTTCTAGAAGCTTATTTAGCATCACAGCATGAAGGTCAAATACTGGATTTGCTTTTCTATATACTGTTGGAACTACAGCTGAAGGGCTGAAACTGAAATGTTTTGACAAATATCTGTAAGTCTGTTAAGGCCTAAGGGGGGCCTTACCAAAAAGAGCAAAAATGTCCAACAGCCACAAATTTAAAGCCCCTTTTTACCTGTGTCCTCTCTTGAGCAGCCTAACAATGAGTACAAAGGCAACTATATTCTTAATAATTCCACCAAAATGCTGCTTTGCACACAGGAATAAATATACAACCTTAGACTTTTGCTATTGATCTACACAGGCAGGGCTGCCCTCAAGAGTCTACAGGGGGTACTGCAGTCAGGGGCCCATAGCAGAGGGGAAAGAATTAAGGAGGTAGTGAGGAAATTAATGCTTAGGAAGACTTTGGGGCAAATTCCCTAACCAGCGAAAATTCACCAGCGACGGCTTCGCAGCCATCGCAACACTTCGCCAGGCATAAATTCACAAGGACAACGCCAATTCAAAGTGCGAAGGTGCGTCCGGGGGAACCGAACGCTGGCGAATCTTCATTAGCGTTACTTCAGCAATCAAAGCGAAGATACACTAGCGTTGCCTAATTTGCATACGCCGGAAATGATAAAGTTGAATGGACGTATATGTTGCAGCAAATACATTACATTACACAAGTCCAGGGAACCTTAATAAATAAAATAGAGTTGTTATATTGCCCTACACATGAGCCCACTGTATAGTAAGGGGCCGATTCACTAACTTTGAGTGAAGGATTCGAAGGTAAAAAACTTCGAATTTCGAAGGTTTTTTTTTGGGCTACTTCGACCATCGAATTGGCTACTTCGACCTTCGACTACGACTTCGAATCGAAGGATTCGTAGTAAAAATCGTTCGACTATTCGACCATTCGATAGTCGAAGTACTGTCTCTTTAAAAAAAACTTCGACCCCCTAGTTCGCCATCTAAAAGCTACCGAAGTCAATGTTAGCCTATGGGGAAGGTCCCCATAGGCTTGGCTAACTTTTTTTGATCGAAGGATATTCCTTCGATCGTTGGATTAAAATCCTTCGAATCGTTCGATTCAAAGGATTTAATCGTTCGATTGAAGGAATAATCCTTCGATCGAACTATCTGCGCTAAATCCTTCGACTTCGATATTCGAAGTATTTTAATTCCTAGTCGAATATCGAGGGTTAATTAACCCTCGATATTCGACCCTTAGTAAATAGGCCCCTTAGTGTTCCATATGTTAAAAAATGGAGGGGGGAACCCAGTTACCCCAAAAAAAATCTACGGACCTTTGCAGCCTATCACTCTGAAAAAAGGAAAAGACGCTAGTGTTTTTTGGGACTAGAAAATTTTGTCACTAAAATTGAGGAAGTCCCATTGCACTTCGCCTGGTCTGACGAAAGAGGTAACGTTCAGTAAAACCCGCATCTTAGTGAATTTGCTGAGTTACTCCGTTCGCCAGAGCAAAAATTCGACCTTCAAGTGCGAAGTAACGCTAGCGTCTATCTCCTTCGCTAGTGTAGTGACGCTGTGCCCGTTAGGAAATCGCAGACATTCTGAAATGACGTCATGCTGGCGAATTTTAGGGAATCTGCCCCTAAATCTGCAGGCTGAACCTAAAATACCTTCATAGATGCTTGGGCTAAAAAAAAAGAAAACGTTTAATTTTTCATTGCTGATTGAGGACCGGTAAGGTGATCCCCATTGCAATGCATTTGAAGTTAGAAGTCCTTTATATGTTGCAAATAAATGGAAAATCATATCAAGGTGATGCTGCAGGTTAAGTGCTTGTATATGGGTCATACACCTTGAAGTCATTTCCACTAATATTTTAAGCAGGAAAAACATGATTTCATATTGCCATAATTTGGCAACCTGGACAAAAGGTCAAATCTTTCCATATATGCCTCACATAAATATGTAAATGTTATCTTCACAAGATGTAAATATATTCCCAGAGCTACAGAACACCACAAATGTACTTTTTACAAAACAACACATCGTATATATAGGAATGATAGAGCCCAGAGAATAATGAGCAAGATTTGCCCAGTAAATAATTGATTCTCCATTTCGTCAGTGAACATAAATATGATGTATGGCTTGTACTGAACTTAATGTTCAGAGCTACAGCAAGATATATAAATATAATAAACACATTCAGATAAAACTCCTAAGAACAGAGGAGTCTGATTTGCCTAATCAGAAACAGCAGGCGTCAGAATATGGAAAGGCAAACGAGTGCCGTAGAGTTACACTTTCTGATTCAGGAGTCACTGGAATGTGTTCAATGCTCTCCATTGGTCTTTGTGCCTGGAAAGATAGAGGATGAACCATGCTCACATCTTAATTCATCCTTTAAAGGTCATGTAAAGTCTAAAATAGAATAAGGCTAGAAATGCTGTATTTTGTATACTAAACATAAACATGAACTTACTGCACCACAAGCCTAATCAAACAAATGATTTATGCTTTCAAAGTTGGCCACAGGGGGTCACCATCTTGTAACTTTGTTATACATCTTTGCAAGACCAAGACTGTGCACATGCTCAGTGTGGTCTGGGCTGCTTAGGGATCGTCATAAACAAAGCTGCTTGAGTTCTGCATGGCTGGGAAGTAAGGCGGGGGCTCCCCCTGCTGTTCATAAGTATGATTGTTTCCCTGCAGAGCAGTTAGGGACCGTCTGACAATTCCTATCCACAGCAGTAAACGAAGGGAGAATTTCACTGCATACAGTCAGGTTTCTTATAAAAACGGTACATTTTTTAATTAAAGTATATTGGAGATAGGTTTCTTTTTCATTAAAAAAAGTAAAATGGGATTTCATTTTTTTTGCCTTTACATGCCCTTTAAAGGTTTAAGTTGTTACAAAGTAAAAAAAAAGCCAAACAATAAGTGGGTTATTTATTAAAGTCTGAATGCCAAAAACTCCAAAAAAAATCGAGTTTGACTATAAAATCCGAATTTTTTGTGAACAAAAAATGTGAATTTTCGTTATTTATTATACCCTGAGGATTTAAAACATTAGAATCCGAAAATCTTTCATCTCAGACCTCCTGAGGTTGTATATAAGTCAATGGGAGAAGTCCCAAAGTTATCCTGATCTGCACTGGCTTTCGTGTAAAAATCCGAAAATTAGGTGTTTTTTGGGCAAAAATCCAAATAAATCTGAGTTTTTTGGGCAGAAAATGCGAAAAAAATTGTATGAACCGAATTTTCATACGATTTTCACAAGTTTTTCAAGTTTTTTCCCACACTGGAATTATTCGGGAAAATGTATTGATAAATCAGAGGAAATAATCAGTGCAGAGTTGATCGGGTCGGAAAATAATGAGATCAATTCGGATTTTGATAAATAACCCCCTAAGTGTGCAGATGTTTGCTCTCGTCCTGTATGTTATTATTGTTGCTGCGTGTGCCAATAACTTTAGCTTTATACAATACAACATTACAATGCTAAAAGGTCATTCTAACCACTTACAAACAAGAGAAAACCAGGGGCACTTGAACGATTTATCAAAGGTGGAATTTCAAATTCATGTGAGTTTTTAAAAACTCCAATAAACTCCCATGAACTTGAAATTCGACCAATCGTAATTTATTAAAAATAAATTGAATTTGTTAAACTCGGGTGAATAGGATCGACCCAAAAACTTGAATCGAATTTGATTCGCGTTTTAAAAACTCGATTTCAGTCTTTTCTATCAAAAAAAACCTTGAATGTCGGGGAGGCTGCAAACAACTCCAAATTGATACTAGGACGTCTCCCATTGACTAAAATAGCAATTCCGCAGGTTTTAGGTGGTGAATAGCCAAATTTGAGTATGATAAATTTTGAAAATCAAATTCAAATTTTTAAAAAAACTTCAATCAAATTTGAATGATTCCCTAGTCGAGTTTGACAGTTTTTGCCATAAAAAAAATGAAAATTTAGATTTCTAATTCAACCCTTGATAATTCTGCCCCTTAAAGGAGAAGGAAATCTACAGAAGCAGTTTATTGCCAATAGATTAACCAGTAGTGCAAGCTAGAATGCCATATTTATTCTGTAGAATGCTTTACGGCACCGATCCGCGCCTTTATGCCGCCTGAGGCGGCCTTCTGTTGCCGCCCCGACCCCTCCTCACGGCGCTCACATTTTCTGCGCAGGAGGGGTCGGGGCGCTGCATGACGCTAGTGCAGAGAGCGCAATTGCGCTCTCTGCACTAGAAGAGCCGAATTTCCGGGTTGAAAACCGAAATTCGGCTCTTAGTTACCAGGAGCGGCATTTTTGCAGCCCCTGGTAACCAGGGGGCGCTGCCGCCTGAGGCGAGTGTCTCAACTCGCCTCATTGGTGGAGCGCCCCTGATGCTTTACTATACCTGAGTAAAAAGCTCTAGAAGCTCTCTCTGTTTAGGATAGCAGCTGCCATATAAGCTTGGCGTGACTTCACTTCCTGCCTGAGTCTCTCCCTGCTCACTTACAACTCTGAGCTCAGATTACAGCAGGGATGGGAGGAGGGAGAGAGGAACAAACTGAGCATGCTCAAGCCCTAGCCCTGGAGGTTTAAGATGAAAACAGGAAGTCTGATACAGAAGCCCATGAGTACATAATAGAAGGGAAGAAATATGGTGTTTCTTTTGACAGAGGACTCAGAGCAGCATTACTTTGAGGGTTTACTGGTGTATTTATATAGACCTTTCTGATAAGGCTTACTTACTTTTAACCTTTCCTTCTCCTTTAAAAGGAAGACTAAACCTCTTAATTTCATTCCATGTTAGTGTGTCAAATATTAAAGGAGAACAAAGCGCTAAGTTTAACAAGGGTTCCCCTTTATTGGCCCCATTTTCCCGCTCAGCCACACCAAAATAAACATTATAGAATGGACCCACTTTCCCCATAAGGATCATGTATATTTGAAGCAAGGAACGTTTTGTCTTCAAGTACGTATTCCCCTTCTCAGTAATTGCCTTCAGAGCAGAAGACTCCAAATCAAGAGCCCAGTCATGGAGGCTGCCAACCGTGTGGGGTTTCTCTGCTGCAGTCAGAAGTGACTCCTGGGTTTGACCTCCTTCAAGAGCTAGCTGCCTACTGGAGGCTGCCACAGGGCACATGATAAAGACGGGGCTTCTTGAACAATGTGCCAGGTGGTCCTCCCAAACTTGGGTCAGAATAAGGAACATCTATGTGCTCTCCAAGAACACAGCCCCCATTCACCAAGCTCATTTTTCTCACGCCTGTTGTATTGAACTATGAGAGCCAATTTTTCTTATATATCTGCTGCCTTCCTTTATGTGCCCTTCCAACATTCTGAGCAGAAATATACAGTAGCTCTTGCATGAGGTTTACTGTCGTTATCATGGGTTTTTAAGGCAATACGTGGTCATTAGACAGCTGATTAAAAACGGTTTCAGAGGAAGAGACTGAGAGGAAAGCAAATAAATTATCGCAGGTTTGTAATATGGAGTAACATAATGAATGAAGGCCTTGATGACCCCTGGTAACATACAAATGGGTGTTTTCCTTTCCACATCAGAAGCTACAGAGGCCACATTTTAATAGGCTTCTAAATTAAATTGGTGGCTGTAGATCTTCCAAATGAACATTAATCTAATTCCATTAACTATTTTTATGCTAAACCCGATAGATTTTACAGTTCAAAGGAATAAAAAAAAAAACCCAACATGGAAGCCAATTATAGATAATAGAGGTCAGTTCTAAATTGCTTCCGATTTTGCTTAACAATTAAATTGCACTTACTCTGCTTTGCAAAGCTCTTCCCAGGCTTTGTGGTCTTCAGATTTCATGGATGGTTCCAGATCTTCAGAATCTATGTACAAGAATAATACAAGGGGCCAGGAGTAAGTAAGTGGTAAGATTTAGAGGCAACACAGGAGCATTTGAGTCTAATATCATTTCTAAATAAAATGTTGAATTGAAGGCACAGAATAAAATGCAAAGGGGAAGTAAACAGGTACTGGTACTATCACTAAGTAGACACAGTAAAGTCCCCACCGGAGGAAGGGAAGGACTTAGGGCTGTGGGCGTCCCCATCGGCCCTAGTCCCACTAGACCACCAGGTGACCTCACAAGAGGTTTGTGAAATATATTCCGGTTTTGATGCAAGCGACTTTTCAAGCGCACACCCAACATTTTTTGACGCCGGCAAATTTTCACAAATTTATTCGTCAGCTGCGAAACATGGAAATTCGCCGCAAATTCACGGCAGGCAAATTTTTTTGCCCATCACTGGTCAGCAGCTCAGTTCGACAAAGCTCAGTACAGGTTAGAAACAACTAAGATCTGCAATGCATTTTAGTATTAAATTACTTAGTAATGGAAAGGTAATAACTGGCCCTTAGGTCATTGATGCCCCACACGTCGCCCTCCAGTGTCATAGGCTAACTACAAATTGCTCGGCAAATACACAACATGGCGGCACACAGACATGCATTTTTGCATATCTTTATAAATACAGGCTTACGGCTACGTTTTCTTTATCATAACAAAAGCTTAACATCCTATATAATAAAGTCCAAGTGTCTCTGCGTCCAGTCCCAGTCCCTGTGTCCATGGAAATGCGCTACTGCGCATGTGCCCCACGGGTCCGAAGTCTCGCGAGAGCTTGCTGCAGCCCAGCCGGCGCCACCATCTTTATTTTACTGACGCGGGTCACGCTACTTGTGGCTCGAGGTGAGGCGAGATGTCGTCTTTGTGCTGGATGGAGGGGAGAAGATAGTAGGGAGTAGAAAGCAGGTAACAGGGGGATGTGAAGTGTTCAGGGCTATGCTGCTAACCCCCCTGGCCACCAATGTTAACACCCCCCTGGCCACCAATGTTAACCCCCCTGGCCACCAATGTTAACCCCCCTGGCCACCAATGTTAACCCCCCCTGGCCACCAATGTTAACACCCCCCTGGCCACCAATGTTAACCCCCCTGGCCACCAATGTTAACCCCCCCTGGCCACCAATGTTAACCCCCCCTGGCCACCAATGTTAACCCCCCTGGCCACCAATGTTAACACCCCCCTAGCCACCAATGTTAATCCCCCTGGCCACCAATGTTAACCCCCCTGGCCACTAATGTTAACCCCCCTGGCCACAAATGTTAACACCCCCTGGCCACCAATGTTAACCCCCCCTGGCCACCAATGTTAACCCCCCCGGCCACCAATGTTAACACCCCCCTGGCCACCAATGTTAACCCCCCTGGCCACCAATGTTAACCCCCCCTGGCCACCAATGTTAAACCCCCCTGGCCACCAATGTTAACACCCCCCTGGCCACCAATGTTAACACCCCCTGGGCACCAGCATTAACCCCCTGGCCACCAGTGCTACAAAGGGGGGCCTGCCTACTAATGTTACCCATTCTGAAATGTTGGGAGGTATGTGACGACATATGTTCTAGCGCCCGTTAATTTAACGGGCTTCATGTCTAGTTAACTATATAAAAGGCAAGTAAAGCTAAAAGGATGTTAATCTATGTGTCAGTCTCATTAAACAAGGTTGGTGTTCTGATCCCTAAATATACCAGCATTATGTAGTACAGGGGTGGGATCTATTATCCAGAAACCCGTTAACCAGAAAGTTTCAAATTAAAGAAAGGCCTTCTTTCAAAGACTCCATTTTATCCAAATAATCCAAATTGTTAAAAATGATTTCCTTTTTCTGTGTAATAATAAAACAGTCGCTTGTACTTGATCCCAACTAAGATATAATTAATCCTTATTGGAAGCAAAACCAGCCTATTGGCTTTATTTAATGTTTACATGATTTTCTAGTAGACTTATGGACTTATGGTATGAAGATCCAAATTATGGAAAGATCCATTATCCGGAAAACCCCAGGTCCAGAGCATTCTGGATAACAGGTCCCATACCTATATGTGTTCTATCCCTCTATGTACTTTGCACTTTTTCTGTCCGGTTCGGCACTCGTGTATCCAAACAACAATTCTCCATGTACAGAGCACAGAGGGTGGGTGTCCATAGCTGGAAGGTAAGTGTTGGGGACATGGTGGTGTAGAATAAATTTCCTTCTTAGACTGCAATTTCTCTTTGTTTTTAAGACTTTTTTTTTTGTCTTAGGGTGATGGCACACGAGGAGATGTGTCGCCCGCTGTTAAATCCTCACTACCGCAGGCAACAAATCTCCCGATAAAGACTTTCCATACCATAACACTGAGATTGGCACAAGCAAAACCTATTGAGCAATTTGTTTGCAAATGAGAGTCAAGATGATCCTGTAATATTTCCTGGATGCGGCAGATGCAGCCTAATAACCACGCTCTACTAGCTTTATAATAGTTGTATTTATTCACACAGAGAACAAATAGAAATCATCTTCATGATAACTTATTTATGGCTGCTGTATTATCTGGCCGAGTTTGTGCCTTGCGCTAACAGAGGCACCAGAGAAGCAGGAGGAAAGACTATGGGGTCCGTTTACTAAAGAGCGGTAAATCTGACTTTAAGTTTCCGCATGTTATCGCTGAAAATATTTTTACGCCAGAATATTTGCAGCGACTAAGTTTACTAAACAGCGATGCGCTCAGAAGTCATTGCGATCACTTGCGGTAACTACGTTAATTTTCTGCGAAAAATTAAGTTTTTGTGAATATTTATGCTATAAAATAGTCTTGTTTTATGGCGGTTATTATGGCAATTTTTACTGTGACATTTATGGCCAGAAATGCATCTTCAAAACGTATAAACTTTATTGACTGATGATAATACCATCCAACAACATTACCAGAGTAACACCAATCAAACATGTCTGCATCATATAAACCCTTCTGCCAATAGAATCATAGGAACAAGAAATGATACCAGTCAATCTCTTTGCTTCATAGAAATGCACAGTTTAATGTAGCCAATCACAATGAAACCAAAAAAGCGTAGAGGCTGACGAATCCTTGGACTGTGATGCCGCTGCCAATAATACGACTCTGAGCTGAAACTGCTGCTGTTGCACCAGATAGAAGCAGAAGCCAAAACATCCCGTCAGCAATAGCTACAGATCTCTCTCCTGCCAGCAAAGAATGATGGGTAAAAAAAACAGTATTATGGGATATTTCCTGCCCCTTGAGAATTTTCTGGCGAAAAAAATACTTTTACACCACTACATAGGTGGCAGTAAAAGTTTGCGAATATTCTGGCGTTAATTTTGTCTTTAGCACATTTCGCTGTTTAGTAAACCATGCGTTAATGTGTTCGTAGCGTTATTTTCAGCGAATGCGATAACTGGCGAACAATTATTCTTGCGCAAGAAAATTCGCAAATTTATATTTACCACAGGTTAGTAAACTGGCGATAACATTTGGCGAAAATTCTGTCTATATATTATATACAGAATATTTTTAACGCACTTTAGTAAACGGACCCCATATTTCTAATGAGCCTATAATACCACATAAATGGTACATAATCTTCTTAGTGTAACCTTCAGTGGTACAGGCTGCTCAATACAAATGCTTTCTGTTAGAAGAAAATAAACCATATCAAGTAAACTGTCTCAGGGTCGGACTGGGCCAGCGGGATACCGGGAAAAAACCTGGTGGGCCCTGGCCTGGCCCAGACCTGCTCCCCCAACTGCTGCAAAAAATCTGGCTCCTGTGCCGCCACAGTGTTTGCGAAGTTCGCGTAGGAGCCGGTGAGAATTTGGAGGCCATACACGGGCAGATTAAAGCTGTCGATATCAGTCCTTCCAGTTTATCTGCCAGTGTATGGGGGCTTCCGACAGGTCTCCCCGATCGATGTCTAGCCAAGAGCTTTGATTTTTCTGGGGATCGAGGACCAACATCAGCTAGTCCTACAACCCGTCGGTGCCCATTCGCATCATTGTAAACCCTAGGGCCAAATATTCGGATTAAACCAATATCTACCTGCCATTGGTGGGCACATCGGGGAAAGATCTGCTCGTCTGGTGACTGCCCCAAACGAGCGGATCTTATTGTGTATGGCCACCTTAAAGGGTAAGTAAACCTTTAAAATGAGTGAATGTTAAATTGACAAGAGTGTTATTTTAAGAACGTTTGCCATTTATATTCATTTTTTTTTTTCCCCACAGATATTAAGGGAAATATGTACTGTTAATATAAATTAATTTTGTTCCAACAGCGCCACCTGCTGGTCAGTTTCCCACCAGTCTGACCACCAAGTAGTCAAGGAAGTTGTCAGAGGCTGCTCTGATGTTCTTCTGATTGGGGAAAAAATAAAAACCTTTCTCTAATCTTTCTGAAGTAGAAGAACATCAGAGCAGCCTCTTTCTTTCTCCTGACAACTTCCTTGACTACTTGGTGGTCAGACTGGTGGGAAAATGACCAGCAGGTGGCGCTGTTGTAACAAAATTCATTCCACAGCACACATATCCCATAATATATTACAGGGGAAAAAGAAAATAAATAAATAACAAATGTAAATTGCAAGAGTTCTTAGAATAATACTATCATCAATTTTACATTCACTTATTCTTTAATGGATGCCTGCAAAGTAGCATGTGCCTCCACTTGTTCTCAACAGAAGATCTGAATTCAGCAAAGTACCATAAAATTGCTGAATTTAGTTGCATTAGTGCACAATTTACTTGGTGCAAGTCAGTAGGGCTCATTTATACTAGGGATGCACCATATCCACTATTTTGGATTCGGCCGAAACCCGAATCCTTTGCGAAAGATTCGGCTGAATACCTTACCGAATCCGAATCCTAATTTGCATATGCAAACCATTTTTTACTTCCTTGTTTTGTGACAAAAAGTCACGTGATTTCCCTCCCAACTCCTAATTTTCAAATGCAAATCAGGATTCGGATTCGGCTCTGCTGAAAAAGGCCAAATCCTGGCCCAATCCCGAACCAAATCCTGGATTCGGTGCATCCCTAATTTATACACACTGGGCAAATCTGCAGTAACCCATAGCAACCAACCAGTGACTGTCTTTTTTCAGCCAACTGTAGGCTAAACAATAAAAACAAACCTCTGATTGGTTGCCATGGGTTACTGCCCAGCTTCAAATATGTCCATTGTTTTAGGGGGATTTCTGGAATTTTTATTACAGCGAAGACACAGTTGACCTTAAAAAAAAAACATTTAAAAGAAAACTGAAGGATTGTTAAGAAGCGCATCAGGATTTTAGCCAAAAAAAGTTAAATTCTTCCTTTAAATGCCTTTAAACCTACACAATAAATATGAGCCCTGGAGTTCAATTTTAGCCAAACATCCGCTTTTTACTGATCCAGGTGTTTCTTGTATGACAGTTATTATAAGGAGCGGAGCCTGCTGTGATGTCAGTAGAAACTTTCAGCAACTTTTTATAACTCTTGGAAAAGTTGCCTCTGCCAACATATAATTTATATCAACAGAAAAGGTACATCATTTTCAAAGCCTTAACGGTTGCTGCATGCGCTGACAGTTGTAACTGCCAGTTGTACACCCTCATACCATAATGTTAAAGCAAAAGAGGAAAATGTCCAGGCAAGGCTGCCAAAAGATGACGCATTTCTGGTTTTTTTAGCAAGATGGCCTCACATTTGCAAAGATATCATAACACCTCAGCCACCCAGCGCTGTCACAGTCTAAACACATTTAGGGGCAGATTTATCAAAGTTCGAGGTGAATTTCAAATGAAAAAAAATCGAATTTCAAACTCATTTTTGTGTACTTTGACTAGGGAATAGTCCAAATTCAATATGAATTTGAAAAAAATTTAAAACATTTGAAAAATCGAAGGGTTTTTTTTTGGGAAAAACTTCGAATCAAATTCGATCGAATGCGCTATTACTTCGATTCGAATTCAGCCGAATACGGACCTATTCGACCAAAAAAAACTTGACTTAATTTCGGTTGGTCTTATTGAATTTGAATTTCGTTGTTTTTTCAATTCGAAAATCGACCCTTGATAAATATGCCCCTTAAAGGGATCCTGTCATCGGAAAACATGTTTTTTTTCAAAATGAATCCGTTAATAGTGCTACTCCAGCAGAATTCTGCACTAAAATCTATTTCTCAAACGAGCAAACAGATTTTTTTGTATTCAATTTTGAAATCTGACATGGGGCTAGACATTTTGTCAATTTCCCAGCTGCCCCTGGTCATGTGACTTGTGCCTGCACTTTAGGAGAGAAATGCAGGCTGTAGTTTCTCCTACTCAATGTAACTGAATGTGTCTCAGTGGGACCTGGATTTTACTATTGAGTGCTGTTCTTAGATCTACCAGGCAGCTGTTATCTTGTGTTAGGGAGCTGCTATCTGGTTACCTTCCCATTGTTCTGTTGTTTGGCTGCTGGGGGGGGGGGAAAGAGAGGGGGTGATATCACTCCAACTTGCAGTACAGCAGTAAAGAGTGATTGAAGTTTATCAGAGCACAAGTCACATGACTGGGGCAGCTGGGAAATTGACAATATGTCTAGCCCCATGTCGGATTTCAAAATTGAAAAAAAAAAAAATTGTTTGCTCTTTTGTGGCTAAAAATGGCATATTTAATATACTGAACTTACTGCACCAGCCTAAAGTTTCAGCTTGTCAATAGCAGCATTTCTATTCTATGTGTACTGTATATTGTGAGTGGCTCCCTAAGCTCAGTAAGTGGTCTTAGGGATGACCATAGTTTGGAAAATATAACAAAATATAAAAGTTTTAAAGGAGGCATGGGGATTAAAACTGCATCAGAAATGTCAGAGAGCTGAACAGTTAAAAGTGCTGCAGTCTGCTGCATTGGAATTTGTCGGAAAAGGAGAGGGATAAAAGTCTTGTACTTGCTGTGAGCCTGAAGCAATTACAAATGCAATACAGACTACTCATTGATTCTATGTCTGTTTATAATGCAGGGTATAAATGGGCCATAATGACACCACCTTATAAATGGCTACACAGTGAGACATTTCCTACCAGTGCAGAATATTCCTGAAAAATCCAACATTACCTGCAAACTTCAATGAAACTCTATTGCTCGTGAGGCTTAAGTGGAGCAAATTAAGCTGAAATACCACAAGCTGAGATAAAGAGGTAGATTCTGTAATAGGGCTCTCCTGGGTCTCCTCCATTATCCTGCAGTGACAGCAGTGTGTATCAGCAGGGGAAATACTGAGCTTGCTCTCTGCATTAGTAACTACAGAAAGCCTGCAAATGAAGCGTCACGGGAAACTAGAGATGGTAGAAAACTTTTCAGGCCTAAACTAACTCAGAAAGTCATATTTAGTTTCAAGTGGGATGTCCAATAACCCCACCACTATTGCTTTATGTAGGGACCCGAAGGGTTAATTTCCTACAGAGAGCCACATGGCTGAGCTATGGGGTTTCCCAGGGGCTGGGGCCAAAGCATTGTGAATGAAGCAGGGCAGATACTGGAGGAGACCACAAGGTGTCACTGCTGCACCACTTTACTATGAAAGGGAGAGCCATGTGCTCAGACAGCCATTACAGATTTCTGCTGTCTTACTGCTGGATCTTACTTCTTGGAGGAGAGAGGAATTCAGCAACCAAGATGTAGAGGCAGGAGGCCTCTGAGGCTGGGGTAGGCGACCCCATGCCTGGTAGCTCGATCAGGAGGGTTTGAAGCTCCTGAGTTCCAAAACTGAATGTGGAAATGCTCATGCTATAGACAGTGCTGGGAGCTACAGTTTAGCTATGGATTCATCAAAGCTGAATTTCTTGGATAAAGATTCTCATCGCTGTGGATGCCTGTTACCGGTCTGTGTGAGCCTGCCAGCTCTGTGTGTGAGCCCTCGGGTGAGTCTGCCTGGGGAGATTAGAGGAATGGATCCAGCGGGGATTCTATTGTGTCACAGGCTGTTTGTGCGCCTGCCACGTGGAAGCCAGTACCTTGTCCATCGGGAAAGGTACTTGGGAAAATAGCGCTACCTGGGAACATTTGTGCTCTTGTTGGGAAAAGGGACAGAGACTCTTTGTCACCAAAGGAGTAGTGCGGGACTTTGCCTGGTACGGAATTACCAGGATAGGACTGGCACAGGGTCACCAGGGTAGTGGGTCATGCTTCTAAATGCATATGTGTACTTTTACAGTTTATTTCCCCTTTAATCTGCACTTTGTATAAAGTTGATATTTTTATAAAGCAAGTATGTGTATTGAATGTTTTCCTAATGGGGCCACCCGCTGGTGTATTCCCGGATCCTATTAGGTGGAGGCACTGCCAGAGAAGAGTTTTCCCAGTACCCTTTCACCTAGCAAAGAGTACTCAGGATCTGTAATTGGTAAGAAATGGTATGATGTATAACCTTTGGCACAGGGGGGTGGCCAAAAGGGGTTACATTTATATAGTCTGTAGCTCAAACACAGGTAGGGCTATACACAGGTAGCCCTTGCCTACAAAATGTTATTGTTGGCCTCCATAAGTTTTAATTGACGTGTGTTCCAGTATAAGAGATTATTTATAGGATATTTGTCTCAAGAAGTTATTTAAATGGCCCAGCTGCATGCCCATGGATAAATATAGCCCACCAAAGAATGTTTATGGTTGTCATACCTGTTCCCAGATTCATGGGCAGATTTTCAATAAGGCTAAGCCTTCCCAAACCTAACTGACAAAAAAAAAAGAAATAGAAAAAAAAGTCCTGATCCTGCCACACAAGTATTGACTAAACTTAGAGGAAGAAATTGGAAACTTACTTCAGCCTGGCCAATTCCCTGGTGACAAAACCAAGACTTAAAGTGGCCATAAGATCCGCTTGTTTGGCAAGGTCACAAAACAAACGGATCTCTCCCCGACATGCCCACCAATGGCAGGGTGATATAGGGTAAGAGAATGGGTGCTGACGTGTTGTAGGACAGCATCAACTAGTTGATGGGGTCCTCATTCGCAGGAAATATCAAACTGCCCGGGGAGACCCGTTGGAAAGCCCCACATACTGGCAGATAAGCTGCCGAATTGGTATTAAGGACTGATATCCGCAGCCTGTGTATAGACCACCTTAACACTCTGAAGTATTTTGCTGTTCCCAGGTTATTTGTAGCAGGACAAGGCCAAGGTACATCTTTTTCTTTACTCCTGGACTTCGACTTACCTCTGCCTCTTTCACCACAAGACCACAGAAATATTGAGGGGGGGGGCAAAATGCAAGAACCAGGCCCGGCTTTTGCCTGGCATGAATTTGCGGCGAATTTCATGCGTTTTTCCGCCAGCAAATAAGCTCACGAATCTCCGGCGAAAATTTGTCGGCATCAATTTCCGATTTTATTCCTTGAACCACTAGAATTTTTGTGAAATTGTTGGAATGTCACAATTTTTTTGTGAAGACGTTCAAATTTAAATTTTTTTTTGTGAATTTTCCGATTTCACGATTTTTTAGTGAACTTTCCGTTTTCACGCTTTTTCGGCGAACTTTCCGATTTCACGATTTTTTCGTGAATTTTTCGTTCGCGATTTTTCCGTGAAATGGAAGAAATTCGCCCATCACTATACGTGGGTTGTACAGTGGGTAGCACTTTATTCATTCTGTACAGAGGAGTCATTTGAATAACAGTTAATTCCTCAAATATTCCGTTTCTACATCACTGCGGTTCTCCCAGGAGCTGCTGCAGCCAGGAAATAACGGATGAGCCAGTATCATTAGCCGTGAGATAAAGTGAGGCACAGAGAGCAGCCATCACACCAGGGAGAACAGGCTGCGCCTAATGAGTTTGCTACATAACAATTTGTATTTTAAAGAATGTTTGGACTCACAATCTATTTCAGATTTTGTATTTATATAGAGAAGGCAGTCAGATTAAACAGCAGGACATCCTGGCACCCTGTATCCAGTTTATTCAAAACACGGTAAAAGCTTTTTTTTATTTTAAATTGAAAACACTCTTCCCTTATGTGATAACCTTCCACTGTCTCCCACTGGTTAAACAGGTATGGGACCTGTTATCCAGAATGCAAGGGACCTGGTGTCTTCCGGATAATGGATCTTTCTGTAATTTGAATCTTCATACCTTAAGACTACTTGAGAATCAAATAAACATTAACTAACCCCAATAGGCTGGTTTTGCTTCCAATAAGGATTAATTATATCTTAGTTTAGATCAAGTACAAGCGACTGTTTTATTATCATACCTCCCAACTGTCCCGTTTTCAGCGAAACAGTCCCTATTTTGACAGCTCAACCCGCATTTGTACTGGAAAGTCCCGGTTTTCTGTGCACTGAACAGCTAAAAAAAAAAAGAAACAATGTTTCTAACTTAATTGGCTTTTGGCAAAGAGCCCAGAATAGCCACAGCTGCAGATAAGATACGTTTGTAACAATTTTGAGATAAGCAAATAAGTAATTGTAACAATTTAGATAACACGTCTCTTGGGAGACCTGAGACTCATAGCTTAAAGGGCAATTTACCCTTTAATCAAAACTATAATAACTGGAAATAAAACACAAAAAATGTGCAAACATTCATAACCTGCCAAATTTTGTAAAATGAACAGGAGAATTAGGGGGTGTGACCACAAAAATGGGGGTGGTCGAAAATTCACCGATCTTCGCGTTCCAATTTTTTTTGTCCCTCTTTAATTTCTAAAGTGTTGGGAGGTATATATTATTAGAGAGAAAAAGTAAATACTTTTTAAAAATGTGGATTATTTGGATAAAATGGAGTCAAAGGGAGACGGCCATTCTTTTTCTGGAAAACGGGTTTCCGGATAACAGATCCTATACCTGTATAAAGAAATCATGCTATAAGTCTTGCCACGACCCATTTCTGTGCATATGGAAGGAATAAGTGGAGGGAAAATGAAAGAATGAGGTTTCTTGTTCTTTATCTGTCCAGGACTGAAAAAATGCAGCAGGTCCCAAAAGCATCCATGGGATAGTAGCGAACTTTTTTAGTAAAAGCTGCCCACATTGCAGTTAATTACTATAATATATTTAGGGGCAGATGTATCAAAGGTTGAAGTGAAAATTCGAATTAAAATAAATCATATCTTGAACTAATTTTTGTGTACTTCGACTAGGGAATAGTCCAAATTCGATTCAAATTTGAAAAAAATTAGAAAAATCGAATATCAAATTTATCATGTACTGTCCCTTTAAAAATTAGACTTTAACCATTCGCCATCTAAAACCTGGCGAATTGCTGTTTTAGCCTATAGGGGACCTCCTAGAACATATTTGGAGTCAATTGGTGGACTTTAAAAAATTCAAAGTTTTTTTTTTTTGGAAAAACTTTGAATAGAATTCGGTCGAATGCACTGTTACCTATTTGGCCTTTGATTGGTCTTTTTAAATTTGAATTTCAACGTTATGGGAGTTAAAAAAACTCCCATTACTTCGAAAATTCGACCCTTGATAAATCTCCCCCTTAGGGGCAGATTTACTAAGCTCGAGTGAATAGTTGAAATCGAAAAATATTCGAATTTAGAAGTCATTTTTTGGGTACTTCGACTATCGAATTGGTCAAATTCAATCGAATGATTCGAACGATTCTAAGTAAAAATCGTTCGATAATCGAAGTACTGTCTCTTTAAAAAATCCTTCGACTCAATAGTTCGCCAAATAAAAGCTACCGAATTGAATGTTAGCCTATGGGGACATTGTAGATTTTTTTTGTAGGTTTTGGGCGCTTTTATGATCGAATAAAAATCATTCGATCAATCGCTAAAAATCGTTTGAACCTTTTGCTCTAAAATCCTTCGAATTCGATATTCGAATTCGAAGGATTTTACTTTGAGGGTTTTTTAACCCTTGAAATTCGACCCTTGATAAATCTGCCACCTAGTGTTT
The DNA here is from genome assembly GCA_038501925.1 of Xenopus petersii. Lineage (NCBI taxonomy): Eukaryota > Metazoa > Chordata > Amphibia > Anura > Pipidae > Xenopus > Xenopus petersii. The sequence goes on along the minus strand of CM076675.1, from coordinate 8,051,529 downwards.
TACTGCATAAATTGCTATTTTTATTAAACTTCATGAATATGGAGACACTGGGCTTTAAATTATATTATATATTTCTGCATTTTTGTATTTTGAGGCTTCTTATCATAATTGGTACAACAATCTATTATCATCTATGGTCATTCCATTACTGACTGACACTGAAAAGAAATTGCCTTCAGTATAATTTGTTTTTTCTTTGTGGTTACCATGTTTTTCAGAGATGCTTAATTGAGGGTACAGGATCAGAAACTATTTTCTTATAGTATTTTCTTACACTATAAGGGGCAGATTCGAGGTGATGGGAATTTTTTTTAAACTCCCATCAACTCAAAATAATTAGAATAAAAAAAGACCAACCCGAAATTCATTTAAAAAATCAGATTTTTTTAACTTCGAGTGAATTAGATTCAAAGTATTTTTAAAAAAAGGTCAGCAATTCGGTAGGCTTTAGATGGTGAATAGTCGACGTTGAATTTTTAAAGAGACAGTACATAATAAATTTAAATATTCAAATTTTCAAATGTTTTTCAAATTCGAATTGGGACTATTCCCTAGTCGATGTACACTATAATTAGCTCAAAATTCAAATTTAAAAATTTTATTTTTCTAATCAACCCTTGATAAATCTGGATACGTTTGGAGAGCTTGCAATTTGTTTTTTTTTTTTTTGTATTTTTTTCATTTATTAAACCAGTTAGCCAACAAAAGGTATTGCATTACCAAAGGGAACGTTTCATTTTTCTTTTTCTGAACTGGATAAAGTGATACAACGCTCTAATACAAAGATTTAGCAAACAAGAATGAGGCAATAATGCCCTCTAATGGAATCTACATGGAACATACAGAAAAATTTACAGAGCATTAAACAGTTTTTTTTAGTGTTTGTAACAAATGTTTAGTGTTTAAATAAATTACAGTAGTACTTATCTGTTATCTACTGTGTATCCTGTGCTTGAATGGCTGCCCCCATGGCTACACAGCAGCTTGTTTATATAAACTATAGTAGTACTTATCTGTTATTTACTGTGTATCCTGTGCTTGAATGGCTGCCCCCATGGCTACACAGCAGCTTGTTTATATAAACTATAGTAGTACTTATCTGTTATCTACTATGTATCCTGTGCTTGAATGGCTGCCCCCATGGCTACACAGCAGCTTGTTTATATAAACTATAGTAGTACTTATCTGTTATCTACTGTGTATCCTGTGCTTGAATGGCTGCCCCCATTGCTACACAGCATCTTGTTTATATAAACTATAGCAGTACTTATCTGCTATCTACTGTGTATCCTGTGCTTGAATGGCTGCCCCCATGGCTACACAGCAGCTTGTTTATATAAACTATAGTAGTACTTATCTGTTATCTACTATTTATCCTGTGCTTGAATGGCTGCCCCCATGGCTACACAGCAGCTTGTTTATATAAACTATAGTAGTACTTATCTGTTATCTACTGTGTATCCTGTGCTTGAATTGCTGCCCCATGGCTACACAGCAGCTTGTTTATATAAACTATAGTAGTACTTATCTGTTATCTACTGTGTATCCTGTGCTTGAATGGCTGCCCCCATGGCTACACAGCAGCTTGTTTATATAAACTATAGTAGTACTTATCTGTTATCTACTGTGTATCCTGTGCTTGAATGGCTGCCCCCATGGCTACACAGCAGCTTGTTTATATAAACTATATAGTACTTATCTGTTATCTACTATGTATCCTGTGCTTGAATGGCTGCCCCCATGGCTACACAGCAGCTTGTTTATATAAACTATAGTAGTACTTATCTGTTATCTACTGTGTATCCTGTGCTTGAATGGCTGCCCCCATTGCTACACAGCATCTTGTTTATATAAACTATAGCAGTACTTATCTGCTATCTACTGTGTATCCTGTGCTTGAATGGCTGCCCCCATGGCTACACAGCAGCTTGTTTATATAAACTATAGTAGTACTTATCTGTTATCTACTGTTTATCCTGTGCTTGAATGGCTGCCCCCATGGCTACACAGCAGCTTGTTTATATAAACTATAGTAGTACTTATCTGTTATCTACTGTGTATCCTGTGCTTGAATGGTTGCCCCCGTGGCTACACAGCAGCTTGTTTATATAAACTATAGTAGTACTTATCTGTTATCTACTGTGTATCCTGTGCTTGAATGGCTGCCCCCATGGCTTCACAGCAGCTTGTTTATATAAACTATAGTAGAGTTTCTGAACCAAACATGTAAATTGTATCTGTGCAGGGCAACAGTACATTATAGTTTAATTCCTTTAAAACACAGTAAATATTTGGTGTTACTGTTCTTTTAAGTCTGCTAATAACCATTAAGTTAATCCACTAGGATTCCCCAATATGAATTCATGTGGTTTAGTTCCCACCAAGTACACGGTACTGTTTTATTATAACAGAGAAAAAAGAAATCATATTAGAATTATTTGCTTAAAATGGAGTCTATGGGAGATGGCCTTTCTGTTTTTCAGAGCTTTTTAGATACAAGTTTTTTGGATAAGGGGTCGGCAGAAGAAGTAACTTTCTAAACAGGGCCGCACAATACATTTGTACTTTCTTCCAGATTTGTAGGATGAAGAGTGGACCAAGGAGTTTAAAGTAAGGCATTACAGGGGCGGATGATGATGGGGATATAATTTAAAGAATCTTAATTTGCTGTTACTTTGGTTATTTCCTCAAAATTCCACAGTTTATACATCTCATATAAATCACACAGACAAAACATGTTGTGTATAAAAGGGAGATCATTATGAGAAATGTAGTTTATTAAACTATAAAAAAAAAGACCCGAAGCCACAAAAGGAGCCGAAGTTTAAGTCCTGAAGCCGCTAAAAAAAATCGAAGCCACAAAATTACCGTATATACTCGAGTATAAGCCGACCCGACTATAAGCTGAGGTACCTAATTTTACCTACAAAAACTGGGAAAACTTTATTGACTCGAGTATAAGCCTAGACACAACTACAGCCCTGTCTCCCAGCAGTGCACATTCCGCCAAAGCGACCCCCCCATCGATCAACCGGACTTCTTTGCAAAGTTGATGGTGACAGAATTGCCAAAGGATTACTGTGTGCATTGTCCCACTGTCCCACTATCATGTGCAGAGGGCGCTGTGTGATATTGCCATCACTGTTAATCTTTCGTATAACCAACAGAGGGCGCTGTGTGATATTGCAGTCAGTTATTCTTTCATACAACCAACAGAGGGCGCTGTGTGATATTGCAGTCACTGTTATTCTTTCATATAACCAACAGAGGGCACTGTGTGATATTGCCATCACTGTTAATCCTTCATATAACCAACAGAGGGTGCTGTCACTGTGATATTGCAGTCACTGTTATTCTTTCATATAACCAACAGAGGGCGCACTGTTATTCTTTCATATAACCAACAGATGGCGTTGTGTGTTATTGCAGTCACTGTTAATCTTTCATATAACCAACAGAGGGCGTTGTGTGATATTGCAGTCACTGTTATTCTTTCATATAACCAACAGAGGGCGCACGGTTATTCTTTCATATAACCAACAGAGGGCGCTGTGTGATATTGCAGTCTCTCCCCAAGCGAACTGTTGGTGTAGGAATGATTAAAAGTGACTGCAATCTCAACTACTGCCCGCTGACTTGAGTATAAGCCGAGGTAGACTTTTTCAGCACATTTTGGATGCTGAAAAACTCGGCTTATACTTGAGTACATACGGTAGCCGAATTTAAAGTCCTGAAGCCACAAAATGAGCCGAAGTTGAAGTCCAGAAGCCGCTAAAAGACCCAAAGCCACAAAAGGAGCCAAAGTTGATGTGAAGCTGCGAAAGTATCCAAAGTCATGAAAGGAGCAGAAATTGAAGTCCTGAAGCCGCTCAAAGATCCGAAGCCACAAAATGAGCTTAAGCTGAAGTCCTGAAGCCGCAAAAAGACCAAAAGCCAAGAAAGGAGCCGAAGTTGAAATCCTGAAGCCACGAGTTCAGTTCCACTGAACACCAATGTTTGGGGTTTTTTTTTTAAAAAATTATTTTATTAAACCCCTGGACATCAATGTATTATTTTAATACTCTACAGGCCCCTGCCACCAATATTTTTTTTTAAAAAAAATATTCTCTGTGGTCCTGTTTCTTTTTAACTTGTAACCTGGTGCGAATGTTTTTTTAAAAAAAATAGGAGGCCCTGACATCAGCGTTTTTTTTTTACGTGTGGGAGCCATGACCACCAATGATTCTTAAAAAACTTTTATGGGGCGGCTCTGCCCCCTCCCCACCCATCTGACTCAGGTTGGTAACAGGTTTTTTAGGGTCTTTTCTGGGACGCTCCTTGCTGCTCAACTAACCCAGGCCTTCCTACAGGAAATAACGATGACCAGAATCCTACCTGTCCCCCCCCCCTTATGGCTTCTTAGGGTGTCTGCAACAAATAAGGACAAGACCCAATGAAAAGGATAGACAACACTTTTAATATTCTTATAGATTCTCAATTTAACACATTTAAATAGATGGGTGATTAAGTACAGGAAAACTTGAGTATGAGAAAATCATGGAAGAGGTACATAGTACCAAAAACAGCTCTACACTGCCTCCTTTTGTATAGAACCAAACAATACATACGAGGTGTAACAACTGCAGCTGGATTACATTATCTTTACAATCAGTCCTCCCATCAATGCAAAGATTTCATAATATACATAAAGTGATTTCTGTAATGAAAACGAAGCCTATAAAATCATACAAACGAGGAGCCCTCGTTACCTTTTATCCCAAGGAGAACTCAAAGTATTAATACTACAGCAGTGTAACGGAGTGTTAGGTTCATGGCTCTGCTCAGAGATGAAGTCCTGGTGCTTTAGGACATAACGACTTCCTTAATTGCAATTTAGCAGTCACTGTCCTGGATTCTTACCTGCCTGTTGTATAATTATCTACTAATAGGCAGCAATGCACCACCACAAACTACTCATTAGAATCAAGTGCTGTAAAAAAAAAAAATTAAATCCAAATTTAAAATGTTCCCCAGCTACAACCAGTTTAATTTACAAGAACCACCCGCTCCCCTTTATTGGTTACTCTGTAACACTTCCCAGCTTGTACATTAAACTACGGAGATGTTTGTGGCTTTGTCGTCTTATTTAAAGTGGACCTGTCACCCAAACACAAAAATCTGTATCATAAAAGTCCTTTTCAAATTAAACATGAAATCCAATTTCTATTTTTTATTAAAGCATTTATAGCTGTTGTAAGCTCATTTAAAAATCTCAGCTGTCAATCAAATATTGAGCGATGGGCATAGAGGCGGGGCATACAATTACTTTCACTTTCCATTTAGCACTTCCTACATGTCACTGCTCTCCACACATTTAATTGTGTAACCAGTACATGGGGATGGACATCAGGTCCCCCATTCTGGTGCACAAACAAGATTCTGAGATGATACAAGACTTGCCTTAAAAACAGTGTGCACAAAATGGCGCCTGCCTGCTTGCTATCATTTTGAATTCCCAGACTGAAGGAAACAAGATTCAAATAATTTATATAGTGTAATTAAAGTTCGTTTTGCTTGACTAATGTGATAAAATAGGATTTTGAACAATTTTTTTGGGTGACGGGTCCCCTTTAATGTTCCGACATCTATATAATGAGAGATTCCCATGGCTTTTTGTGCATATCCCAGTTTTGCATACATCATTACACAATTAAATCAGATCAGGTTTCGCATACATAAGCCCTGGGCAAGTCAGCTCCTTGAACAGTCTTGGTAGCCCTCACTGTCTCCCAGCAATGTATATGTAATAAACTATGGTGTAAGGGCTACAAGCAGCTTGTTTTTTTGGAAGCAGTGGGCATTAAAGGAAAACTAAACCCCCAAAATGAATACTTAGTTAACAGATAGTTTATATCAAATTAAGTGACATTAAAGAATCTTACCAAACTGATATATATATATATATATATATATTTTTTTTTTTTCAAGTAAATATTGACCTTTACATCTCTTGCCTTGAACCACCATTTCATGTTCAGTTCACCTGACCAGAAATACTGCAGCTCTAACTGTAACAGGAAGAGATCACCTGATCATAAATACTGCAGCTCTAACTGTAACAGGAAGAGATCACCTGACCAAAAATACTGCAGCTCTAACTGTAACAGGAAGAGATCACCTGACCAGAAATACTGCAGCTCTAACTGTAACAGGAAGAGATCACCTGACCAGAAATACTGCAGCTCTAACTGTAACAGGAAGAGATCACCTGACCAGAAATCCCGCAGCTCTAACTGTAACAGGAAGAGATCACCTGACCAGAAATCCTGCAGCTCTAACTGTAACAGGAAGAGATCACCTGACCAGAAATACTGCAGCTCTAACTGTAACAGGAAGAGATCACCTGACCAGAAATCCTGCAGCTCTAACTGTAACAGGAAGAGATCACCTGACCAAAAATACTGCAGCTCTAACTGTAACAGGAAGAGATCACCTGACCAGAAATACTGCAGCTCTAACTGTAACAGGAAGAGATCACCTGACCAGAAATACTGCAGCTCTAACTGTAACAGGAAGAGATCACCTGACCAGAAATACTGCAGCTCTAACTATAACAGGAAGAGATCACCTGACCAGAAATACTGCAGCTCTAACTGTAACAGGAAAAAGTGAGTAAGCAAAAGACACAACCCTGTCTGTTAATTGGCTCATGTGACCAAACATGTATGGTTTGTTTGTGTGCATCGTGAATCCAACGATCCCAGGGGGAGGCCCTTATTTTTGGAAACATCGGTTTTCTACTTCTGATTACCCAATGGCACATACTATTAAAAAAGTATATTATTATGAAAATTGTTTATTTTCATGAAGCAGAGTTTTACATGTGAGCTGTTTTATGCAATATATTTTTTTTTAGAGACCTACATTGTTTAGGGGGTATAGTTTTCCTTTAAAAGGATACTGCTATGCTTTCAGATAGTAAGCTACTGCCAATCCTTATTGTTAGACTTATTGGGTCTATAACAGTAGTTTTTTGGAAAAAAAAAAACAAAAAACAAAAAGCCCCCCGCCAGCGCTACGCTACCAGTACCGGGAGGGAGCTCCCGGTGCAAGCAGCCATATCCGGTCACTCAATACGCATAATGAAAATGTGCCCCAAATTGCTCGTTATGTGCTTGCAAGTGACAAAACATGGCTGCTCGCATTGGGAGCATCCCCAACTCGAATACAGGCTCTATTAGCCCTCACCTTTGGTTGGAGATAACATTTTTACCCAACAGGTGCTCTTTAAGTAGTCCCTAGCGCCACACCAACACCCTTTTATTCAGTCAATGAGGAAATGTGTGAGCAAATAAAAATCTAGGGAGCCGTGCTAAATGATGACCAGGGCTAGTCTCGTACACAGTGACTATAGGCAGACTTAGGGTGCCAGTGTTGCTGGGCAATGACTAGGGATGCAACGAATCCACAATTTTGGATTCGGCCGAATCCTTCGCTAAAGATTTGGCCAAATACCAAACTGAATCCTAATGTGCATATGCAAATTAGATGTGGGAAGGGGGAAACATTTTTACTTCCTTGTTTTGTGACAAAAAGTCACGCAATTTCCCTCCCCATCCCTAATTTGCACATGCAAATTAGGATTTGGATTCAGTTCGGCCGGGAAAAATCCTGCTGAAAAAGGCCGAATCCTGGATTTGGTGCATCCCTAGAAATGACCAGTGGCAGTGCCAATGCCTGCACTCCTCCGAGCTTGAAGGGGTTGTTCACCTTCCAAACACAGTTGTTTTCAGATTGTTCACCAGAAATAAAGACTTTTTTCAATTGCTTTCCATCTTTTATTTTTTACCGTTTCCCCAAAATTGAAGTTTAAAGTATAACGTTCGTGTCTCTAGTGTTTTCCGTCCGGCAGCTCAGTGATCCAGAAGCATCTGAACTGTTACAATTTGCTCCATTTAGTTGATACATTTCTGTGGGATATTAGCAACTATTACATAGTTACATAACTAAAACAGCTGCCTTTAAAGGGTAAGTAAACCTTTAAAATAAGGGAATGCAAAATTGATTGAGAGTGGTTTTTTGCAATTTGCATTCATTATTTTATTTTAATTCTAAAATATTAAGGGATACATGCACTGTTAAAGGAAAACTATACCCCCAAAATGAACACTTAAGCAACAGATAGTTTATATCAAATTGAATGACATATTAAAGAATCTTACCAAACTGGAATATATATTTACATAAATATTGCCCTTTTACATCTCTTGCCTTGAACCACCATTTCGTGACTCTATCTGTGCTGCCTCAGAGATCACCTGACCAGAAATACTACAACACTAACTGTAACAGGAAGAAGTGAGGAAGCAAAAGGCACAACTCTGTCTGTTAATTGGCTCATGTGACCTTACATGTGGTTTGTATGTGTGCACAGTGAATCTTACGATCTCAGGTGGCGGCCCTTATTTTTTAAAATGGCAATTTTCTATTTATGATTACCCAATGGCACATACTACTAAAAAAGTATATTATTATGATAATGGTTCATTTACATGAAGCAGAGTTTTACACATGAGCTGTTTTACTCAGTATCTTTTAATAGAGACCTACATTGTTTGGGGGGTATAGTTTTCCTTTAATATGAATGAATTTTGTTACAACAGCGCCACCTGCTGGTCAGTTTCCCACCAGTCTGACCACCAAGTAGTCAAGGAAGTTGTCAGGAGAAAGAAAGAGGCTGCTCTGAGGCTCAGGGTGAAGGTGAAAAATGAAACATTACGTCAATATTAGAAAAAAACCGTCACAAATAGAAATGAATTGGAAAAAGTCTTTATTTCTGGTGGACTGTCTGAAACCAACTGAACTGAAAAAAAGTGTTTAAAGGTGAACAACCCCTTTAAACACAAGTCTAATTTAGTGTAGTAATTTAGTGTAGTTATCTCCTGCAAGGCTGAAAGACTCCTTCATAGTCACACTACTCTCATTACTGGCACAGGGGATCTGTTTTCCAAGCATCACACCAAGTAACCTCTACAAGATTTCATAATACTAACACATGATGTAAACATGTTATAAAGCAGCATGTAACAGTCCTATTATACGAGGAGCTAGTGGCCAACATTTCCCTTGCACTTGAACTGATTCCACTTATGTGATTGGAGAATCACATTTACTCTGTTGCAGTTTTGCCACTATTGGGTTTCAGCTTCTGATCCTTGGTTTATATTGATCACCTGTGGCAAGTTGAGGTGGTGTTCTGCTTAAGTAACAGTTTGTTTGTGTTACTGGTGCAATGCTATTAAAGGAGAACTAAACCCTAAAAATGAATATGGTTCCAAATGGCATATTTTATATAGTAAACTTATTGCACGAGGCTAAAGTTTGAGCTTGTCAATAGCAGCAATGATCCAGGACTTCAAACTTGTCACAGGGGGTCACCATCTTGGAAAGTGTCTGTGACACTCACATGCTCAGTGGGCTCTGATTGGCTGTTGAGAAGCTAAGCTTAGGGCTCGTCACTAATTATCCAGCAGAAAATGAGCTTCCCTGGCTGTAATATAAGCTGATGCTACAGGTTTGCTGATTATTAAATTCTGATGCTAATTGCACTGGTTTCTGTGCTGCCATGTAGTAATTATGTGTATTAATTACTAATCAGCCTTATATTGTGACATTTCTATTCTATGTGTACTGTATATTGTGAGTGGCTCCCTAAGCTCAGTAAGTGACAGCAGCACAGAGCATGTGCAGTGAATCAGCAGAAAAGAAGATGGTGAGCTACTGGGGCATCTTTGGAGACACAGATCTTTACTGCTAAAGGGCTGTGGTTGCCTTGGGCTGGTACAGAAGCACAAAATATCATGTACAATGTTTCTACCTACTTCTTTAGTTAAGCTTAAGTTCTCCTTTAAGGAATGAATAGGTGAGCCAGCTGGAATCAGAGACGCAAAACAAATTGCTTTGGGCTACTGTACTTGTACAATAAACTTATGAAATAGAGAAATGTACGATGTACCTGTAAGGATTACACCAGACTTGTGCATTAAGCTAAAGAAGAAACATCCATCCCATGGTGCACCATTACTAACAACTCCGGTATATAAATGTGCTGACGAGGGATTAAATCCAACAAGAGGGCCACTTGTAGGAAACCCCTGTAATAGACATTTCCTGATTCTGTATAAGTGCACGTTTGCTTAGCAAAACTCTGCGGCAGCCATTGCACCAGTTTTGCACTTCATTTCAATAAAAACCTTCATAACAGCAGATGCAATGTGCACTTGTGCAAAGTCTGCGAAAAAAAATGAATGCAAGGGATAAGAGATCTGTCTGAGGGATCTGAGGGGAGGCTTCCGTTTCTCTTTATATTGTTCTGGAAAACCAAAACCCAGCGGCACAAGTTACATTGCTTCTTCTTCTTCTTCTTCTGCAAGTCTCAATCCATGAGTGAAGCAAAAACTTTATCCCAGATACAACAGACGCATTCAGCCAGGCTTCTTTATATTATCATATCTAGAAAGAAGAGATACAGGTAAGTTACATAACGAGCTAATTCTTTAATTACAAGGGGAACACAAAACAGGTGATGGGCAGCACTGTGCAACTTTATTCAAGCAATGGGACTGCTGTTCAATATGTATGCAGCTCTGATTATATGAATAGAATTGCAAGTCCTATTAAACTGGGCCCTCTTTACCCCCTGTATCAATTAGTTCCTGAGGGGATCATTTATAAACAATGGGCAAATTTGCACCTGGGCAGTAACCCATAGCAACCAGTCAGTGCTTTTTTTTTTTCAGGCAGCTGAACAGGATTAGTTGCCATGGGTTACTGGCCAGGTGCAAATTTGCCCAGCGTTAATACATAAGCCCCTGTAGTTTTGTGAATAATGTACAGCACTGCAGAATATAAATCTGTAATAACATTAAGGGTACACAGGGCGATTCGGGAGATTAGTCGCCCGAAGACAAATCTCTTTTCCTGGGTGACTAATCTCCCCCCGAACTGCCTCCCCTGCCTTCCCGCCGGCTAGAATGTAAATCGCCGGGGGGATGGCACTCGAAGTGATTCGTTTTCCAAAGTTTCCTCGTGAGGCTCCTCCAAAGATGCCCCAGTAGCTCCCCATTTTCTTTTCTGCTGATTCACTGCACATGCTCTGTGCTGCTGTCACTTACTGAGCTTAGGGAGCCACTCACAATATACAGTACACATAGAATAGAAATGTCACAATATAAGGCTGATTAGTAATTAATACACATAATTACTACATGGCAGCACAGAAACCAGTGCAATTAGCATCAGAATTGAATAATCAGCAAACCTGTAGCATCAGCTTATATTACAGCCAGGGAAGCTCATTTTCATTTTCTGCTGGATAATTAGTGACGAGCCCTAAGTTTAGCTTCTCAACAGCCAATCAGAGCCCACTGAGCATGTGAGTGTCACAGACACTTTCCAAGATGGTGACCCCCTGTGACAAGTTTGAAGTCCTGGCCTTGTGCAATAAGTTCACTATATAAAATATGGCATTTTTAGGGTTTACTTTTCCTTTAAGCAATGACAAAACTGCAGGAAACACGCACATCTATGGAGTACTGTATCCAACCGTTGTAGATTTCTCTAGAGCAGGACTCCACTCTGCCTGTTGCATAACATCATTTACAATCATCTTTGCAATCTTCCAAGCCATTTCTTCTTGGGCCTGCAATTAGAGGTACATTCAAGATCAGTGATATAAATCATCCTCCAGAAATCATTCTAAAGACAAAGATGTACTATAATCAATGGTCAGTCTGCTGATTTGGTCTTAGTGAAATCCCTTAACTAACGCAAGACTAACAAAAAGCTAAAGTTCAAACATCCAGCTAAGGACATGGATTAAAATATTTTAGCCTAGGATTACCAGATCTCTTGAAATGTTGAAGATAATGCATTTAATAAATGCACTTAATTCCAATCAGTGCAACTGTTCGAACTGGATTTTTTAAACACGCCCATTCATTATTCGACTCATCTGGTAACCCTAATGTAGCACTACTGAAGGAAGCTCGTTACGACCTGCAGCATTGAAAGTACTGTTTCTATTTGTGCAGATGAGACTAAATTGTGCAGAACTATAGGTTCCATGCAGGATGCTGCCACTTTGCACAGTGATTTGTCTAAACTGGAAAACTGGGCAGCAAACTGGAAAATGAGCTTCAATGTTGATAAATGCAGGTTATGCACTTTGGCAAAAATAATATAAATACAAGTTATACACTAAATGGCAGTGTGTTGGGAGTTTCCTTAAATGAGAAGGATCTTGGGGTTTTTGTAGATAACAAGTTGTCTAATTCTGGGCAGTGTCATTCTGTGGCTACTAAAGCAAATAAAGTTCTTGTATAAAAAAGGGCATTAACTCAAGGGATGAAAACATAATTATGTCTCTTTATAGGTCCCTGGTGAGGCCTCATCTGGAGTATGGGGGCAGTTTTGGACTCCAGTCCTTAAGAGGGATATAAATGAGCTGGAGAGAGTGCAGAGACTAAGTGCAACTAAACTGGTTAGAGGGAGGGAAGAGTTAAATTATGAGGGTAGACTGTCAAGGTTGGGGTTGTTTTCTCTGGAAAAAAAGGCGCTTGTGAGGGGACATGATTAGACTTTACAAGTACATTAGAGGACATTATAGACAAATAGCAGGGGACCTTTTTACCCATAAAGAGAATCACGTACCAGAGGCCTCCCCTTCAGACTAGAGGAAAAGAAGTTTCATTTAAAGGAACAGAGTAGGGGGTTCATCACAGTCAGGACAGTGAGGTTGGGGAATGCACTGCCGGATGATGTTGTGATGTTGTGATGCTGATTCAGTTAATGACTATAAGAGGGACTTGGATGATTTCTTGGACAGACATACCGTATATACTCGTGTATAAGCCGAGTTTTTCAGCACCAAAAATGTGCTGCAAAAGTCTACCTCGGCTTATACGCGAGTCATATATCTGCAAAAAAAAAAAAATGTGATATCATGTAATACCGTTGATACAATTGGCTCTACTCACATTTAATTAGAAAGGTAGCGTTGGCATATGTACTGTATGTATACTGGGGATCCCCTCTGTAGTTGTGCATTGTATGCAGCTGTACGATCGCTCTGCAACTATCGGGTCCTGAAGTTTCTGTGCATTTAGCGTGTGGAGGCAATGGCGATCTCCTCCGTGTTTGTTCCTAATGGAAAAAACTGTGCATAGTGATATAGAGACAAGGTCTTCAGCCGGCCCGCACTGCAGCTTTACGATCGCTCTATACAGATAAATCTCGGGTATGCAGATTTATGATCACTTTGTACAGCTGAATCCCGGGTCCTGCAGTTTCTGTGGCTCAGTATGTTCAGCGCGTGAAGGCTGCTGCTCCTTCTTTACAGGGAGGGGGTTGTCTGCCTCGTGGAGTTTCTTTCCCCGCACTTTCAGTCTCTGATTACTTAAATTCCATACGCTGCCGTTTGAACTTTGGGGAACCTGGTTCCGTGAGAGCAGTTTTGTATCAGCTGTACAAAGTGATCATAAATCTGCACACCCGAGATTTATCTGTATAGAGCGATCGTAAAGCTGCATATCCTGTAAGTACAAGTCCAGTTCGGGCCGGCTGAAGACCTTGTCTCTATATCACTATGAACAGTTTTTTCCATTAGGAACAACCACGGAGGAGAGCCCCATTGCCTCCACACGCTAAATGCACAGAAACTTCAGGACCCAATAGTTGCACAGAACGATCGTACAGCTGCATACTCTGCACAACTATGGAGGAGATACTCAGTATACATACAGTACATATGCTAACGCTACCTTTCTAATTAATATAAATATTCTGCTTTGGCAGAATGTGCGCTGCTGGGAGACGGCTGTAGTTGTGTCTAGGCTTATACGCGAGTCAATAAGTTTTCCCAGTTTTTGTAGGTAAAATTAGGTACCTCGGCTTATACACGAGTATATACGGTAATATCAAAGGCTATTGTGATACTAAACTCTATAGTTAGTATAGGTATGGGTAAATAGAATTTATGTGACAGTAGGGAGGGGTGTGTGTATGGATGCTGGGTTTTCATTTGGAGGGGTTGAACTTGATGGACTGTCTTTTTTCAACCAAATTTAACTATGTAACTATATATATATATATATATATATATATATATATATATATATATATATATATATATATATATATATATATATATATATATATATATATATATATATATATATATATATATATATATCCTTACGAAAGTTCCAGTAAGGAACTGAAACGTTGATTCAATAGACCTTTATTTTTTCATTTATTTCTGTTGTTGGAATCTCCTTGGTGTGCTGTCAATCTGGCTGATATTTATGATTTTTTCGGACTGGCACCCACGTCGTTTGTAATACTCATGAAAGTGCGCAACATTTGGTGGATATATCATGACATATTTTTTTACTGGAATAGTGGATAAAATGTAGAAGCATTTACATGTTTACTTATGATAGTTTGAGCAGTTTGCGGTTGGTTGAACAGCCAGACAGTGTGAAGATTGGGACCCCTTGTGTATTTTTGCTAGGTACTACACTCAGAACTTACAGAACATTAATTGCCAATTTGACAAAAAAAAATGCGTTGTGGCCTTAAGGTAGCAATACATCAGGTGACCCTGTATAGTGTCCGACCAATAAACCATGTGCTGAATACTGTACCGAGGGGCCAAATATGGTATTGGCCACTTTTCTTTTCTCCATTAGTTCATGATCATTCATGCAATATGAAGCTGTGGCTTCTCTTCAATTCCTCATCTGGTGGTGCACCATGGAGTAGCAAACATGTTGCTTCAGCATAAGATTTGAGCAGCCATATTGGGGCATACTCGTACGCATAATGAAAGAATGCCACAACTTTCTTATTATGTGCATGCGAGTGACATCAGAAGCAAGTTATGTGCATGCGAGTGACATCAGAAGCAAGTTATGTGCATGCGAGTGACATCAGAAGCACGTTATGTGCATGCGAGTGACATCAGAAGCAAGTTATGTGCATGCGAGTGACATCAGAAGCACGTTATGTGCATGCGAGTGACATCAGAAGCACGTTATGTGCATGCGAGTGACATCAGAAGCACGTTATGTGCATGCGAGTGACATCAGAAGCACGTTATGTGCATGCGAGTGACATCAGAAGCATGTTATGTGCATGCGAGTGACATCAGAAGCACGTTATGTGCATGCGAGTGACATCAGACTGACATGGCCGCTCGCTTTGGGAGCTTCCTCCCAGTGTGAGTGTCCTAGCACTGGCGGGTGTGTTACCCCCAAATATAGTGCAGGCCAGATCTTTGGTTTGGGATAATATATTTTGCCAAAAGGTGTCCTTTAAGAAACAAGCATTTTTGGATAAAGACAGCTATAGTACTCATGTGCACAGGAACCCTCACCTCATCAGAGTTTCCTTGGACCCATTTCTTCATAGCTTGAGAGAACATTGAACCTAAAGTGAGAAGAATTGAAGGAACCATCTTGTAACTGAAACCAGTATTGTTCCACAATAACACAAATAATAGTTTCAGATTAGAATACCTTTTCAGATTAGAATGGCAGCAGAATAGTCCAGACACTGAATAAAGATTATGGGCAATCTCAGACAAGACAATTCTGCAGAATTGTAAATGTTAGGGCTCCCTGGCAATACAGAGAGCTACAAATGATTTCTGAATACATGGCACGAAATGGAGATTTACCTTTAGATTTCTTCACATCCGGCTCAGGCTCAGCTTCTCTAATAAACTGTCCCAAGTCACTGACTGTACCAAAAGTCATTTTCCTGCAGAAATATATGTTAAACAGAACTGGATTTACACCCTTACACATAGAAATTTTCAAATAAATAGTTGCTTCTCCTGCAGGAGTTGGTTCTGTTAACATCTTCCTCTATTATTGCTCTGACTGGCTACAGAGGTTGGTCAAGACTTCGATATGTTAATTAAAGGAATTGGTCAGCATAAAAATAAAAACTGGCTAAAAAGACAGGCTGTGCAAAATAAAAATGTTTTCAATATAGTTAAGTAGGCAAAAATGTAATGTATAAAGGCTGGAGTGACTGGTTGTGTAACATAATAGCCAGAACACTACTTCCTGCTTTTCAGCTCTCTTGGTTTCCACTGATTGGTTACCAGGCAGCAACCAATCAGTGACTTGAGGTGGTAACTGTTGCTTTTGAATCTGAGCTGAATGCTGATGATCAATTGAAAACTCACCGAACAGTTATGTCCCATGTGGCCCCCCTTATAGTCACTGACTAACTCAGAGTTAGAGAGCTGAAAAGGAGGAAGTAGTGTTCTGGCTATTATGTTACACATCCACTCACTCCAGCCTTTATACATTACATTTTTGCTTAACTAACTGTATTAGATCCATTTTTTATTTTGCACAGCCTATTTATTTACCCAGTTTTTATTTTTACACTGAACTGTGCCTTATTGGTTTATTGTGCCATAGAGCCAATGGCAGTGATCACTTTTAGAACTGATCACTTTTAGAACACAAACAGTGCATGTCACCCTATTTATCTTCAGTTAAAGATACTGAGACAGATCCAGAGATTGACAGCGAAGACGGAAGTGACTTACAGAGAAAGAGAGAGCACTTACCCTGCATATGTTCGTTGGTATAGGGATTCAGGATCTAGACTTGCAGCCTCAACAATTATTGCTTCATCAAAGTTTTTCAGTATTTTTACATTGCTCTTTTTGAATCCAGACTGTAACACAGAGATAAGGAATATCAATGAAATGTACTCCCCAAATATACAGATTCACTGGGTTCATTTACAATGGGCTTGGACTGCATCTAGATAAATATCAGTTACACACTAGGGAACACCAATTCAGCTAATGTTTTGAGTGAATCTGCTTTGGCTTGACTCTCCAGAGTGTCTGCCCTACCTCCTGTAATTGGTCAAAGGTGAGATAGCTAGACAGTATATTTCCCCCGACTAACGGTTATAAACATACATGCGTTGCAATTAGAAAATAAAGGTATTTGGTGGGTTTTCCCCAAAGAAATCAAAGGTAAAAAGTGTATAAAAATGTAAAGCCATTTATTAGGACAAAAAAAAGGTTCTGAAACAGCAAAAGGTTGTGAGTTTTCTCTAAGGGCGTCACGTCGGATGCGACGGAAATAAGGTAAGTAATTCTATTGTCGGATCGTGTCGTAACATTGATGCGACGTGATTGTCGGATGCAGAAGCTGCGTCTGCATCCGACAGTTGTGTCGCGTCAACAATGCGGCACGATCCAACAATAGCATTACTTACCTTATTTCCTTTGTGATGCCTGCGTTTTTGCGCAGCGCGTCGGATCACGGCGGAATCATCCGTGTAGTGCTGCCCTAAAAGTAAAGACCAAAATTAAGATTAAAAATTCAAATCATGTATTAGGACATATGTGATTTCAGATAAGTCATCTGTATGTCCTAATAAATGATTTGAATTTTTGCACCCATGGACTGGGGTAAACTGTGAGTATCTTTCTCCCTTCATTAATGCTTTTTTCATACTTCCCTTCTGATTAATATTGGTACAGTTACTGGCACTGCTCATCAATTTCTAGAATATTTAAAAAAAAAAAAGGTTCTGGCCTTACTAGTTTCATGCCTGTTGCGGCACTTACTCATAGGCTATGAGTAAGTGCCCCAACAGGCACGAAATTCGTAAGGCCAGAACCTTTTTTTGTCTTAATAAATGACTTTAAATGTTTAATACACTTTTTGCCTTTGATTTAAAATTGCCTCAAATAAAAGGTGTGATGCCTTGGACTTTATTTTGAACTTTATTATGGGCTCAACATACACCGTTCATTAGTATTTTTCATACATGCGTTTCAGTCTAAACATCACCAGGGCCCAGGAGTGCAAGGCCCACAGGTAAACATACAGGTAAGATTTGGAGAGTAAGTCTGTATATATGAATGCTGTTGATGGAAATCAATTCAGCAGACATATACAATAGTCTTGTCAATGTAAAAAGCTATACTGCTAGTGTTTTATTTGTGCTTAGCCAACTATTCACGATTATACTTTTTAGAAAGCTCAGTGTCAGTGATACATGCCAAGCAGAGCAAAAAAAAAAAAAAAGAGCAGCACACAAACGTCTTAGAATTATTAGTAATGACTACTTTTCGAGTGGCAGCATTCAGTACCTGGGAGGCAGGATTATCTGCAGAGCTCATATAGTGTGTGTGATTCGGAGTGCCTTGTGCCCCCTGACTTGGATTCCCTGCTCCACTCCAGCTATAGTCATCACCTCGCACTGAGTGGATGAGATCATTCAAGTACTTGTAGTAGAGATTGCTGGAAAGGAAACCAGGCAAGAATACCTGCAAAATATTAAAAAATATTTATATAATCAATAAATATAATCTGACAAAACAATATTAGTTACATTTTACTTATGAAACCAATAACCATTTATTATGATCTGAACTAAGTACAGATTTCAATTTTTTCTAAATAAATGCAAAAGTGATCAGACAAGTAATGTAAAACAAACGAAAAACCATAGAAGGAGGCATGTCCTAGAAGGCACAATAGCCAAATGCCGCTCCCTGTGTGAAAGGAAATAAAACCCACACTGTCTCTGCCTGATCACATTTGGCTGCTGCACTAAAAATCTGCAAATTATCATGTAATATACTGTATATAAATTAGCCAGATAGCCATCAGGCAGTTTAGAAGTCTTTTTGAGGAGGCTCTCGATAGCTAATTTGGGACTATTTGGTAGAGGAGCCAAAAGATCGGTACATCTTGATATGACTCAGAGGACTGGTCACCAAATTGGGTAAAAATCTGATCCTTTGACAAGATTGCCAAACAAGCAAATCTGAATGTATGACCAGCTTTAGCATTAGACCGGTTATCTACCATTATCTTTCCAGTCTGACATTTTTCTTCCAATTCCAAGTATATAATGTATCTATATTACTACTCAATGTAACTGAATGTGTCTCAGTGGGACCTGGATTTTACCAATGAGTGCTATTTAAGGTGGCCATACACGGGCAGATAAAGCTGCCGATATCAGTCGTTTGGACCGATTTGACAGTTTATCTGCCCGTGTATTGGGGGTTTCCGACGGGTCTTCCTGATCGATATCTGGCCACGATATCGATCAGGAAGGTTTGATTTTTACCCGACCGACCCTTCGGAGCCCTTGGCGCATCGTAATTCGATTGTTCGGCCATACTGCCGAACATTCGAATTACCCCCGATATAGCCATGCCGTTAATGGCATATCGGGGAAAGAGCCGCTCGTTTGGCGATGTCGCCAAACGAGCGGATCTTTGAGTCTATGGCCACCTTTAGATATACCAGGCAGCTGTTATCTTGTGTTAGGGAGATGTTATCTGGTTACCTTCCCATTGTTCTGTTAGGCTGCTGGGGGGAAAGGGAGGGGTGATATCACTCCAACTTGCAGTACAGCTGTAAAGAGTGACTGAAGTTTATCAGAGCTCAAGTCACATGACTGGGGCAGCTGGGAAACTGACAATATGTCTAGCCCCATGTCAGATTTCAAAATTAAATATAAAAAAATGTGTTTGCTCTTTTGACAAATGAATTTCAGTGCAGAATTCTGCTGGAGCAGCACTATTAATGGAAGCATTTTAAAACCATGTTTCACCCATGACAGTATGCGTTTAAATACCATACAAGCCATATAAAGTCTGAAAACCCAAGGGGACACGCTTACCTTTTCCATGGTGGTCCAGGCCTGCCGTAATGGAGTAGTGAAGCAGTTTGGGAGTGGACCCCCTTCCCTACAAATGTTGGATTCAATTTCCAGTCGTACAGAGTCATCAAAGCCCAGGGGAAGAGTAGCTTGTAAGGAGAAATACCTAAAGAAAAAGGGAGTCGAACTGAATAAACAGAGCAATACAACTGAACAAGCAGAACATAAAATTATCTTTTGTGGCATTTGTGACAAAAAAATGACTCACTTATCATATAAGATCATTGCATCATTCTGCGCTTCCTGCCCATCATACTGCCCATTTTTATCAGCCAGTTGAGATTGGAAGTTATCTGCTGCCAACCAGAACTGCAATATATTTACTGCATCTTCTTTCTCCATGTACTGCAAAAAAACAAAGTATTCATTAAATGTCGTTATACATGAATCCCTGAATGCATTTCCATGTAACACTAGGGATATCCTGGCTTATGCTGCAGTATTTAATCAAATAAACCTTAATTTAAGCGCAGCCCTTCAGTTTTGTTCAAAAACCATGGCTAACAAAACACTAAGGGGCACATTTACTTAGCTCGAGTGAAGGATTAGAATGAAAAATACTTCGAATTTCAAAGTATTTATTTGGCTACTTCGACCATCGAATTGGCTACTTCGACCTTTCGACTACGACTTTGAATCGAACGATTCAAACTAAAAATTGTTTGACTATTTGACCATTCGATAGTCGAAGTACTGTCTCTTTAAAAAAAAACTTGACCACCTACTTTGCCACCTCAAACCTACCGAGCACCAATGTTAGCCTATGGGGACCTTCCCCATAAGTTTTCTAGCCAATTTCTGATCGAAGGAAAATCGCTTGATCGATGGATTAAAATTCAATTTCAATTCGAAGGATTTAATCGAACGATTTTTCCTTCAATCGTTCGAAGTAATTGCGGTAAATCCTTCGACTTCGATATTCGAAGTCGAAGGATTTTACTTCGATGGTCGAATATTGAGGGTTAATTAACCCTCAATTTTCGACCCATAGTAAATGTGCCCCTTAGGGTAGGGCTATACGGGCGTCAAGTCAGATGCGGCGGAAGGTAAGATATACAAATGTCGGATGGTGTCGCAGCCTTGATCCGACGTGGCACGACTGTCTGATGCAGAAGCAGCGCTCTGTAAGGCTACAAATTTATTGTTAATGCTACTTTACATTAATTATATTCCTATTCATATTCCAGTCTCTTGTTCAAATCAATGCATGGTTGCTAGGGTAATTTAGACCCTAGCAACCAAATTGCTGAAATTACAAACTGGTGAGCTGCTGAAAAGAAACCTAAATAATTCTAAAACCACAAATAATAAAAAAAATTTAAAAACTGCAAATTGTCTCAGAATATCGCTTTCTGCAGCATACCAAAAGTTAATTTAAAGGTATACAACCCTGTTAAAAACAAATGAGTGATTAGCACAACTACATGGTAGTGTAAGGAATGCATTTAGAAGTAAGTACCTTTAATGAACAGTGTAAATATTCTTACAGCCTAGTCTCCATCTGAGCTCAGACAGACTTGCATTTATAAATGAGACGTATGTATTTCCCCCCCCCACCCATAATGAGAAATACAGCCAGACATGAACAGCAAATACAGACCAGAGCGCCTTACCCAGGTAAGAACTTCTCCCTGACTCAGGTTGAGGAGGTTCCTAGTGTGGAGACTTAGGGGGGAATTCACAAAAGTGTCGGGAACAAAAAATGTCTTCAAAATGTCGTCGAAAGTTTTGTAGCAACAGCCTACAAATTCACAGAGCATTTCTCCGCCAATTTTCCGACACTTTTGAATTAGTGTCGTTAAAAGTGGGCGTGGCTTTTTCGGCGCCACTTTTCCCGTCATTTTTATGAATTACTCGTAAACTCATTTTTTTTTTTACCGACAATTTTTCAGACACTTTAGGCTCTCCAAAATGAAAATGTCAGTCAAATTGTCTTTTAAAAAGTCTTGGTAAATGTCGTTTGTACGATGAAAAGATATTCGACATTTTAGAAAATTGACAGACTTACGAGACATTCAGAGATGGTAACATCTGCTTTTGTGAATTTGCCGTTCGTACGACATTTTACAAATTTGTACTTCTAGGTTACTTATTTTACCGACACTTTTGTGAATTCCCCCCTTAGTGTAGACTCCTTTCCAAATGCAAAAACAAAATTCTTACCTCTGAGAAGTAGAAGAGCGCTGATTCGCAGAAGAGGATGTCGGCCAGATAAACGGTTCCACTGGTTAGGACCTCAATCTGGTATTTACAGAAATGGTGACTGCGCAGAAATTCTGGAAAGTGCCTATAAATTTAGAACAGCAAAATCATCACTGAAGAGTCAAGAAACAAGAGTGCAAAATGTAATGATGTTCAGTATAAAAATAAAAAAAGTTAAATAGATAAGACTGTGCAAAATAAAAAATGTTTCTAATATAGTTAGTTAGCCAAAAATGTAATGTATAAAGGCTGGAGTGACTGGATGTGTAACATTATAGCCAGAACACTACTTCCTGCTTTTCAGCTCTCTTGCTTTCCACTGATTGGTTACCAGGCAGTAACCAATCAGTGACTTGAGGGGGGGCCACATGGGTCATAACTGTTGCTTTTGAATCTGAGCTGAATGCAGAGGATCAATTACAAACTCACTGAACAGTTATGTCCCATGTGCCCCCCCTTAAAGGAGAACTACCGCAAAAATGAAAATGTAATATACGGTAAGCTTCAGCATAATGAAATAAGGAATACAATCAATTAAATAGTCTGTACTGTTTCTGAAATAATAAAGTTCATCTTCACTGTCCCTTCAGCATCTGTTTATCTTCATTCTGTCTTCATGCAGCAGTTGGGTGTCAGATATTCATTGACAGTTAGATCCAATATATCTTATAGGGGGGCACCTTTTGGCTAGAAGATGTATTAGATCTCACTCAATTAAAATCACCAGACATCATGTCTCTCTACATGCAGAATTTGTGCAAAAGGCAGTTATTGTCAGCTTTTGCTTATACTGGAATCAGTTATTTGAGTGAGCTCTAATACATCTGCTAGGAAATGAGCCCCCCTATAAGATATATTGGATCGAACTGTCAATGATTATCTGACACCCAATTTCTGCAGAAACAATGTAGAATATTTAATTGACTGTATTTACAAAGTTTCTGATTTCCGCATACTGAAGCTTATATTAAATTTTCATTGTCGAGATAGTTCCCCTTTAAAGTCGCTGACTAACTCAGAGTTAGAGTGCTGAAAAGCAGGAAGTTACACATCCAGTCACTCCAGTCATTATACATTACTGGCTAACTAACTATATTAGATACATTTTGCACAGCCTATCTATTTACCCAGTTTTTATTTTTCTACTGAACTGTTCCTTTAATTTACTGGAGCAGGAAGCAACCCCTGACCCTTTTATGCACAGTCCTATCACTCCTGTCACACAGATAGAATGGAGCACGGAAGCAGCATGTGGCACTCCCTGCTTGGTTAAATAAGCTTCTGCCAGTCTACTCAGCCCCTGCACCTTCATGATATTAATGGTGTTTAAAAAAGTGGACTCATAGCAATTTTACATTAAGTTATATGATATAAATTAATTTAAAAAAAAAATACATTATTTTATTATTATAAAGATAACTTGCTAGAATACATAACTAATAAGTAAGCCACTTCTCTTGTATAGACAACCCGCAGGAATGAGTTGCACTTGCACTAGTTTTATTCTATGTAAAATTAAAGTAAAAGGTAATTAAAGGAAACATACTCTTGTTCCATGGCATTGAACACAATGGACTGTGCTGTAACAAAGCAGTTGGGATCCACTTGGCCATCTTCCCCACAAATCTTAGCTGCAAGAGATAAAATCTATTATTCCTGTCAGGTTTGTCACTTGCATTGCAAAAGCTAACAACAACTAAGATACAAAGACCTTCTTTATATGATCTCTGTGCTAACAATACAGGAGTCTTACCAACAATATCGCTTCGGATTTCCTCGCTGATTGGGATAGGTTTAGCAGCATCTGGAGAAATGTATTTGGTGAAAGTGTGAACAGCATCTCGCTCTATACCTGCAGTTAAAAGACAACACACAATTTGTAGCAGGAAATTAGCCAATTTGAACATTCCACTTTAAATGCAATTTAGGGTCAGGACACACAGGCAGATTAGGGGAGATTAGTCGCCCGGCGCCAAATCTCCTCTTCTTCGGGGCGCCAAATTTCCCTGAACTGCCTCCCCTGGCTTTCAGCCGGCTAAAATGTAAATCGCTGGTGGGATAGCACTCGTGGAGTTGCCTCGTGAGCGACTTTGGAAAACGAGTGCCATCCCACCGGCGATTTACATATTAGTCAGTGGAAAGGCAGGGGAGGCAGTTCAGGGAGATTAGTCGCCCCGAAGAAGAGGAGATTTGTCGCCAGGCGACTAATCTCCCCGAATCTGCCTGTGTGCCCTGACCCTAAGAGGAAAAGTAAGTAGTTCTTCTGGGCCTTCTTTATTATTGCACAGAGAGATTTCCAGATAGCACTTTCAGAAAAGCATGTTTTATTTAACGAATGTTTGCCTTTCAAAAGTAAAAGAATTAAAGTACAAGAAGTTGCATCAGTCTGGTGAATTGTTAAAAAGGTGGAAAATCTGTAATACCATAAATGAATGGAAAGAAGGCTATTTGGAAGATCCAGAATAAAACCCTGTACATCCTAGCTTTACCTTTGTTTTTAATCCAAGAATATTGGATTACCAACCAGTGCACCTCGTGTAAGATTACTAATAACTAGGAATGCACCGAATCCACTTTTTTGCACCCTAATTTGCATATGCAAATCAGTGAGGGGGAGGGAAAAATGTGTGCAGCAAAACATTTTTTTTACTACTTCCATGTTTTGTGACAAAAAGTCACATGATTTTAAGGATTCGGATTTGGTTCGGCCAGGCACAAGGATTCAGCCGAATCTGAATCCTGCTGAAAATGGCCAAATCCTGGCCGAATACCGAACCCTGGATTCAGTGCATCCCTACTAATGACAGTTGACCAAGTAAAACTTTTACTATTTAGAGGTACAAATCTTTAGCCAAATGTAAATAGATCTAAATATATATAAAAATATATATATATATATATATATATATATATATATATATATATATATAGATATATAAAAAATATATATATTTCCTTGACAAAGGTTCCTGTGTGGAACCGAAACGTTGGACAAATAAACCTTTTCTTTTTCTACACCCTTGTTTTCCTTTTGTCGAGTGCCATCATTTTGTATCCTAAAAATATATATATATATATATATATATATATATATATATATATATATATATATATAAATAAATAAATATATATAAAAAAAAAAAAATTATATATATATATATATATATATATATATATATATATATATATATATATATATATATATATATATAAAGAGATAAACCTTTAAAGGAGAAGGAAAGGCATGTTATACTTTGGGGTGCCAAAAAATAGGCACCTACAAGTGATTGTATTTACTTACCTGAAACCTGCACCGAAAACTGCACTGGCATGGAATTATTCCAGCAAGCACCACGGAGCGATTGTCTTCCTGCTTCTTCTTTCTTCTCGTGGTTGTGCATGCTCAGTAGAATGGTAAGCGAAAAAGTCGCCTATTTCGTTTCTACTGCACAAGCATCTGCCCAGGGAAATTTGAAGAAATTAGAAGCAGGAAGCTAATTACTACGTGGTGCTCAGTGGAATAACCCTGGACTGGTGCAGTTTTCTCCTGATAGGAGCACCAGCCTGGGGTGTGAGGTCAGTAGATACAATCACTTTGTAGACAACCCCAATTAAGTAGGTCTTTACTTCTCCTTTAATCAGGTAAAAAAAATGACTGCTTCCGTGCAGAGATTTTAAATTGATAGACAATACATAGTAAAAAAAAAGGTGTCAGTAGAAAAACAATTTCAACTTTTTTACCTTTTAACCCACCAAAAGTGCACCTAGTGTGGTCAGCATGCATTCCACAAAATTCTCTTTCGTGAAGCACTTATTCCTTTAAAGGAGAAGGAAAGCTGCCGAAGCTGTTTATCAGCAATATATTAGCCACAATAATGCAAGCTATAACACTATATCTGCAAAATGCTTTACCATACCTGAGTAAACAGCCCTAGAAGCGCTCTGTTTGTTTAGGATAGCAGCTGCCATATTAGCTTGGTGTGACATCACTTCCTGCCTGAGTCTCTCCCCGCTCACTCATAGCTCTGGGCTCACATTACAGCAGGGAGGGGAGGAGGGAGGGGAGAGAGTAGCAAACTGAGCATGCTCAAGCCCTAGCCCTGGAGGTTTAAGCTGAAAACAGTTAGTCTGATACAGAAGCCCATGAGTACACAATAGAAGAAAAGAAATGTGCTGTTTCTTTTGACAGAGGACTCAGAGCAGCATTACTTTGAGGGATTACTGGTGTATTTATATAGATCTTTCTGATAACGCTTACTTAACTTTAGCCTTTCCTTCTACTTTAACTTGGAATCTTTTAAGACACAAATAGTGAACTTACTCTTCATAAGCTTCTGAGACATATCTTTAATTCCTGTATGTGTGGGAGTGTTCTTTGCAGACGTGGTATGCATGGAAGACTGCTCATTATTGGGCACAGTTTGATCAGGGCACAGTTCAAGATGGATACTTGGCAGGCCTGCTATCTTCTGTTTAGTTCCCAAATGGTTAGAAGCAATGTTCTGTTTTGCCCCTGTGTCTGGTCCTTTCAATCTAGATGTATGATGTGGTATTTTAGAGAAATCCTGGGTCTGCTCATCTACAGAAGCTACAGACAAGTCTGGTCTTTTCAGAGAAGGTGATACTGGTTCTGCCAATGAGCTGTGCTTGACTGTGTTTAAACTGAACGCTCTTATCCTGGACCATGTAGTGGAGTGAAAACTTGTAGCTTCCAGCCAGAATTTCACCAAATGTTCCATTCTCCTGAGTTCCATAAACTGGATAAAATATGGGAGAGCCACGTTATCTTGTAGCACCTGTTCCAGGGTCTTGGAAAGGCTGGACTTTGTGTCTTGGGCCTCATACTCCAGACAGGATCGACCTAAGCATCAATAAAAAAATTACAATAAAGTAATTCACTCTCCTTAAATGGGTGGTTCACTCCTTTTTGTGTGTTATAAAATGGCTAATTCTAAGCAACTTTTCACATGGGCTTTATTATTTATTTTTTAAAAATCTGCATTCTTCTTCTTCTAGCTCTTTCCCACTTGTTTGTTACTGACCCCATCTAAAAAAACAAATGCTCTGTAAGACTATAATATAGTTATTGTGACTTTTTATTTCTCCTATTTCTATTAAGACCCTCCCCGGATATTCCAATATTTTCTTCAAATCAACGCAAGGTTGTTTGGGTATAATATAACAAGAGATTTCTCGCAGTGCAATGGACGTAATGGAGATCATTTTTTCGATACAAGGGATTGAAAGAGTGAGGCTTGGCATGAGAGGAGGGGATTTGTTAAGTTTCTTTAGCAAAAAGGGAGGTGTACTGGATTTTCTATTTTCTATTCTCGTTTACCACTTGGTCTTAACTTTGAATTTGACGTGACATGCTTTATTTAATACGTATGAGAGTTCACAGTAACTAATATTAACTTTAATTTATATATCTGAACAAAATATTTGTACTTAAGATCACTTGTAAAGATTGTATATTGTATTGAAGTTGGAGCAAGTTGACGCTGGGTTGGCCAAATCAGGCTGATTCACTCATTCGCACAGAGGCCATTGAATGTCTCACATTAGAAGACTGAAGGGGCAGACTGCACAGACTTGTGGTGTACCTGATGTGGTATGATTCTAGCTCCTAACAGACCTATTGTGGTTGCGGTCTGGTTTTCAAAGACTATGGGGCAAATTCACTAAGATGCGCCAGGCGCAACTTCGCCGCACATCGCCAGGCGTATTTTCGCCAGCGCTCCGCAAATTCACTAAAATCCGAAGTTGCGCACAGGGGTAGCGTAAGTTTTCGAAGTTGCGCTAGCGTTAATTCGCCAAGCGAAGCGAAGTTTCGCTAGCGATGGTTCATTTGCATACAGCGCGAAATTCAAATTTCAATGGAGGAACACGTATTAGCACTACAAATGCCTAGAAAACCTTCAAATCAGCAAATACAAATTTTATTTTGCCCTACAATTGTGCCCACTGTCTAGGTAAGTTGCCATGAGTCAGGAAATGTAGGGGGGAAGGAGGGGAGCCCCAAAAATATTTTCGATCATTTTCAGTCTATCACCCATCATGTAGAAAACACGCCAGCGTTTTTTGGGACTTTGACTTTTTTTGAAACAATCCCTATCTACTCTATTGCGCTTCGCCAGGTCTGAGGTGGCGAAGGAAGTCTAGCGCAAAAGGTAGCGTTCAGTACACTGCGCAAGTTAGTGAATTTGCGTAGTTACGTCGATAGCGAAAATTCGCCTGGCGTAAGGGTGCGAAGTAACACTAGCGAAACTACTCCAGCGTTCGTTAGTGAATTTGCGCAGGGACGAAAAATGCCAAACGCTAGCGAATTAACGCTAGCGAATTAACGCTAGCGAATTAGGGTTCGGCGCTTAGTGAATTTGCGCCCATGTGTTGTAATAGAACTCTGGCTTTTTCCAATGGCCCTGTGTAGTAGGCTTTGGCTAAACAATGACCCCATGTACTCTCCCCCAAGCATTGCCCTCTGGCTCTCACCAACTGTCCCATACGTATGACCTTTGGCTCCTGCCAACAGCCCATGTCCTTGCCTTCTTGCTCTTGCCAATGGCACCATGAACACAAGTAAACATTCAAACTTCTTTAAATGGGGTACTTTGGGGGGAGCACAGGATTAAGACTTCTTATCATTCTGTTTGTATGTAAAGGGGAACTATTGAACTACTGAAAATAAAAATGTAATATTACCTTCCTCATGCTGAAATAACAAACATTCTATATGCAATTAAAAATGTTCTAGTGTTTCTGAAATAATCAAGTTTATCTTCACTATTCCTCTCTCGGCATCTGTTTCTCTTCATTCTGTCTTCATGCAGTAATTGGGGTGTCAGATATTCACTGACAGTTAGATCCAATATATCTTATAGGGGGGCTCCTTTTGCCTAGAAGATGTATCAGAGCTCACTCTATTAAAATCACCAGACATCATGTCTCTCTACATGCAGAAATTGTGCAAAAGACAGTTATTGTCAGCTTTTGCTTGTACTGGAATCAGTTATTTGAGTGAGCACTAATTCATCTGCTAGGAAAGGAGCCCCCCTAAAAGATATATTGGCTCATTCATCTGATACCCAACTGCTGCATGAAGACAAACAGATGCTGAGAGAGGGATAGTGAAGATAAACTTGATTATTTCAGAAACAATGCAGAATATTTAATTGATTGTATTACAAAAGTTTATTATTTCAGTATGATGAAGCTTATATTATATTTTCATTCACGCAATAGTCCCCTATTTAAGTTGCACCTTTTGTTAGTGCCACAAAAGGTGGAATACTGTTTGGATACTGAGAAAATGGGCAATTGTTAAAAGAAGCTTTACTAGTTTATTACAGTCATAACTGTAATATAACATAATATTATTATTAATAATCAGCCAAAGTGATATCTTACCAAGATCTCCAAAATGAGTAGCTTCCATGTGCATCGGGTGCTTCTTGAGGGCAGCAGTTCTGCTGCTTGAGTACGAGTCCATGTTTGCAGAGATGGCATTGATAGCCACATGGCTGGGTCCGGCAGCCTCCAACAAAGCATTGTTTTTTGGACTTCTCGATGGGGAATGTACTGATGCCGGTGATTGAGCTGATCGGAGAATAATAAACATAATAATCAGCCAATATTATTGCCGTGAACTCCGATCCCTGAATCTGCACCGAAGAGTAAGTAAAAAGTTAGGGGCATTTACCCGGGGCAGTTAATAGGGGTTTTTTTTTTAATAGGTGAACCTCCCTTTAACTATGAATGACGTGGAACCCCCGGCAAGACAGGGCAGGCAGTAGTGTTTTAGGGAACAAGGTTCCTAAGTGTACCTGGCACCAGCTTGTATCTGGGGTGACAACATCTAAAGCCAAAAAAGTCATGTTTGTCATGTAGTAGTGACCAACACATTCAAGGCTTGTGGTCATCCTAAGCAAGAACAATGTCTATTTAAAGGGATACTGTCATGGGGAAAAGAAAATATTTTTCAAAATGAATCAGTGTTGTTCCAGCAGAATTCTGCACTGAAATCCATTTCTCAAAAGAGCAGATTTTTTTTTTATATTCAATTTTGAAATCTGACATGGGGCTAGATATATTGTCAATTTCCCAGCTGCCCCAAGTCATGTGACTTCGGTGCATCCCTAGTTGTAAATGCACAAAAAACGCATCATTTGTTTACCTCTAAATATCTTAACATCTGGCTTATCTTGATCTTTTCCTTTGCCTGGAAAGAAAAAAACAACAACAATATATGCATTAATATCTGGGCTGAAATGCCACAACTATTCAGATGCTTTTGAAAAATCCAACTGAAAAATTTTGCGGTCCTACCTATATATTATGCATAATACATTTCCATGATTTTACATCATTTTTTTGTGGTCCCCTGAAAAACGTAAAATGGGGGTTCTACTGTATTTATCAATCAGGTTATTTTTATAGTTTACTGTTCTACTATATGAAAAGCACTGGACGTTTTCACTGCAGAGTCTAAGACTGATGGCAGCAACACCGCACGGCTCCCCTTTACTAGCCGACATGTCCTGCACCCCATCTAGAACTGGTGGTAGTGTACCAGTGTGCATACACCATGCATACGTGCAGGACAGAGGGATCTACATATGCACTGGATCAGGGCCGCCATCAGGGGGGGACAGGGGGGGGGACAAGTGTACCGGGCCCAAAGGTGGTCCTGGCAGTGCTGCATTTTTGAAAGAGCCGGTTGCCGAAATGCGGAAGTGCCAAAAAGCCGAAGCCAAAGTCCTGAAACAGTGAAAAGACCCAAAGTCAGGCAAAGTTGAAGTCCAGAAGCCTTGAGTTCAATTCTACTGAACACCAGTTTGTGTTTTTATTTTTTTTAATCCCCTGGCCACCAATGTGTTATTTTAATATTCTATAGGCCCCTGCCAATTTTTGGGGACCCAATTTTTTTTCTAACTTGTAAGAGGGCCCCTGCCACCAAAAAGGGATATTGTCATGGCAAAACACATCAGTTAACAGCGCTGCTCCAGCAGAATGCTGCAATGAAATCCATTTTTCAAAAGAGCAAACAGATTTTTTTATATTCAACTTTGAAATCTGACAAGGGGCTAGACATATTGTCAGTTTCCCAGCTGCCCCCAGTCATGTGACTTGTGCTCTTTAGTCACTCTTTACTGCTGTACTGCAAGTTGGAGTGATATCACCCCCCCCCAGCAGCCAAACAAAAGAACAATGGGAAGGTAACCAAATAGCAGCTCCCTAACACAAGGTAACAGCTGCCTGGTAGATCTAAGAACAACACTCAATAGTAAAATCCAGGTCCCACTGAGACACATTCAGTTACATTGAGTAGGAGAAACAACAGCCTGCCAGAAAGCAGTTCCATCCTAAAGTGCTGGCTCTTTCTGAAAGCACATGACAAGGCAAAATGACCTGAGATGCACCTACACACCAATATTACAACTAAAAAATACACTTGCTGGTTCAGCAATTTAATTTTATATTGTACAGTGAATTATTTGCAGTGTAAACAGTGTCATTTAGAAATAAAAACTAAACCATAAAAATCATGACAGAATCCCTTTAACCAACTGCTTCCATGCTCTGAGGGAGGGTGGAGACTTACCCATCCAGTGCATTGTCACTGTTTTCTTTGCACAGAATAATAAGATACGTGAGCGTAACCTGGCGTGTTTGGCAGGGATTATAGCCTCTAGAACCTCCAGGAGGCAAATAGCTGGTGTTATTATCCCCCATAGAACATTATTGACGCAATTGAGGCCGATTCTCATTGAAGTGCAAGTAGGTGAATTTTGATGTAGCAGCTGTAATTGTGTCAGGCGCATCACTTCCTCGCAACCACACTTGAATTTTGGAGGAAACACTGAATAATGGGTAACAACACAGCTGAAATGTGCACTCTGCAGCTTGGTAAGAGGCATTTCTTTTATAGGCACAAAGTACTCCCAGCCATGTCCAGCAGCCCTATGTCTCACAACATAAGGTAAACGTATACTTGTCCCCTATACCTACGTCTGTTATCAGCACCATAAAGCAATGCTCGCATACTGCCCAGAACTGATGGATTCTGGGACACACAAACTCGTTTTTGGGGTGAATTGATATTCTGAGACAATTTGCAATTGGTTTTCATTTTTTATTATTTGTGGTTTTTGAGTTATTTAGCTTTTTATTCAGCAGCTCTCCAAGTTTGCAATTTCAGCCATTTGGTTGCTAGGGTTCAAATTCCGCTAGCAACCATGCATTGATTTAAATAAGAGACTGGAATATGAATAACAGAGAATAGAAAGAGAACAGAAAGCTGAGTAATAAAAAGTAGCGATAAAAATACATTTGTAGCCTTACAGAGCATCTGTTTTTAGATGGGGTCGGCGACCCCCATTTAAAAGCTGGAAAGAGTCAGAAGAAGAAAAAATGTAAAAACTACAGAAAATAAATTTTCATCTGACTAGGAATGATGCCCATAGACTTGCATGGAGACGTGCGTCAAAAAAAAAAAAAAAAAAAAAGACGCGCGACAAAATAATTTCGCTGCGACAATTTTTTGACACCCATAGACTTTAATGGGCGCCTGCGACAATTCGCCGGCGGCGAATTTTTGGCGAAACGAAACGGGTCAAATTCGCCCATCCCTGCATCTGACAAGTTGCTTACAATGGGCCATTCTATGACATACTAAATGTTAGCTTGAAGGTGGACCACCCCTTTAAGAAATATAAAAGTTTAAAACTCGTTTAGCACTTGGGGGTGCCAAATGTTAGGCACCCCCAAGTGATTTTATTTACTTACCTGAAAACCCGGGCCGTGCTCCTATCAGCAGAAAACTGCAGCGACCCAGGGTTATACCAGTGAGCACCACGGAGCCATCCTCTTTCGGTAAGTAAATAAATTTACTTGGGGGTGCCTAACATTTGGCACCCCAAGTGCTAAACGACTTTCCTTCTCCTTTAAAATACTAATTTTTGCCTGCTCTCGTCTGTTTTTTGCGTCTGGAACTTGGATTTAATTTAGGTAGGATTTCCTCGTCACACAAAGAACAGCTGTGTAGGTGTGGAGGATCAGGTTTGAATAGCTCCAAGTAATTAAACAAATGAAAATAATGGGTGCGTGAAACCAAATGCTTACGCCTGTCTTATACGGAAGTACATCAATATTCTCACCGTCAAAACATCTCACATAAAACAACCGCCATGAATGCATTTATATACAAATAAGATTGCAAGCTCTATGGGGAAGAGATCTCTTTCCTTCCTGCCTCTGACACTTAGCCCTTAATCTTTAACGTAAGTGTACATTGTATTTACTATTGTATTGCCCCTAGGGATGGGCGAATTTGACCCGTTTCGCCAAAAAAACCATCGCCGACGCCCATTAAAAAGTCTATGGGCGTCAAAAAAATTGTCCCAAGGCAAATTTTTTTTGACGTGTCTTTTTTTTGACACACGACGCTATACAAGTTTATGGTCGTCATTTTTTTGGCAAAACAAGGCGAAAAAATCCGCCCGTCCCTAATTGGCCCATTTGTTCTATTAACGTAGTACTGTTCTGCTGTCCAGCTCTATGTGAATAAGTAGTGCTACATAAATAAATACACACATGATTATACCAACAATTAGGGATGCACCGAATCCACTTTTTTGGATTCGGCCGAACCCACAAATCCTTCACGAAAGATTCGGCCGAATACCGAACCGAACCCTAATTTGCATATGCAAATTAGGGGTGGGAAGGGGAAAACATTTTTTACTTCCTTGTTTTCTGACAAAAAGTTGTGCAATTTCCCTCCTGCCCCTAATTTGCATATGCAAATTAGGATTCGGTTCGGCCAGGCAGAAGGATTCGGCCGAATCCTGCTGAAAAAGGCCGAATCCTGGCCGAATCCCGAACCAAATCCTGGATTCGGTGCATCCCTACCAACAATACAGCCCACAAATAATTAGAGGACCATAACCAAAATATTGAACACACATTGTTTTAAATAGTCAAGACAACTGTAAGTTATATCTTGGCTGGTAAAGCTTATCTTTCGTTTTGTTTAGAGAGCCAACAATTTTGTAATATAAAAAGTTCATTTAAAAGTTACTGTTTGGGGGTGGTTTTTGGCCCAAATCCATTCTCACACAATCACACAAATACACTTGCACTTTTGCTTTCATCCCAATTCCTGCAGAGTTTCAATAATTTGTAAATAGCATAGATCCTGTTCCAAGCTACTCAGCACCCACTCTTCATGCCTCCAATCTTGGTAACATTCATCCCATTTCTTTGTTTCCTTTATCTCTAAAATATTCAGAACTTCATATACAGTCGACGGCCTTCTCATGCTTTGCGTGACCCTCTTACAATCTGGTTTTGTTCACACAATTCACAGTAAAGGTGGCCATACAAGATACGATTGGCAACTAATTGCACTGGTTTCTGTGCTGCCATGTAGTAATTATGTGTATTAATTACTAATCAGCCTTATATTGTGACATTTCTATTCTATATGTACTGTATATTGTGAGTGGCTCCCTAAGCTCAGTAAGTGACAGCAGCACAGAGCATGTGCAGTGAATCAGCAGAAAAGAAGATGGGGAGCTACTGGGGCATCTTTGGAGACACAGATCTTTACTGCTAAACGGTTGTGGCTGCCTTGGGCTGGTTCAGAAGCTCAAAACATAATATACAACATTTCTACCTTCTTTAGTTAAGGTTTAGTTGGTTACCTCCGCTTACAGAAGCACGAAGAATAGAGAGCATATATACAATATAAAGTTACTGATATAAGGGCAGTTAACAAGAATATTTAGATTACATGGTAGTGACTTTTATAACAGAGAAAACCTCACTTTCTGCAATTTTTTTTATAATTTCCAATGATCCCTAAGTTTAGTTTCGCAACATCAGCCGAGCTGACATTGATCGTGTGCAGTGTTCCTGACACTCAAGATATGGAAACCTGCTGGATAATTACGGTTATGGAGTATCTGAACGTCTGCCATGTACTTTAATTCTCCTTTCCTGTACTTATCCAGCGCACCCATATTTTCTTCCCCCCTTTCAAAGTTATCTTGCTATTTACCTTTTGTTTCTGCTCAACCTTTCATCCCATTTCCTTTTTTCTGTAACTACCATTTACTTCTCTTTAGTTCTCTCCAGTCCTCCTAATATTTTCTTTTTTTCACATTGATGCTGCCAGTTTTCTGCCCTCTGTAATTTATGCTCTTCCCCTTTCCTGACTATTTCCCAGTCCTTCCCACTTCCTGTTTCTGCTGCATGTGGATCAATCACACGGAGTATGGGGATGACATTGAGGAGGGCCCAGGCCATTAGTCTACTAGAATTAAATATGCCATGTGCAGACAGTACAGCAGTTGCCATTCAAATAAATGTACCCACTCAGCAGTGCAGGGTTGCCAGGTCTTATTTTCAAAACCAGCCCAAAACTAGCCAAGAGGCACTTCAAAAGTTGCCCAAAAATATGTGCAGTGAAAAACAAAATCTAAAAAAAATAAACAAATTTATATGAAAATATGCCTTTTTAAATTTTTCACGGTTTAACAAATTTTCCCATGAAGCAAAATGGGACAGATTTGTCCGTCACCAGGGGTGTAACAACAGAGGGGGGCCCAGGAGGTATATGGCCCCAATACATATACAATTTAAATAAATATTGGTAAAACAGCTCAACCTCTACACATTTTTGTGGCCAGCAGATGTTTGCCCAAGTATGTCTGAGGAAATTGAGGAAAGTCACCGGAAAACAGAAGAATGGTTAAGAGTGATGGGAGAGTGGGGGACAGAGCCCAAAATCTGGTAACTTCAGACTTCTACACAAGTCAGTCCCATTGCATGCTGGGTATTGTAGTCTTCTATTCAACTTGGCAGTTGGCAAATCGTTGAACAAAAACTACATTACCCAACATGCACTGGGAGACAGGAAAATTAGGGCCAAACAAAAAAAAACAGCCAAGGGCCCAACCCCCGTACCTTGTCTAGTTTGTACTCTCATAACACACCTGGGCTTTCAATTAGTAGCCACATTTAGCTGGAAACCCGCCAACCAGGAACCTGGGCCCATAGATTTACTGCACACCTAAGTGAAAGGCGAGTAATGATGAGACAGGCTGTAGGAAGTGTCACGTGACTAGGCCCCTCTCATTCACTGTGAGATATAGCGATGTATTAGCTCCACTGTATAAATCACTGGGATCCTCAGCTGTCACGTGATCACCGTCTGCCGCAAAGGGAACCGAGGCTAAAGATTTCTGACGCTTCCGGTGGGCCAGTGTAAAATGACTGCCATAGAAAGATCTCAGCGCTTTCCTGGGGTTTATCGGGGTCACCAGAGTGTCATCCTGCTTTTTGCTGGACCCTTACCTTTCCTGCGGAAGAAGGACATGGCGTCTCCAGCTCCCGAGCTCAGCCAATCCAATCAGTGCATGCTGAGGCGCCCCGGCTTCCCTCCTTCCCAGGCACGGGACGCCGGGGGCACCGCTGTCTATGGTGGGCGAGCAGAGAGAAAGCCGGCAACTCTACCATGAATGAGACTTCCTCCTTCCTGCAGCCACAGGTACAGCCCCTGCCATATTGACAACAGCACGGCCTTCCGGGGCCGCAGTGCAACCTGGGTAATGCAATGTGTGTGAGTGAAGCAGCGGAATCCATGGCTATTGAGGGCGAAGCTGTCTGTCAATAGGAAGTTTAATTCCTCCACTTCTAACTCCTTTTATTATTATTTTTATTTATTATAATTGGCAACTATACTAAGTGAATAATATATAAAATCAGGGCATCCATTAGGGATCATGGGACCCGGTCACTGATACAGTAACACAGCTGAGTGAATTCACCTGCTCTCAGTCATTTCATTGGGGGGGTTGGTAGAATTTACCTAAAGCTTTTTTTAAAATTTATTGCTGGTCCTGTAAGTTTGCCCTAAGTTTAAAACCTACACATCTTCCTGCCCTTTTCACTTTATTTTGAATTGTCATTAGTGGTGTAACTACCTGAGGTGTGGGGTATAGGGTTGCCACCTTTTCTGGAAAAAAAATACCGGCCTTCCTATATATTTATCTTTCTTCCCTATCAATAACATTGGTATCAACCATCATTTTTACCGGCCAAGTGGACAACCCTAGTGGGGTATGATGGCACTAGGGTTGCCTCCTTTTCTGGAAAAAAAATACCGGCCTTTCTATATTTCTATGGTTTTTCCCTATAAATAACATTGGCATCAGGCAACATTTTTACCGCCCAGGCCGGTAAAATATCGGCCAGATGTCAACCCTAACTAGAGCCCGCTCTACCTTGGGGCCCACCAGAGCCACCTGAAAAGAAAAGGTGGCAACCCTAGAACCACATGATCTCACAGGCAGCAGGGCAGAGAGATTCCGTAGGGGGGCCCAGATGGGTGCTCATCTTGCACCCAGGCCCACCCATTGCTATGCCACTGATTGTCAT
This sequence comes from Xenopus petersii, assembly GCA_038501925.1. Classification (NCBI taxonomy): domain Eukaryota; kingdom Metazoa; phylum Chordata; class Amphibia; order Anura; family Pipidae; genus Xenopus; species Xenopus petersii. The sequence goes on along the minus strand of CM076675.1, from coordinate 8,014,125 downwards.
TGCCTGATGCAGAAGATTCTATATAGTTATGTATTTTTTATATATATATATATATATAATTCCCCAAAATCACACCACTCACGATAAACCAGCTCACGATGCCTAGGTGCATGCCTCGAAAAACTGCATACAATCCTCTACCGAAGAAGCCGCACTTGCAGGACTTATCATAAAGATATAAATGTTTTATTTAGAAACTAACGTTTGGACTGTAACACCAGCCTTTGTCAACTTTGTATATATATATATCTCTATATATATATATCTCTATATATATATATATATATATATATATATCTCTATATATATATCTATATATCTATATATCTCTATATATCTCTCTCTCTCTCTCTCTCTCTCTCTCTCTCTCTCTCTCTCTCTCTCTCTCTCTCTCTCTCTCTCTCTCTCTCTCTCTCTCTCTCTCTCTCTCTCTCTCTCTCTCTCTCTCTCCAAAAAGTTATACTGTCACTATAACAGTCTCTATTCTTCTTTTGTCAGTTTCTGTAGCCTTGTCATTCCTGCCTTAGACCCTGGGTGCTGTTAGCCTGTCACAGTGCATTGGAATCAGTTAGTACACAATCTATTCGGGCAGCCTAGAATAACCATGGCTATTTTATAGGTATTTGGCAGGGGAGGTGTATCGACTAGGTGGTGCCCTAATATGTTCCATGCAGGATTTGGATGCCTAGCCATGCCCCTCCCAAAATCATACAGCAGGGGCTCACACAGATTGAAGCCTTTGCCTTTGGTTCCACAACTGCTGGGCCCAGCTGTGAAGCTTCGTAGAACATTTGAAATTATGCAAGGTAGGGAAAAATGCCTGTCTGTGCCTTTCTTTCCTCTTTTCTGGTTTCTGAATTTTGAATGTAAAAGAAGCCAGCTGATAAACATTCATGCAGTTCTGACTTTTGCTGCAGAACCAGCTGACACTACTTTCAGTAGCAATTACATTAACCAATAACTGTAAAATTACTGCACAATGTTAGTGATTGTAGAAAGTCACATTTTTATACGAAACATTTCTTTTTGGGTTTATAGCCTCTTTAAAGTACTGTTATTCATTGTGTATTTTCTTTAAAAAAAATCTTAATAAAAATACTGTTGTGCTTTTATAAACATATTTAACAGTAGAATGGGTTAAAATTTGGGGCAGTAAATGATGTTACTGAGGGTAAGCTTCCCCTGGAACCTGCAGTTGTATCACGCTGTTCTGCCCTATTCCTCCTTATATTTGTGAGCCCACAATCTCTGGAACAACAGACTTTCTGGTAAAAGAATTTGCTCTGTTGGGTCCATAAAGGCACAACAAAGAGAAGGCCATTGGGGAGAAAGAGACTTTTCCTTATCTTCCCGGACATGGTATGTTTCTGTAATGAGCTCATTTTCTGAGTTCAGAGAGTTTCAAAACAATTTCTTAAATGTATTTCTAATGTATAAAGAACTGCCGACTTGTTCAGAAATGGTTACGTTAAATGAATCCCTTTGTCTAATAAGGCTTTTGTTTTGGGAGCTACTTGTGCAACTACAAAGGCTGCATAAACTGCGAGTTAATAGTAATCTGACTGACGGCCGTGATTCTGCAGTTACACAGTGTTCATGTTATCAGCTTGCTTTAAATTTTGTTTGTGCCATATTTTGTAGGGTCCACCGCCTCTTTTTTCATTACTTTTTTGACTTTCATTTCATTTTACATGAACCATATATAGCAACAGTAAAGGAAGACTAAAGTCCCCAAAGTATATAAAAGGCTATAGGATCCCAACATTAATCATTACAGATTTAGATCCCAAATCCTTCATGAGCTTTCACCAAGAGTTTGGCTGCTTGGTTTCAACCTGTTCCTTAGATTAGTTGATTTTCAGTGTTTTCCATTACTTTCTGTCCATTTATTCTTAATTATATAGCGATACCATATTTTGCAGTGTTTTAAAGAGATTATACATCGGTCCCTGACCCTGTGAGCTTACAATTTAATTCCCTATCACATTCACACACCCAACAGTTTCTTTAATCAGGATTCCATTAACCTGCCTGCACCCTAATCAAGATGAGATGAGAACCTGAGTACCCAGAGGAAACAAATGGAGAACATATTAAATTAGGACCTTGAAAGCCACAAGACACCAATGCTAATCACTGCACCACTGTGTACCACTTAACTGATGTTGATATATTACATTACAGACACTTAAGATGGCCTTACATGTAAAGATCCACCCATTTGGCGAGGTAAGCCTTTAGGCCAACAACTGGATCATAATTGCAGCTTTTCATGCCAAATGATCTGATCTGTCCCAGATATGCCCATATTTTGTTGGACAATATAGGGCTGATATGATCGTTTTGCCCATGGGCCAACAATCAGATCACAATTGCCGCTATGTAGTCCATCAAGACAAGGACGGCCTCAGTGTGTAGATGTGATCCTCAATCTGAAGGGAAAATCACACCTGCCAGAAAGATATTTGGCAGTTTTTTGATCAGATATCGCATACCTCCAAATATCTGAAAAATGGGAAAAGAGACAAAAAGATCTGGCTCACTGCGCGTGGCGAAATTTTTTTGGCCGCACCCCCTAATTACCATGGCCGTTCTGGCAGGTTCTAAAAGTTTGAACATATTTTAATGGCCATGGTTTATGTGTTATAACAGTTTTGCTAATAAAGGTGAAATTGCCCTTTAAGCAGAAAGTCACAGTTTTCCCAAGAGACACGCTTATATTATTAGTTACAATTGTATCAAAATGAAGGTGCTGATTTATTCTGGGCTCTCTGCCACAAAGCCTCTTTTTTTAAGTTTCAGAAACGCTGTACCTTTTTCTGGCATCAGTGCAGGAGATTAAAGAGAAACTCAGGACATTTTAATAAAAATTTGCAACTGCACAAATCGGAAACAAGTGGAAGGTATGATATCTGTCAGGCAGGCCCATACAGAGCACCATATGCGAGCAGATAAGCTGCCAACTCCATCTGAAGGGACCACATCACCAGCTTAAATCTGAACATGTATGGCCACCTTTAGGTTGATCCTAGGAGGTGTAGGCTGTACTTAAATTAGTAGTTACATTCAACATCATATCTGATTTTTCTAGAATTTAGATTGGGGCCGCAGAGATGACTAAAACAGGCTACACAGACTCCATAGATGTATTTTCTTTTCCAATTTAGACATCCTAATAGTGGACCAGTTTGGACATGGTTAAATCAAGATGGTCACGGAATCATATGGACACCTCAGATATCTGGAAACTTATCTTTTTTGACACAGATTTGATTCAACAGGCTGCTGAGTTGCCAGCAAGTGTCTCTCTGTGTAGGTTGGGCTTCAAAAGTTATTCAACCTGATCCTATGGGGCAGATTTACTGAGTGAATTCAAAGTAAATATTTGAAATTGAAAAACTTCAAATTTCAATAAATTTTTGGGTACTTCGACCATCAAATAGGCCAAATTCGACTTTAAATCGAAGTGAAAATGGTTCGACTATTTGATCATTCGATAATCTAAGTACTGTCTCTTTAAAAACTTCGACTTCGCCATCTTAAACCTGCCGAATTCCTATGTTAGCCTATGGTGACCTCCTAGAGCATACAGCCAACATTTGGCTATGTTTTTAGAAGTCGAAGTGAAATAGTATGATCGTACGATTAAATTGTACGATTTGAAGTACGATCGTAGTACGATCATACAATCTTAGTACGATTGCACGATGTTAAAAATCCTACGAATTCAACTTTGAATGTCGAACTAGCCTATTCGATGGTCGAATTTTGAAGTTTTTTGCACTTTGAAATTGGACCCTTGATAAATCTGCCTCTGTTACATACATACATACATACATACATACATACATACATACATACAGGCCATGAGCGAGATCTAGGTGCAGAGTTGGCTTTCAGGTGCATTTTAGCAAAACTAGTAAATGTACAGCCTCTGAGGCCACATAGAGAACCACTAGGGTTGCCACCTGGCTGGTAAAAATGTTGCTTGATGCCAATGTTATTTATAGGGAAAAACCATAAAAATATAGGAAGGCCGGTATTTTTTTCCAGAAAAGATGGCAACCACATGGAAACCAAACTCTTAGTAACTGTAATCTGTATATAGTCTTTTAAAAATATACTGTTAAATAGGTATGGAAGGCTGCCAGAAGTAGGACATACTAAGGTCGTGGGCAGAAGGAAGAGTTCAGTTGAACCCGCCAGCAAACAGCAAAGAATGTGTTGATTGGCATTAACCTGCCTGACCTGTGGGTTTCAGGCCAAACCGCACATCAATAATGCACACCACCATTGCAGCTCTGGAATCGAAGTACTGTATAAACCAAATTTCCCCTATTTGGGGACAGGTGAATTTTGAAGGTTCACATGAATGTAATTTCCTTATCACGTGTGCAGGTATCTGTGTGGGCACTACATGTGTTGGACAGGCTGTTATTGAGACAACAAACAAAGAAGTGAAGCTGCTGGCAGTTAATAAACTGAGTTGAAGTTAGAGCTTCTAGAAGGCAGATGGCACTCTTTGACTAATAAAACCAAGTGAACTAATTTATTTTCTCTGTGCCTTTTCCTATACTTGTATTCATGTGTAAATAGTTTTATTTGTGCAGCTCTGTGTAAGTGCGCTGTATAGATCTGCCTTTATTGGGCAAAGTCAAGTTTAAGGTACAGTAAGTAATGCCTAACTCTTAAAGCAAACTTTCAGACGTTCATAATAATAATAATGTTAAGACTCCGAGTGAGGAAAGACTAGCATGTTCACCCAGATATATTGTCATACAGACTACGCCTACTATTTGGCTGTAAAATTAGACGCGTTTCCCAGCACACTTGCAGATGTCCCAATATGCATCTTTTACTAACGCATGGACATGTTGGGTACTATCCTGATATTGTTGTCTTTAGTTACAAGACACCCACAGATACCTGTCTGGTAAGTGCTCTTATTTTGCAAGTGCAATTGCTCAAGTGAGTATCACTCAGCTAAGATATTCCGGATACAAATTTCAGATTCATACAATGCCCCATATATTGCTCATGAAGCAGGTAAATATTACATATAATTATTAATACGGTAAAACTGCAAACTAGGGATGGGCGAATTTATTCACCTTATTTCGCCGCAGAAATAACACCCATAGACTTGTATGGCGTCATTCGGCAAAAAAAATTGACGCGCTGCAAAGTTTTGAAAATACAAATCGAAATCTATTTGAGTTTTCACGTCAATCTCAACCGAGTTTAATATATTTCGATTGGTCGAATTTCGAGTTAATGGGAGTTTCGACCCTTGATAAATGTCCCTTTAACTGCAGAATATTATTGCAGTGAGCTCAGCCTCTCTTTTCACACTGCCCCTGTGTTTTCAACTTCAGCCAAAGACAAATAAGCATTAAAAATATATGTGTGGCGTAAAGGAGAATTGAAGCCTAACTAAAGAAGTAGGTAGAAATGTTGTACATGATGTTTTGGGCTTTTGTACCAGTCCAAGGCAACCACAGCCCTTTAGCAGTAAAGATCTGTGTCTCCAAAGATGCCCCAGTAGCTCCCCATCTTCTTTTCTGCTGATTCACTGCACATGCACTGTGCTGCTGTCACTTACTGAGCTTAGGGAGCCACTCACAATATACAGTACACATAGAATAGAAATGTCACAATATAAGGCTGATTAGTAATTAATACACATAATTACTACATGGCAGCACAGAAACCAGTGCAATTAGCATCAGAATTTAATAATCAGCAAACCTGTAGCATCAGCTTATATTACAGCCAGGGAAGCTCATTTTCTGCTGGATAATTAGTGACGAGCCCTAAGCTTAGCTTCTCAACAGCCAATCAGAGCCCACTGAGCATGTGAGTGTCACAGACACTTTCCAAGATGGTGACCCCCTGTGACAAGTTTGAAGTCCTGGATCATTGCTGCTATTGACAAGCTGAAACTTTAGCCTTGTGCAATAAGTTCACTATATAAAATATGGCATTTTTAGCCATATTAATTTTTAGGGTTTAGTTCTCCTTTAATAACTTCTATTGTAAGGCACAGCACTTATTTCTATGTTGCTGCTGTGCATGAAGGGCAAAAACAACTAGTCAATTTTTTGAACATTGAAACAACTGTTGTACAAAGAGGAATATTCTGGATGCTCTGCATAAAAAGTTCCATATGTTCAGATCCTGTAAGAGAAATGATTTCCTTGCAACTCTGTGATAGTCTTATGAAAGATCTGTGTGTACTCTTACTAAACATAGTAAATTATACTGCATTTTCAAAATCCCCTGGGTTAGTTAACTTTTAGGAGTTTTCTAATTATTCTCCTTGTTCATCTGACTTTTTCCATATTTTAAATGGGGGTCACTGACCCCGTCTGTCAAAAAAGTATTTTAGTTAGTTAATTAGTTCTACTTTTTATTAATCATTTCTATTCAGGCCTCTGTTATTCAAATCACTGCCTGTTTGCAGTGCTTTTTTTTTTTTTTTTAACTATTTATCTTTTTGTTCAACAACTATCTGGTTGCTAGGATCTAGATCCTAGCAGCCAGATAGTTGTTGAACAAAAAGATAAATAGTTAAAAAAAAAAAAAAAGCACAAATAAAATAAAATGAAGACCAACTGCAATTTGTCTCAGAATATCACTCTCTAAGTCATACTAAAAGTTAATTTTAAGGTAGATAACCCTTCATAAGAACCCTATTTTCACAAAAAAACATTTGTAAATGGCATTAGTTGAACATGTCCTGCTGATTAATGATGTATAAATAGGAGAAATTTTATATTTAGGTCTTGGGCAGTTGAACATGTGCTTTTTTTCTAAATGTGGTTAAAATCATCATCTTCCCCTCTTGCTCTGTATTCCTCTTTCCATGCACCATCACTTGAGGCTCCGGTAATGCTAATGAAACACCTATTGTGCATTCAAGGTTTGTAAGTGCATTGACCTGTTCTTTGTGTACATAGAGATTGCTGGTTCCCACTGTTACATTATGTTTGTTTTTCATCCTTTTCATGGAGTGCTCGGCCATTCTTTGTGAATTTCTTATATTCTGGATCTAGCTGGCTTATTCTCTGTAGCGCCATGAAAATGGGACGTCCGCATGCTATAACATGCTTTTATTATTCAGGGTAGGTATTTTTCACAGCAGCTGCTAATCTCAAAATGACTATGTGCCAATACTAAGCAAGAGGGCTATACTGTAAAACAAAATATTATTTCATAAAGTGTTCTGTGGTGTAGGAAAGGGTTTTATGTGCTCAAGCAAACAATTAGGTCAGGGGCCAATACTTCTCCAAGTTCAAGCCACATATCCAACCCTCTATACACCTGCTTCTCTGTTTGCTGCATATAAGACTCTACATTGGTTTCTTTATGTTACAGTTGTTCCTTATAACTCTATGATGAAATAAGTACCCTAGGTAGGGTTGCCATCCTTTTTTTTTTTTTTGGGGACAAAAACGGCCAGGGGGTAGGTCGGGGATGGGCCAGTGACATTGAGGAACCGTTAGAGGCAGTGGGTACACTCAGATGCACCAGGCACCCCTGTGGATTCCAGTGTTCATGACGCCCTTTTGGGGCCCCGGGCTTTCTGCTGCGGAACCTACAAGGAGTAGTGCAAAAAGATAGTAACAAGTCCAAAATGAGGTACCGGCAAGGATTAGGTAAAAACATAGTCGAAGATCAGGCAAAAGGGTCAAGGCAGGCGGCAGGAATCTAATTTGCCCTTCCAAAAACCGGGCTGTCCGGGTGATATCCGGACAGGTAGCAACCGTAACCTGAGGTCCCAGCCACTGTTGTGGTTGAGAGAGAGAGAGAGAGAGATAATGATGTAATGTGCACACCATAAATATAAAATATTGGGAGTAATCCTTAAAGGGATTCTGTCATGATTTTTAAGATGTCGTTTTTATTTCTAAATTACACTGCAAATAATTCACTCCTGAACCAGCAAGTTCATTTTTTTTAGTTCTAATATTGGTGTGTAGGTGCATCTCAGGTCATTTTGCCTGGTCATGTGCTTTCAGAAAGAGCCAGCACTTTAGGATGGAACTGCTTTCTGACAGGCTGTTGTTTCTCCTACTCAAAGTAACTGAATGTGTCTCAGTGGGACCTGGATTTTATTATTGAGTGCTGTTCTTAGATCTACCAGGCAGCTGTTATCTTGTGTTAGGGAGCTGCTATCTGGTTACCTTCCCAATTGTTCTGTTGTTAGGCTGCTGGGGGGAAAGGGAGGGGGTGATATCACTCCAACTTGCAGTACAGCAGTACTGGGAAGCTACTTGAGGCTTAAGCAGAGACACAGATCTTCACTGCTAAAAGTCTGTTAGCCCGTGGGTTAGTAAAAAAGCCCTAAACATAAGGGTGCGTTTATGATCACATGACTCACAATGCAACATTTGCCCAATAATTCCAGTGTAACAATGGTTGCATGGGGGTCTATGAGGATGATTAAAATGTGAGCACTTGCACTTGGATGTTGTCACTGCCGGTGTTTGGCGGAGAAATGACTTCTGTGCCTGATGTGGGTTATCGGAGGTGACAGTAGCTCTAGGGTTCCTCTGCATCAGGGGTGCCCTGACTTTATTACACTGGGATCTACTCTTGACATCTGCCCCCATCAGGAGATCTACCTTGGTAACGCGCTGCAATATTTTGACCACGCCCATTTTGACCACACCTCCTTTCATTTTAAGCCGGTGCAGAGTCAGGGAAGGCGTTTTGGGAGATTGGTCTCTGCAAAGAACAGGCGATTAGGCGCCAGGCAACCAAATCACCCCAAAAGGCCCAGTGTGGACTTACCCTTAATCACTTTCACACAGTTTTCTTGTTCTGGTTAGAAAATTCGTCATTTTTGGTTCATTAAAGGGGGAAGCAAAAGATGCCACTTCAAACAGACATCTGAAGTGCACTCAACTGCAGTTTCTCCTGAACTACAACTCCCAGCATTCCACAGTAGCCATAAGCTGACGTGACCTGTTAAGAATGGCAATGCAGACTGGGGTTGGAAGCCACTGGGTTTAGGGTTCCAGAAATCGTATTTATCTTAATAATGACACCTCCCCCTCCAACAGCTCACAGCACGCATTCTATCCCCATTTTATTCCACAAAGGCAGGAGCCATTGCCCTCCCAGAATCAACACATGTGACTCTCCCTCTTCCTACGGCTAATAGGCGTATTCCAGCCTTTCCTACAAAGGTTCTTAGTATCTTCCCCAAACCAGCCGCTCTATCCCTGTGCCCCTTATGCGCCAGTTAACACTCACTCCGTGTCCCGATCCGCATGAGTAAAGTAGAGATGTCGGCTGGGCTGCAACAGAGTGCTACGCTGTGCATTAAGTATTCACGTCTGAAGTCTCACAAGACTTCTGACGTCACAACGAGGAAGTGCAGGCAAAAATGTCAGTCAGGTCGCGGTCTACCAGGAAAATGATGGGGATCGACTGGTAGACCGCGATCGACGTCCTGGGCACCCCTGCTCTGCATGAACTGCTTCATTGTTCACAATTCACAATGATGGGCAGGACAGACCAAGAGACACCATGCACAACTAAGCAAGGGTGCTCACAAATGTCAGAAAACCATTGTATTGGGAGAGGATATCTGATAAAAAGAACCTAGGGTTCCTGCACAAAACAAATGACTTTATAGAGATGAACCTCTTTCATTACACTCCTGCTTCTATTTAATAAACAAAAATGGCGTGCTATTTTACTGCACTTCTGATCCTTCCAGTCCCACATGCAACATTCTCTTAAAAACCGTCTTTCACATTTTCCCCCGACAAATGGATCTGAACTCGGCACCAGAGAGAGAGAGTTTTATAGGCTATTAAAAGAAGCATAAGCCGTATACATTTCATGTCTAGATAAAGTTGCTCTCACAAGAGGAGGGAGAGTAATCGTATTGATCTTGTCACACTTTGTAATTCATACATCCCGCTAAAGCCCGGCATCTTCATTTAGCGGCAGTAAAGAAGTAATCATATGGGATGAAACCTAAAAGTTGCAATTTATATCATATTTTCCCCCTAAACTTCATCTTCTAGCATTCATCTGCTCTGGAGAGAGACTTTTATTGTCCCGTTTAATGGCAGCGCTCTGCCGACAGATACTAGTCTGGGGTTATTAAATGATAAAACCACATAGATTGGATCTGTTGCTGTGCTAGAAAAGTGAAGGAGAAGCATTTGCTAAAAACTTATTTCAGAATATAACAGTTTATGGGGAAAAATCAGCCTTTCTTTAACACACCTAGGTAAATGTCACAGATATATACACTGTTTTACTGGTCTACTAGTAAAATCTATTAAAGGAAAACTATACCCCCCCAAACAATGTAGGTCTCTATTAAAAGATACTGAGTAAAACAGCTCATGTGTAAAACCCTGCTTCATGTAAATTAACCATTATCATAATAATATACTTTTTTAGTAGTATGTACCATTGGGTAATCATGAATAGAAAATTGCCATTTTAAAAAATAAGGGCCACCCCCTGAGATCGTAAGATTCACTGTGCACACATACAAACCACATGTAAGGTCACATGAGCCAATTAACAGACAGAGTTCTGCCTTTTGCTTCCTCACTTCTTCCTGTTACAGTTAGTGTTGTAGTATTTCTGGTCAGGTGATCTCTGAGGCAGCACAGATAGAGTCACGAAATGGTGGTTCAAGGCAAGAGATGTAAAAGGGCAATATTTATGTAAATATATATTCCAGTTTGGTAAGATTCTTTAATATGTCATTCAATTTGATATAAACTATCTGTTGCTTAAATATTCATTTTGGGGGTATAGTTTTCCTTTAACCTTTCCTTCACTTAACACTGAGCTGAAAATCACATTTACACGTTTTCACCTCACTTGTATAAGCAAGTCACATATATAATAAATAATGACATGCAATTTTTGGGAAACGTTGCAATGGTAGGCAGGTGAAGAGTAGTGAAAAGTCAGCAAGCACTCCGTACATCACTCGTAGGATTAAAAACGTTGAAGTTTATTTCAGCAAGTTAAAACCATCAGTGTCCTGAAGCGTTTATCATAGATACATACTCATGCCATGTCTATGACTACGTATCTGGAAAGAAACCGGCAGCACACTGTTGACTTTGCAGAAGTGCTCAAATGCAGAGTTTATTTAGCCCATATCATACATAAAGGCAACATTTTGAGCCTACCAGGCCCTTTATCAAGCTTAATCAAGGGCCTGGTAGGCTCGAAACGTTGCTTTTATGTATGATATGGGCTAAATAAACTCTGCATTTGAGCACTTCTGCAAATTCAACAGTGTGCTGCTGGATTATTTAGATGTACTGATGTGACCAGGTCCGGAGTGAGAATTAAAATAGGCCCTGGGATTGCAGGTACATAAAGGCCCAATATTCTGGGAGGTGAGCGCTTCATATTTGTGACTATGACTACGTATCTGTGACACGAAATGCGTCAGGACACTGATGGTTTTAATTTGCTAAAAATAAACGTCCGTTTTTAATCCTATGAGTATCAACTATTCCCTTCAAGTTTCTACACTCAAGTTATGGGTTCGGGGCGATTCACCCGTCCAATTCGGTGAGTTAGTTTTTCCCTCTGATCTGTGACTAATGTGATAAAGTTTGCAAATCCATAAGCGCAGTACCTGGGGTATATACACCCAGGTCATCGTGAAGAAAGGGTGATATATATATATATATATATATAAATATATATATATAAATATAAATATATTTATATATATATATATATATATATATATATATATATATATAAATATATTTATATATATATATATATATATATAAATATTTATAAGAAGAAAGTCTGTTGCTACTATCAAATGCTTTAATGCTACTTTAGGATGGATTGGCATTAATATAAAAATAAAGTGTTTCAGAACTGCTTTAAACTAAATTTTTTGACCTCCGCGATATCCAGTTGTTTAAATATGGACAGGTTAAGGGCAGAGACACACGGTCAGATTTGGGGAGATAGCGACAAATCTCCTCTTCTTCTGGGCCACTAATCTCCCCAAACTGCCTTCCAGTCGGCTAGAATGAAAATCACCGGCGGGATGGCAATCTGAGTGTTTCGCTTTCCAAAGTCGCACGATGTTTCCTCGTGAGGCAACTTCGGGCGACTTCAGAAAACGAAGCGCATCAAGTGCCATCCTGCCGGCTATTTTCATTTTAGTCAGCGGGAAGGCAGTTTGGGGAGATTAGTCGCCCTGGAGAAGAGGAGATTTGTCGCCGTGTGACTTATCTCCCCGAATCTGACCGTGTGTCTCTGCCCTAAGAGTAGGAACAGGTGCAAAAAAAACCAAAAAAAAAAGGAACCCTGGGTCTTCAGGCAACAACACAGGTTTATTTTGGCAGAGCTTTCCTACGGGGTGGCTTACACACTCTAGATTGGAATATTCTGTGCTTCTCACTAAGCCCTGCTGACTCTTCCCTCCAAGGACACAAATTCACCAGCCTCTGGTCTCACCTTCTGGCTTTCCTCAATCACTTTAAACTTTCAGTCACCTGGTTGTGTCTCCCTCTGTTCCTTGCAGTGACAGGTAAAAAGCTCTAGAAGCTCTCTCTGTTTGTTTAGGATAGCAGCTGCCATATTAGCTTGGTGGGACATCACTTCTTACCTGAGTCTCTCCCTGCTCACTCATAGCTCTGGGCTCAGATTACATCAGAGAAGAGAGGAGCAAACTGAGCATGCTCAAGCCCTGTGCTGGAGGTTTAAGCTGAAAACAGGAAGTCTGATACAGAAGCCCATGAGTACACAATAGAAGGAAAGAAATGCGGTGTTTCTTATGACAGAGGACTCAGAGCAGCATTACTTTGAGGGGTTACTGGTGTATTTATATAGACCTTTCTGAAAAGGCTTACTTAGTTTTAACCTTTCCTTCTCCTTTAAACAGAAAACCATTCTCTGTTTAGTCACATCTCCCTCTCAAACTATGGAGTAATTAAAGGCAAAACACAATTTTTACCTATTTACTATACGGATATTAGAAGTCACAGGAGTTTCATAAATGTATATATATAATTTAACAAAGAATGCTGCACTCACAGTTCTTGCCAACAAACACCACATTTTCAATAAAAACTTTTTTGTTTTGTTTATAAGATCTGTGTGTATATATATATATATATATATATATATATATATATATATATATATATATATATATATATATTTATATTTATATTAGCATATAATGTATAATACTACATGCATATGGCTACAAGGTGCTTCAGAAATTCACCAATTCTATATTTTATTCAATCATACATTTCCTAATGACCCAGCACTACAAAGCCCAAATGTATAATAATATTGTCAAATAAATGATTGAGGTTTTATAAACTATAAGCTTGGGGCAAAGAAAAGGGGAAACAAGTCTAAGGTTGCAATTCATTATTACAAACGCATTTGTGCCCATAGAAATCTGTCCGAGGTGGGATCATTAATTACAATTTTCAAGGGCATGTTCTATGACCCTCTCTAAAATGGTCTCATTATTAATGGACGTTTCAATGGTGTTTTATAGCACCACTGTCAATTATTTTGCTGATTTTTATAAATAGTAGGGGCATAAATTCTAATATGCATTAATTGCTGCAAACTGATAAGCAACATTACACCATGTTAAATGACTAGTAGTTTGGTAGGGGTCAGTGGGCAGCTCAATGGACTTTTAAACTGAATTCAGTATTAATGTCCTCATAAAAAAGTGTCCCTTTAAATCTGCACCCACTGCATTATGCCTGGGTCTGTACATCTACTGTAAGTTAACCCACCAGCATTCTCAGGCTTTCTGCAGAGCATGAATATGATTATAAAATGGATTAATTATGATCAGGGTTGGACTGGACCGGCAGGACAAAAAAAAACGGGTGGTCCCCGCCGGCCCAGACCACGATCTGCTGGGCCACCAGTCGACACTGATTATGATTACAGACATGTTATCCAGAATGCTTGGGACCTTGGGGTTTTCCAGATAATGGATGTTTCCTTAATTTGGATCTTCCCTTAAATCTACTAGAAGATGATGTATAACATGAAATAAACCCAATAGGCTGCTTTTGCTTCCAATAAACATTAAGGGGCATATTTATCAAGGGTCGAATTTCAAATTTGAAAAGACCAACCAAAATTAAGTCAAAGTTTTTTTTTGGCTGAATAGGTCCGTTTTCGATCGAAGAGGTCCGTATTCGTCTGAATTCGAATCATGCAAATCAAAGTAATGGCGCATTTGATCTAATTCAAATCGAACCAACTGAAGGTTTTTTGTTTTTTTTTGGCCGAATCGGTTAGTTTTCGATCGAATAGGTCTATATTCGCCCGAATTCAAATCATACGAATCGAAGCAATAACGCATTCGATCTAATTCGAATTGTTTTTCCCAAAAAAAACTTACATTTTTCAAAGTCCACCGATTGACTCCAAATAAGATCTAGGAGGTCACCCATAGGCTAAAACAGCAATTCGGCAGGTTTTAGATGGCGAATGGCCGAAGTAGAATTTTTAAAGAGACAGTACATGATAAATTTCAATATTTGAATTTATTTTCAAATTCAAATCGAATTTGGACAATTCCCTAGTCGAAATATACAAAAAATAGCCCAGTGCCCCCCCCTTTGTTCTGGCCCTGTTTTGGCTCAGATACATGGTACTGTTTTATTACTAAAGAGAAAAAGGAAATCATTTTTAAACATTTGGATTAATGAGAGTCTATGGGAGATAGCTTTTCAATAATTCAGAGCTTTCTTGATAATTGATAACAGATCCCATACCTTGTATTATGATGTAGCAGTGCTGCACCCTGTGTTTTTCCCAGCAATCCTCATTTACCCCACAAAGTGCCCAGTGCCAAGATACCACTTATGCACTGTGCAATTGGTGCTATTTACAAAATATATTCCCTATTCCATATATATCCCTGCTAAAAAATAAATTAGGGCCCCAAAAAAAATAAAATTCTTCTTGCTCTAATTCAACCCAGTCAGGGGCGTATTTAAATTAAGGTACCCGAGGGCCTGTACCTAGGGCAGCACAGTTTTGGATGCCTATATTTTCCATTTTTTGTTTTAGTTTTTTTTTATATTTTTTTTTAAAAAATGGGAAAAGCTGGTGACGGAGCTGGTGGGGGGTGGGTTGAGGGGTCTGAGGAATCACACAGAACTGACATCACGCACACGGCACACTGAACATACACTGAACATACATTGTGTGACGTCACCCACAATGTGCTGACATCACACTCGTGACATAAGGGGTATGTTTAGGGAGGCATCGGACCTAATACAGTCCTGAACCCAGCCATGCCCCAATAATACCAAAACCCCAGTCACCCAAATTCTGCCCACTCCCCTACAAGCCATGTCCATTTTGCAACCTGAAAATCGCGCCTTTCCATCTCAGGACCATAAAGGACCCTTTATGGTGACCCTGCCCAGTTTCAACACTTTTACCTACAAAACCCTATACGATATACCTAGGTTACAATGTGCAGTAACCTATATATCTATTTGTATTAAATAGGGCAGGTGCAGTATTGCAAAATATGTGATGGGTCTTTCCCTGGAACCCACCAAAAAGTGCGGAGGAGAGTGGATTGTCCCATTGAAAACTGTAGACTCTCGTCATATTAATAAAAAGTGTAATAATGAATGGCTTTTGTCCTATATGACTAATATGCTTTTATCTTATGTTTATAGAAGAGACTATTGATTTGTTCCTCTATTTACAGGATATTGTGATGCATCTCCTTTATAGCAGGGGAAACAGATTATATTGACTGTAATTCTCAGCCTGTTTATTACTGAGTCATGTTATTTGTGTTATCACCATTCGTCTTATATAATTGGCAATTTTTTTTTTATACCCCCTCCTCCCCTTAGATTTTCAGTTTTGTAACAAAGTGTCCAAAAGTTGTTCTAAATCAAGTAAAATATATTATTGAGTGTGTTTGTCCTAGAACCCCCCCCCTTCATTCTCTCTCTCTCTCTCTCTCTCTCTCTCTCTCTCTCTCTCTCTCTCTCTCTCTCTCTCTCTCTCTCTCTCTCGAGAGAGAGAGAGAGAGAGAGAGAGAGAGAGAGAGAGAGAGAGAGAGAGAGAGAGAGAGAGAGAGAAAGAAACAGAGAGAGAGAGGCCCGAGCCTATTAAAAGCTTCAGCAGCCTCTCTCTCTCTCTCTCACTCTCACTCTCACTCTCTCTCACTCACTCTCTCACTCACTCAAACTTTGTACATTACCTCTGCAGATGTGATGGATTTCAGTGGCGAAACGCAGGATTTTGCATTTCACACCAAAATTCTCTGTTGTTACTTGCACCTGTGCAGAGATAATGTTTCCAGGGGCAAATTGGGCAGAAGGGCAGTAGCCTGCATTTCTCAGGCCAAGATGCAATCGTCTGACCCTAGCCTAACATCCTCGAGGATTCGTACGATTTTCCGACCGTGTGTGGAGAGTCCCAACATTTTTCGTCCGGCGGAGATCGGTCGTTTGGTCGATCAGACAGGTTTGATTTGTGTCCCGACCGATCCTGCCGGAGCCGATTGCGCTTTAATAGTAATCTAATCATTCGGCCACAGGGCCGAACGTTCAGATTACCCCCGATATAGCCATGCCCGTTAGTGGCTTATCGGGGAAAGATCGGCTGGTTTGGCGATGTCGCCAAACGAGCAGATCTTTTCGTCTATGGCCACCTTAAGTCAGCCACATTGTTTTAGATATGTAACTAAAGCATAATTAGGCATACAGAAATCAAGCCAGGATTCTAACGACATATAAACGACATTATACTGTAGGTAACAAACTTGTGTTTGGTTTAGATAAAACGGATCCAAAATAAACACCATTTGACACACTTCCTAATAAATTTCCTTCAAACTTTGCAATTGATTTGTTCTCCCTGTTGTGAAAAATGGCCAAGCCGAGAGGCCCGAGCCTATTAAAAGCTTCAGCAGCGTTCTCTCACTCTGGGAAGCAGAGATGAAGTTCAGTAAGCTTACTGAAGTAACCTATTCCCAGCCTGTCGTTGGCTAACTAATCAGTACATTAGTCATGTAAATAGCCCACTGGGTGACTGCAATTATGCACAAACAACACAACGAATAAAAAAAGGAAATAATTCTCTTTTTTTTTTCTTTTTTTTTTTTAAAGTAGGGATTCAGGATATTTTATTGTCAATATTGTATTGTCCTTAGATGTCCTTAGATGTATGGTCGCTCTCCACATCATAACTCGTTTATTAACATTTGTTCTGTCATACAGAATTTACCCAGTGTAATAACTTATAAACGTGTGTCTTTGCTTGGTGGGATTAATACATGTGACAATGTTAACCTCTGTTATACCTGACTGAAGAATCAT
Organism: Xenopus petersii; assembly: GCA_038501925.1. Taxonomy (NCBI): domain Eukaryota; kingdom Metazoa; phylum Chordata; class Amphibia; order Anura; family Pipidae; genus Xenopus; species Xenopus petersii. Next base: position 7,996,759 of record CM076675.1, on the reverse strand, counting down.
TGGGACACATACAAAGGGGCAGTAACAGCAAAAGTCTCTACTTTAAGATAAATAAAGCTTACACACTGTATTACGGTTATAGTAGCATATTGTGATTCCCAAATCCAGTTTGACAGCCAAATATTAGGACAAAGTCACAAGCACTAGGGTTTTTTGCACCAAGTGCGGTCACTAAATGCCACCTGACTGGCTGTCCAATTGCAGAATATAATTGGCTGGTAGTCCTATGACATATAACAGTCCCTCATATTCACCAGTGTCACATCCACTAACCTGTAGGCTTAAGCTGGCCATAGACTCAAAGATCCGCTCGTTTGGCGACATCGCCAAACGAGCTGATCTTTCCCCGATATGCCACTATCGGCATGGCTATATTGGGGGTAATTCGAACGTTCGGCCATATGGCCGAACGATCGGATTACTATGCGTCAAGGGGCTCCGACGGGTCGGTCGGGTAAAATTCAAACCTTCCCGATCTATATCGTGGCCAGATATCGATCAGGAAGACCCGTCGGAAGCCCCCATACATGGGCAGATAAGCTGTCAAATTGGTCCAAACGACCGATATCGGCAGCTTTATCTGCCCGTGTATGGCCACCATTAGGGTTCAAGCACACGGGCAGATTCGTGGAGATTTAGTCGCCTGGCAACTAATCGCCTCTTCTGCTGGCCGACAATCTCCCAGAACTGCCTTCCCCCTGCCTGCCGCCTGCTATAATGACGAAATGGAAGCACCAATGCACTCCTGGTGCTTCGATTTCCGAAGTTTCCACGTGAGGCAACTTCAGGGACTTCAGAAATCGTAGCGCCGTGAGTGTATTGGCGCTACAGTTTTTAGCAGGGGGGAAGGCAGCTTGGATAGATTGTCAGGCGACTTAATCTCCCGAATCTTCCAGTGTGCTTGCTCCCTTAGGATATCATGCTGCTGAGACATTATTTGGATGAATGCCATTGAGTTTGGCCAGAATGCTCCTCCATTAGTCCACTAATTAAAACGCTAACTCAAAACATTTGTTGGAGATTAATTGGAGATTTAAATCTATTGTTGCAACGGTTGATCTATTTAGTGGGGCTCATTTGTTAAAACTGGGCAAATTTGCACAGGGGTCAGTGGCGTAATTATAGATGAAGCAGACCCCACGGTAACAGGGGGTGCCCGGACCACAGGGTCTGCTTTCTCTAAAGTTACGTGGAACCCCTCCTCCCCAGCCGCTTTCTTAACTTCGGTCAGGGAAGGAGGATGCATGTGGCTGGGAGACTCCTGCTTTGGGCGGGTGTGGGCAGGAATGGGGAAGGCAGGAAGCGGGTGGGAGCAGGGGCGAATTTATATAGTGGGCACCCCTAGGCCTGCTGTCATTCATTGTCCCCTCCCCTTTATCTGCGCAAATTTTCGGAACAATGGGGATTGGTGCACTGGAAATTCATAAAACAATTGCGCATCCCCAGTGTTTCTTAAAAAATGTGGGTGTGGTTGGCCAGCATGCCGTCCCCTAAAATCCTGCTGCCCTAGGCCCAGGCCTCGGTGGCCTTTCCACAAATCCGGGCCTGGGTGAGGGCCCAGGGGGTCCGGTCGCACTCCTAGTTACACCACTGACAAGGGTAGTAACCTATTGCAAGTAGAAATTAAAAGTTTCGGAATGGGAGCTCCCTGGTACACCGTGAGAGAGGAATCTGTCAAGTAGAAATTAAAAGTTTCGGAATGGGAGCTCCCTGGTACACCGTGAGAGAGGAATCTGTTACTTCTAAATCAACCAGGAAAAGTGAGAAATACACTGGCACACAGGGATACTGCAAGCGGGGCAAACCCTTGCTGATTTATTGCATGATGCATCACGCAATAAATCAGCAAGGGCTTGCCCTGCTAGCAGTATCCCTGTGTGCCAGTGTATTTCTCAGTAACCCATTGCAACCAGTCAGCGATTACTTTTTTTCAGCCAGCTGCAGGTAGAACAATCAATGCAATCATTTGATTGGTTGCCATGGGTTACTGCCCATGGGCAAATTTGGCCAGTCTTGATTGAATTGGATAAAATTCCAATAGGGGTTATTATCAAATGCACCCGCACATCTGGGTGCTCTAAATGGACACGAAGGAAAGTCCAGTTACCCTTCTGCACCTTGATATGGTTGCCAATGTATCCATCCTGCCTCTTCTGATTGAATGATCTGCAACTGCACCTATTGAAACTGGGAGGTGCCACCACCGTGAACGAAGTGGCAGCTTCAGGGTTTCCACATTGGGTTTCATCAACAGGTGTAACAGACCAGTAGATTAGATACAAATACCTGCTCCAAAAGTATTGCAACCTCCATGCTAAAAATACTAGCCATAACTTGCACCCAATTTACCTCAAAACAGAAGCGCAATTGTGTATGTTTGACACATTAGACAAAACTGCAACAGAAGGAACCTGCAGTTTAGCTGCAATAACACTGGAAACATGGGGGGGATGCCACGTTATGGATAAAAACACAACCAATTTACACCCAATATTGCATTTCCTAAATGACCCCTAATATGAACCAGTAGAACTTGCAGCATAGAAAAAACACAAGGTATACCCTAATAACAACCTTTAACAACACCCATAGTTGATTACAATAAAAGACACAACAGACACAATAATCTTTTAAAAGATAATTGAATAAATGATTTATTTGAAATATAAATAAAGGAATAAAATCAAAGTTTAGAAATTAAGACTGAATGAAACTAAAAAGAGCTTTATTCCCCTACAGAATTTGCTTTTCCCGGCAAATGCAGTGCAAAAAATTTAATGAATGTAATTTGTTTGTATTGATCTGCTAATAAAAATCTGATTTATAGATCAGCACTTCGTTGGCTGACCTAATGTCAAATGACACTATGCACCGAAATGAAGATTTTTGGCAAATCAATATATATTAGCTATAAATTATAGGAGGGTGATCTGCGTGACCTATACTATATCTATATGGCATTACAACGGGCAGTAAACTGAGCATTGAAACTATTTCATTCTGGTGTTCTAATATTTAAAATTTGTAAATGTGGTGCATTACAATACATAACTGAATAGTGCAGAAGTTTATTAGACTTTGCAACCCAACAGAATTGTTTTGCTGCGATTTCCAGATGAAGACATGCTCTGTAGATGGGTTAGGGTCCTCATTGAGTGTGACGTGTCTGCAAGAAAGTACAAGTATGAGATCCCTTATCCAGAAACCCGTTTCTGGGAAATTATGAATTATGGGAAATCCATATCCCATAAAGGCCAATTTTAAGCAAATAATTCTCATTTCCTTTTCTCTTTGTTATAATAAAACAGAACCTTTTACTTAATGGTAACTACACAGCATGAATCCATAGAGTTGACAAAACAATTCTGTTGGGTTTATTTAATTTTCAATGAATTCTAGCAAAAATCCAACAGCCCAGGATCCAAGCATTTAATATAATAGATTCTAAACCTGTGTAAAGGTGGCCATACACTAGGGCCCACGATCGGATCAGCCCGATATTGCCCACCTCACAGCGGGCATATCGGAGAGAGATCCACTCGTTTGGCGACATCGCCAAACGAGCGGATCTCTCCGTGTATGGCCACCTTTAGAGTTTGGTGTTACCTGTGCTCAGCAAATATAGAGTAGGGGATACATTTTATTGGCTAACTAAATAGATTAAAGAATGCAAGCTTTTGGGACTACTTAGGTCCCTGCTTCAGGCATGGTATAATCAGAAACTGTATTTGTATATACCATGCGTGAAACCGGGACCTAAGTAGTCCAGAAAGATTTGCATTTTTTAATCTACTTAGCCAAATAAAAGTATCCCCCTACTCTCAGGTGAGGAACTAGGAGTCGGCAGAAGAGGCACAAAGGGGGAGGGGGTGCTGATCAAGGACCTTTTGAAGAGTCTTTTGACTACCCCTAGTTTGGGCTCTCTTTCTCCCACTGCTGCTCTTCACCACTTGTAACACTATTCATACAGTTCCTTTGCTGAAAATAATCTTTATTTCTTTCTACACATTTGGATTTTGACCATCCTGAATCATTCCAGATTAAATATATTGCATTTCAGCAGACTTCTAACTGAAATGTCAACAAAGCGTATGAATTTCTCTCCAGAGCAGGTCAAGCCTTTATTTCCCATGTGAGGATGATGGATTTGAAAAAACCTCAAATAAATTTGCCAACTCTTGAAAACTATATGGAATTGTGTTGAAAACAACACGGCGTTGACATTATACTGTATTGATATAGACTGACGGAAGTTACTATTCCTCGACACCTGGTGGGAGAAGCACTTGAGAAGCAATTGACACTGTCAGACTGGTAGATGCTGAGAATATCAGTTTTCTTCAAAAACACAAGCCCTAGTATTTGAAATATCCAACCCATGCCTTGATTAAAATCAGTCTATAAAACTCCAAGTTTATGGGTTGGTGAAGTCCCAGCATTAGCCTAACTGCATGTATGTACTACTGATGATCCTCACACCAAGGGTGATACCCCTCTCCCGCTCTGTGCTTAAAACTTTAGCATTGAAGCGGTTCAAAGGGGGAGCTGCATCTTTACTGAAATGAGTGCTATAGGGATCTATCTGCACTAATGGAGCAGAATTTCCATTTAAAAACAGAAATTCAGCTCTTAAAGTTACAGAAGGGCAGCTTTTTGCCACCCCTTTGTAACTGGCCGCTCACTGCCATCTGAGGCTAGGTTCAGAGGGGCAAAAAAATCTTCAGAGGGTCCAAGAGCACTCCAATCCCCATCCTCCTGCCCACTTCCCATCCCGCCTCTGCCCTGCCCACATCCCGCCTCTGTCCTGCTCTGACTCCGCCCACTCCCAACTTGCTTACCCTTCCTCGCCAGTAAGAGAGAGCAGCTGGGAGGAGGTTTTTTTTTAATTAAATATAGAGGAAGCAGACCTCTATAGTTACGCCACTGGCTAGGTTCTCATGGCAGGAGGAGCCCTGTATCACACAAAGAGAGAGGAAGGCACAGGGATGCACTGTGATAGAATTTGGACAAAATAATATTCCAAGTTGCTACTCACATGTATAGCATTTACTGAGTCTGCAAATATGAAAGCTCCCAGTACAATGAGTCCATATGCCTTGCTTTCAGCAACTCATTTATCAGGTGCGTTGCTTTGCACTTATCTACAGCTTTGCACTTATTGATCATTTATTTATTCATTGTATGTTCATTTATTTCACAATCTTATCTACAATCTGAAGAGTTTCATCCTTGCCCATCCAATAAAGAATTAGAAGCAATTTTTTGTATAAAGTTTTGTTTATGACTGCAGCTGTTAATGTCGAAAAATGGGTGCAGTGATGCCATTAATTAATTAAGTTGTGTTCAAACATAATCCTTGGACTTTCTTCTAGTTTCACTTCGCTCCAGTGCATCTGTTCAACCTCCTTTGGCAAATAAAAGGACAACCGTGTTTGGGAGTTTTAACCTTGAAAGTAAGTAAGTTGCGGTTGAAACTCAAGTTAAATATATAATGACGCAGTAGAATTCTTAAAGGAGAAGGAAAGGCTAAAATTAAGTAAGCTTTATCAGAAAGGTCTATATAAATACACCAGTAAACCCTCAAAGTAATGCTGCTCTGAGTCCTCTGTCAAAAGAAACAGCACATTTCTTTGCTTTTATTGTGTACTCATGGGCTTCTGTATCAGACTTCCTGTTTTCAGCTTAAACCTCCAGGGCACGGCCTTGAGCATGCTCAGTTTGCTCCTCTCCCCCTCCCTCCTCCCATCCCTACTGTAATCTGAGCTCAGAGCTGTTAGTAAGCAGGGAGAGACTCAGGCAGGAAGTGATGTAACACCAAGCATATATGGCAGCTTCTATCCTAAACAAACAGAGACAGTGTCTAGAGCTGTTTACTCAGGTATGGTAAAGCATTCTGCAGAATAAATATAGTGTTCTAGCTTGCACTATTGTGGCTATTCTATTGGCAATAAACTGTCTTGGAGCTTTCCTTCTCCTTTAATCGGATGCAAGTTGAGTGTAAGACTGACCAGGCCAGGGATGACTTGGCCAGCTTAAATATATTGCAATATATGGACAAACAATCTCTGTCTTGTTTAAGTGGGAGAACATTTTTAGTAGCATAAAATTTCTCAGTTTTCTTAATATATTGATAATGGTTTAAATGTAGAAGACCTCTTGTATTTGTATGAATCTTGTGGTCACAGCCTCATTGCACCTATAGTTTAAAAATGTCACGCAATTGCATCAAATGACGCAGAGGAGACCTGGAGATCTTTCAAGCTGGCAATAATTCAAGTGATCCTTTTTTGGATGGCGTTTTAATAAAATTGTATTCTGGGCAAATTGCATCAGAAATTGCACTCTGCACCCCCCACTTGCAACTGCAAAATTACAAGTGCCCAATTCCTTAGAGCTAGGACACTGCAGTGATTAACATAGGCCACCAGTAAGGGGCATCATTCAAATGTGCAAGTTAGAGATGGGATCTGTCATCCAGAATGCTCGGGCTTGGGGCTTTCCGGATAACGGATCTTTCCGTAGTTACCTTAAGCCTACTAGAAATCATGTAAACATTAAATAAACCCAATAGGCTGGGTTTGCTTCCAATAGGGATTAATTATATCTTAGTTGGGATCAAGTACAAGCTACTGTTTTATTATTACACAGAAAAGGGACTTGGATTATTTGGATAAAATGGGTCTATGGCAGACACCCATTTCTGGATAACAGGTTTCCAGATAACGGGTCCCGTACCTGTACCAGCGGGCACCCAGATGTAAGTGTTAAGTTAATGAGCACTAGGGGGCAAAATTTTGTGTCTTTGTAAATAACCTTCTTTTTACTTGTCTATGGGTAGCAGTACTAATCAACAAGAGAACAAAGAACATGCTTGCAGGCCTAGTCAGAACAGACAACACATGTTTAGGCCATGCTGGATATTGTCACGACTTGATGAAAAGTAAAAAACGGATAAAGTCTTCATAAAGACTCCATTGCTCCTAACCTTGTAGAAATAATGAATGTATTGCCAACAGCCGAAAAAAAACTTGGCTAGAAACTCGCAAGTCATTCTCCTGTAGCTGTCACTAACCAAAAGAATATTAAGATGTTTATGTTATTTAGTCAAGACAGATATTTTAGAGATGTAAGTCCTTAGTCCAATGAGCAAGTTTATCCCAGATATTGTGCTGTCAATGAGTCAGACATTTCATTGTTATCATACAGAGAGCAATGCAGAAAGAATAGCCTCAGAGAATTCTCTGCAACTATTTCAGAAACGCAAGTTATGTCCACGCCTAACGCCTTCCGGTATCTGTAACAGTTGCTTCAGGTCTGTTGATATATGGGAATCTGTAAGACGCGCCAGGAGATTTCTTCATTCTCTTAACTTCTGGCACATCTCTCCCCGACTTCTGGGGCGCAGGTGCGCACTTCTGGCAACGTCACGTGTTCTAGTCGTGCGCAAGTGACGCTGGCGTCTGTTTGTTCACGTTCGTCTTGACGTCGAACATCATTACGACATTTTCCGGTACGAGATACGAATTTTTGTCACCAAGGCCTTCCTCCATTTTAATAGTGCCCAAGCTGGCTTCTGTTTACAGACCCTGCTGAAGCCGTATTTACAATTGGAATTTCCTGTTTTTGACTTCGATTCTTGCCACCTACCTCGACTTTTTTGCCTGTTTTGTGACTACGCCTTGCCTAATCCTTACCGGTATTCTTTATGGAGTTATTACTATCAAACGCACCAATTCCTTGTTGCTTCCGCAGTGGAAAGCCCTGGGCCCCAAAAGGGCATTGATGAACTGGAACCGGAATCCGCAGGGTTTCCTTTGTCCGTTTGAGCGTAACAGCTGCATTCAAGGATCCCGATTGACGAGTGTTACAGAATCTCTCAGCAATTTGTATTTACTTGTCTCCCTTCTTTAGAATAAAAATACATATTGGATTGGTTGCTTTAGGTTACAAGACTTGGAGATAACTCTAAACCAGGTCCGGACTGAGAATTAAAATGGGCCCTGGCATTTCAGGTACACAGAGGCCCAATCAGCCCACAAAGAGGCCCAAACAGCTCCCACCAGCCCACTAAATACTGACTTTCTAAGGCACCTTATAGCAGCCCCTCTGGCATTTGCCAGAACCCACAGATTGCCAGTCCGGGCCTGCTCTAAACCTCAAACACTGACGTCACTTGGACAATTATGTCAATCTGTCACCAAATAATTTCTTTGTACTTTTTCTAAAGGGGTGGTTCCCCTTTAAGTTAACTTTTAAATGAACAGTTCAGTGTGAAAATAAAAACTGTGTAAATAGGCTGTGCAAAATAAAAAAATGTATCTAACACAGTTAGCCAAAAATGTAATGTATAAAGGCTGGAGTGACTGGATGTGTAACATAATAGCCAGAACACTACTTCCTGCTTTTCAGCTCTCTAACTCTGAGTTAGTCAGCGACTATAAGGGGGGCCACATGGCAACTAACTATATTAGATACATTTTTTATTTTACACAACCTATTTACCCAGTTTTTGTTTTTATACAGAACAGTTCTTTTAATATGTTGCAGACTGTCTAATTCTAAGCAACATCTTTCAATTTGCCTTAAATTTTCATTGTATTATTATTATTTACTTTCTTCTTCTCCTCTGTAAGGGTATTAATTTATTGTTTATTAGTCATCTTTCTATTCCGGCCTCTCCTATTCGTATCCCAGTCTCTCATTCAAATCAGTGCATGGTTGCTAGGGGAATTAGGAACCCTAGCAACCAGATTGCTAAAACTGCAAACTAGAAAGCTGCTTGTTGTGTTTTGGGTAGCCGAGGATGAGTATAACAGTGCTTTATTAGCAGGCTCATGCAGCCATTACACAACAATAAACTTTCACTTTTAAGCTACCAGGAACTATGCACAGTATAAGTCTGAGCACAGTGACCTCTACAGGCCATTTGTATAAACACCACATATTCCCCCTATAGTAGGAAAGCATTTGGGAAAATGTAATAAACAACAACAATGCATCTTAAAGCAAAAATATACATTATTCACATCACATATTCATAGGTCCATGCAATTTTTTCTGATTCTCTCACTATGCCTTATAGTTTCACTTGCTTCAGGCCTATTGCAGTTGACATCAGGAGTAGGAAAATGTCCTTCATCAAATGGAGCTTCTCCAAAGTCATATCTAACAGGAGCAAGACGATTTGCATTCCGTATGCGACCATCAGACAGTTCATATGTGTATGGTACTCGCTGGCGTTTCACTTCAAGTGGCGCAATAAATTGAGATTGTCCTTGTTTCAGTATTCCTGGTTTCTTAATTCTGACTAAAGATGCAGGCTGAAAGTGTACTTCTCTTGCACCACGTTTTCTGTCAGTATAAGCCTTGCATTTGACTTGTTGACGTTTTACAATGTCAGCAGTAGATGATTTTGTAGGCACAGTATTTTGTGGAAGTTTGATGTCTGCAACATGTAACTTAGTAACTGTGGTCCGTTGTCTGATATTAACTCCTTTGGATTACCTTCTCTGCTGAAGACTGTAGACAGAATTGTTATTACTGTACCTGATGTTATATGAGAAACAAATGCAATTTCAGGTAATGGTAATGTATAGAATATACGCTGTTCCTCTGCTCCCAGGCAGTGATTAAGTAAAGCACGCTTTCTAGCAACAGAAATATTCCCTTGGTCAGCAGCAATAATGTAATTTTCAAACATACGGATCCAAGCAATAAAAGGTATGGTAGGCTCACCAGGGTTTGGAAGAAAAGGTGCAGGCTGCTGCAGAGGTAGAAGAGCCATCCTGTCGCCAATCTGTTATGTTTTGGGTAGCCGAGCATGAAAAGAGTATAACAGTGCTTTATTAGCAGGCTCTCATCCAGCCATTACACAACAGTAACTTTCACTTTTAAGCTCAGGAAGTATGCACAGTATAAGTCTGAGCACAGTGAGCTCTACAGGCCATTTGTATAAACACCACACTGCCGAATAAAACGCTAAATAACTCAAAACTCACAAATAATAAAAAAAAGAAAACCAATTTCAAATTGTTTTGGAATTTCACTCTCTACGTCATACACAAAGTTATTTTAAGTATGAACAATCCCTTTTGCAAATCAGTTTAACTGTATATTAGAGAGTAGGGGATTTGTGCCTCCTGCATTTATACAGTAGTTGTAGTTAAAGGGATACTGTCCTGGGAAAAAAACATTTTTTCAAAATGAATCAGTTAATAGTGCTGCTCCAGCAGAATTCTGCACTGAAATCCATTTCTCAAAAGAGCAAACAGATTTTTTTATATTCAATTTTGAAATCTGACATGGGGCTAGACATATTGTCAATTTCCCAGCTGCCCCAAGTCATGTGACTTGTGCTCTGATAAGCTTCAGTCACTCTTTAGTGCTGTACTGCCAGTAGGAGTGATATCACCCCTCCCTTTCCCTCCCAGCAGCCAAACAAAATAACAATGGGAAAGTAGATAACCGCTCCCTAACACAAGATAACAGCTGCCTGGTAGATCTAAGAACAAGACTCAATAGTAAAAACCCATGTCCCACTGAGACACATTCAGTTATATTGAGAAGGAAAAACAACAGCCTGCCAGAAAGCATTTCTCTCCTAAAGTGCAGGACACATGACCAGGGGCAGCTGGGAAATTGACAAAATGTCTAGCCCCATGTCAGATTTCAAAATTGAATATAAAAAAACCTGTTTGCTCTTTTGAGAAATGGATTTCAGTGCAGAATTCTGCTGGAGTAGCACTATTAACTGATGCGTTTTGAAAAAAACATGTTTTCTGATGACAGGATCCCTTTAACCTCACATCTTGATGGAGGCTTTCTCCGCTGCCCATTCCTGTATGCTGCATTGTTTGTTCATATTTCCCTTCGTTTAGACATTTCAAGGATGGTTGTGCGAGATGATGTATGTATTTATTTCCTCCGAGTCGATTCCAGGGTATTTTTCAGTAATTTCACACGTTTATTTCAGCCTTCAAGCAGAGTAAGTATTATATGGCTGGACAGCTATAGAAATTTGTTCCGGCAAATAGATTTAAACGGCAGTTCTAAAAAACACACAGTCATTTTGACCATTTGATTAATCTGTGCAGAATATATGATGCTTTCCTTTCTCTCTGCTCACAGAATGTGAATGCCTCTGTTCAGTCGGAGTGTGAGTGTTGCATGATGATTTATTAATGCTCGTTTCTCAAGGAAAAGAAAAACTCACTTGCGTATTTGTTAATGCTGCTATGAGCCCATTTCCTTTTCAATATTAAAGGAGGGTTTAATGATCAATATTTTGTGTCTTGTCTTGTGGAAATCCTGAGTTATATGCAGTGATTCCCTGCGCAACTATTGTATCGTAAGAACCACAATACCAGTACAGGTTTGGGATCCATTATCCGGAAACCCATTATTCAAAAACATCAGAATTATGGGAAGGCCATTTTGAAATTGATTTCCTTTATCTCCGTAATAACAAATAGTACATTGAACAAAGATATAATTAAATATATATACATTTAGATGCCTATTTATGAAGCCTGTAGGGATGCACGGAATCCAGGATTTGGTTCGGGATTCTGCCTTTTTCTGCAGGATTCGGCCGAATTCTTCTTCCCGGCTGAACCAAATCCTAATTTGCATATGCAAATTAGGGGCAGGTTGGGAAATTGTGTGACTTTTTTGTCACAAAACAAAAAAAAATTTTCCTCGTCTTCATATGCAAATTAGGATTCCGATTTCATTCGCTATTCGGCTGACTCTTTAGCGAAGGATTCAGGGTTCCGAAAAATTTGAGGCTTCTAGGAATGCACCAAATCCACTATTTTGGATTCAGTGCATCCCTAGAAGCCTCATTTTTCTGGTCGAGTTTTAAAAGGGGAAAAAAACTCTAAGCTGAATCTAAAAAAGCTCCATCTAAAACCTGTCAAAGTCATGTTTAAGTCAATGGCAGATGGTCCTTTTAACAATGAGAACACATTTTATACCATCCGGATTCTCGATAGTTTCAGGCTGTGTGTGTTGGTTTTCGATCGATAAATTTGAATTGTCAAGGCAACAATTTGATAAAGGTCGAGTTTTCTGGGTAACAATTTGAAAAAGTTGCACGATTTGAATTGTCGCAAGATTTTGACAACACTTTTCCTGCACTAATGCTTTTCAATTGGAATTGTTAGTAAGTTAAGCAGATCGTGGATGAAATTGGTTAAATTTGTTTTAATCTGCTCTTAGGGGCAGATTTACTATGGGTCGAATATCGAGGTTAATTAACCCTCGATATTCGACCATCAAAGTTAAATCCTTCGACTTCGAATATCGAAGTTGAAGGATTTACCGCAATTCGTTAGATCAAACGATTCGAAGGATTTTAATCCATCGATCGAACGATTTTCCTTCCATCAGAAATTGCTAGGAAAGCCTATGGGGACCTTCCCCATAGGCTAACATTGGTGCTCGGTAGGTTTTAGGTGGCCGAAGTTTGTTTTAAAGAGACAGTACTTCGACTATCGAATGGTCGAATAGTCGAACGATTTTTAGTTCGACTCATTCAAAGTCGAAATTCGAAGTATTTTTCGTTCTAATCCTTCACTTGAGCTAAGTAAATGTGCCCCTTAATGTTCAAATGATTTTTAGCAGACTTAGGGGGTATTTTCTAAAACTAGACTTGTCTATAACTTAGGGTTTATTTACTAAACTCTGATGTATTGTATGAAAAGGTCGTGATTGTTTTATTTATAAAATTGGACTTTAAAAAAAAAAATCATGATTTTTTTGGAATTTATGAAACCCTGAGGATGGAAAAGTCTGAATCTGAAAATCCGGGCATCTCAGACCTGTCGAGGTTGCATATAAATCCAGTGTCGGACTGGGCAAGTCCCCTCTCCCGATTGCCAAAAGAAAAGGTTTTTTTAGGCGCCGTGCAGTGCCATCTGCGCATGTGCGGCACCTATTCATTCTGGAGCTCCGAGGGCACTCTCGCCACATCAGAGTAGGGGGGCGGGGGCTCTGAGGGGGCCCTGGACATTAGTCCCTGTACAATGGGAGTTCAAATGATTTTTTGATGTGCCCTAAAGTTTTCGGGTGAAAAATCCAAAAATTTCTTGAAAATCGGATGAAAAATCTGAAAAAATCGTAAAAATCTGATAAAATATCCGAAAAAATCGCGAATATCAGATTTTTTTTCTGCAAACCAAATTTTTAAGGAAAATGTAATAATAAATAAGTGGAAAAAACTCTATTTGATCGGAGATTGTAGCAGAAAATAATCGAGATAAGTTCAGACATTGATAAATAACCCCCTTAGTGTTAAAGTCAATGCTCCTTTCTATGAAGAATAAAATCTATAACCAGGCAGATGTTTCCATACAAAGAGGTTTGAAGATCAAAGAAAAGAATGGGATTAATAAAAATCATCTTTGGGCTCGTGTATGATTTTTTGAGCATTATTATTCAATGATATTTTAATAATGGTTGTGAGAGCTGAGTTTTCGGATTATATCTGCCTGGAGGCAATGAAACAAAACCATGTAATGTAACCACATTCTCAACATATGTGCGAACATAAGGTCTAGTGCAGCTGATTCCCATGCATAGCCCCCCGAGCTGTAAACTGCTCTACAAAGCTATTAGGTGTATATATAGGGCAGAAGATATTCCACCTTTTGATAGTGAGGGACCTGCATTATTATATTGCATTTACATGAGGCCCATGGGGTTTTGCAGTATTGAAAGAGAAGCACTGAATTTGGTAATAATTGCATGAGATCAGCATTTATATATACAGGGCCACCATTAGAAATCACAGGGCCCCGTACAACAAAATTATCGGGGCCCCACCCCAGATCTGCCCACTCCACACAACAGTTAAAAGACCACATAGACATCAGTGCTAAAAAAGGTAACCCACACACACAAGTTATAAAAAATATATTGATGGTCAAGTTAAAAAAAAAATTGGGGCCCCCAAAGAATATTTTTTTTTTTAAAAAAACATTGCGCCAGGGACCCCCTTACAAGTTAAAAAAATTGGGGCCCCAGAGAATATATTTAAAAAAAACATTGGTGGCAGGGGCCTATAGATTATTAAAATAATACATTGGTGGCCAGGGGATTAAAAAAGACAAAAAAAAACCACACAAATTGGTGTTCAGTAGAATTGAACTCGCGCCTTCAGGACTTCAACTTCGCCTCCTTTCGTCTTTTTGCCACTTCAGAACTTCAATTTTGTCTGTTTTCGTGACTTCGGGTCTCTTCGCTGCTTCGGGTCTCCGGCTGTTTTCGTGACTTAGAGTCTTCTCGCCACTTCGCCTTTGGCTGTTTTTGTGACTTCGGGTCTTTTCGCCGCTTCGGGACGTCAGCTTCGGTTATTTTCGTGGCTTCGGGTCTCTTCGCCGCTTCGGTAGTTCGGCTTTAGCTGTTTTCGTGTCAAAATTATTCAGACGCCCATTGACTTTAAAGAATTTGGACAAAATATTCGCACATATAAAACTTGTTGCTTGTGGTAAAATTGTTTTGATGCTGATTGACTTCAATGCTTCAATTTTTCGCAAATTTTTCCGTTGTTTCGCAATTTTTCTGCAAAGCAAAACAGGACAGATTGTCCCATCACTAGCCAGCAGCTGTTTCCAGTCAGTGGTGTAATACTAATGATTTGCTGCAGCTTGTGGCCAGTTGTAGGAAATAAAGACTAGTATCACTTCTAGCCCCTGCATTACTGGCTATGGAGCAAGAGCGCTGGCTCTGGCCTGGTTGGCATCTAACAAATGGCACATTGATGCTGTAAGGTAGAGTCCTGCAGAAGGTCGGGTACCTGCAAAAACCTGCGTTAACCTGTGGGTCCCTGGGTGCCAGCAGACTCCGAGGACCATAGACGGGTCAGTAAAAAGCAGTGACAGGGTATTGGTCAGTCACTTATGTTTAGATGAAGAAGCACCAAAGAATTCAGTACAGTTTAAAACATGAAGAAAACTGAGCAGAAATCCAACCACTTGTGTTTAAGTGATGCAATAACCCCGACTCGGAGTCATAACTTTATCGACATCATTGTGCTCATCTCTGATGTCATCATGCCCAGCCCTACATCACTGCTCCACCCCCTTTGTTCAAGTGGCAATTCTATGGGGCAGTTTGGGAAATTGAAGTCCTGAAGCCACGAGTTCAATTCTACTGAACATCAATGTTTTTGTTTTTTTTTTTTTAATCCCCTGGAGCCAAAAAAAAAAAATCTCTGGGGCCCCTATTGTTTTTTAACTTGTAAAGGGGGGCCCTGGCGCCAATGGTTTTTTTTTTTTTAAATTTCTCTGGGGCCCCAATTGTTTTTTAACTTGTAAAGGGGGCCCTGGCTCCAATGTTTTTTTAAAAAAACTTTAGGGGGAGCCCTGGTGCCAAATTTTTTTTTTAACTTGTAGGGGGCCCTGAGCACCAAAATTCACTGGGGGCCCAATTTTTTTTAACTAGTAAGGGGGGCCCTGGCGCCAAAGTTTTCTTCTTTTTAACTTTTAGGGGGGCCCTGACCATCAATGGCTTTTTATCAGAAACGGAACTAGAGGGGGCGGGCCTGGCGCAGAACGCGCAGCCGAGCCCCCGCCCCCCTCCGTACACCCGGAACTGGCCCGGGAATATGCACCGCAAAGCGGCGTGCGGACTGCCGGGGGGCCCTGAGGGGGTCCTGGCCCGCTTGCACCCCTGCTCCCCCGGTAGTTCCGCCCCTGCTTTTTATATCTTGTGTGTATTGAGGGGGTTAGTGTTTTTAGCGCTGATGTCTGTTTCGCCTTTTAACTGTGGAGTGGGCGGGATCTGGGCGGGACTTGGGGGTCTGGGGGCGGGGCACGGCACAGGCCCCGTGTCTGTAGGTGCAGCTCAGCAGCAGTACAATTAGTAGCAGCATTCATTACAACACTTCTTGTCCTGAGGCTGACATTACATTTATATGGTCTTTGCCCCTATTCATAGACCAGCCAGGCAAGGGGTCACGACCCAGGGAATAATGTCCTTTCTGTTCCAATCAAATGCCGCCCTGCAGCTCAGGAATACGCCCAACAGATGAGGAGCGCTTGCCAGGCTGAGTGACATCTCCACACAGGATCATGTGACTGTAGGACACGCCCACGCGCGAGTGACAGGCGGGGAAGACACCTGTGTGAGGTGGGAGAGCGCCAGTAGCAGAAGCGGCAGGTTGAGGCGCAGGGTGAGAGTTTCCCCCGGGCAGTTGTAGGACCCGTGTGTCCATAGTGGGACCGAGCACCTTGTCATTAGCAGTAGCGCAGTTATGAGTCCCGCCAGTCTCTCCTCCTGTCTGTGAACTTGCAGCTCCCCAACTGTTCTGACTCGCACCCCTCCAGCTGCGGAACATCAGCCCGACCCCCGGGGCGCGCTATCCCTATGGGAATGTAGAGGGAGATACCATTGCTTTGGGCGGAGGGGAGGGAGGATACTGAGGAGACTCACGTACCAGATGCGCTCGTGGCTGGAGCTGAGCGAGGAGAAGGCAGCGGCGGGGCTGGATGTGGCTGTGGGGCCGGCTCCCCTCAAGCAGCAGCTCCGCACCATGTTCAGCTGTGTGTCCTGCTTCTGGCTCTTGCTCTCCGGCTGTCTGCTCGCAGTGTGCGGCTTCAGCTTCATCTCCCCGGCCTGGATAGTTCGCTCCGGCCGCCCCGCGGATAATCAGGAGCCCGTGAGCTTCGGCTTATTGTGCCACTGGCCGGACTCACTGGGCCACATTAGCGCCTGTTACTCACTCGGGGGACTCGGCCCATTCAATGACATTCCCTCCAGCTCTTGGCAGGTGAGTGACTCTCTTATTATTCCCTCACTCACTGACCTGAACTTCTCTTATGTGCTGCAATTATTTCCTTTATACTTCTTATTATTATACTTCTTATTATTATTATACTTCTTATTATTATACTTATTATTATTATATTTCTTATTATTATACTTATTATTATTAGATTTCTTATTATTATACTTCTTATTATTATTATACTTCTTATTATACTTATACTTCTTATTATTATACTTATTATTATATTTATACTTATTATTATATTTATACTTCTTATTATACTTCTTATTCTACTTCTCCAACCTCTGGGCACCTACAGTTATAGGGACAAAATGGCTCTGCCCTCTTCTTACCCACCTCTGGCCACTACAACCCCCTGACCCGCACCTACCGCCCCTGACAATATCTGGAGCACTACAAGTTGCCTGCCCTGGTGTTCTAGTGTAACTTATACCAATGACAGTATGAAGATGTATGCAGCTGATAGCAGATGATATCACAATGGGCAGCCCTGTGTAAATGACTGTGCAGGGTGTAAGTGTGTGTGTATATGTCATACGTATGTATGTACATGTTCAAAAATATGAAGATATTAGAAGTAACCTCGGAGTTCCATGACCTGTATAAAAGCACTCAGACTTCGGCCTCGTTTCTTTTATATTGTCATGAAACTCCTCGGTGACTTACAGTATAATATCCTTATATTTTACAATAGGGGGTACTTCACTATATATTGCTGTGGAACGGGCAACTCCTGGGCATAGGGCACAGATTACCCATCACGGAAATATTACTGTTCTTCTGGGCTTTCCATGGGCAAAGCATTTGATTTATAAAGGGAGTCACAAAAATAAATGTGCACTCTAATAATCGGTAATTAGTACTGTTAGACTCTAAGGGGCAAATTCACTAAGCGCCGAACGCTAGCGTCAATTCGCTAGTGTTACTTCGCACCCTTACACCTGGTGAATTTTCGCTACGGACGTAACTACGCAAATTCACTAACGCGCGTGTACTGAACGCTACCGTTTACGCTAGACTTCCTTCGCCACCTCAGACCAGGCGAAGTGCAATAGAGTAGATAGGGATTGCTTCAAAAAAAGTAAAAAATTTTTCTAAGTCCCAAAAAACGCTGGCGTTTTCTCTTTATTATGGGTGATAGGCTGAAAAAGATCAAAATTTTTTTTGGGGCTCCCCTCCTTCCCCCCTACATTTCCTGACTCATGGCAACTTACCTAGACAGTGGGCACATGTGTAGGGCAAAACAAAAATTTTTTATTTGATGTTTTGAAGCTTTCCCAGGCATTTGTAGTGATTCTACGTATTCCTCCATTGAAATTTGAATTTGGCGCCGTATGCAAATTAACCATCGCTAGCGTAACTTCGCTTCGCTTAGCGAATCAACGCTAGCGCAACTTCGCAACCTTACGCTACCCCTGAGCACAACTTCGGATTTTAGTGAATTTGCGAAGCGCTGGCGAAGTTACGCCTGGCGCAACTACGAATCTTAGTGAATTTGCCCCTAAGGACCTACCACTCATAGGGGTATATTTATCAAATAGTGAAGTTAGAGATCGCCCAATTCCGCCTCTCTCCATTCGTTTCTATGGGATGTTGAAAAGAGTATTTATCAATGGGTGAAAGTTTGATAAATAAGCCTTTCAAAATGATTGTGCATTTATTTTTGAGACTCCCTTTATGGAGCCTAGGGGCCCCCCCAGACACAGACGTATTTAACCCTTTCCCTTCTGATGGGAAAAGAACCGTCACCGGGTACCAGAAGGGATACTTTTATTTCAACTCGTTTCATGGGACAGCCAAGTGGAATTGTGTAGGAAGGGGCAGAACCCGTCTGCTGCGAAAATGTGAGCCGTTCCCTTCCTTTTGTATTTGGAAGGTTAACCCCATGTGAATAAGCGCAGCAATGTAAAGGTTTTTTTATCTTTCTGTGCACATTTTGTTATGCTGATAACTTGTTTGAAAACACGGACGTGATTAGTGAGTCAGTGCATGGGGCTGTTACATCACCGCTCGGCTGATTCTTAGCTGCAATCTTTGTGTTCCCAGGTTAGCTGTCAAATCATAAAGCCACCCTTTTGCTCATGGGATTGTGGTCTCTCTCTTCTTTCCATGTGAGGGCACTGACCACAATGGTAGGGGGTCTGCACTGCCTTGGCTAATGTATAGTATTCCGAAATTGAAATTCATTACCCTGTCAGCTGGACATATAACAAACCAGTGCCCAGAACCACCACTTTATGCCTTATATATTTATTTTTGTATCTTTGGGGACCAGAATAAGCTACAACTTACTAATGTGCTAATTCTGAATTCTGTCGTTTATTGTGACGTCACTGTTTCCAGATACAGCTGTGTTAGCTTATAGATGACAAAGAGGCTTCTAATGGGGGTTATTATTAAGGGATGCACCTAATTGGATTTGGTTCAGGATTCGGCCTTTTTCAGCAGGATTCAGATTCGCCCGAATCTTTCTGCCCGGCCGAACCAAATCCTAACTTGCATATGCAAATTAGGGGCGGGGAAGGAAATTGTTTGTCTTTTTGTCACAAAACAATGAAGTAAAAAATGTTTCCCTTTTCCACCACTAATTTGCATTTGCATTTGCAAATTAGGATTAGGTTCGGTATTCGGCCAAATCTTTCACAAAGGATTCAGGGGTTCGGGCCGAATCAAAAATAGTGGATTTGTGCATCCCTACTCTTTATGGCTTCTAATGGGGGATATTACGGCTTCTAATGGGGGTTACTCGACGAAATATACAATTCAGGCCCCTGCCACCAATGTTTTTTTTTTTTTTTTAAATATTATCTGGAGCTCCAATTTTTTGGAGGCCCTGGCGTCAACATTTACACACTTATGGGGGACCCTGACCACCAATTATTTTTAAAAAAACTTTTATGGGGGGGCCCTGGTGCCAATGTTTTTTTTTAAAAAAAAAAACAACAAAAAACCTTTCATGGAGGTCCCTGGAGTGACCGTTTTTTTTTACTTAAAGGGGGGCCCTGACCATCAATGGCTTTTTATAACTTGTATGTGGGGAAGTTTACTGTTTTTAGCGCTGATGTCTGTGTGGTCTTTTAACTGTGATATGGGGTGGGCGGGATTGGGGGTTGGGGTGGGCGGGATCGGGGGTTGGGGTGGGCGGGATCGGGAGTTGGGGTGGGCGATTTGGTTGTATGGGGCACCATGATTTCTTAAGGCGGCCCTGCCTGAATTTACTAACTGCCTTGACTGCCAGTGAATATTACCAGAACACATAACGTATTCTAAGACAATGTGCAATTGGTTTTCATTTTTCATTCTTTGTGGTTCTTGAGTTATTTAGCTTTTTATTCAGCAGTTCTCTAGTTTGCAATTTCAGCCATCTGGTTGCTAGGGTCCAAATTACCCTAGCAATCATGCATTATATTTTAATAAGAGGCTGGATATGAACAGGAAAGGGCCTGAATAGAAAGATCAGTTATTAATAGGGATGCACCGAATCCACTATTTTGGATTCGGCCGAACCCCCGAATCCTTTGTGAAAGATTTGGCCGAATACCGAACCGAATCCGAACCCTAATTTGCATATGCAAATTAGGGGTGGGAAGGGGAAAACATTTTTTACTTCCTCGTTTTCTGACAAAAAGTCACATGATTTCCCTCCCGCCCCTAATTTGCATATGCAAATTAGGGTTCGGCCAGGCAGAAGGAATCGGCCGAATCCGAATCCTGCTGAAAAAGTCCGAATCCCGAACCGAATCCTGGATTCGGTGCATCCCTAGTTATTAAAAGTAGCTATTACTGTACATTTGTAGCCTCATAGAGCATTTTTTTTTAGATGGGGTCGGTGACCCCCATTTGAAAGCTGGAAAGCATTAAAGTTGAATCACCCCTGTACACTACATGCACATGTGGTACATCTGTGAAAATCTGTGCGTGTGATAAAATGCAGGCACCTGCCTGAGAAACCTTTAGTCCCTGTGGATGACTTTGCCTGTATTTATACATAGTACTTCAATTACTCAAAGTGCTCTGCAAACCGGTGGCATATGTAAGGTATTGCCAACCAATTGGCTCTGCTGCGGAACTTTTACTGGCAGAGCAACAAATGGACACCTTCCAAAACAGAATTTCCAGCCAGCAAACTTCCATCTCCATCCATTATGCTGCAGCTGAAATGCCGCCCAAGTCCTGAGCAGATAATCCATAACAATATTTCATTTCATTTCATTAAAACCATTAAAGTGATTAGATGCTTTCCGTGCTAATTGGCCCTCGCTAGTGCAAATATGGGGATGCTTAAGTGCAGCCAATTCCATATGAGAACATAATGCAAACAAGTGATTTACATTACAGTAAATACATTTTCTCCCAAAGTATTTTCATTTCAAATCCATTTTGGAAAGTAGTACAGTCTTTTCCATATTCCAAATTCTCACCCTCCTCTTTACCATCTGTTCTCCCGTAGATGGTTGTTTCCTCTTTCTAAAGCTGTTTACCAGTTAGTATTGGTGAAATTAAATACAGTACAGGTGCGGAACCTGTTTTCCAGAATGCTTGGGACCTGGGGCTTTCCGGATAACGGCTCTTTCTATAATTTGGATCTTCATACCTTACTTCTACTAGTCAATCGTATAAAGATTGAATAACCCCAATAGGCTACTTTTGCCTCCAATAAGGATTTATAATACACAAAAGCCCTGAATATCTTGTAAATTATATCCTTCTAAACGGTGAGTAGTGATGTCATCAGTTATAAATGGTGAGTAGTGAGGTCATTTATGTCACATGACTCACTGAAACTTGTGTATTATAATAAATAAAGTACCCCTTGTTGGAAAATATGAGGATATTAAAAGTTACTTCGGAGTTCCATGACCTGTATAAAAACACTCAGACTTCGGCCTTGTTTCTTTTATATGGTCATGGAACTCATCGGTAACTTATAATATCCTTATAATTTACAAGAGGGGGGACTTTATTCACTATATTATATCTTAGTTGGGATCAAGTACAAGCTACTGTTTTATTATTACAGAGAAAAAGGAAATCCGTTTTGAAATGTGGATTATTTGATTATAATGAAGTCTATGGAGACGGCCTTTCCTTAATTCAGATCTTTCTGGATAACTGGTTTCCGAATCCCGTACCGGTATACTGTAATGTCTTATTTGGTTAAATATTTCATGATGGAAAAATGTTTCTGTATGGCATGTTCTGTTAACCAGCTAAACTATAATAATGGAGTCTATGGGAGATCGCCTTACCGTAATTTGGAGCTTCCAGATAACGTATCTCATAAATTTTTGTTGCCTACAAGGCCACTATCAGAAATCTTTGGGCCCCATACTAAATGTTTGTTCTTTCCATACGAAGAGCAACACTTTGGCACCCCCAAAGTAATGGTAGAATGGTAGTGGATAGCACTGTGTCTTGCAGCTGGGACCTGGGTTCGATTCCAACCTGGGCCCTTTCTGCAAGGAATTTGTATGTTCTCCCTGTGCTTGCATGGATTTCCTCCAAGTACTCTATTCCTAGATTAGGATAGGATTACAATTAAGATAGGGCTGTTTGGGCATTAGTATAGGATTGATGGATGGGTTAGCTAAACCCCCCAGTCTTTCCCAACACCAAGGGGCCGATTCACCAATGGTCAAATATCGAGGGTTAATTAACCCTCGATATTCGACTAGGAATTGAAATCCTTCGAATTCGAATATCGAATTCGAAGGATTTAGCGCAGGAAATTCGATCGATCGAAGGATTATTCATTCGATCGAATGATTCGAAGGATTTTAATTCAACGATCGAATGAATATCCTTCGATGAAAAAAACGTAGGCAAGCCTATGGGGACCTTCCCCATAGGCTAACATTGAGTTCGGTAGCTTTTAGCTGCCGAACTAGGGGGTCGAATTTTTTTTTAAAGAGACAGTACTTCGACTATCGAATGGTCGAATAGTCGAACGATTTTTAGTTCGAATCGTTCGATAGTCGTAGTCGAAGGTCGAAGTAGCCCATTCGATGGTCGAAGTAGCCCAAAAAACACTTTGAAATTCAAAGTTTTTTAAATTCGAATCCTTCACTCGAATTCACTCGAATTTAGTGAATTGGCCCCCAAGTGAGTCTATAAACGGCAGGCTTGGTTAGTGAGGCACTTGCCAAGTGTTCAAGTCTATAAACAGCCATCTTGGCATTCCCTTTTTTACCTGTGAGTCATATTCAAATGTAAAATAAACCCTTGAATTAACACCATTCAGAACAAGATATAACTGAAAATTCTTGTGTACAAATTAGTGAAGAAAGTGCAAACTGTCCTGTTATTTTCCATGGATATTAGAAAATCACCTTGGTGTTCATGACCTGAATGAAAGGCCTATATAAAGTCCTTGTGCCCTTATACGGCCATGAAATATCTTGTGACTTCTCATATCCTTATAATATTACCCTTCCATTATTCCCTGGATATTGCAGTGAATAAAGTTGTAAAATTGTGACCTATGATTGCAAAAGGCTAAATGATTTTACGGGACCCATAGGGTTAATGTTTCCCCTATGGCTTTTAATCCCTACACTTCCTGGTTCCCTAGTCGCTGGGAAGAAGAGAACGTATCCAGTTTGAGTTATTGGCGTAATGTGTGTGATTGGCCCACAGGCTGATGACCACTTCCTGCCTCACTTCAGTATAGTGTTGGTAGAAGGTGGAGTTTCCCCTTTTGCCTTCCACTTCAGGAGGGAGTGGATATTGCAGGGAGCCTGAGACTTAGGCCCCAGTAAAGGAAAGACCCTAAAGGTTCTGAGGCCCTTGGTGAAGTCGGGGATACAGGGACCCATGAATGAGGAGTAGTCAGGGCAGGGTGGTTCTCTGTAAAAGTTCTTACTAGGAAAGTGAGACAGATAGAAATAGTTTAGCAAAAGCAGTCTGTGCTCCAACTAGGAGGTATAGCAAGGGGGTAGCTCTCCCCTCAGGCAAGACTGGCCGGTAGTGTAGGGATCACTAAGCTGAATAGGGATTGAGGTTTAATGATTTCCCTGATCCAACGTGTGGGGATCCAGGTGACTGTACAGAAATCCTGAGGGATTACTGTAGTAAATTTAATATTTACTGGGAGTAATTTTAATAAATTACTGGAGTAATGGAGTATGACTCTTGTCAACCAAAGTGCAGGTCCATTTGTATTGGTGAGACTGAGATTTAGCATCGGCTTTCAGTGTGGAAAAACCAGTGTAGCGAGTCCATGATTTTGCATTTTGGAGGCCCCGGTGACCCAGAGAGAGGGTTAGCTGCACATCTTTCACTTGTATGCCCAGCTTTTAACGAATTGCTAACAACTGCCCCATGTTGTGTAACAGAACAGTACGAAAGCACAACAATATCTTATTTCTGCTCAGTGGGAACAGATGGAGAATGGGTGTCCAGCTGGGCCGTAGAACTCATATTCTTTTGTATCTGTGCCAGTGAGATGAAAAAGCTTCTGGACCTTCCAAGAGGAATGTTTTCTGGATACATTCCCCAAGTGATCAAGAGACAGTCGTATTTGTGCTCTGGGCTTATTTGCAGAAATTCTGTATGTTACTACCATTGCGCCATCTTTATAAACTACAGGAACAACTGTAACAAGTACATTGGTAATTCGAATATATACAGTAGGCTGCTGTCTTTTATAATCTGCTGGTAAATTAGAACAGAAAGGTTGGATTCCTTCCCAGAATTCCTGCTGTTTCGCATACAGATAAGGAGAGGGTCTCTACAATTCCAATGAGCTGCTTGTTTACATAACGACCCATGAAGGGTCATTTACAAGCAGGAAGGAACAGTGCAAAGTGCAAGTCACCATTATTTGCACTTATTATTATTATTTGCATGCAGCCTATGTTAAAAAACGTCTGTGTAAGAGCACATAGACCTGTGGCCTCCCAAGTGAATACAGCGATTCCTGTGTTTGGCAGCATGCGTCCCAATTGTCCTGTTTAGAGTGGGACAAACCCGATTTTGACAGCTGTCCCGGATTGTTAATGAAATGCCCGGCTTTCTCTTTGAGCTCCTGCATTGAACAGCCAGAAAAAAATACAATGTTTGTAAAACTGAATTGGTTTTTGGCACAGAGCCCAGAATATGTGGCTGGTGCACTTACAGTAGAGACTTTTGTAACAATTTAAGATAAGCGATTGTAACAATTTAAGATAAGCAGGTCTCTTGGGGAAACTTTGACTTGCAGCTTAAAGGGCAATTCACCTTCATTAGCAAAACTGTACTAACATAAAAACCACAGAAATGTGTTTAAACTTTCATAACCTGCCAAATTTTGTAAAATGGACACAGTAATCAGGGGTGTGGCCACAAAAATGCACGTGGTTATAAGTTTCTATGTGCAGCAAATCGGTTTGTCCCTCTTTCTATTTCCAAAAATGTTGGGAGGTATGCGGCAGCATTGTATTTAGGAGGGGCAGGAGGCAGATAGGTGTCACCAGTGGCTTAAAGGACCAGTAACAAAAATTCTTTTAGTATACCACAAAAAACCCACCAAGACAAATTAAACTTTTTTAAGAGATAACTTCCCGGCGCTCCTCTTCAGAAAAGGCGACACACCAACGATCCATCGTGCGGTGCTCCATTTCTCCTTCCTGGCTATCTCCTATAAGGAAGGCAGGTAGGAGAAATCGTGCGCCGCACGATGGATTGCCTTTTCTGAAAAGGAGCGCCGGGAA
The DNA here is from genome assembly GCA_038501925.1 of Xenopus petersii. Classification (NCBI taxonomy): domain Eukaryota; kingdom Metazoa; phylum Chordata; class Amphibia; order Anura; family Pipidae; genus Xenopus; species Xenopus petersii. Next base: position 7,971,277 of record CM076675.1, on the reverse strand, counting down.
GTTATTTCTTAAAAAAAGTTTAATTTGTCTTGCAGTTTCAGTGCTGTCTTTGTTTAGGTTAGAGTGACCAGTTCTGACACATGAAGAGCCACTCTGTATTATTCAGTAGACACTGATTCTTCAACAACAGATACTTTCTCGTATGAGTTATTAAGATGTTGCCAAGATTTAATTGCAGGGAGATGAAACGTGTCTGTCTCATCCATTGATCCGTTTTCCACTGACATTAAAATAGTTGATTGGCAAACCACAATACTGGAGCTTACAAACTGAGAGAGCGTTTAAAGGAGACCTAGTCAACTGTAAGAACCACTGTAGTTGTGACTGCGTAATAATTGTTCCTTAGGGTTTCAAGGGGTCTTTTCAATTTCTTTCTATCCGCTAAACCAGTAATGACATATGAATGTACAGTACATTGTGCAAAAAGTTTATATCAAAAGATATATGTCCCAAGGCTTTTCAATAGTTAAAACAAAATATTTATTTACGTTACATTAAAAATTACGCTACATACTGACCCCACATGGTCCACCTAAGTACAGTATATTGTGCACATACCATTATAGCAATTCAATTAAAGAGGTATGATACTTGTATCCATTTACAAATGCCACAAGAAAGCTGCATCTGCTTTTGCACGCAATTTAGTTGGTTTAATATTGGACCTTTCACTTTATCCAGTAACAGGTGTAAAGTACAGAATGCCTTTGCAAAACTTGGGGAATCCAGAAGGATTTGGTATTCAGAGAACAATGTAACCTTAAACATATATAGAAATTATATTTATGCATCTGGGTGCCAAGGCATGCACATAGTCCTGGATTTGTGGGAAGCAGGACTGTCAGGACACCCAGAAAATTTCCTGGTTCATGTCTGGGATCTGTGGGGTGGGGGGCTGCAGATTGCGGCTGTGGGTGGGCCCCAGAAGCCCAAGTTCAACACTGGTTAACAGTCCATAAAGGCCATAAATAGGGATGCACCAAATCCAGGATTCAGTCTCTTTCAGCAGGATTTGGATTCGCCCAAATCCTTCTGCCAGGCCGGCTGAACAAATACAACTCCTAATTTGCATATGCAAATTAGGGGAGGGAGATCGCGTGACTTTTTGTCATAAAACAAGGAAGTAAAAAATGTTTTCCCCTTCCCACACCTAATTTGCATATGCAAAGTCGGGTTTGTTTCAGTATTCTGCCGAATCTTTGGTGAAGGATTCGGGGATTCGGCCGAATCCAAAATAGTGGATTCGGTGCATCCCCAGTCATAAATCTCCTGCTTTTCCAGTCCCTTCAGCACAGTTCCTTTTTTTTTTTTTTTTTTTTCTTGTTTTTTAACAATTTCCCAACTGTCAGGAAAGTGTTTACAAATCGACACATTTATCAAAGCAGATTGGTTGTCGGTTTGGTGTGTTAGTGCTCAGTGCTGCTTCTGAGATGCACGGAGTACTAACACCGACCTGAGTCACTAATCTCTGATACAAATCACAGGTCTTTGAGAGCAGAAAAAAATGATTAAATATTAAAAGACCTGTACTATTTCAATTGTTGTTCAAATGTTCCAACTCATATATACCGTATATACTCGAGTATAAACCGAGTTTTCAGCCCCCAAAATATGCTGAAAAACGCTACCTCGGCTTATACTCGGGTCAAGCGCAAAAACAGTCGTCGGCGTCTAAGAATAGTCGCCGGCGCCCAAGAATAGTCACTGGCATCCAAGAATAGTCTCCAAGAATATTTGCCGGTGTCCAAGAATGGTCGCCGGCATCCAAAAACAAGACGCCGGCAACTCCAATGGGAGCAGAAACCCTCAATTTTTTGATTGAAACTTACCAGAAGCTGCTGCATTTCTCACCCTCGGCTTATACTCGAGTCAATAAGCTTTCCCAGTTTTGGAGGTAAAATTAGGTACCTCGGCTTATACTCGGGATGGCTTATACTCGAGTATATACGGTATCGGTTTCTACTTCTATCTATTTGTAAAATAAGTAGGGATGCACCGAATGCAGGATTTGGTTCGGGATTCGACCAGGATTCTGCCTTTTTCCGCAGGATTTGGATTCGGCTGAATCCTTCTGCCCACGCAAACTGAATTCAAATCCTAATTGCAATGCAAATTAGGGGCGGGGTGGGAAATTGTGTGACTTTTTGGCATACAACAATGAAGTGAAAAATGTTTTCCCCTTCCCACCCCTAATTAGCATATGCAAATTCGGGTTCGGTATTCGGCTGAATCTTATGCGATGGATTGGGGGGTTCGGCCGAATCCAGAATAGTGGATTCGGTGCATCCCTAAAAATAAGTTGTTTAAAATGCTTTCTTTACATTCTATATTGACAAAGATATGCCTGACGTATTCCCTGGCTTTCCACAGTTGACAGATTATATTTCCAGGGCTGATTTAGAGCATAGGACAGGTTTTGTTTGTGTTGTGAAATCAGTGATCCAGTAAACTCCAGCGTTAATGTTCTAGTGCAGTCTTTCCAGTGAAAGTAATACGGATGACCATCACAGCACGTAGTAGTAACATGTTACTGTTAGGGATGCACCGAATCCAGGATTCGGTTCGGGATTCGGCCAGGATTCGGCCTTTTTCAGCAGGATTCGGATTCAGCCGAATCCTTCTGTCCGGCCGATCCAAATCCTAATTTGCATATGCAAATTAGGGTCGGGGAGGGAAATTGCGTGATTGTCAGAAAACAAGGAAGTCAAAAATGTTTTCCCCTTCCCATCCCTAATTGCATATGTAAATTAGGGTTCGGATTCGGTTCGGTATTCGGCCGAATCCTTCGTGAAGGATTCGGGGGTTTGGCCGAATCCAAAAAAGTGGATTCGGTGCATCCCTAGTTACTGTAAATTGCAGTATTTATGCTGTGCAAGTGTGCAGCACTCTCTTCTTTGTGCCAGATACAGCTGGGAGAAGACAGGCAAGAACACTCATTCTTAACCAGATGAAAGCGCTGGTAGTATGAAAAGTATTTACATGTACAGTTACATGTGAATTATGGAAAGTCCGTCTCCCGTAGACTATATTTTAATCAAATAATACAATTTTTTAAAAATGATTTCCTTTTTCTCTGTAATAATAAAACAGCATCCAAACTAAGATATAATTAATCCTTATTGGAGGCAAAACCAGCCTATTGGGTTTATTTAATGTTTAAAGGAGAAATAAACCCTAAAAATGAATGGTTTGAAATGCCATATTTTATATAGTGAACTTATTGCACGAGGCTAAAGTTTCAGCTTGTCAATAGCAGCAATGATCCAGGACTTCAAACTTGTCACAGGGGGTCACCATCTTGGAAAGTGTCTGTGACACTCACATGCTCAGTGGGCTCTGATTGGCTGTTGAGAAGCTAAGCTTAGGGCTCGTCACTAATTATCCAGCAGAAAATGAGCTTCCCTGGCTGTAATATAAGCTGATGCTACAGGTTTGCTGATTATTACATTCTGATGCTAATTGCACTGGTTTCTGTGCTGCCATGTAGTAATTATGTGTATTAATTACTAATCAGCCTTATATTGTGACATTTCTATTCTATGTGTACTGTATATTGTGAGTGGGTCTCTAAGCTCAGTAAGTGACAGCAGCACAGAGCATGTGCAGTGAATCAGCAGAAAAGAAGATGGGGAGCTACTGGGGCATCTTTGGAGACACAGATCTTTACTGCTAAAGGGCTGTGGTTGCCTTGGGCTGGTACAGAAGCACAAAACATAATGTACAACATTTCTAGCTACTTCTTTAGTTAAGCTTTAGTTCTCCTTTAAATTATTTTCTAGTAGACGAGGTATCAGGAAGCAAAGCCAGCCTAATGGGTTTATTTTCTGTTTAAATTATTTTGTAGTAGACTTAAGGTATCAAGATCCAAATTGCGGAAATTTCCATTATCTGGAATCCCCCAGGTCCCGAGCATTCTGGATAACAGGTCCCATATCTGTATATATGTGTAAACCATTGATACACCTTAAAATGTTGCCCAAATAATAAGAGAATGTAAGCTTCGATGACTCTTTAATAAAGCAAATGTATTTCTGAATTGTATATCTGCAAGTATCTTATTTATTGATGGCCAATCACTGCGCAATACGGCACATACCTGTTATTATCAATCCCTGGAAACCTAGGGATGGCAAACATGTCAATATCTCATTAACCAAAAGCAACTCAAGAAGACGGTTAACAACAGGGTAGTAAACATTATTGAAGGGATCATATAGTGCATCTAAAAAAAAATTCGATTTTTACACACTCCACCATGTTTGTTTTCCCGCCAATATGCCATTATTTCTCTGTACTGATACTTTTGTGTGTTTTACCAATGCATTAACATATGATATTATATGGGTGCATTATATTTGCATCCATATGGGGATATGTATTGCATCCAATATGGTGCAGGAAATTGCATTAGCATCTGATGCAATACGCAAAGAAAGCAGCTGAAATTCCCTGTACCTTTTACTGTATTCCAAATTAAGACAAGCATAAACATCTAAGGGGTCCCCAACCTTTTTTTACATATGACCCACATTCAGATGCAAAAGGAGTTGGGGAACAACACAAGCATGAACAATTTTCCTGGGTTGCCAAATAAGGGCTGTAATTGGCCATTTGGGTACCCCTAGAAGAGACTCTGTTTAGTAGAACACCTGGAGGCACATGTATCAAGGGTCGAAGTTCCAATTCATGTGAGTTTTTTAAAACTCCTGTAAACTCAAAATTCGACCTATCTTTCGATCTTATCGATCTAAATTTATTTAAAAAATATGATTTTTAAAACTCTGGTGAATAGAGTAAACCCAAAAACTCGAATCAAATTTGATTTTCCTCCTAAAAAAAACTCAACTGTCAGGAAGGCTGAAAACAACTCCAAATTGATCCCTGGACCTCTCCCATTGACATAAACAGCAATTCGGCAGGTTTTAGGCGGTGAATAGTCGAATTTGAGGACCAGAGTATGATAAATCTCGAAAATCTAATTCATATCTTTTTAAAAACTCGAATTGAATTTGAATAATTTACTGTGTCTATTTTGACAGTTTTGACCATAAAAAAAACCTTGAAAATTCAAATTTCGAATTTGTATTTTGAATTCGACCCTTAATAAATCTGCCCCCTGGTTTTGAGGGTAGAACTACATGGGTTGATTTTCCATGCGTTTTCGACGGGTCCGACGTGCTGCGCCAAAACGCAGGCATCAAGTCGGATGCGATGGAAAATAAGGTAAGCGAAAGCAATGTCGGATGGTGTTGCAGTGTTCATCCGACACAACGTGATTGTCGGATGCAGACGCAGCATCTGAATCCAACAGTCATGTCGGCTGAACGCTGCAACACCATCTGACATTTGTATTTCTACCTTATTTTCCGTCGCATCCAACTTTACACCTGGGTTTTGGCGCAGCGCGTCGGACATGCCGTAAAGGCGTGCAAATCACCCATGTAGTTCTACCCTTATACAACCAAAACTTGTCTTTAAGACAGGAATTCAGAAATAAACTCCTGCTTTGAGGCCACTGGGAGCAACATCCGAGGGGTCGGAGAGCAACATGTTACTCACGAGCTACTGGTTGGGGATCACTGATTTAGAAGAGGGTGACAGATCCATAAAAGATTTGGTTGTATTTAGAATACACTCTTCTGTTAAAGAAAATACCTGTTAAATTTACATTACCACTTAATTTGCTTAAATTATATTAATTTAGGCACAAATGATCTAAACACGTTGTTTTGGGCTTATGTTTTATGCTATATCTGACAGAGATGTTTTTCTTAATTCCCCAGCTGATCCTTACATGTTATTTGTGTTTATTTTCCCTGGGGCTTATCTAAATCATTTTATAAATGAGACAAACATCTCTGGGCTAATTAAGACATGGTTAACATGGAAAAGACTTGTATGGCTTCTTGAAACTGCATCTACTGTTTCAGACTTGGCTGTAATTGCTCTTGTTAGCTTTTGTTGCATTTATTAGGTTTAGGCTTAGTCCACACGGGGAGATTCGGGTAGATTTTGTCGCCTGGCGACTAATCGCCTCGTCTTCTGAGCGACAATCTCCCCGAACTGCCTCAGTGTGTTTTCCCGTAGGCTACAATGAAAAGTCACCTGCGCTAATGCACACGCGGCGATGCTGAGATGGGACAGTCAGGTTGGCGAAACAGTCAGCTTTAGGAACTTCAAGTGACAATTACTTGCAAATGCAGAACTATCAGCTAAAAACGATCAACAGGACCTATAGGTAATTCAGGGGCAAATTCATCAAGGGTCGAATTTCTAGGGGTTAAATCCCTCGAAATTCGACTGGGGACTAGAATCGAATAGGCAATTCGGGCGAATTTACGCGCTGGCGAATAGTCGAATTGGCGAATATTCGCCAGGCGAATAGGCGCTCGATCGAATATTCGCTTGAAGGATTTTCATTCGATCGAATGCCTTTTTATTCGATCAAAAACTTGGAAAACAAGCCTATGGGACTTTCCCATAGGCTTTTAAAGCAATTCGGTAGGTTTTAGGTGGCGAAGTAGGCAGTCAAAGTATTTTTAAAAGAGACAGTACTTTGACTATCGAATGGTGAATAGTCGCACTCGATCTATTCGAATCATTCTACTCAGGCAAATTTACGCAAATTCGATAGTCGAGGAGCACAAAAAAACTACTCGAAATTCGAAGTTTTTTTACTTCGAATCCTTCACTCGAAGTTAGTGAATTGGCCCCTTAACGTAGATTAATATTTTCAAAAGAAAATTTTTAGTGTCACTATCACTTTAACGTATGCCCACAATTACACTTTAATTCTGAAAAAAAAAGTTGCATTGTGGCTCAAAAACATGGCTATTTGTGTCCAAATTTTGCATATTGCATTAGCATTAAAATGTAGAAATTAAGCTGGCCATAGATGTTGAGATTTTTAAAAGATCAGATCCTGATCGTGAGACCACGATCTTCTCGGAACGATCGTACAAATTGACCATCAACTAAAAAGACCAATTTGGCAGGAAAACAAAGGGGAGCTGCCTGCTTGGCCCTGCAAACATAGATACATTGCACTGGGGCCGACAAAGATTTTTTAACCTGGCCGATCAATTACCTGACAGATGTCGGCCGAAAAATCGTAAGATGTACAATCGTTCGAATCCCACTAACCGCACGATAATTTCGAAGGATTGGTCGGACTTCCGTAAAATCGGTCGTTCGGCAAGAGAAATCTTTGCGTCTATGGGGAGCTTTAGTCTGAATTTTCTACAAATTGTAGGGATTCTTGCCACTTGAACTGATTTCGGAACCAGATTAAGCTTTATTGCACTGATCACTTCAGTCATTTTTGGGTTAATTTTTTTACCTTTATGAATTATTTGGTTCATCTTTAATCACAAGACATGTTATGTGATGCTTCTAAATCAAGAATAGAAATGTATTTAGAAGCAATCAAATGCCATTATTCGTGCTAAATTCAGTTTCTTCATTTGTAATGCTTATTTTAATCCCCTGCTACACCAGGGATGTACTAGGGTGATCCATGCACAAGCTTGTAACAGTGAACAATTTTACAATACAAAATTCGATTTTACGCTCTCTCATGTCTTTCTGATCCACCTGTGCTCCGGAAAACATTGACAAAGAAAAGATCCCAGAGAGATTCCTTGGGGGCTCCCAGCTGTGCCGAGTTTCAGGATTTCCAGACATGAATGCAGGATAAGATTCTCAATGACTCAATTTCTTAAAACAAACATTCTCATCCCCTCAGTTTACAACAGTGCTGCTAAGCTGCAAAATATGGAGGCATATTGGTGTGGGGGATTTTACCATGTAGCATTATCTACTGTGTATCCTGTGCTTGAATGGCTGCCCCCATGGCTACACATGCCAATTTGTTATACATATTAAAGGGATACTGTCATGGGGAAAAAAAATTTTTTTCAAAATGAATCAGTTAATAGTGCTGCTCCAGCAGAATTCTGCACTGAAATCCATTTCTCAAAAGAGCAACCAGATTTTTTTGTATTCAATTTTGAAATCTGACATGGGGCTAGACATTTTGTTAATTTCCCAGCTGCCCCTGGTCATGTGACTTGTGCTCTGATAAACTTCAATCACTCTTTACTGCTGTACTGCAAGTTGGAGTGATATCACCCCCTCCCTTTCCCCCCCCAGCAGCCAAACAAAAGAACAATGGGAAGGTAACCAGATAGCAGCTCCCTAACACAAGATAACAGCTGCCTGGTAGATCTAAGAACAACACTCAATAGTAAAAACCCATGTCCCACTGAGACACATTCAGTTACATTGAGAAGGAAAAACAGCAGCCTGCCAGAAAGCATTTCTCTCCTAAAGTGCAGGCACATGACCAGGGGGAGCTGGGATATTGAGAAAATGTCTAGCCCCATGTCAGATTTCAAAATTGAATATAAAAAAAATCTGTTTGCTCTTTTGAGAAATGGATTTCAGTGCAGAATTCTGCTGGAGTAGCACTATTAACTGATGTGTTTGAAGAAAACATGTTTTCCCATGACAGGATCCCTTTAATCTCAGATCTCAAGGCTGGCCCTCCTCTCCTGTCTGCAAACCATCCCATCTTGTCTTTTGAGTCGGTGATCCCCTGCTACTACCCTAGGTAGTGTCAGATCCAAACTTTTACTGCACATGCGCACAACCAAGCAGACACAAACTGGACTTGGACAATCCTTGATAGTGATGTGCCTATGATTATGTATCTTTTGATACGAAACGCGTTAGGACGCTACTTTTAACATGAAGAAATAAAGATACTCTTTTACCTCAACTGTCACGGCTGCAGGAGTGCGTGCATATTCATTTCTGAAGAATCCTTGATAGACCTAAAAGGCCCAGACCTTTGGTCAGGCTGTTATTTATGTACATTTGCATGTGTAGCCTTTTCTTTCATACTCATCCGCAGAGAATTTAAAATGGTTTAATTTACATATTATGAATAAATAGTAAAACAACAGTAATTAAAATTGGTGGCACTTTACAGAGACCAGTATCACCTTTAGTATGACCTTGATGTGCCACTTGGGAATCCCAAAGAAATATCTGCACCGAAACACACAAACACGGAAGTAGAGCATGAAAATGTGAATGCCTTCCTCAACAGCATAATTTAGTAATCTTACCACGTCAGGAATATAACATTAACTCCCAAGCCTAGCAAAGGTTTCTCATTAAACATATTTCTCAACCTGTTCTGACAACAGACAAGTTTCTCCATGAAATACAGACACAGGGGCAGCGAGGATTAAAACAGTCCTTGCCAATGAAGCTTTACATACTCGGGGTCATGTATAAAAAGGGTGGCACCAGGTCACACAAAACTATAAATTTATTTTTTTTTATAGCCCTTCAAGAAGATGATGAGCTGAAAGTCAATGGGGGAATTCACAAAAGTGTCGGGAACGAAAAAATGTCTTTAAAATGTCGTAGAAAGCGTCGTAGCAACAGCCGACATTCACAGAGCATTTCTCCGCCAATTTTCAGACAAGTACGACACTTTTGAATTAGTGTCGTTAAAAGTGGGCGTGGTTTTTTCGGCGCCACTTTTCCCGACATTTTTATGAATTGCTCGTAAACTCATTTTTTTTACCGACAATTTTTCAGACACTTTAGGCTCTCCAAAATGAAAATGTCAGACAAATTGTCGTTTAAAAAGTCATGGTAAATGTCGGTTGTACGATGAAAAGATATACGACATTTTAGAAAATTGACAGACTTACGAGACATTCAGAGATGGGAACATCTGCCTCTGTGAATTTGCCGTTCGTACAACATTTTACAAATTTGTTGACCGCCACTTCTGCGTCACTTTTTTTACCGACAATTTTGTGAATTCCCCCAATGTGACGCTGAAAAGAAGGTAAACATATAAAGTATATGAAGATCAAGAGATGCAAGTGGCAGTAGGGTATGCGCCTATGAATAACTTGTAACAGGACTGGTCACCAAACTCTGCCCTCCATGTCTCCACCCTAGAGAGAGATGTCTTATTGGAGACTTGGGACAAGGAGGTTACCTTATCTGACAATCACAGAGGCTTCTACTCCCTATGAGTAAGTAGAAACATTAGCTAAAATAAGTCTCCCTGTACAGAATACCTATGCAGGTATGTTTAACTGAACATTTATAGGAAACATGAATATAAACAGGATTTATTTATTATGATAAGGCATCATCTTCCGACTCCGTTTTCTACCCCACTGGTTGCACTTTAAGTATAAGTTTGTGTGTTTCTATGGAGCAGCAGGAGACATCTCAATGATCACTTTGCTATTGAATCTGTCACACCACATGTCTTTAACTTTGTCATAAAGCCAGAGTAGGACATCCTTAATTATGTACAATTATCATAAGCTTTAGACATATACTAGATATAGATATACACACATGTACAGAAATGGGATCTTATCTGAAAACCTGATATCCTCAAAATTATAGGAAGGCTTCCATAGAGTCTATTATAGGCAAATAATTCTAATTTAAATGATTGGTAATCTGGGGGAAAAGGCTGCATTATGGAAAAAAACATCTTCTCTGTTCTTCAGTGTCCCCTGGCCACAGTTATTTAACCTTTCCTTTTCCCTTAATGCTACAGATACAACATGTAATGATTAAAGAAACCTGATAGGATTGCTTTCACCTTTGAGGTATAATGATCAAAATTATGGAAAAAAACCATAGATTCCGTCCCTGTATCTATCTTAGAGTCCTGGGCGGAACCAATTTTTGAGACCCAAACCCGCAGACCGCAACTTGAGCCGCAACCCACCTATTTAACCACTTGGATCCGCTACCTGACCCCGGTCCGCAACTGCCTTAACCGCAACCTGATCCGCAACCTTCTGACCACCATCAAACAGGAAGTGCTGTTGCTACGAACCTGGAAGTGACATCATCAAAAGTGGGCAGAGACAGAAAAAAGTTTTGTAGATTTTTAAAAAGAATAACATTTAGACAATATAACATCACATAAGAAATATAGATACAGTGTGACCCGCAGACCTGCATCTATACCCGCACCTAAAAATCCATATGTAGATGACATTAACAAGAAATGAGGGCAACCACAAGCTCCCCTGCAGACATGATTTTATTGTGATGGATGTCTTTCTTTGTCATTTCCTGAGGACTGGATCCTGTATGATCCCATAAGGTGATCCATCAAGTTCCCATAGAATACAACAGGACTAGACTGATTAACTGGGCTCCCATGATATTCCATAGTGGTGAAAGATGCTTAACATACAGTTTTGAGGTTACAATTTATTTTTAAAAAGTAGACACTTACCAGCACTTTGCTTCATTGGCCTCCTTTCATATTAGGTGCTAAGTTTATCATTAATATTTTTTTGATCCTTCACTTGTCAACAAAGAGATGATCATTTCTAGACATTTCTGACATTTATGGCTCCTCTATTTCTAGTGTCTGTTCGTTTGGATATCACTGTATATTCCTAGTAATTAACACACTTGCTAATAGCTGTTGGGTCTGTGTGGGTGTTCTTATCCCACTGGACACTGGCTTTGGGTGTGGAAAATATCTACTTAGTCTAAGTGCTAAATAGCTCATCAGTTTCTTGCTAATGTTTCCAAGCGTCTCCAGAGGTCAGGGGAAATGTTCTTCAGAAAATACATTATCTCTGTATCATTATTCAGATCATTCATACCATGCTGCTTTCTTCTCATCTCAGATGACTTTTCCAAGTGCTCATCCTTACGGAGCTCTTCTCTACACCATTTCCAGGGCCGTGCCCTGCACAACCCATGATTAGTCTCCTAGAGTTTCAAAATTTAAACAGAGATTTGGTACCATTATTTGGGGGCAGGTGAACATTAGGTGGCTCAGTGTTAAAGCATTGGCATATAAATTGAATATATAAATTGCATGATATGGAATAGGGGCATTTGTATAGGGGGCAGTGTGAAAGTGGTAACATTTATACAAAGCTAAACACAACCCTCCAAACTACCTATGTTCTCTTTTTTAAGTTTCTGCCTTAATATTCCAGTGGACCCTAGGTGGCAAAATTAGTTGCACCCTACAGTTGCCTCCATCCGCTAAAACTGACTCAGCCAGCTTACCATGCAGATATTAAGAAATCTGAACAAAATAGTCACCACTTATCAAGTGCAGCGTAGGGTTTTAAATCTCAAAAATGAGCGTAGTCTTCCGTGCTTTCTGCACTTTGCACCCTGTACTAGAGTCCTATGTGGAACCAATTTGTAAGACCCGGACCCCGGCCTGCAACCTGCGAACCGAATCACAACCCGCATGTTTACTCACTTTGATCAGCTACCCGGACCCGCTACTGCCTTATCCCCGACACTGTTTAATTTAGGAACCAATTTTTTTTATATTCAATTTTGAAATCTGACATGGGGCTATTAACATATTGTCAATTTCCCAGCTGCCCCAAGTCACGTGACTTGTGCTCTGATAAACTTCAATCACTCTTTACTGCTGTACTGCAAGTTGCAGTGATATCACCCCCTCCCTTTTCCCCCCCAGCAGCCAAACAAAAGAACAATGGGAAGGTAACCAGATAGCAGCTCCCTAACACAAGATAACAGCTGCCTGGTAGATCTAAGAACAACACTCAATAGTAAAAACCCATGTCCCACTGAGACACATTCAGTTACATTGAGAAGGAAAAACAGCAGCCTGCCAGAAAGCATTTCTCTCCTAAAGTGCAGGCACAAGTCACATGACCAGGGGCAGCTGGGAGATTGATAAAATGTCTAGCCCCATGTCAGATTTCAAAATTGAATATAAAAAAATCTGTTTGCTCTTTTGAGAAATGGATTTCAGTGCAGAATTCTGCTGGAGCAGCACTATTAACTGATGTGTTTTGAAAAAAAACATGTTTTCCGATGACAGGATCCCTTTAAGGTATGAAGATCCAAATTACAGAAAGATCCGTTATCCGGAAAACCCCAGGTCCCGAGCATATATTTCACTAGATTTTATAGATATGGCTGAACTGGCTGTTGCATTGTGTGGCAGATATTCGAACTGGTAATGGAATTACATAATTAAAGTTTGGTCTAGTAACGCCGTATAGCAACTAGAGCACGTTAGGCACTTTCTGTTATAGTATCTTGCTGTATCTACGGCATTCCTAGTGTTTATACCAGAGGACAATTCTGTGTGCAAATGGCCAAGCTTTCTTGGTGTAAAAATGAAACATGCCTAGAACTCGTAAGATTTATTTTCTTGTATTTCTAATTATTTGCACCCCCCAAGATTATGTATTCTGAGCTTTTCTGGGCAGGACCTGTCTCGTGCAACACACGTCTCTTCGTGTTCTTCGTTTTCTCCCTTTTGTATGCAATATTTAATTATAAATGCAAGTAACTATAGCAGATGTGTCAATTAAATCCACGCGCTTCATTATTTTGCCTTGTTAAAGGGTGATTTGTTCTTATGGTTTAGCTTATCAGCCCTATAGATTTATGAAACCAGAAGGTTCATTTGTTTTGCTGTTGGATTGGTCGTTTGTATGAACAAAAATAGCAGACGCGTAATTAAATGTTAAGTCGCCGCAGGGTCCCATTACAGTAACCTAGATTCTCCAAATAACTGAATTATTGACAGCAAACACAGCCGCCGGTAGATTAATGATAATTTCGGGAAATAATGTCGACATATTACGTTGCTCACATCCACTGGTTTCTTGTACTGAAGCCAAATAATTAGCAGGGTGTGCTTGGTGATGAGCAGTTGGTAGGATGAAATACAGTTTATGTTTGAGCTTTCTTGGCAGAGAAGGTCCTCAATAATTAAACACATCAGGATAAATTTCTTAGCAAGCCGTGGGTGAAAGGTTCCAGCGAGATGTTAATGAACAACAAAGAGTCGGATTGCTTCTAAACGCAGCGGTGGAGTGAAGGACTGACAGCCAGGCCACAGCCAGTCGATTGGATTGTTGTTAACACTGGTTTATTGACATTCAAGAAAACATGATATTTACTAGCCAGAGGGAGCCTATTAATTTGTTTGAGCACAAATAATTAATCACACCAAGAAAGGACCTCTAATTTGAGTCTGTTCCCTTCGGATAGAATGTTGTATATGGGGAACTTTGCTTTTTGTTTACACGTTTCCATAGGTTTAAGGCCAAATACAGACTATATAATATACAGTTTGCTATTATAAACATTGTAATCGGAGCCTTGTGTGATTTATTGTACTTTAAAATTCCCTACTCTACATAGACCCTCTCCCTGCTTCCCCCCCCCAGACTAGGTATTACCCTGTGCAAATGCCCCTAACTCTTTACTTACCCTTCATTGCAGATTCAGGGCATCAGATTTCACGGGCACCATTTTCTTCTCTTCGGTAACCTTCAGAAAATAGCGGCCTATCGGCGCATGTGCAGTTGGCGCAATCTTCCAGTCCTGAACAACTGCGCATGCGCCGGAAATAGCCAAAGTCCTGGAAGAGGACCCAAACATTACCGAAGAGAAGAAGATGGCGCCTGTGAACTTGGATACCCTGAATCTGCAACGAGGGATAAGTAAAGAGTTAGGGGCATTTACCCAGGGTAACACCTAGGCTGGGAGGAAAAAAGGGAGGGGGCAGTGACGTAACTAGATATTACTGGGCCCCACAGCAAATTATTTTTCAGGCCCCCAAAATGTTTAGAGGTTGACTTGTTTCTCCAATATTTATTGAAATTGTATATGAATTAGGGCCTCATGGGGCCCCTATACCTCCTGGGCCCCCCTGCAGCCGCAGGGTCTGCTTCCTCTATAGTTACGCCCCTGGAGGGGGGGTCTATGTAGGGTAGGGGATTTCAATAAAAAGGGTTTGGTTCTCCTTTAAAACCTGACTGCTAGATATGTGCTTCCCTTTTCCCCCCCTTTTGCAAGGATATAATAACCTACACAGGCAGGCGAAATAGCAAATTTTCTTTTAGATATGGTGTAAGTATATAGTATTACAGGTACGGGATCTGTTATCTGAAAACCTGTTATCCAGAAAGCTCGGAACTACGGGAAGACCCCATTTTAATGAAATAATTTTTGTATTTTGATATTTTTATTTGCATTTGAAAGTTACATAATGGCCGTCTTCCGAAAAAAAAAATTCAAATAGGCATAATGAGCATTAAATTACCACCCAAATCAGTTATACACGTACTTAACAAAGTTTACATTTCTGTATACCATCTGATAAATTTTAATCAATTGTCACGTTATTTGTGATGTTATTTTTTAACATTATGACAATCATCCATGTCTATTAAGCATATATTTAACAAACATTTTAAACAAATAAACAATAACTTTATAGGACAGACCTGCCAAAATTATTTTTAAAAATGATTTCCACTTTTCATGTAATAGGATGACAGTAGTTTGTACTTGATCCCAACTAAGAAATAATTAATTATTATTGGAGGCAAAACAATCCTATTGGGATTAATTAATGAATAAATTATCTTTTAGTAGATTTAAGGTTTGGTCCAAATTACGGAAAGATCCCTTATTCAGGAAACCCCAGATACCGAACATTCAACAGGTCCCATCCCTGTATTCGCATACTGTAGATCTAACCATTTATTTTGTGTGTGTGTTTGTGTCGTGGTGAAAATGTGTAAGTAAAGCTGGCCAAGTAGATCAGTATATTGACAGTATAAGGACTTAAAGGGATACTGTCATGGGAAAAAAAAATTTTTTCAAAATGAATCAGTTAATAGTGCTGCTCCAGCAGAATTCTGCATTGGAATCAAAAGAGCAAACAGATTTTTTTATATTCAATTTTGAAATCTGACATGGGGCTAGACATATTGTCGATTTCCCAGCTGCCCCAGTCATGTGACTTGTGCTCTGATAAACTTCAATTACTCTTTACTGCTATACTGCAAGTTGGAGTGATATCACCCCCTCCCTTTTCCCCCCAGCAGCCAAACAAAAGAACAATGGGAAGGTAACCAGATAGCAGCTCCCTAAAACTGGCCATAGATGTTGAGATTTTTAAAAGATCAGATCCTGATCGTGAGACCACGATCTTCTCAGAACGATCGTATGATCGTACGAATT
Source organism: Xenopus petersii (assembly GCA_038501925.1). Classification (NCBI taxonomy): domain Eukaryota; kingdom Metazoa; phylum Chordata; class Amphibia; order Anura; family Pipidae; genus Xenopus; species Xenopus petersii. Next base: position 7,955,224 of record CM076675.1, on the reverse strand, counting down.
TACCATCAACTAAAAAGACCAATTTGCCAGGAAAACAAAGGGGAGCTGCCTGCTTGGCCCTGCAAACATAAAAAGATTGCACTGACAAAGATTTTTTGACCTGGCCGATCAATTTCCTGACAGATGTCGGCCGAAAAATCATAAGATCTACTATCATTCGAATACCACTAACTGCACGATAATTTTGAAGGATTGGTCGGACTTCCCTAAAATCGGTCGTTCGGCAAGAAGAATCGTCGCGTCTATGGGGAGCTTAACACAAGATAACAGCTGCCTGGTAGATCTAAGAACAACACTCAATAGTAAAAACCCATGTCCCACTGAGACACATTCAGTTACATTGAGAAGGAAAAACAGCAGCCTGCCAGAAAGCATTTCTCTCCTAAAGTGCAGGCACAAGTCACATGACCAGGGGCAGCTGGGAAATTGGCAAAATGTCTAGCCCCATATAAGATTTCAAAATTGAGTATAAAAAAAATCTGTTTGCTCTTTTGAGAAATGGTTTTCAGTGCAGAATTCTGCTGGAGTAGCACTATTAACTGATGTTTTCCGATGACAGGATCCCTTTAAAAGTAAGACATTTGCACAATGTGATCAGGTCTGGACTGGGAGTCAAAATAGGCCCTGGTATTCCAGTACAGAGAGGCCCAATCAGCTCCCCACCAGCCCACTAAATAGTAACTTCCTATGGCATCTTATGGCAGCCCCTCTGGCATTTGCCAGAACCCACAGATTGCCAGTCCGGGCCTGAATGTGATAAACTAGTTTCAAGCCCAAACCTCATAATATTAAATAGCATTGCTATTGTTTTACATCTGCCATTATCTGATTAATAGATCAATACAAAGATTAAACGTTTTTCTCTGGTTCCCCTTCCAAATTAGGTGGTGTTATTATTCAACCGGCTTGGAAGATTATGGCAGGTGGGTAAATATAGTTGCAGGGAAATGATAAATGATAATGATAAAAAATGATAAAAAAAGTGAGCCCCAGAAAGCTATAGACAAAGCAAGGAAAAGGCACAGGAGGCTAGTAATTAGACAGAGGAAATCTATTTCCAGCACATTCCCATACCAGCTGGTTAAAATATTAATGTGCAAAAGAGATAATAGCTACCTGCATGTTGCAATGTTGCATTCACAATATATATATATAGTTTATACAACCACATCTGGAATCTGTGTGTGTGTATGGCATCTGTTTCTGAGAAACAGATCCTTTTCTCTGCAACGGTTTTTTCTTTTACTTTTTTTGGGGGGGGCAATGTTTCAAATTCTGCTCCACATCTTTCTAGTAATAAAAAATAATCTTTGTAGCCAGTGAACTCCAGTATTCCATATGCAGAATAATGCAAATAAAAGAGTGTGACACAAAAATCTGACAAGAAAAGCCTACCACTTCCGTAGTGGTGAGAATGAAAAATTCACACACAAAAAATTGTCTGGAAATAATAAATATATACAGAAGGGGTAAAAGATCTCCCCCCCTCTTTAGGAAATTGCCTTTCATTCCCGGTTGAAGGTGAATATTTTGTATTGACCCTGTGAATAAGGTCCAATTAGAGTAAGAACTAGCCTCTGCTATTGGTAATAGTATGAAGTAGAGTCCTGCAATGAGTTGGGTAACTGCAAGTTACTCGCAAAAAAAGCGGGCAATGAGGGAAGGATTTTCAGGTGCGGGTATAGCGGTGGCTCTGCGGGTTGTAGATCTCATCTAAATTTCTTATGTAATATTGTCTATATTTTACTCCTTTTAAAGTTTTACAAGGTTTGCAGTGCCATCACTTCCTGTTTGATGGTCGGCGGGTTGCAGGTCGGATTGCGGATAAGGCAGTTGCGGGTCTGGGTGAGGTAGCGGATCAAAGTGGGTAAATATGAGGGTGACAGTTCGGACTGCTGGTTCAGGTGGGGTCCAGGTCTTAGGAATCGGTTCCGCGCAGGACTCTAGTATAATTGTGGGATTTTCTTCCATTCATACTCATTGATGTTGGCTGGTCAGGTCTGGTTCCTAACGGTGTTCCAGTCTATCCCACAGGTGTTGAGGTTGGTGCTTTGTTGAGGCAAATCAAGTTCTTCTACTTCTATCAGCGCAAACCAAATGTTTATGGAGTTTGGTTTATTGATAATATCCTGATCTGTGCTGGGTTTCGTTCAATAATCCGAAGATTTTGGCAAATTCGAAAAAGTCGTAAATTTCTGAGCGTCATCTGAAAAATTTGCAGTTTTTTAGTGACAAATCCAAAAAATTTGTACGATTCAGATTTTTTCACAGGTCTTTCCCTGTGCAAGAAATTTTTCAGAAAATAGTGAGAACATTTCGGATTTTGATAAATAACCCCCTTAATGTCCTGTAACAATAAGTTCCAGCACGGAAGATAGATTGTTAAACCCTAAGCCGTCAGCAAAGTTTTATTGGTAGCTACCATATTCCCCAAACTGGCCATACACTATAAAATCCACTGTAAAATATCATCTGGACATTTGGTGAAGTGGTTAAAAAGTGTACACCCCTTATAATTATTAGAATTGGTCATTTAAGCTATAGCCATCGATGCCAATACATTATGCAATGATATTCTTGCCAGTTCTGTGCTTTCTTATTTTGGGGCAACCCTTTTGGGAAGGCAGTTTTTTCAGCAGGATATTCAAAATGTCAACGGGACATCTGCTATTGACTTCTACATGAACTCGGCAGGTCTGAGTTGGAGTACTTTTTTATTCGGACTTTTAACACTATCTGGGTCTAATAAATCATGAAAAATTCGAGTTTCCCTTTAAAAGTTCCGACCAGAAAAAAAAATCAGACTTTAATAAATAACCCCCTTAGAGACTTGATCGAAGTTGATATCAGAGTTCTTTATAAAGAAACCGAAAAGTCATATAAATGGGCAATAATGTTGAAGGAATCTGCAAATGTAAAACTTCATCTACTACAATTGGACACCTTATAAGGAGGTGTTTAAAGTCAAGATTCATTGTGACACCAAGTGGCCCATCCCAACAGATATTTTAAGCTGTTAAGGTGATTAAGTCTATTACAGTCCCTGTAAAAAACACAAACAAAATCATTTATTTTGCCAATGAGAATGCTGAGCCTTTGCTATGTCTTTATGAGTGGCTGATTTTGGATTTGGGGGTCTAAACTCAGCAAAGCAATAAAGGTGGCCATACACGGAGAGATCCGCTCGTTTGGCGATGTCGCCAAACGAGCGGATCGCTCTCAGATATGCCCACCTTGAGGTGGGTAATATCGGGCTGATCCGATCCCTGGGGCCCAATGATCGCATCCTAACGAATGGGAATGGGGGTTGGATCGCGGGACAACATCAACGAACAGATGAGGGGATTTTTTGGCCCATCCGATCGAGATTTGGCCAACTTTCGGCCAGATCTCGATCGGGGAAGCCCGTCGGGGGGCCCCATACATGGGCCAATAAGCTGTCGACTTGGTTAGAGACAAAAATACCCTGTTAATAAACAATTATTACACAGTCTGACAGCTCAATATACAACATGGGAAAGATCTCAGCCAATCCAATTGACAGGTCACGTCGGAATGCTTTCAAAATACATTTATTATCATTTCAGTTTTGATTGTACATAATATCCTTGCGCCATTGCTTTTAGGAACGATTTTTTTAGGAATAATTAAACAACATTTTGCATTTTACAAAATAATTTTACACAGCAGTAACAAAGTTGGGAGGTTTAATGGACTGATATAATGTTTTCAGAACCACGATGGCATGAAGTCTCCCTGCAGAACACTGTCCTTAATATGTATGGCCAGGGCCGGAACTAGGGGTAGGCAGAGTAGGCATGTGCCTAGGGCGCAAAGGTGGAGGGGCACCAGGCACATACTTGTTCCTACCCCTAGTCCGGTCCCGTCTCTGGCGACCGCCCACTTGTAATCTATTTGCGATAGAGCGTCACTGAGCGAGCGCCTATTCGCGCACGCGATTGAACGTCTTTTCGCGCATGTGCACAACCGCCAGCGCGCTTGCGTGCACCCAGATGGCGCTGCAACCGGGCAGGCTGTCTAGGGCTCCTGCCCGGCTCTGTTTATGGCAAAGAAAGCGATCAAAAGCTGCGTGTTTCAGAAGATAAGAAGGTGAAGTACACTCCCACACATACAGTATAGTGACAAATTTATCAAGGGGCGAATTTCGAATTAAAATTTTCAAGTTTTTTTACTGCCAAAACTGTCAAATTCGACAAGGGAATTGTTAAAATTCAATTCGAGTTGTTTTTTTTAAATTCAAATTTGATTTTTGAAATTTATCATACACTGGCCCTTTAAGAATTTGAATTCGACTATTCGCCACCTTCAATCTGCCAAATGCTATTTTAGCCTATTTTAGCTATTTTTGTTGCAGCCTTCCTGACATTTGCATTTTTTTCGGAGATAAAACGCAAATCGAATTTGATTCGACTTTGCGGGTCGCTCCTATTCACCCGATTTCCAAAAATTTGTTTTTTTATTAATAAATTGCAATTGGACGAATTTTGAGTTCATGGGTGTTTTGAATAACTCCCGTGAACTCGAAATTCGACCCTTGATAAATCTTGAATATTCCTTTTCTTTACTTATTTAAGTAAAGGAATTTATGCAGCACAATGATAAAGAGAATATTCACGTGCAGTTCGCCCCCTGCTTGCTTGGTTTCCGGTCACCTAATCCAGTTTCACTGTGAAATATGTTGGCACTATAGACATAAAAATCATTTATTATTACTAGTAGTAGCAGTAGTAGTGATAATATCAGTAGTAATACAGGTATGGGTCCTGTTATCCAGAATGGGGTTTTCCAGATATCAGATCTTTCTGTTATTTGGATCTTCATACCATATGTCTACTAGAAAATCATGTAATAATTAAATAAACCCAATAGGCTGATTTTGTTCCAATAAGGATTAATTATATCTTAGTTGAGATCAAGTACAAGTTACTGTTTTATTATTACAGAGAAAAATAAAATCCGTAATTCAGAGCTTCCTGCATCACAGGTTTCCAAATAATGAATCCCATACCTGTAGTACTGGTAGGGGATCCGTTATCCGGAAACCCGTTATCCGGAAAGGCCGTCTCCCATAGATTCCATGTTATCCAAATAATCATTTTTTTTAAAAAAAATAATTCCTTTTTCTCTGTAGTAATAATAAAACAGTACCTTGTACTTGATCCCAACTAAGATATAATTAATCCTTATTGGAAGCAATACCAGCTTGTTGGGTTTATTTAATGTTTAAATGATTTTCTAGTAGACTTAAAGGAAAACTATACCCCCAAAATGAACACTTAAGCAACAGATAGTTCATATCATATTAAGTGGCATATTAAAGAATCTTACCAAACTGGAATATATATTTAAGTATATCTTGCCCTTTTTAAATCTCTTGCCTTGAGCCACCATTTCGTGATGGTCTGTGTGCTGCCTCAGAGATCACCTGACCAGAAATACTGCAGCTCTAACTGTAACAGGAAGAGATCACCTGACCAGAAATACTTCAACTCTAACTGTAACAGGAAGAAGTGTGGAAGCAAAAGACACAACTCTGTCTGTTAATTGGCTCATGTGACCTAACATGTATGGGTTGTTGGTATGTTTGTGAGTATAGTGAATCCTACGATCCCAGGGGGCGGCCCTTATTTTTTAAAATGGCAATTTTCTATTTATGATTACCCAATGGCACATACTACTTCAAAAGTATATTATTATGAAAATGGTTTATTTACATGAAGCAGGATTTTACATATGAGCTGTTTTATGCAATATCCTTTTATAGAGACCTACATTGTTTGGGGGGTATAGTTTTCCTTTAAAGCGATATCGACACATTCCTATAAAAATCATAGGAACGTGTCAGTATCAAGTAGTTACTACACCTGTAATAGTTCCCCAGCAGCTGGGGGCGGCGCTCTCCTTCCATAGGCTAATTACGAATGAAAACAGGAGTCTATGGAAGGATCGCTCTGCCCCCAGCATCACTGGAATGATCTTTTAGCAGTGCCGGAGGGTTGGGGGTCGCGGGGCTGGTGGCCGCTTTCAGGGGAACTATTCTGGGTACAGCAACTACTTGATACTGACACATTCCTATGATTTTTATAGGAATGTGTCGGTATTGCTTTAAGGCATGATGATCCAAATTACAGAAAGATCCGGGTACCAAGCATTCCGGATAACAGGTCCCATACCTGTAGTAATAATAATGTGACATGCTGTCAGTGTAACCTCCTACCATTAGGGCTGCAGAAAATGACAGTGTGTGTGGAACTGTTTGTATTTTTTCACGAGAGAATATTAAGTACACAATCATTTTCCCAAGCTGAAATACATTTCTCACAATATGAAGCATGGGAAGTTTTTTGTTCTTGCATTGAATCTTGCCTGTGTCTATACGCTGTGTGATGTCATCATTTGATCACTTCTGACCTTATTGTGCACACACTATGAATCAGCATTTTGTATAACCGTATTCTTCAGGACAGACTAACTAAACAGATAAGCAGTGAATCCAACCAGCATATGTACAGCGTGCTTGTTCATCCCAGGATAGGGGGGCACTGCACAGCTCAGCAAATGCATAGCTTACCATAAGGGACACCGTAGAATGTTGGGAAGAGACTAAAATTTGCAGTTGTTGCTTTAAATACATTCACTACTGTATTTTCAAGTTATGATGTCAGGGTAGGACTGGCCTGCCGGGTCCCGGGAAATTACCCGGTGGGCCCCAGCCTTGGAGGTCCCCTAAGCCCTCGCTCTAATTAATTTGCCACCATCTTGATAATAATAAATGTTCGGAACTGGGGGGCCAGGGAGATCATGGCCACCCCAAAATTTCCAAACCCATTTTCAAATTCGCGCAGAATTAGCCTCTTGCCGATCGTGCTCCTGTCTAATCAAAAACCGAAAACCCAATTCACTTTACTGAGGTGTTCCTGCTTTGCAACGTTACTCGCACAGTGTGATTGGACAGTTTCAGGAGCAACGTGAGTACGTAGAGAAGCGCAAAATGGGTCTCTCAATAGACAGATGCAAGAGGCTTATTTTTAAAGTATTATTATTTGGTAGCCCTTGAGATACATGGAGACACAGACTAGATATTAAAGAAGGGTGTATGGCAGTATAAAAAGTCTTTCAATGCAAACACTACAGGCTTACACCATCTTGCAAAGGAAAAAAAAGGGCATAAGTGTGCAGAGTGAACCTCCGCTATGTTCTACGGGGAGCACATGTGCCACACCAAACCTTTTGTGCTGCAATAAAGCCCTGGGAGCCTTAAACCGTCTTGAAATAAACTTATGGTGGGATGTGATCAGATTGCGATCCAATTGCAATCACTAATGTAAAGCCCCCACGTGCATGCTAACGTATCAGGGTAACCCTTTTGGAAAAAAAAAAAGTGGCATAAAGGTGATACTGTTATTGGGTAACCAAAGTAATGCCATATATATTATTGTTGACATGGGTATGCATTAAGGAAATGCACCAAACATAATCTGAAGATCTGAATAGAAAAGGCACGAGCGCATATAAATGCGGAATTATGAAAACAAAAACCTTAAAGTCCTCATTTTTATACGAATTTCCATGCGCTTACAAACGAAAAAAAAAAAACTTTTAAAACCTCTAAAAGCTGGAAGCAGAGAAAGATTTTAAAATTGAAAAGGGACAGCTTGACCTCGACATGAGCTCACTAGGTTTTTTTATGGCAACGTTTTGTATTAGAGTTTTTCATGGTTTTCTAGGGATGCACCGAATCCATTATTTTGGATTCGGCCGAACCCCCGAATCCTTTCTGAAAGATTTGGCCGAATACTGAACCGAATCCGAACCCTAATTTGGATATGCAAATTAGGGGTGGGAAGGGGATTTTTTTTTTATTTCCTTGTTTTGTGACAAAAAGTCACGCGGTTTCCCTCCCCACCCCTAATTTGCATATGCAAATTAGGATTCGATTCGGCCAGGCAGAAGGATTCGGCCGAATCCTGCTGAAAAAGGCCAAATCCCGAACCGAATCCTGGATTCGGTGCATCCCTAGTTTTTACTCCTAATAAATAGCAATTTTTTTTGTGTAATTAGTGCAAAACAGGATTTTAGTGCTAACGAGTTTGATTCAGGGAAACAACAAAAAATACAAAGGTTAATAAATTGAACTCTTGGTGTGTGTTGAACCCAGGATATTGCAATATTTATTTCTATGAGCAGTAAATGCTAAAAAATCAGTTAGGCCCATAAATCTTTGGACAGAGACAACTTTTTTCTAATTTTGGTTCTGTACATGACCACAATGAATTTTAAATGAAACAACTCAGATGCAGTTGATCTGCAGACTTTCAGCTTTAATTCAGTGGGTTGAACACAAATATTGTGTTAAAAAAAAAAAAGGCTTTAGTTCCTCACTTTTTAATGAAATCACTTCATTCCAGCGTCTCAAGAGCAATTGGACAAATTAAAAAACTGAAAACAAAATGTTCATTTCTAATACTTGGTTGAAAACCCTTTGCGGCAATGACAGGCTGAAGTGTTGAACTCATGGACATCACCAGATTCTGGGTTTGCTCCTGTTTAATGCTCTGCCAGGCCTTTACTGCAGCCGCTTTCACTTGCTGATTGTTTGTGGCCTTTCTGTCCCAAGTTTAGTCTTCAACAAGTGAAATGCAGCTCAATTGGCTTCAGATCAGGTGACTGACTTGGCCATTCAACAATTTTCCACTTCTTTGCTTTAATAAACTCCTGGGTTGCTTTGGCTCTATGTTTTGGGTCATTAAGAAACGCCTCCCAATCAATGTGAGTGTATTTAGCTGGATTTGAGCAGACAGTGTCTCTGAAGAGCTCACAATTCATTCTTGTGCTTCTGTCCTGTGTCACATGATGGATAAACACTAGTGTCCCAGTGCCACTGGCAGCCATGCACGCCCAAGCCATCACACTGCTTCCCAAATCTTTTATACACAACTGTGCTATGCTTTGGATCATCAGCTCTTCCTCCCCTTCTCCAGACTTTTTTTTTGCCATCATTCTGCTAGAGGTTCATCTTGGTTTCATCTGTCCAAAGAATGTTTTTCCAGAACTCTGCTGGCTTTTTTAGATGTTTTTTAGCAAAGTCCAATGTAGCCTTTCTATTCTTGATGCTTATGAATGGCTTGTACCTTGCAGTGCCCCCTCTGTATTTACTTTCATGCAGTCTTCTCTTTATGGCAGACTTGGATATGGAGACTCTTCCTCCTGGAGACTGTTGTTCACTTGTTTGGCTGTTGTGAAGGGGTTTCTCTTCACCATGGAAATGATTCTGGGATCATCCACCACTGTTGTCTTTCATGGACGTCCAGGCCTTTTTGCGTTGCTGAGTTCACCAGTGATTTTTCTTTCTTTCTCAGGATGTACCAAACTGTAGATTTTGCCTCTCCTAATATTGTAGCAATTTCTCAGATGGGTTTTTTCTATTTTTGCAGCTTAAGGAGGGCTTGTTTCATCTTCATGGAGAGCTCCTTTGTCCTCATGTTGTCTGTTCCACATACAAGCACCCCCCCCCTCAAATCAACTCCAGGGCTTTTATCTGCTTCATTGATAATGACATAACGAAGGAATTGCCCCCACCTGCCCATGAAATAGCCTTTGAGTCAATTGTCCAATTGCTTTTTAGTCCCTGAATGAAGTGATTGTGTTAAAACAAGGCTTCAGTTCCTCACATTTTTATACAATCTTTTTGTTCAACCCACTGAATTAAAGCTGAAAGTCTGCAGTTCAACTACATCTGAGTTGATTTATTTAAAATCTATTGTGGTCATGTACAGAACCAAAATTAGAAAAGTTATCTCTGTCCAAAGATTTATAGGCCTAACTGTATGTCAGTTAAAATATATCCCAGAGTGTCTTATAAATGTTTTCAGAAATCAACTTGTTACAGAGCATTCGAATACTGATAACAATAATATATTATAATAGAAAATCACCATGAAGAGGTTTATCTTGATTTGCGGTGCTTAAAGAGGAAAATCTTTCAACCTCAACAAACTCTTTAAAATATGTCTTGATTGGGAATAAACTTCCACTGCAATGTTGTTCTACACGACAGCCATAAAATGAATGTCATCTTTAGTTTATTGCACAGAATATTGATGTATGTGCGAATAGTAATGGACTGGTAATTACTTTACGAAGAAAACAAACATTATTACACTTATCGGATGACAAGCCATTTTACAGACCGAAAGACCGGTTTCTGCAGAGGCTTGGGAAATAATTTCTTATTTGCTCTTTTATCTGATATCTTGAAGATATCTTGTCCTACAGTAACCAATTAACACATTATGTGTGGGAGAAACATGGAGGAGATGGTTCCTTGTGTTGAAATATTTATCCTAATAAATATTTGATGTTCTGGACTATAGAGTGCTTTGGTGTTTATGGCTTCGTCAGTGGCCACTGGGATTTATTTTTTACATGAAGCAGAGGATGAGGAACTCTGATCTAACGGCAATTTGCTAATGAAGGCTTTATTCCAGAAGTGTCAGAGACACCCCAGGGTTCCATGCTGAACGCAGGAGGTGCATCTTCCAACAAACAACCCCTTTGTGGTGTTCATCAAAAAAATTTCTGAGATGAACAAGATATTAGGATCAGAGTTAGAAAACAGTACTCTCTTTAATTAAAGGGAGCCTGTCACCTTAAGAAATAATTCTAAATTATTCACCATATAAAGTATTTAAATCTTGATTCTTTCAGTCTTGGAAATCAAAATCACATCACACAGGCATGCGCCATTTTGTAGACACTGTTATTAAGGCAAACTTTGCATCATGCCTAAATCTTGTTTATGCACCAGAATGGGTCACCTGATGCCCATGCCCAAGCACTGGCTATACAATTAGATAGTGAGGAGGAAGGAGGACAAATCAAAGCTACTGATATTTCAGCAGCTTTTCTCCCTGATGGATCTCTGTCCATAAATCAGCAGATATCTATCATGGAGGTTTGATTTTTCTATATGTTTGAGGATCGCAGAAAGACATTGGGCCTCGTGTTTTCCTATAGAAGATACCCACGGGCAGCATGGAGGACAGTTAGGAGCAGACATCCTGAATCTGTTCCTCTATTCTGATAAAAAAAAATCATTTTTGCTCTTGGGATAATGCATCAGGGAACTGATTGACCATCCATAGTATCTCTAGTGCAAGGTACAAAATGAATGAAAGGTAAACAAATGACAGAAAAACAGTGTCAGATGCAGAATATATGTACCCAGATAATGAGAAGGAAGAAAATCTGGAAGTTGATGGCAGAAGAAATGGAGTATGGATTATCATGATGGGAATTCAGCAGAACACAAGGCTGATTTATCACCTGCTTGAAGATTAGGAGGAGGCTGAGGATTTTATTAGTTTCGGTTTCCATGGGAACCCGCAGTTACACAAAGCCGAATAAAGCAAAGCAAAATAAAACGCCAGGGGAAGAGTTGCATTCCTAAACAGGACTGACATCCCAGCAGAAATCAGTCCTTGCCGGGCAGGTGGTGACTGAGTGCCGTGTCTTTCAGAGGCATCTGTGCTCAGCCATGGGGCATGCGGCCCGTCATTAGGCTTCTTTCTGCCAGTCACAGACCTGCTAAGCAGAACATCGACCATCTAACATGGGCAGTTAACAACACAGTGCAATGTACTTGACTTGGTGACCTTGGCAAGTACCCAAAACCAAACAATCATAATTTGGCAAATTCCACCCAGAAAATGATTTTTTTGTATAAATGAATTTCATAGCAACTTTACAATATACATTTATTAAACATTTTACATGTTTTTTTAAGGATAGGAAAGTCTATTTTTAAAGTCAGTGTTATATCATCATCGTTCCAATTTGGACGCGCACTCCAGGTACTCCTCCCGCCGGATCGTGGCCGCATCTGTGCGTCTATGTGGTCCCGCGATCTGGCCTCTCGTATCGGATGCATTACGATCCGATTGTTAGGCCCTAGGGCCCACAATCGGATCAATCCGATATCGCCCACTTCAATGTGGCCACATCGGGGAGAGATCCGCTCATTTGGTGACATCACTGCTGTCATAGTTCTAAAGATTCTTTCTGCAGATGAGCAGACACGAGGGCTTGCTCCAGTTTTTTTTATGTGCCTGTGTTTTCAGATGGCCACACCCCCAGTTGGACTAGACTATGCCGTTGGCTTTCTAGACCTTGACCTCTGATATCTTCTTGAGAGGCTATTGAGTATGTGTTAGGTGGTAAGCACAGGTTGACAATGTCGGTGGCCACATTTGAAAGTATGGGAAAGCTCTGCCACCCCAATAGCAGGAACAATATTCCCATGCATTTATATTTAAAGTCTGGCTAGTTTGTGACGAGGTTCAATATATCGGTGGGATGTCTTTCCCTTCTTCACATATCCAAAGTAAATATTAATATTACCATTTAAAGGAGAACTAAAGCTTAACTAAAGAAGTAGCTAGAAATGTTGTACATGATGTTTTGTGCTTCTGTACCAGCCCAAGGCAACCACAGCCCTTTAGCAGTAAAGATCTGTGTCTCCAAAGATGCCCCAGTAGCTCCCCATCTTCTTTTCTGTTTATTCACTGCACATGCTCTGTGTTGCTGTCACTTACTGAGCTTAGGGACCCACTCACAATATACAGTACACATAGAATAGAAATGTCACAATATAAGGCTGATTTGTAATTAATACAGATAATTACTACATGGCAGCACAGAAACCAGTGCAATTAGCATCAGAATTGAATAATCAGCAAACCTGTAGCATCAGCTTATATTACAGCCAGGGAAGCTCATTTTCTGCTGGATAATTAGTGACGAGCCCTAAGCTTAGCTTCTCAACAGCCAATCAGAGCCCACTGAGCATGTGAGTGTCACAGACACTTTCCAAGATGGTGACCCCCTGTGACAAGTTTGAAGTCCGGGATCATTGCTGCTATTGACAAGCTGAAACTTTAGCCTCGTGCAATAAGTTCCCTATATAAAATATGGCATTTTTAGCCATATTAATTTTTAGGGTTTAGTTCTCCTTTAAGATAACGCTGCACAGTGCTTTGGTTGGAATTAAATGCAGAACCTCATCACTGCAAGGTTGCTAAACCTAAACTTTGCACCGCTGTTCCTTCTTCTGCCTTCAGAACTGGGTTAGCATTTCTTACACCCCGTTCTGACTTTAAAGTGTCAGTCTTGACCAGGAAAGGTAGGAATTTGATTTAAGGAGGAAAATAAACAAACTGCACAGAGTAATCAGGTGAGACTACAGTGTTACATCACTGATAAAAGAAATTCCATCACCTACGGTCACTTTTTATTTGCTGCATAAACAGCTATCAACTATTCTGTGTCATTGTAGAGCAAAACACAAGATGACAAATGGCATCCCATAGACTTTCCTCATCTCTTAACTGTATTTCCACTAATTGCCAATACACATCATCCATTATATTCTGGTAGAATGAAAATTGAACTTCAGAGATAGCCTTAGATATATTCATATATATGTTGCTGTTACATACGTAACCTCCAAAGGTGTTATCTGTCATTGAAAACATTTGACAAACATTGAAGGGTTTGAGATGTTTTATTTTGAAACCCTTTATCCAGTATGATATTCAGTAATGCCACATACCGTGGTGTCCTACTTAAACAAATAATTCTTCATTTTCTTCTCTATAACACAGGAGATGGTACTTGATGGTAACCAAGCTGCATACATTTACAATGATGGCAAAATAATGCTATTGGGTTTTAATGAAATTTGAATATATTTTTGTAGCCTTAAGACATGATGCCACTTCATAAATGATAAACCCTGTATATGGAAAACTGCCGATCCCAAGTGTTTCTATTATTGTAGTCGTGTATTCGCAGCACTAACATGGCTGAGCGGCAGTGAATTGTAGAATGTCAAGAGAGAAGCGAAATAAGAAGCATATATCTATTTAAGCGGTAGAAATGCAGGAAACTCACCGCTGCTCAAATTCTGGGGCTGCAGAACAACACTTAGACAAATACAAAAGTCCTCTGCACTCAACCCATTGTCAATATATTAAAGATATTGAAACATTTTGTGCCTTAAGTTACTAAAAATGCCTTACCCTTTAAACAAAACAGGGATTGTTTGTCCGTATATTGCAATGTATTAATCTGGCCAACTACGTCAAAGTCATCCCATATCTGGCCAGTCCTACACTCAACTTGCATCTGATTCATTAAGAATTCTATTGCTTCATTATACCTTTTATAAAGGGACTAAGTTTTACCTGCAACTTACTTGCTTTTAAGGTTAAAACTCCCAAACTTGGCTGCCCTTTTATTGGCCACCAGTGGGATCACCTGACTATAGCTGGGAAGGGTGGGAGCTACAACATGGAGCTGGTCACTGCTCCAGTATAAATTATAACAAACAAGGGAAAGTTGTGCTCACCACTAAAACATTAAGCTTTGACTTTGACGTAGTTGGCCAGCTTGAATATATTGCGATATATGGAAAAGCAATCTCTGTTTTGTTTAAAGGGTAAGGCATTTTTAGTAGCTTAAGGTACAAAATTTCAATGTCCTTTATATATTGATAATGAGTTGAGTGCAGAGGGCCTCTTGTATTTGTCCTAATGATCAGTGCACCCCTAGAAGTATTGTTTTATATTATTCTGGTCCCTCTATCTTATATACAATACCAGAATGTATTATTTGGTTTCTGTATTCCTGTAGTATTGTAAAGTGGAAGAGTTTATATGCCGAGAACTTCCCACACCAGTCAGTTGAACTGAAGAAGCTGCTCGGATGAGTAGTGAAACGTCTTCATTGATTACTCAGCAAGTCCAGTTGTTTTTAGATTGACCTATACTAGATATACTATGACCTGGATGAATGAAAATCTTCATAGTCATATTGTAAAGTTTAATAAAATGTAACAAAATGAAAGTTGAATATATTTGTTTTAAATCCGTAAAATGTGTCATGAAACATGATTGTGACTCTCCTATCGAGATACAGTTTAATGGTACCGATATTGGATTAGATTGTGCCATGATTGATGCAGTCATAATGTTCTTCATATGTTGGTGTTTCTGCCGTTACAGACGAGTGCCGTACTTTGCTCCGGAGGTTGTTTTCTTCTGCTAATGAGCTGCTTGCTGGCCATCGTGACCTTGTTTCTTCCAAGTGGCTTGTGTGAAAAACGTCTGTGCACTCTTGCAGGATACATGCAGACAGCAGCAGGTAAGTTATTGATAGGCATAATATGTGCATTTATGATTGTGTCATGAGCTTCAGCACAGGGGGCCTTACTTTACTTTTATTATTGGTCTTGTATTTTTTTTCCATAGAGCAGTGATCCCCAACCAGTAGCTCGTGAGAAACATGTTGCTCTCCAACCCCTTGGATGTTGCTCCCAGTGGCCTCAAAGAAGGAGCTTATTTTTGAATTCCAGGCTTGGAGGCAAGTTTTGGTTGGAAAAAAACAGGTTTCCTGCCAAACAGAGCCTCAATGTATGCTGACAATCCACATAGGGGCTACTAAATGGCCAATCACAGCACTTATTTGGCACCATAAGAATATTTTTCATGCTAGTGTTGCTCCCCAACTCCTTTAACTACTCAATGTTGCTCATGGATTCAAAAGGTTGGGGATCCCTGCCATAGAGAGTCAGCGGTACCAGACCCGGAATTGTGGAAAGGCCACCTAGGCCCGGGCCTAGGGCGGCAGACTTTTAGGGGGACGGCATGCTGCCCAACCACACCCACATTGGTTCAAAAACACTGGGGATGCGCTGGAGATACAATAATTTTTTTAATTTTCCATGCACCAATCCCCATTGCTCCTGTCCCCCTGGAGGGGACAGGGGCGACGAACGGCAGTGGGCCTAGGGGTGCCCATCTAAATCCAGCCCTGAGCGGTACCAGTGCTACCCTGCATCACTCATATTCATAACTGTCCCATATTAAAGGTGAGGTGTGGCCCAGAGCAGAATGAAAGTTAGAAGTTTTTGTTTCTTTATTAGTATGCCAATTTTAGCCACGTATCAGCAGAACTGCCTTTGACTGGCACATTTTGACTTAGTCATCATCAAAAACCCAATTTCAAATACTGTTATACAATAATGTTAATTACACAAGTGATTTTGTGCGATGTGGGAATGTTTGAGTCCCTTTAGGTGACAACGCCCTGTTCCTGCTTGAAAGCTGAAATTCCACGGCTCTATAATCACTTGTATTTAATTTTGGGGGTGTATTTATGAAAGCATTAACTCTAATTTTTAATTGTCTCTAGTAATCCCATACAAGTGAGAAGTGTGTGGCAGAAGTTCCCATTGATGGACCGTGTTGAGCTGTAGTGTCACTTTTATATAATGTGGATAATTGTGGCCTTATGTATTTGTTGCCCACAGCCCTGCTTTAAAGGTGCAATCTATGGAAGGAATGCCTTGCAATTGCCAAATGCAACGTTTATTTAGCGGAATATTTTTATTTACTTACAAGTAAATACTCATATATATATATATATATGAATCTGACTGTGAACACTGTATTTTATGTGTATACACAAAGGATTTGTGTCCCACAACTTTGTGCATTTCAAGTGTGAGTATGAGCTAGTAGGGAAGTGTGGGTCAGGAAAAACTTAACCTGCACCTGATACTAGCCTGAAAAACCTTAACCCATAAAACCTTGACCCACACCTGACCCTAACCTGCAAAAACTGTACCCACACCTGACCCTAACCCACAAAACCTTAACCCATACCCAACCCTAACTCAAAAAATGTTGCCATTGTAGGACCTGCACCCGGGTCATCTTGTTTTTTACACTACTTCTGTGTGCGCTTCTGGTTCCAAGACATACAATTTTTGGGTGCATTGGTGGAGTGTACTTCCCCAGTCTGACCTGCCCCCAACCTTAACCTGCAATGGTTGGCAAAATATCAACTCTAACCCTCCTAATTTAAGGTCAACCCACCGGTCAATGCAGATTACGGGTCAACACGTACATCACTATCCTAGGGCTTGTGATATGAGAATCTGAGAGGACAGCGCATGTTTGTGAAAAAGGGTATGAGCAGGGACATTATGGTGAGAACTTTTAGGGTCTAATGCTTCTGTATATGGGAATATATATATATATATATATATATATATATATATATATATATATATATATATATATATATGCCATCTCTGATTTTATAAGCCAACAGTGAGGAAAGCCCTTACGGTACTTTTACTTTTGTATTTTTGTTAGCATTACTGTGAATGTTTTAGCTACATATAATTAATTACCTTAATCCCAGAATAAAAATATTGGCACTGACAATTTCACAAGTGATAAAACTATAAACATTAACAGCATGTACCAGTCAAAATACTGGCTTAGACATGGCAAATACTAGATCTAAATAATTTTTTTTATTAATATATTTTATAATTGCTGCTTGCTGTATTACACAATCCTGTATTTCTTGGATAAAATGAGGCCTCATTAACAGACTCATAACGCAGCATATTCCCTTCTGTCATTTTTTTGGGGACCAGTATGGAAATGTACAATGAGCTTTAAAATAACGGATGCATAATAAACAGATCTTACCGTATATACAGAAATATGAAATGATCTGCATATATAATTGATTTGCAAATACGTTGTATCCCTAGATCCGTATGAGAACACAAGCAAACCAGCACCATAGGCCTCATTTAAGATGTTCAACAGGCAAAAACATGGGTTCAAAGTGCCCTGTTATATTTGAATGCAAATGGTGATGCCCAGACACAAGCACGTCTATATCAAAATGGCACCTATCCTGACTATTCCATTAATTCATGCAAATTCCTAGTGGCAATTCTTTAAAAAAAAGGGGCTCATTTTTCAACACTCAGGAAACGTGCACTTTAGTAGTAACGCATGCCAAAAAAACAAATCTTTCATTGGTTGCTATGGGTTGCAAATCTGCCCAGTATTGATTAAATTACCCCCATTAGGTGTTTTTTTGTTCTCCTTTTTATCTCCCCCCCAGGTCCGGACTGAGAATGAAAATAGGCCCTGCCATTTCAGGTAAAAGAGGCCTAAACAGCCCCCACCAGCCCACTAAATACTGACTTTCCATGGCACCTTATAGCAGCCCCTCTGGCATTTGCCAGAACCCACAGATTGCCAGTCCGGGCCTGCTTCCCCCCCCCCCCCCCAGTCTTGCCATCATGCTGAGTAAACCTGAGCAATTTAACTGTTGAAATTTTCTCTAAAATCTCCACCAAGTATTGCAAATTGCAACAATTTATCCTTCTGGCTGACTCATTTCTGCTACTCATAAAAATCAGATTCACATATTTTCTTTGCACTCTTCCACTGTTCTCTCCAACCTCATTGGTTCTCCCGGCCTCCTCCTGAACAGATAGCATGACCAATGGGAAGGGGTTTCGTCTACAGAGACAGCTTGGATATTGCAATTGGGGGTAGCTACATACTCTAATCTTAGAAAAAAAAACTATGAACAAATCCATCCCAACACCGTTTTAATGTTACCCCCCCCCATGCATTTTGACCACTTCATTTTTTCCCCCTGAATTTTCCCTCTGATGGGATCTTCTTCATTCCAGCTAAAAATTATTGAAATATATTGAAAAGGAAATTTTTGACAATTTTTTTCACAATTACAATGATTCAGTAAATTTTTCCTTCGAGGAATGACCCTTTCTTCCCAAGCCAGTAATTTCACAATTGCCAGTGTCAACATCTCAACCCATTCGCTCAAACGCAATGTGACAGAGAACCTGCTGCTTTGACATCAGAGTTTGCAGTCTCTTCTCTCCGGCTATAAAGGTCCTTTGCAGATTACACTGATCTGTATTTCTAATAGCCACAGTGAATAAAGTACATAGCCTTTAAGTCTAAACCAGGGATTTCAAACTCACAGGCCTCATGGCTGTTGATACCTGACAGCAACTCAAAATAGCTTGGACTTGTTAAAGGGACCTGTATTTTACAATGTGAAACATAGAGAGAGATATATATATATAAATAGTCTGTAAACCCATTATACAAAAAGCTCAGAAGGCCCAGTCCCATAGACAACATTTTACTCGAATAATTTTAAATTCTAAAAAATATTTTTCTCCATTATAATAAAACAGTAACTCATACTTAATCCCAACTAAGATATAATTAATCCTTATTGGAAGCAAAACCAGCCTATTGGGTTTAATTAATGTTTACATGATTTTCTAGTAGACTTATGTAGTAATGGAGATCCAGATTATTATCTGAAAACCCCCAGGTCCCAAGCATTCTGGATAACAGGTTCCATACCTGTAATATAATAAAGATTTTTAAATAAGAATAAAATGACAATATTATATATTTCCCTGAGAGAAGCCCTCACTCCTCCTGAAACTCTAGGGCTTGACATGTCAAAAACACTGGCCTGACTTGTTTAGCACCACTGAAGCTAATTCCCTAGTGTCGGCCATTTGGAGAGCTAACCCCAGACTTTCTCGTCTCTGGATAGGACAATCACTGGTGATGACCTGTGCCTCAACGTTAAACTGGGAGCAGTGATGGGGCAGAGCAGCGGTGGCAAATTACTTCACCCAAAAAAAACCTTTAAAATCAACTTTTGATCATTATACCACCTTTGATATAGATAAAAAAGGAATAAAGCATCTTATTTGTTTCTTTCTATGGGACCTTTCTGGTGGGCATCCATACTTTTCCAGGTATAATTCACTTTTAACCTTCTGAACCTGAGTCAGCCCAAGTTGTGGGACTAAGTACAACAATCAAAAAGATGGTGCAGAGCGCCATCTCGAATGTGAGATTAGTCAACAAAAATATATCTACTGAGTCATTAAAAGTAAAAAAAAACATTTATTTGGATATGAGACCTAATGCGTTTCATGCCTACTGGGACACTTACTCATAGGTAAGTGCCCCAGTAGACACGAAACGCGTTAGGCCGTCTTGACTCTTATGTCCAAATAAATGTGTTTTTTTTAACTTTTACTAACTCAGTAGATATAATTTTGTTGACGAATCTCATAATCGAGTTTTTGTCAGCCCAAGGAGTGCCAGTTCCATGGTTTGCAATTTACATTAAGCCATACTAGATATGGCCAACCCCTACACAACTATTTCTGTAGCTATAACATTATGATTTTATGGTGGCAGTGTGGGTTTTTTTTCTCCTTCTCAGAACCCAGAGCTTCTATCTGATTCCATCCACAATCTTTGCTCTTATTAACCAAAGTGAAATGATAATTTATAAACTACTTACTTTTATGGCATTTAAGGTCAGATTATTTAGCAGTGTGCAGATTGTAAGAGAAAGCAATGGAGACGGGCCATTAGCCTGATCAAAACTGCTTAGTAAATTTTAATTTGTCAATATTCAAGTGCTTCTGCCTTTATTTATAGCTTGCTCCTTGCAGCAGAGATGGAGAGCTGCTCTCTATCAAGTCCCTACGGCTTGTCCTCCATTGTCTAGAGGAGAAAACCTCCTGCCAACACCAGGAAGGCCAGTGATCTCTTATGTTCTGGCATTGTGTTAAGTACTCAGGGGCATGTTTACTAACATTGGAGATAAATATCTGGAGAGATTTCTGGAGATGTTGCCCATAGCAACCAATCAGATCTTTGCTTTTGTTTTCTAACTTGGCTGTGGCTGTTTAAATCTAATTGCTGATTGGTTGCCATGGGCAACATCTCCAGAAATCTCTCCAGATATTTATCTCCAATGTTAGTAAACATGCCCCTCAGTATCTGGGAAATGTCTGTATCTGATGAAAATAAGGATACACAGGGAAACCCTTTCATACCTATCTCCATAACGCACTAGAGTTTCCTTCTATTCACACTTTCCTCCCTGCAGTTGACTAATTGCTAAACTGGACAATTCTTGTGAGCTTTTAAACTTGCCTCCTGGGATATTCTAGAATGAATTGAGGTAATGTGGCATTAAAGAGAAGTCTCTTTTTACTGGTCTGAAACACACCGTAAAATCCCCAAGGTCCTTTTGAAGATAACAAAAGTAAGTAACTGATTAAAGGTGTAATTGGAGACCAAGGGGCAAATTCACGAAGCGCCGAACGCCAGCGTTAATTCGCTAGCGTTTGGCATTTTCATTACTGCGCAAATTCACTAACGAACGCTGGCGTAGTTTCGCTAGTGTTACTTCGCACCTTCCCCCTGCGAAGTTTCGATAGCGACGTAACTACGCAAATTCACTAACGCGCGCAGTGTACTGAACGCTACCTTTTACGCTAGACTTCCTTCGCCACCTCAGACCAGGCGAAGCGCAATAGAGTAGATAGGGATTGCTTCAAAAAAAGTCAAAATTTTTTCTAAGTCCCAAAAAACGCTGGCGTGTTTTCTACATGATGGGTGATAGGCTGAAAAAGATCGAAAATTTTTTGGGCTCCCCTCCTTCCTCCCCTACATTTCCTGACTCATGGCAACTTACCTAGACAGTGGGCACATGTGTAGGGCAAAATAAAATTTATATTTTATGTTTTGAAGGTTTTCTAGCCATTTGTAGTGCTGATACGTATTCCTCCATTGAAATTTGAATTTGGCGCCGTATGCAAATTAGCCTTCGCTAGCGTAACTTCGCTTCACTTAGCGAATCAATGCTAGCGCAACTTTGCAATCTTACGCTACCCCTGTGCGCAACTTCGGATTTTAGTGAATTTGCGGAGCGCTGCCGAAACTACGCCTGGCGAAGCGCGGCCAAGTTGCGCCTGGCGAAACTACGAATGTTAGTGAATTTGCCCCCAAGTTACTCTGAAAGTATACAAATTTTATTTTACATTAAAAATGATCCATTTAAAACCTGGCCGGCTAGGAAACAAACCTATAACAATATAAATACATAAAAGATTATTTTCAAAATGATTCAGGTAGGTGGTCACTTATTTAAAATCACAGTAATCGGAATTTTCCAAAAGCTCCTAGGTTGTATTCAGTGATTCCCCCATTATGTTGAGCAAAGTTGGTGTGAGTTATAGTTCACCAATTTGATAATCAAGTGAGAGGTAATTTTCCCAAATGGGTTGCCAGGCTTATTATGATACAGTATATGTAGAGAAGGTTAAATGGGATGTCCCCCACACCCCCTCTCTTTGCAGCTACACGTGCCCCCCAATAGTGGACTGAACTCACCAGATCCTGCGTTGGTCTTTCCTCAAAGGTACAGTTAGGCACGATGACTTAGTGACGGGTCACTTAGCGTTGGATCCGATAGCCTTTTCGTGATGTCTCCACTTTACAGATATCTCTTTCCAAAAATCCAAAATGGCGCCTGATGTGTCTCAGCACATGCTTTCCACTGAGGAGAGCAAAAACGCAGAATTTGTTCACACCGAAGCCCAGAAATTTACCGATTTTCACGGTTTCACGATTTCACGTTCTCTGAGTCCCGGCAGCTTGCCGATTTTCATGATTTCGTGATTTTGGGGTAAATTCACCAAAAATGTAGTTTCAAGCTTAGGAGTGACCCAACACCTGACCGTGCAGGTTTTAAATAAATAGTTTTTAATGTAAAATAAAATTTGTATGCTTTCAGAGTAACTCGGTCTCCAATCTTTAATCAAATCCTCTTGGGATATTCTGTATTAGTCCTCGGTGTATGGCAGGAATACAATAACAAGTTCAATGTTTGTTCCAGTTCTAGAAAGCATCTTTACTTCGAGGGCAACAAGCAAAATATTGCCCTGCCTAACCATCGTTTTTTCAGATGCCAGGAGACTGAAGGTGGCAAAAGTTGACATAAGCGTATGATGTCTCTGTGCAATGGTGTCATAATTAGGGATAAGTTAAAAAATGGTTTATTGATTATGGACAAGTGAATCAGTATATACAATATATGTATGGGTTTCCAATTCTGCTAAATATTCCCTGACTTAGCAAATGGGAGCTAGCATGTAGAGAGTCCTGCACGGAACCAATTTTTGAGACCCGAACACGCAGCCAGCGACCCGAATTGCAACCCGCATATTTACCCACTTGGATCAGCTTCCCAACCACGGTCTGCAACTGCCTTACCCGCTACCCGACCCCTGTCCGCAACTGCCTTATCCGCAACCCGCTGACCACCATTAAACAGGAATTGCTGTTGCTGCAAACCGGACGTGACATCATCAAAAGTCGGCGGATGCAGAAAAAAGTTTTGTAAAGGAGTAAAATATAAACAATATAACGTAAGATAAGAAACATAGCTAGAGACTCACAACCCGACCCTCACCCGAAAATCCTACCCTCATCCCGCAGAGTACCTGCATTTTTTGCGGGTAACTCGTGGGGACCCATCCCACTGCAGGCAGGGCTGATCCTATCAAATGTGGGGCCCAATTGGGACCATGTTGGCGGGGCCCCTAGACAAAGTGTTGCTGGCTACTGACACAGCAAGTATTTAGGAAAATAAGGGCATACAGGCACAAAATAGAAAGGAAAGGGGCAGACAAGGTAAGAGAGTGAGAGGGATGAAATAGGGGCACATAATAGGGGCACACAGGGTAAGAGAGAGAGGGAGGAAATAGGAGAGTGGACTGGGTCAATTAGTTTGGGGCAGGCTGGGCCGATTCAGCTTGGGAGCAGGCTTGGTTGGATTGGGGGCAGGCAGGGCCTATCAAGGTTGGAGGAAAGCTGGGCCTATTAGAGTTGGGGGCAGGCTAGACCTATGGAGTTGGGGGATAGGCTAGTTTATCAGAGTTGAGGGTGGGCTGGACCTATGGATTTGGGGATGGGCTGGACTCTCAAAGTTGGGGGCAGGCCAGGCAGCATCATGTGCTGAGGGAAATATCTGTGGTGCGGGGCCCCCAGAGGTGCGGGGCCCAATTGGTCCAATTGGCCTAAGGCCGGCCCTGACTGCAGGACTCTACTAGCATGGATAACTTGTCCTGAAACAGGACCCCATGGGAAAATAAGGTAGTAAAGACTTCCAGTTCCACTCATATTAGGCTCAAAATCCATCAGAATGTGGGAAGGAGTATTGGCTGTCTGTATATAAGCTTTATCAATGCACCAGGACTTAATTCTGTAATTTGATTACTTGTACCTGCTCTGATATGTGTCTCCCGTCACTCATTGCTCATAGCAGCGCACTTGGAGAAATAAACATGGCTGAGTGTACGTTCAACAGCATTCTGATGAAATGTGTTTATTTTGTAGGCAAGAATGCAAACAGCAGGGAAATGCAGCAATTAGTCAGGACAGGCAGGGGAGTGCCAAGTATATATATATATATATATGTATATGACTGTGCGAGAGTGCTAACACTGCAAGAAGTAGGCTTCAAGCAGCGACACACAGTATCCATTTTGCACTTACTCATAGTAGTCTGTGAAAGGCTCATAAAATATTATTAGGATCCCAAGGTATCAACAATATTAAGGCTTATATTTAATGTATAGGTTCTGCACCATAACTCTGTGCTGATTTGGCAACACTTGATTCCCTGCAGCGGATGCCAAATACAATTCGTTTTGCTGAATGTGCAATCACTTCAGTTGTCTTTTATCGTTGTCCCAAAGACCTTTCCTCAGGCCCTGACTAGAGCATTGTATATACAGGCTTTATGTTTACAAAACAGAATAATTATATTATGTTCATCCAAAGGAGAACGTATGTGCTCTCTGAGAAGCAATAAGCACATGGTGTTTTCTCCAAGAAATAATTTTGATGGTATAATCGCTTAGAAGCAACAATCTGATTGTGTTCTCACTATGAAGCAATAAAGTACTCCATAAAATCCTATACAGGTAATGTATGTGATCTATTAACCGGAATGCTTGGGACCAAAGGCTTTCTGAACAAGGTGTCTTTCTGTAAGACTATGGATCCAGTTCAGGTTCCAGTAAGTCAATGCATTGGAGATATTTAGTAAATCGGCCATGTCAACGAAGAAAAAGCATAAAGGTTCTGGAATATAACAGTAACATGTATCCCGTCAATATGTTACCTGGATTTGCCTGAATGCTGGGAGATTGCTGATATATTTACCCTGTAACTTGCCAGACAATGCTCAAGTAAGACTTTAGGGATCTTCATTTGCAATTCCACATGCTCCTGCTATCTGCAGTCATATTCAACTTCATGCTCCACTGGAAGCCGGAATCATTCATGTTTGGGATCTAACTACTGAATTAACATTTCTACCTGTCATGAAATTAGTCACATACTGTGCAGTCATTGGGGGTTTATTCAATCCCTGAGTTAAACCTGCATTGTTGAAAAGTAAAAAAATAATATATATATATACACAGTGCTACGCAATATGTTGGCGCTATATAAATACATGTTAATAATATATATATATATATATATATTATATATATATTTTTTTTTTTTTTTTTTTTTTTTTTTACAGGTATGAGACCTGTTATCTAGAATGCTTGGGACTTGAGTTTTCAGGATAAGGGATCTTTCTGTAATCTCCATACTTTGCTTATAGATCTTTTAGATATTAAATAAACCCAATAGGATTGTGTTGCCTCCAATAAGGATTAATTATATCTTAGTTGGGATCAAGTACAAGCTACTATTTTATTATTACAAAAAAAGAAAATAAGTTTTTACATTTTTAATAATTTGATTAAAAAGGTGTCTATGGGAGGATGATTTTCCCATAATTCTGAGCTTTTTGGGATAAAGCAACAAAACAGCCCGCACTCATAGGTCTTGTATTGTGAAAAAAGAAAAGTGTTTATTCAACGTTTCGTCTCTTAAACGTGAGCCGTCCTATACTAAGATTTTTCATACCAGCACCTAGGCATTTACAGGTGATCTGTCTGCACAGGCCATATATATATATATATATATATATATATATATATATATATATATATATATATATATATATACAGTATATATATATATATATATATATACGGTTCCCTATGTAGTTACAGCCTCCACCCAAAGGAAGACACTTGGGGTGTTATGTATCATACACTTTCCCAAAATTTTTGTTTGCAGGAAAAAATCATGAAATATCAGATTTTCACGATTTTTTTTGGATTTTTCATCCAATTTTGAAGATTTTATCGGATTTCTCACCCGAAAATGATCAAAAAATCACTGGGACATCTCCTATTGATTTATATGCAACCTTGACAGGTCTGAGATGCCGGATTTTCAGATTTAGACTTTTCCATCCTCGGGGTTTAATAAATTCTGAAAAATTCGTGATTTTTTTTAAAAGTTGGATTTTATAAAAAAAAAAAAAAAATAGATTTTTCGTGATTTTTGCATTTGGAGTAGTAGATAACCCCCTTGGTTTCCTGCAAAAATAAATGGTTGAGTTAGGTACGGGCGAGGTTTGTCTGCATGATACAATGCAATTAGCCCATTTACTGTAAAAAAAGACACAAAGCAGCACCAGCCTTGAGCAGCATCATTACCATTTATACTAAGGTACAATGACAGTTCCTGTTCCAGTTTATAAGAGGCAAAAAAACATTTCTGTAATTATGAATATTGTTATTGTTAGAGGTATGGGACCTGTTATCCAGAATACTTGGGACCTGGGGTTTTCTGGGGTCTTTTAGTAATATAGATCTCAATAATCATGTAAACATTGATTAAAGCCAATAGGTTGGGATCAATAACAGGGTATTGTTTTAGTAATACAGAGAAAAGGGAAGTCATTTTTAAAATTTTGTATTCATTGATTTAAATGTATAATAATAATTCTGTATACAAATAATGGGTTTCCATATAATGTATCCCATACCTGTAATATGATTGACATTAATTCTGCTTTAATATCCTGTAAGGGTACATACAGAGGAGCACTTATATCAGATGTACATGTGAAACATGCGCCTAAATTGAGGTCAGTTCTTGTAGAGAGGGAGCATATTAAATCCACTACAAATATTGTAACCTTTGTAAATGTAATGTTCCCAACCTATGTCACCAAACAGCACTCTTGTCTTCGTATCTGTATTACCGTATATACTCGAGTATAAGCCGTCCCGAGTATAAGCCGAGGTACCTAATTTTACCTCCAAAAACTGGGAAAGCTTATTGACTCGAGTATAAGCCTAGGCTGAGAAATGCAGCAGCTTCTGGTCAGTTTCAATCAAAAAATTGGAGGAGCCGGCGTCTCGTTTTTGGATGCCGCGACCATTCTTGGATGCTGGCGAATATTCTTGGAGACTTTTCTTGGACACCGGCGACTATTCTTGGACGCCGGTGACTATTCTTAGGCGCCGGCGACCGTTTTGCGCTTGACCCGAGTATAAGCCGAGGTAGAGTTTTTCAGCATATTTTGGGGGCTGAAAAACTCGGCTTATACTCGAGTATATACGGTAACTTGGTAACCACAATAAGCCTAGCCCTGTGCATGAAAATATATTATGTACGCAAAGATACTAGCAGGAGAAGGGAATAATAAAACAAATTGTAAAGCGAGAAAATGAGTATGCCTTCAGTCTTTCCTCTAGAGAAATTGAAATCAGTCCTGTATTGATTCCAGATGTGGTCAAGTATAAAGGCAAGTGCAGTGTACATAGTACTATTTTGGCTACAAATGTCCTTTTCTTACTTATAGTGGAACACATTTACAATTCCAGCTTAATTGATGCCACACTCTGAGGTGCATCATCCACAGTTGCGCTTGATGAATGAAATCTTGCACAAATTGTGGCTAGCATTTTCAGAGTAGTGTTTGCATTACTTCTGGAGCAGGTTTAAGAGATGTTTGCATCCAATTCAGTGGACACAAGAACAGTACATCTGTTGATGCAACCTCCTACAGCTGCCTCCAACTCCAGGGTGGTGAGATCTTCAGGCTTCTCCAGTGTCAATCGCATTTGGAGTTATTTATCAGAAGAGGCATAACGAAGCTTTGGCAACCATGTAGAAGTGCATGAGCGCATCAGATGAAGCTTGCATCAATATTACCACCATTGCATTTATTTTCACAGTACATACTGGTGCTGTAAATGACCCCTATAAGCTTCCATTTGGAAGGCAAATAATCATCCTGGCAGCCTCTACAAATAAAACAGATTCTATGATATCAGTATTGCAGAAATAGACTGTCAGTGGTCTACTGGTGAGGAGTTGGCATGAGGAACAGTTTTCAGCCTCAGCTATGTCAAGAACAATGCAGTGAATAGCATTCCACAAAGCTGACAGTACTGAGAAACAGTTCAGAGTCTTTCCAGTGTACAGCTGATTTTGATCTACTCTATCTGACGTAGATGGGAGTTTGGCAAAACGGCAATGGTTTGGCCACCCCAGAATTATGAGTATTTTACTGTATGCAGACCAAGAATAGTAGTCCAGCAAAGTTATGATAACTCCCCAAGTTATGGAAGAGGCCCAAGTGCACTGCTCTGAGCCTGCAGCAAGGGGAGAGGTCCAAAACCAGAAATTTGTAGAGCCGGCACTCCAAAAGACAGTCTTCCACCAGGCAGAAAAATAGGTAAAATACTTATGTCAGCATAGCCTTACGCGTTTCGTGTTATACACTCATATGCTCTATTTTACTGTATGTACCCATAATGCTGTTAAGGACTGTGATTCATATTTGGGGCAGCTATCTCTTATTATTTATTTACTGGGAAAGATTGACTATTGATTTATTGATTTTGAATTGATTCTGCCCCCCCCTCGAACCCCCCACCCTTAGATGAAATTTAGTGTTTATCGTTGAGTGTCTGGCCAGCCAGTTTTATTTATGTGTTTGAATTGATTATCGATTGTAAAGGACAATGAAAGAATTGAATTTTATAAGGAATTTTATTATTGGATTATTGGGCTCATATTAATTATTATTTTGTTTTTTATCCTTTGGGAGACCAAAGGGGATTGGGCCCTCCAATCCAATTGTAAGGAGCCTAAACAGAGTGTCACTAACTGTTGTTGTTTTTATTGCTGTTGTACATTGTGCCATATACAATATAACTGCACAAACAATGGTCCTGCCGGTAATCTTAGGGCAGATCACAATATTCCAGCCACTGAACTACAAGAAATGCCAGAACTGCAGACTAAGGGCTGAACTCCACGGTGCGGCTTGTTCCGATCTGACGCAATGAGAGGAAGCGGATGCTCCGAATAAAATGAAAGTAATAGGAATATCGGACCTACAAGCTGCGTGCATCCGACATGACACAACTGCCGCACGTTGTGTCTTCATCCAACTGTCGTGTCGGATGCAAGCAGCTTGTAGGTCAGACATTTCTATTATTTTCATTATATTCGGTGCATCCGTCTCGTCGCATCAGATCTGTAGAAGCCGCACCGTGTGGTTCAGCCTAAAAGGCTTAGAGTGGTGTCAGTTTATTGTAAACAGATAATTGTTTCTGTAGGCCGTACAGCAGACATCAGGCAGCTTTTTAAATTAAGCCGTGATTGGAAGCAGGGTTGGCATCATTCCTAATGGGCAAGGCCGACTGCCACAGGTTAAATGTGCATTAGCCCTCACTTGCACTTAAACTGTATTCTTCAACAAGACATCGGGCGGGGGGGCTAGACTTCTAATTGATGGATGTGCTGTGTGTGAGTTAAAAGAGCAATTTATATGGGGAGGTCACAATGCTTTAAATGGACCTCTGGGATAAATGGGAAAGTTCAGTTATTGCAACAGCCGAGTGCAAGGTAGTCGGTGAATTGTAGCTGTAAAACTGCGGCTGAAATGATGCTTGGTGTGACCCTTATGCCACCGGAGATGGACTTTCTTGTCATTCCTGCATAGGAGCTTTATTATTATTGGGACATCTCACAGTGTTAATACCATTGCAATATTCCCCTGATCTGTGAATGGAAATACATACTCCCTCCTTTCCATTATCGTCATCCTTCACCTTATGTGCACGTCAGTTACCTGATTATCCTCAGTAGCTACGGTAAATGGAGCGTAGCTTATAACTGGATTTCATGCCTCCTGAAACAATTGTTTCTCTGTTATTGACTCGTCCATAGAAAATCCAGCTCTTGGAGACGGGCAGAAAGACAATTCCTGAAAAATGTTCCAAGCTCCATGGTGATTTGACCTGTCCAATGATCTTGTTATATTTAGGACATTGACAGCAGCCTAGTTGGCCATAGAGACAAGAACCTGAGCTCTCACAGCGATATTCTGCTAGTTGGGGTGTAGGTGCTGGGAACACATATAAACCATATTTCAAAGTAAAAAATATAAACCGCTAATAATTCCTATAAATGGAGATGATTGTCCCTAGGTTTAGGGTTTGACACCCTTATTCTGTGCTAATAATCTCTTAACAAGAACAGGTTAGTAGATAGGAACTGATCTGTTTGTGCATTAGGTGTCCCTGCACGAGAGAACTGGTAGGACTTTCAGAAAAGAAAAACAAAACAGTATATTCCTTTCCTGGAACATGTAAAAAGTGAATAGCCTTTTGTTATAGTGGTGTTCTCCCAATGTTAAGGAGGTTATTTATTAAAATCCAAATTTTAAATTAAAAAAAACTCAAGATTTATTATACCCTGAGGATGGAAGAAGTCTGAATCCGAAAAGCCAGCATCTCAGACCTGCCGAGGTTGTATATAAGTCAATGGGAGAGGTTCCTATCCTATTTGGAAGTTTCTGTGCTCTGTGTTGGAATTAGCCCGAAAATCTGAATATTTCTGACTTTTCAGGGAAAAAACGAGTGATTCTGAGAAAAACTCGGCTTTTCACTCAATTTTTTCTTTTGTCCCTGATCCGATTAAATCATGCTTTTTTAATAATAAATAAGGTCCAATCGTGGATTCTAGTTTGGTCTGATTTTTTGTATTTAAATAGTCAGAATAAATAGGATTTTGATAAATAAGGCCCTAAATGTCACCTGTTTAGCATTGGGAAGATATTCTTACTTAAAGGGGAACTGTCACTCCCACATAAAAAGCAGGATAATAAAAGTTCAATATGAAACCCTAATTTTTTTTTTTCTTACAACATCCATAGCTGTTATAAATGTATTTAAAAATATGAACTGTCCATCATATATTGCCTGCAGCGACTTTATGTCTCAGGGTTCGAGGCAAGGCAGTCAAATACTTTCACTTTCTACTCAGCACTTCCTAGATATCACTGTGCTCATCACAATCCCCATCCCTCCTCGCGTCCTATAAGTTTTTTCGCCAGGGCATGACCACTAGGTGCTCCCTTTTCGTGCATCCACAAGTTTTTGGGGAGATACAGATCTTAAAACCAGTGTCCACAAAATGGCGCCTGCTAGCTTGCTGAGTTTCCAGACTTAAGGAAACCAGCTTTAAATCATTTATATAGTGTGAGTAAAGTTTATTTTGCTCAATTAACATGATAGAAAATGATTGGGAATTCTTTCTTCAGGTGCCTCAGGGTTTCTCATCCAATCACCTGCAATGAATTTCTAACATTGATATAGATCTGCTTTGTGGGTAAAAATCAAAACATGGGGATTTGCACCCAGAATTGCACTTCGCACACTGCTTTCCATTCATAAATGACTCTTATGGTCCTATAGATGTTGCCTTACTACAGTCAGTGTCAGACTGGGCTGCCGGGAAAAAACCCAGTGGACCCCGTTGACCCAGTGTTCTCCTCTTTCCGGAACATAGTCTCTGCCCCTCCCGAACCCAATAGCGGCAAAAGAGAAGAAGGTAAGCGGCATACTCAGGTGGGGTAGGCCAGGTAGGACCACAGCAGCAGGAAGAGGGCCCTTCAGTCACAGTCCCAGTTGATCCCAGATGTCCCAGATCCGACCCTGACTACAGCTCCCTTTATACCGAGCCAAAAAGTAAATTGCTGTTATGGAAGCTTTATTTCTACAGCAGCTGAAGCATCACTACTAGTTGGGCATATCTTGTTTATACCACATAAGCAGAAGCTGGTTTAGATATTTTATTTATCTCTCGAGAAGGTTGGGAGCTTGCGGCTACCCGTGCCGTTCTTCATATCCAGCTGCATCAGTTCATTGGGCTGCCGAAGAAGTGAATAATACAAACAGAGCCCACAGCCTGGTGGCACATAAAATGTAATGACTGTGACAACGACTTGCCAGCCATATATACAAGGAGCCTTTAAGCGCATTTAAAGCTGTATTTTCTGTACCGAATGACGAAGAGGTATCTCGTACAGAGCGGCAGCAGATGGCTAACTCTGTTCAGCCGTATAATAGTCTGAATTACTCTGACACTGGTTCAGATCACAGCTTGTATAAATGCCCAGGCTTTCTGCTGGCACAAATAAGAACACCGAGTGGGTTGCTTTGTTTATAGCCTGACGTCTATGTTGGCAGCTTGCCCTTTAGATTTCACTTAACATTTCTCACACCAAGGAATTCTAAATGGAATAAACTCACATCTCCAGTGCCGTTGCATAATATTGTAAAGGACAGGCTCATTTAAAAATAAGTACATATATCACAGATCTCTCATTCCTAGCAGCAATTACTTTACATCAATGGATTTTACCTCTTCTGCTCTTCGGTTGTCTCGGGGAGACCATAGGGCTCATTAAAGGGATACTGTCATGGTGTCAAATGACCAGGGGCAGCTGGGAAATTGACAAAATGTCTAGCCCCATGTCAGATTTGAAAATTGAATACAAAAAAATCTGTTTGCTCTTTTGAGAAATGAATTTCAGTGCAGAATTCTGCTGGAGCAGCACTATTAACTGATGCGTTTTGAAAAAAACATGTTTTCCCATGACAGGATCCCTTTAAATAAGAGCACAATGTGCTTTATTTAGAATTGGTAATAGAAATGTATGTTTCTGGTAATAGTATGGTTGCCAACTTTTCCCTCGACAAACTCCAGGCGCAGGCGGAGCTTAGATGCAATGGGGGTGGGGATGTGATGTAGTGGGGTCGTGACGTAGTGGGGGGCTATGACGGAGCTATAACGTGGCGATTGGCCAATCGCCGCATCAATCTCAGGAAATTCTGTTTTCCTAATTTGGAAAACCGAGCAGCCAGTTTTGACCCAAGATGTCCGGGTCAAAACCGGACAGGTGACAACCCTAGATAATAGTCTTTAGAAGTGCCCATATTTATTTGCATGCTGGTGAGTATTCTAAGGGCAGAGACACACCGTCAGATTCAGGGACATTAGTCGCCCGCAACAAATCTCTTCTTTTTTAATCGCCACGAAGAAGAGGTGATTTGACACCAGGCAACTAATCTCCCGAATCTGACCGTGTGTCTCTGAACTTATGTGTGTGAGCGGTCACTCTAGTTGATAAAAAGATACATGGATTTGAAGTCACAACTAGTGACAAGCAAAACTGTCCATTTTCACATTCAATTTTAGGCAAAATTACATTGCGCTTAAAGGAGAAGGAAACCCCCTGGGCACAAAACCCCTCCCCTGTGTTTCCCCCCCCCCTCCTCCCCCCTGGCCTACCTGTCCCCCTGGGCAAATGCCCCTAACTTGTTACTCACCCCTGTGCGCAGGTCCTGTCCACGGAGTTCACAGTCGCCATCTTCTCCCACGCGCGTCTTCTTCCTGCTTTGACTGGCGTCTTCTGGCGCATGCGAAGTAGGAACATTTACCGGTACGGATCTACTGCGCATGCGACGAATGTTACAAAGTTTTCCGATTTCACTTTGTGACATTCGGCGCATGCGCAGTAGATCTGTACCGGTAAATGTTCCTACTGCGCATGCGCAAGAAGACACTGGTCAAATCAGGAAGAAGACGCGCGTGGGAGAAGATGGCGACTGTGAACTCTGTGGACAGGACCTGCACAGAGGGTTGAGTAACAAGTTAGGGGCATTTGCCCAGGAGGGAGGTGGGGCAACACAGGGGAGGGGTTTTGCGCCCAGGGGGTTTCCTTCTCCTTTAAGGTGTTTTCTTCTCCTTTAAGGTGTTTTCATGGGCTGGTCTGGATGGTGCTACAAAGTTGGTGCTGGTTTACTGCTTCTTCCGATTGATGCCTCCATAGAGTCTAATGGTACAGAGCCTAACTTTTTTTTTTTTTTTTGTGAGGGGGCTAGAATGTCTGCTCAACAAGATCATGATTTAAAAATTTGCCTTCAAAATTGCTTTCATGACTTATTCCAAGGCTTATTGCATCCCTACCTGCCTCTGACAGGCCCAACAACATATTAAAATGACACCATGTAATGTAGGGTCTACATTCTGTCCACCCACAAAAAATATGTTTAAATTGAAAACCTTATCCCAGAGTTCCCCTCCCTTTCATAAATTTTTACATGATTGGAAAAAACTCCAGTAGCCTTATCAGGAGCAGCGCAATGCAACTTCATCATTGGGCCATGCTAACAGGTTCTTTAGAATATTTCCACAGCCTCCTAAGGCAGCCTTATCTCACTTACTGATAACTGGATTTAGAGAGGCACATAATAAAATGAACAAATTCACACAACTGTGCCTTTCCTTCCCACATTCAGAACTACTAATCCAGATATATGGTTCCTGGCCATTATTTATTAGCATGGGCATCCTTTATCGGCCACTGGATCAGATACATGTCAGCAGTTCAGAGAAACTTTGTGGTTGCACATATTCTAAATGGACTGTACTAGTAATGTGGAGGAACAGGCAGCTGTTTGTGTGGTATGGGGCTGCATTAGAAAGTCCAGCTTTTGGCTACATGGTTATTATCTCTATAAACGCACCCCAGAGAAATGGGCTCCAGAATAAAATGACATATTAATAAATGTTAAGAATTTGATTTTCACTTAATTCAGCTATTTCCACCTCTGACTATTTCTTCTGTCTACAAATGTGAAGTTTTTGTCAAGTGGTTCTACTTCTTATATCTGTAGAAATAAGTCAAATCAACTGGGCTTGCTGTGTTTTTCTTGAAGACGTTTCACCAGTCGTCCAACTGGCTCTCTCAGTTCAGAATGGAGAAGGTTAGTCGGACGACTGGTGAAACGTCTTCAAGGAAAAAACACAGCAAGTCCAGTTGATTTGACTTATTTCTACAGATATATAATGGCCTGGATGAATGAGAATCTTCAAACCAGGTTCTACTTCTTCACCTGACTATTCCATGTCTATTTTAATCAAAGCAGATGCCGAAACCAATGGGACACTGTCCTCCAGAAATCGATGAATTACCCTGTGCCTCAACTACCCTTTCCTCTATACCATGTGCTGAGCCTATGAAGTGTCCTTGGGTGACATGAAACGTGTAAGGCTTTTTCAACATAATGTTTCCGTGACGTACTTACCCTTTCCTCTATACCATGTGCTTAGATGCAGGGAGAACCTTAATAAAAATACTATGATTGCAGCCAAGTGCAAGTGGATTCTCCTCTATTACTGACTTGAAAACTTGCTGTGGTTATATAATAAGGCACGAAAATTACTCCCTTTAGGGCAGAGACGCTGCTACTGGGGGAGTGACAAATCGCCTCTTCTTCGGTCGAATCTCCCCTAAATGCCTTCCCGCCGGCTAGAATTTAAATCGCAGGCAGGATAGCACTCGGATGGATTCTGCTTTCCAAAGTCGCTCGAAGTTTCATCGTGAGGCAACTTTGGCCGACTTCGGAAAACGAATCGTCCCGAGTGCCATCCCGACGGCGATTTACATTCCAGCCGGCGGGAAGGCATTGAGGGGAGATTAGTCATTCGAAGAAGAGGCCATTTGTTGCTCGGTCGACTAATCTCCCCCAGTAGCAGCGTGTGCCACTGTCCTTAAGCCACATCTTGGAACTTTTTCCTAGCATTTTAGAACTGACTTCACCTCTTCCTTCTTATCGCCCCTCCATGCACCCTCAACATCTATCTCTTTACCTGTCCTACTCTTGCCTTGAGTTTATGACCTAAACACTGTCCTGCTTTACATTGAAAGACTCTAGAAACCTCATTCACACCAAACATCACTCATACTTCCAAGCTAGGTTAGTTGTCTTTGCAGATCTTAAAATGTAATGAGAAGAATATTTATTCCATTATGCTTCTGTAAGTACAAAGTTATGTTCTGGGCAGACATAACATTTTTTTTTTTTTTTTAAATAATTTTTATTGTTTTCAACAAACATGTCAAATACAGAAATAAAAAGCAAAACAAAAAAGAAAATACACATCAAGCAGTTGTGGGTAATATCAAGAAGCATTAGAATGCCTCCCAACAGTCTGACAGGCACAGAAATCACAACACTACATATTCAAGCAGTAGAAGGTTGCAAAGGACAAGTTACAGTTTAGCTGGTGCAGGAGTTACAATTCTTATACATTGGAGAGTCCAACCAGGGTTGCCATACAAGCTCAAATTTGCCCGGGCTTTCCCTCTGCATTTACACCAGTCGAGCCAATGTGAGATGTTCCTGTATCAAATTTGTCCACATTGCTATAAGAGGGGGTTCCCCTGCAAGCCATTTTAGAGCAATAAATTTTCGGGCAAGAAACAGTGTTTCCCGTAAAAGAATAAGCATACAATGTGACTTAGTAAGATGTGATACTATCCCCAGCAAGCATAATCGAGGTGTGGCAGCAACCTGCAGCTCAGTGATTTCGGTGAGAATTTCACAAACACGAACCCAGAATAGTGCTACAGTAGGACAAGTCCACAGCAAATGAAAAAAATTTGCACCGGGCAATCGACATTTCGGACAGCAATCATCTGGTCTTAATTTCGCTTTATACAGACGAGTAGGGGTAATGTATGCCTAATGTAAGATAAGTATCTGTGAGAATCTACTCCTAACATTAAATGACACTAAGGCTTCCAGTGCCTCCTCCCAATCCTCATCCTCCAAATCAGGAACAGTACTTTCCCATTTAGTCCTAGCATTACTGGGCGTGTGCTTCTTATTCTTAAGTAGAACGGAGTAAATCCACGCCAAAGGATGAGTTCTACATATAGTGACCAGGTAGTCCAATATATTTTCAACCGGTGATTTAACAATTTTAACAGGTGAGACTGGCCTTTGCGCCTTAGACATAACATTTTTAATACTTTTGGTTGCAAAAAGAGGTTCTGTTGTTGTTTCCAATAATTTAACAGCAGGTAGTAACAATCCTTTTCCTTAGTGTATTCTTCTCTAACACACGTTTCCCAAGCAAAGATCTGACATTTCATGCGGCAGTAATCTATAGTCAGAAGAAATCAATGGTGTGCAAGCTGGGTTCCTTGCTACCAGAATCCTCCTCTCCCATTAGTCAGTTGCAAAATAAACAATCTGATTTTGTCCTGTCTTTTAGAAATGCAGATGTTTTCCCGTCCACAAAATGAATCCCTGGAAACGGGATCTTTATGTAACGAAGATGAGATGATTGTATGAAAAAGCTTGTAAGGATGATTGAAATGATTCAGAATGATGTTTTTAATATCCTGGTTATATCTCACATTAAACTATACATGTCCTAATTTATCTGTTGTACTGGTTCAACCTTTAGTCCACTTGTAGGAAAAAGTATCAAACAGTTGGATATATAGATAACAACAAGTTACAAAGACTACAGTCAGGTTCCAAGAAGCCAAATCTCATACAGGCCAAATATGATATCAAGTAATAGGGTCCGCTCAGAATCAGACCCTTTGTTCCATTTGGATCCTCCGTTCCATTTGGATCATTACAGCAGTGAGGTATCAGTGAAACCAATTGCTGTACTGCATTGAAGAGATATAGATAACAGCTGCACCTGCAGTGGGATATGTCTGACCAAGTGAATTATTTAGAACAAATACAATATTTTTGGACCTAGTGAATCATATATATGCTGTATAAATTGAAATACTGACTTGATTTACTTGACCGAGAATTGGCTTCTTGTAACATGAAGACAGTTAGCTTTATTATTTACAGATAAATAAAGGCTACAATAAAAGTGCTGACCCCTTAGGCTTTCAGAGTCCACAAAATAGTGGATTTGCTGAAAAAAAACTATAGTTTGCCTTATATCTAGCTCTCAACAGTACATAAGAGTGATATTAAAGACCACTTTCTGCTTACACTCGACCAAAACTTGAGAGCAATTGTGAAAGGGAGACGTTATATAATTGGCCCTTTGTCACAGTTAAATCTCCCATAATATAAACTCCTCTTGTCTGTAAGCCTGAAGCAAAGACAACAATTAAAGGGATTCTGTCATGATTTTTATGGTGTCGTTCTTATTTCTAAATTACACTGTTTACACTGCAAATAATACGCTCTACAATATAAAATTTCATTCCTGCAAGTGTATTTTTTAAAATGTATAATATTGGTGTGTAGGCGCCACCTCAGGTAATTTTGCCTGGTCATGTGATTTCAGAAAGAGCCAGCACTTTAGGATGGAACTGCTTTCTAGCAGGCTGTTGTTTCTCCTACTCAATGTAACTGAATGTGTCTCAGTGGGACCTGGATTTTACTATTGAGTGTTGTTCTTAGATCTACCAGGCAGCTGTTATCTTGTGTTAGGGAGCTGCTATCTGGTTACCTTCCCATTGTTCTGTTGTTAGGCTGCTGGGGGGGGGGGGGGGTGAGGGGCGTGATATCACTCCA
Source organism: Xenopus petersii (assembly GCA_038501925.1). Lineage (NCBI taxonomy): Eukaryota > Metazoa > Chordata > Amphibia > Anura > Pipidae > Xenopus > Xenopus petersii. Next base: position 7,916,838 of record CM076675.1, on the reverse strand, counting down.
ACTTGCAGTACAGCAGTAAAGAGTGACTGAAGTTTATCAGAGCGCAAGTCACATGACTGGCTGGGAAACTGCCAATATGTCTAGCCCCATATCAGATTTCAAAATTAAATATAAAAAATCTGTTCTGCTCTTTTAAGAAATGGATTTCAGTGCAGAATTGTGCTGGAGCAGCACTGTTAACTAATGCTTTTTGAAAAAAACATTTTATTCCCATGACAGTATCCTTTTAAATGAACCATAACTCTTCGAGAAGAGAATGAAAATTGTAAGCTTGAACAGGTTGAGCTAAAGTCCTGCGCGGAACCAATTTGTTAAACCCGACCCACAACCCGCATACTTTTCTGCTTGGACCCATTATCCGACCCGCAAGTACCTTATATGCAGCCCGATCCGCGACCCGCTTACCATCAAGACACAGGAAGTGCTGTCATTGTAAACCGAAAGTGACATCATTAGAAGTTGGCATGGTTAGAAAAGAAGGAGTAAAACAGGAAGTGCTGTCATTGTAAACCGGAAGTGACATCATTGGAAGTAGGCGTGATCAGAAAAAAGGAGTAAAACTTGCTATTGAGAAAACCTGCAAACCCGGAGAATCGCTGACCCACGTCTATACCCACTCCCGAAACCTCTACCTGCAACCCGCAGGGTACCGCAGATTTTTGCAGGTAACCCACGGGTACCCGACCCGGTGCAGGACTCTAGGCTGAGCCCTCTTTACCTCCTTAGGGTTTGTATTTCTAGTGGTTCACCCTTCTATTGTACATTGGAGCTATATAAATGAGCTATATAAATATGTGAAAATAATAATCAGGGGCTTCTTATTAGTGAATGAAGACCAGAGTTTTTTCCTGATAAGCCCAAGGTTCTGTTTTTCTAGGTCAAAAACCATAAAATAGTGACCAAAGGAATACTGGCGCACCAGAGCATCTGCAAATGACCATGTTGGGGGTCTCCCTGCCTGAACTGTACGGGTGGTCCTGATGCACCCACTGTATGGAATGTTGCTCTATGCATGGAAATCACCTAACCGCATACAATTAGGAAGGTTCCTAGACAGAAATTTTCATCCCCTATGAATCGGTAAGGTGAACATTTTGATCCCATGAATATTGCATTGCAAATCTGGACCTAAATATTTTAGCAAATAAGGATGTCCATATCCTTCTAACATCAGTGGGAGTTTGAGGACAACTTACCCTGGTGGTCTAGTGGTGCGGCGGGGACGCCCGCCACCCCGCTCCTCTTTCCCTGAGTACCAGTGACCTAGGGCAGCGTGGTGCGCATCTTCTTTAGTTATAGGCGCATGCGCGTTGGCGTGATGACGTCAGCGTGCAATGGTGAGAAATTCAAAGGGATATTTAAAGGGACTTCATTCATTCATTCATTGCCCGTTATAGGTCTCATTGTGAGTTCCTGGTGCTTCCTGTGCTATTAAGCTTCTGTTTCTTGATATCTGATACCCGTTGTGACCCCTGCCTGTTTCTGACGATCCTGACTTCTGAAATCCTGACCCTGCCTGGTAACCGACTTCTCTATCCTGAATCCCTCCTGATTGATCTCCTGGTTTTGACCCTTGCTTGCCTGATTACGTTTATACTCTTGCCTGCCTCGACCCGGCCTGATCTGACTACTCTATTGCCTAACGCCTTGTACCACAACCTTCTGCCCAAAGACTCTGCTTTTCAGTTGTGCCCCTCTGCTTGTCCAGAACCCCTCGTTTTGCACCTCTCGTTATAAGACCTGGTGGCATCTGAGTAGCTGAGGGCTCCTCCCGGGGCCAAAGGCTGCTGCTACAGGCAGAAGCACGAGCCGAGACCAGGGTGCTTGGCATCGGTTCTAGATTTAGGGTGCCAGCTGTGACAGGGAGTTTTAGTATAACAACATAAGGACAAAGTACCAAAACTTTGAGGCAACTCCAAACTAAGGGGAGAACTCTAGAGAAGTGTAGTGAAGAAGTGTATTTTTTGAAAGAAAGAAAACAAAGAAAAAGAGCAATTTACACCTGAGAAGGCAGCTTTGATTTCCTATGATGTTTCTCAGAATAATGCCTATATTATACTACTAGCTTTCAGCTAGAAATGAGCAATAATAAGAGTTCTGCTTTTGGTGTAGGCAGCGCACCCATTCTCTCAGATAGCTTCCAGTGTGGGGTCTATGATTAATACTTTCAGATCGGTATGTCTCCATGGAGAGTCTTATCAAGGAACTGCTCTTATCTGTGTCCGAGCGCATTGTCTCGTCTCTAGCAAAGCAGTTCCAGAGCTGTCTGAGCCTATTGCGGGCGCATGGGAAGGCAATGATATTGTGACAATGTTAAGCACCTGTAAGTAAATCCGTTAACACTCAGACAGCTCCCAATCAATCATTTCCCTGGCAGCCTCTGGTGCATTTCAATAAGAAAGCAGCCAGGATTCTTATCTTCTTCTTTCCTAAGATTAACACTTTGCAAAAATGGTGTTTATTTGCCACAGTATGTGCAGATCTGTCCTCGCTGCTTATCGAGCACATTGCGCTAAAACCCACACGCGCTGCATTTCTGCAAGTTTTCATATTGCAGCAGCTCACACAGATGTTTCAAATGTGTCATTTGTTTTCTTTATATGTGTCAGCATTCGGCATCCATAAGGGATGGTTCACCTTTGAAGGTAACTTTTAGTATGTTATAGAATGGCCAATTCTAAGCAACTTTTTAATTGGTCTAAATTTTTTATTTTTTCTAGTTTTTTAATTATTTGCCGTCTTTCTCTGACTGTATCCAACTTCCAGATGGGGGTCACTGACCCTATCTAAAAAACAAATGCTCTGTAATTCTCTGTTCTCTATCTCTATTGTTAGTGCTAATTTTAATTACTCCAATTTCTATTCAGGCAGGGTTGGACTGGACCGTGCCCTGAGTGTCTTTTTCCTGCAGCAAACGGCACCAGCATAGTGCGCTTACATACATACGCACATCGCTGGGTTACCACCACATCTCAGTGTTTCTTGTTAATGTTTCCATTTTGATTTTTTAACTTGCCTTCTTGCTGGCCCCCCTGCCATTATTCTGAACGTCTTGTCTCGAAAAACTGGTGTATCAGTCGTTAAGTGCCAAGAATATCAGAAAATAAGTTAATGCTCCAAATCTGCCTCTAAATAACATTAATTCTGGGCTTTCAGGTGATTCTAGGAGACAGAGTCCTGCCTGGGGGCCAAGTCCCCTTTAAAGGGTGAACAGCTAAATCATCAGAAAATGTGCCATAAGAGAATTCAGCAGCTCTATTTAGTCATATAGCACATTGAGTTCTCTTTTGGTGAACGGTCTATTCACCCTTTGACAACCACCATTAAAGGATAAGTAAACCTTAGGGGAAAAAAATAAACCTTTCTCACATCTTTCCTAAGCAGAAGAACATCAGAGCAGCCTCTTTCTTTCTCCTGAAAACGTCCTTGACTACTTGCTGGTCAGACTGGTGGGGAAATGACCAGCAGGTGGCGCTGTTGTAACAAACGTCATTCATATTAACAGTACATGTATCCTTTAATATCTTGGAATAAAAGCAAAATAAACAATTAATGTAAAATACAAAAGTGCTTAGAATAGCCCCCTCAGAAATTTTACATTCACTTATTTTAATGGTTTACTTAACCTTTAAGTCACCAGTAAGGTGATATATTTCTGCCATGTTTGAGACCCTAACCTAGTTGCTATATAGGATGCCTAAGGACCACATTTGTTCCAGGGCCCCTCACTTTGTGAGTGGTGCCACTAACCAACCATTTCCCCAATCACACTAGTTTCTTAAAGGGATACGGTCACCGGAAAACATGTTTTTTTCCCAAAACACATCAGTTAAGAGTGCTATTCCAGCAGAATTCTGCACTGAAATCCATTTCTCAAAAGAGCAAACAGATTTTTTTTATATTCAATTTTGAAATCTGACATGGGGCTAGACATTTTGTCAATTTCCCAGCTGCCCCTGGTCATGTGACTTGTGCCTGCACTTTAGGAGAGAAATGCTTTCTGGCAGGCTGCTGTTTTTCCTTCTCAATGTAATTGAACGTGTCTCAGTGGGACATGGGTTTTTTACTATTGAGTGTTGTTCTTAGATCTACCAGGCAGCTGTTATCTTGTGTTAGGGAGCTGCTATCTGGTTACCTTCCCATTGTTCTTTTGTTTGGCTGCTGGGGGGGAAAACAGAGGAGGGTGATATCACTCCAACTTGCAGTACAGCAGTAAAGAGTGATTGAAGTTTATCAGAGCGCAAGTCACATGACTTGGGGCAGCTGGGAAATTGACAATATGTCTAGCCCCATGTCAGATTTCAAAATTGAATATAAAAAAATCTGTTTGCTCTTTTGAGAATTGGATTTCAGTGCAGAATTCTGCTGGAGCAGCACTATTAACTGATTCATTTTGGAAATTTTTTTTTCCCATGACAGTATCCCTTTAATTTCACCTCACCCTTTATGCTCATATCCTTCAACTCTGCCCATGGAAATATTGGACAATTCACGCTGCACTGTTAAAAGGTCTGAGGGCTTACTCTCTCATGGATGAGAAACTGCAACAGTGCAGCTACTAGTAGCTTAGATTCTTTGATTCTTTGGGCTTAAACTGCTACAGATTGGACTTTTGTTTTATAATCAAGCCATCAAATGCATTTGCTTGTGTCAGAATGATTTGCTTTTGGGAGGAGACAATGTCACTGAAAGGGAAAACAAATTAATTTCCCCCTTAATCGGATAATAGTAATAAGGCTCTATAAATCCGCTGTCAGTCTTCTCCTTCTAAAATATCACCCGATCAATAGGAACTATGGATGGGTAGTCCATTAATCAAAACAATTTCAGTTGCATTGCAATTCTCTTAATGGTCTAGTGTAATCAGCATAAAGGCAAGGTGCCGTTCTGCGACCTCTAAAAGGCACTTTATAGGCCGACTGGGCAGGTTCTGCCTGGAAGGCTCGTGATTAGACCATATTTGTGTGATTTCCTTAATTAATATCTCAGTTTATGGAAAATAATTTGCATAGTGTCCTACAGGAGCGCTACACACTACAGAGATGGTTAATGCTATATATAAGATATGTCCTGGGTGCTTGCAACTCTCATTACAATATAAAAAAGATGAAGTGCATTAAGCTTAGAGAACAGTATACTGGGCTGGGGAACCAGGTGAGCGACTGTTTTTCTTCCAACACCCCAATAGTCTTGATCCTGTGGGAATAATCGACTATAATAGAAGGGTTTCTGGGTAAAGACTAGTTGGTGGGCTTCTAGTGTTATGAAGAGATGTAATGCTAGAATTGGAAAGACTTCTAGCCTTGTTCAATATATTGAGCACTTTAAGGTGTCATCTATGAGTGCAAGTGCAGTGAGCAAAGTGCAATTTCGAACACAATCGCCATGTTTGTTCCCCATAATGCATAACTCTAGCATTGCTGTGCTTGCCTGGGAGTGTCTGTGGTTATATAGGCTATTGCGTCAAAATAAACTCAATTGCGCTGAAAGTCTTCCAGTTCTGGTTGGCGCCAGAGTCGGACTGAGCCAACGGACACCAGGAAAAAGCCCGGTTGGCCCTGCCGGCCCAGAACGGCTCCTGTGCTCCCTTTTCTTTCATGCGGCCGCACCGGAAAAATGTATGTGTGCCGCAGGGAAAAGTTGGCTGCACAGTAAAGTTTGCGGCCAGGGGATGGTATGGTGGTAGGGTTGCCACCCGACCAGTATTTTACCAGCCTGGCCGGTTGATCCAATGTTATTAATAGGGATAATATAAATATATATGAAGGCCGGTATTTTTTTCCAGAAAAGGTGGCAACCCTATGTGGGGAACCTGAGACAGCAGACCCGGTGGGCCCCCCAGTCCGACACTGCCTGGCGCAGTGGCGTAACTAGATGTTATTGGGCCCCACAGCAAATTAATTTTAGGCACCCAACAGGTACAGATAATACACACACTTCTGGTTATATCCTCTCACAGTATTAATCCATTAAAGGGTTCCTCCCACAATGGCCCCATCAGAACCATTCAATTTCAGAAAATCAGCATTAAAGTTCACTCTGGAGAACCACAGACATTCAGTGTTCTTTATTTTTTTCTGCACAACATGATGATCCACTGATCCTTCATCATAAGCTCAGATAAAGGATCAGTGGATCCAAAGCATGTTGTGCAGAAAAAATAAAGAACACTGAATTTATACGGTTCTCCAGAGTGAACTTTAATGCTGATATCTAGAGGTTGTCCTGTATTACCAGTAGGGATGCACCGAATCCACTATTTTGGATTCGGCCGAACCCACAAATTTTTCGCGGAAGATTCAGCCAAATACCGTACTGAATCCTAATTTGCATATGCAAATTAGGAGTGGAAAGGGGAGAATATTTTTTACTTCTTTGTTTTGTGACAAAAAGTCACACGATTTCCCTCCCTGTCCCTAATTTGCATATGCAAATTAGGATTTGGGAAGATTCAGCCGAATCCACTATTTTGGATTCCGCTGAACCCCCGAATCTTTCGCAGAAGATTCAGCCGAATACCGTACCCAATCCTTATTTGTATATGCAAGTGCAAGTGCACTGGACCCACGGGAACCGAGGAGTTACCTCCTGATCTGGAAGTGTCATTAGCTACAGAATTCCCTTGCAATATGGAACATGATCCTGGGAAAGACAGGCAAGTGCAACTGTACCGAAGTTGACGCAAGTAATTTAATTTGACTGCAGGGATATTTGTGCAATGTCGGATTGGCCCACCGGTATACCAGGAAAACTCCCGGTGGGCCCAGGTGTCAGTGGGCCCTCTTGCCTCTATCCATTTGGTCTATTTCATGGTCATTCCTTATTTATTTATGGGAAAAGAGGATTAATGATGGAAGAATAGAGTATAGATAAAAGACTAGGAGAATAAAGAGGTTGAGTGAGGCGAGGAGAAATAAGAGTTTGGAAAGTGGGCCCATGGTCTAAGGTTTTCTGGTGGGCCCCTGGCATCCCAGTCCGACACTGTATTTGTGTGACCACAATTGTGCTTGGGTTTGTGAATTCGTTCTTTAATGTTCAGCAAAACACCCCTTTATATATGACCAAAAAACAAGGTTTTTTAAAGGGATACTGTCTTGGGAAAAACATTTTTTTCAAAACGCATCAGTTAATAGTGCTACTCCAGCAGAATTCTGCACTGAAATCCATTTCTCAAAAGAGCACAGATTTTTTTATATTCAATTTTGAACTCTGACATGGGGCTAGACATTTTGTCAATTTCCCAGCTGCCCCAAGTCATGTGACTTGTGCTCTGATAAACTTCAATCACTCTTTACTGCTGTACTACAATTTGGAGTGATATCAACCCCTGCCTTTTCCCCCTCAGCAGCAAAACAAAAGAACAATGGGAAGGTAACCAGATAACAGCTCCCTAACACAAGATAACAGCTGCCTGGTAGATCTAAGAACAACACTCAATAGTAAAAACCCATGTCCCACTGAGACACATTCAGTTACATTGAGAAGGAAAAACTGCAGCCTGCCAGAAAGCATTTCTCTCCTAAAGTGCAGACTCAAGTCACATGACAGGGGCAGCTGGGAAATTGACAATATGTCTAGCCCCATGTCAGATTTCAAAATTGAATATAAAAATATCTGTTTGCTCTTTTGAGAAATGGATTTCAGTGCAGAATTCTGCTGGTGCAGCACTATTAACTGATTCATTTTGAATTTTTTTTTTTCCCATGACAGTATCCCTTTAATTATTTTTGTTGATGCCTCTGTACAGAAGCTTGTTCCTTTAGCCTTTGTCTCTCCTCTGACGGACAGGAGCATTATACTTTTTTAGTCATCCTTAATTACAGCATAGAAAATGGCATTTATTCATACTTTTTGAAGAAACAGGTAACTGTGATGGGTATATTAGGGGTTTCTGGGTTAAGGGCCTCTTTATCAAATTTTGGTTTGGAAGCCAGTGTTCCCCTTTAATAAGCAAATTAGATATACTCATAGTTTTTCATTACAGTTCACCTTTAAAAATGTGCATTTTTTTTGCAAAATAATACACGTTATAGGTTCAAAAACATCACTGCTATCAAAGGAATGAATACCAGCAGTTTTAATAAATTTTTCTTCAAATTTAAATGGACCAATTCCTGTTCACACTGTGAAACTTTTATTTGTGTACATCTATGGTACCATTGTTTGCGCTATAACTATCATCCTATTCATGGACCATGTTTACTGCATACTGGGAAACATTCTAAAAAAAGATAAGACTGGATATTCACAAGAGGAGGGGAAAGTGTTGATATAAGGAAGCATTGAAATAGATCAATTTGCTGGTCAATACACTTTGGGGATTAGTCTGGAACTAGTATTAAAGAGCTCCTCAATTAGCTTTTTCTCTTGCACCCAAGCTAACAAGACATTGTCGAGTCCTAGATCAGCAAAGTACTGATGGGTATTGCTCAAATGTTCTCTTTTATGAATTTGTAGCTAATTCACAGTCAGATCACATGGCAATGGGTTTATTAACTGCAGCAATGCCAAACAACAGGGTAAAACATATACAGTATGTGCATCACAGGGTCACCCCTTGCTTGTATTCTGCACAGATTTTTAACTCAACACTTAAAGGAGAAGGAAAGCTCCAAGATAGTTTATTGCCAACAGATTAGCCACAATAGTGCAAGCTAGAATGCTACCGTATATACCCGCGTATAAGCCGAGTTTTTCAGCATCCAAAATGTGCTGAAAAAATCTACCTCGGCTTATACGCGGGTCAGCGGTTCCCCCACCCGAGTAGCTGAGATTGCAGTCACTTTTAATCATTCCTATACCAACAGTTCACTTGGGGAGAGACTGCAATATCCCACAATGCCCTCTGTTGGTTATATGAAAGAATAACAGTGCGCCCTCTGTTGGTTATATGAAAGAATAACAGTGACTGCAATATCACACAGCGCCATCTGTTGGTTATATGAAAGAATAACAGTGACTGCAATATCACACAGCGCCCTCTGTTGGTTATACAAAAGATTAACAGTGATGGCAATATCAAACAGCACCCTTTGCACATGGTAGTGGGACAGTGGGACAATGCACACAGTAATCCGTTTGGCAATTCTCTGTCACCATCAGCTTTGCAAAGAAGTCCGGTTGATCGCTGGGGGGGTCGCTTTGGCAGAATGTCCGCTGCTGGGAGACAGGGCTGTAGTTGTGTCTAGGCTTATACGCGAGTCAATAAGTTTTCCCAGTTTTTGTAGGTAAAATTAGGTACCTCGGCTTATACACGGGTCGGCTTATACACGAGTATATACGGTATATTTTATTCTGCAGAATGCTTTATCATACCTGAGTAAACAGCTCTACACACTGTCTCTGTTTGTTTAGGACAGAAGCTGCCATATAAGCTTGGTGTGACATCACTTCCTGCCTGAGTCTCTCCCTGCTCACTTACATCTCTGAGCTCAGATTACAGCTGGAATGGGAGGAGGGAGGGGGAGAGAGGAGCAAACTGAGCATGCTCAAGCCCTAGCCCTGGACGTTTAAGATGAAAACAGGAAGTCTGATACAGAAGCCCATGAGTACGCAAGAGAAGGAAAGAAATGTGCTGTTTCTTTTGACAGAGGACTCAGAGCAGCATTACTTTGAGGGGTTACTGGTGTATTTATATAGACCTTTCTGATAAAGCTTACTTAATTTTAGCCTTTCCTTCTCCTTTAAAAAACAAAATCTAAGTGTCAGAAGGTATTTATCCCCAAGGAATCAGCATACTGTGATAAAAAGCAAGCTAACAACGAGATGGTTAACTTCATAGGACAATTAAATATATTAGCTTTATATTAGTGCTTTGTAATTCATTAAAAAAAAATTCAAATTGTTATTTTCAAGTAAAACTGATCCTAAAAAAACCTGAAATACTGACAGTTGCCCATTAAAAGCTAAGAAACCACCTGTCTGGTTTTAATTGGAGTGTGGAATGGTGACTCCTTAGAGAAACATGTTCATCCCCAAAGGCCAATATAACTAATTGTACTAATGATTGTTTGGCAGTCAAAAAGCTTGCCTTGACAGAGGAATGCTGAAAAGAATCACTGGGAAAAGCCAGACTACACACACAGGAGAAATAATATATATACATTTCAGCCATCGAGCTCAAAAAATATCTAAAGTGCCAATGGAGACTGCATTTAAAATAAAAACGAAATGCACGTGTGAAACATAAAAATGCATTTGCAGTTGATGAACACAATTAGGCACCCACTGGGGTTTTAACACGTTGTAGGTCCATATTTACTCAAGGTTACATTTTCGAGTTGGTCATCCTGTTTTCTAGTTCCAAGTATATCCAGCAAATAAAACAATAAAGAGATGACTTCAGATGTTCAATATCGCACTTGCCAAGTGGTACAAAATAAAATTTGTTGAAAAGTGTATGAAACAAGGAAGAGTTTTGAATGGATGGCGCTCCATACAGTGAACTGACTGACCGGGAAGATCAACACTAGTAACTTTCAATAGGTGCCCAAGTGTCACACGTTAAATATAAACACTGGTTCTGCCACTTGGGAACAATAAGAAATGTCTTTCCTTTTGGGAACAAGAATAAATTGGGAGGACTGTGTTTAGGAGCTAAGTATCTTGACTCATATATGAGAACTAGATTGACTAATGCCAATGAAATGCACAAAACGTGCAACGGGGGGGGGGGTGGCTTTTCCGAGTGAATCCTCTGATGTTAAATTCTACCCAATGGCACGCAGAGAGAAGCAACTTATCCTATTGGGATGTGCACTGGTTGATTTTGCTTTGGAAAAGGTAATTTATCATGTGACATTAAAGTACAGGTATAGGATCCGTTATCCAGAAAACCATTATCCAGAAAGCTCCAAATTACACAAAGTCCATCTCTCATAGACTCCATTTTAATTAAATTCAAATGTTTAAAATTGATTTCCTTTTTCTCTGTAATAATAAAACAGTAGCTTGTACTTGATCCTAACTAAGATATAATTAATCCTTATTGGAAGCAAAACCAGCCTATTGGCTTTATTTAAAAGGATTACGGCATGATTTTTATGGTGTAGTTTTTATTTCTGAATGAAATTGTTTACACTTTAAATAATTTACTCTACAATATAAAATTTCATTCCTGGACCAGAAAGTGTATTTAGTTGTAATATTGGTGTGTAGGTGAATCTCGGCTCATTTTGCCTGGTCATGTGCTTTCAGAAAGAGCCAGCACTTTAGGATGGAACTGCTTTCTGGCAGGCTGTTGTTTCTCCTACTCAATGTCTCAGTGGGACCTGGATTTTACTATTGAGTGCTGTTCTTAGATCTACCAGGCAGATGTTATCTTGTGTTAGGAAGCTGATATCTGGTTACCTTCCCATTGTCTGTTATTAGGCTGCTGGGGGGAAGGGAAGGATGTGATATCCCTCCAACTTGCAGTACAGCAGTAAAGAGTGACTAAAAAGTTTATCAGAGCACAAGTCACATGACTTGTGGGAAGCTGGGAAACTGGCAAAATGTCTAGCCCCGTGTCTGATTTCAAAATTAAATATAAAAAAAACAGTTTGCTTTTTTGAAAATTTCAATGCAGAAGTCTGCTGGAGCAGCACTATTAACTGATGCATTTAACCCATGACCGTATCCCTTTAACATTTAAATGATTTTTTTTCTGGAAAACTCCATGTCCCGAAAATTCTGGATGACAGGTCCCATTCTTGTACTTATTTGTTCACTTATATTTATGTGCCAAGAGACATTGTGGTGGTCCTATAAAATGTAGTTGTGTCTTTATGAAATTATTTATTATTATGTTTGCTCTAATGAATTGTTTGTATGCATAGATATTTATGTATGTATGCACACAATAAGCAATAAAATGTTCTAGAACAAGCTAAAAATACTCTCGATGGACAGTACTGGGGAAGATAACTAGTACATGAAGCAACCTGTCCACCCGTCTTGTTATATTATTGGCCCAATCACTAGTATCCGTTATTTTTCCACCCACGGGTGACACATCCTACAGCGGAACAGCATTGCTCATGCAGGTTGTCAAGTACCAGGTATCTTCTTCAGCACTACTGGATAATTATAAGTGACACAATTTCAAAGCCAGGGACATCTGCCAGTGAAATGAAGGATGAAATTGGCAAAATGCAGGCTGTCCTTGTGGGGACACAAATGATAAAGCTATTCCCAGTAATCTGAGAAATTATCTATATAAATGTCATGATTTGGCATCTCATCAAGAGCACTTAGTTGTAAGAAACATACAGTCCCCCCTGTTCCTTGCCAAAGGCACCTGCTGTGAGACGGAGGCTGCACAATACCTATTTAGCACACCGGAAATAATGGAAAAAAGCAAAAATAAAAATACAGTTTTTGAAAACCAATTAACGGAGAAGGATTCATTTAACATTTCACTTTTGGTTCCTAAACCCAAGTTATTAAACATGCATTCGGCATGGGCACATGTAAATCAACCTATAGTGTTAGTGGGGTTCATTTATAAACACTGGGCACATTTGCACCTGAGCTTCAACCATTGGCAACCAATCAGATGGATGATTGCTTTCAGTGTTCAACCTGCAGCTGCTGAAAAAATCTAATCACTGATTGGATGCTATGGGTTACTGCCCAGGTGCAAATTAGCCCACTGTTTATAAATGAGCACCAATGTTGTGAGCAACATTCAAAAAAACTCAAAAAAGAGTTAGGGAGCAATGCAAGTATGATAAATGTTTCTGGGTGGTGCATTTGTTGTATTTGGTATTTACTAGCAGCCTACAGGCTCTGTTTGGCCATCATTTTTTTTTATGCACCCAGAACTTGCCTTCAAGTCAGGAATCCAAAATTAAGTACCTGTTTGAGCCCACTGGGAGCAACATCCAAGGGGTTGGGGAGCAACATGTTACTCATGAGCCACTGCTTGGGGATCACTGGTCTTTACAGAAGGTCAATGAGGATTTCCTCCACTTACTTTAGGCAATAATTCACATGAGTATATCTCTGAAATAGCACTCAGTCATCTTACTGGCAATTGGATATCGAGGCCACCAGATATGGAGACTGGAAAGGCAAGTGGCATTGGACTGTATCTGACTTTGGATACGCTGGTAGCTTTTTATTAAGGTCAACAAAATTCAGGTTCCAGTTTACTAAACTGGGACATTTTTTTTGGTGCCAAAAATGCAAAAAAAATCACAGGACTAAAAGCGAGACTTTTCTGGGATTTATTCCGAATCCAAAAATACTCCAGCTAAAACCTGTTGACATCATGTAGAAGTCAATGGCAGATGGTCCCTTTTACAAATGGAAGCATTGTCGGACTGGCCCACACGGATACCAGGAAAAGTCCCGGTGGGTCCAGGTGTCAGTGGCCCCTCATGCTTCTACACATTTGGCCTATTTCATGGCCATTCCCTATTTCTATGAGAACAAAGTGGCTAAATAGATGAATAAATACATTGAAGTGGGCGATCGTGGGCCCTAGGGCCCAACGATTGGATCATAATGCAGGAGAACAGGCGGTCGGATCGCGGGGCCGCATACACGCAGAGATGCGAGCATGATTCGACTGGATTTTTAACCCGCCCGACTTTTGGCCAGATATCGATTGGGAAAGCCCATCGGATGGCCCCACACACGGGCCAATAAGCTGCCAGCTCTGTCTGTCGGCAGCTTTTATCTGCCCGTGTGTGGGGGCCTTAATTGTCTGGTTAATTAGAATTGATCTCAGTCCTGTGAAAAATATCTCAAGTTTTGTAGATTCACAAATGCCTTGTGTCCCTTATTTAATGAAATCCTACTGCCTGCCCAGTAACAGCTGAGGCAATAAAAATGGCTTCCTTGGGCGATGCTGCCTGAAAGTAGAGCAGGATGTAGGTGGAAAAAGAGGTGCTGATTCCCCAGGGAAATATGCAAAAAGTAGATTTTATTTGCCCTTTTTCTGGACATTAATGTATTCTGTACATAGCTAAATGTACCCCATATTGTAAACTGTAAGGACATTATAAGTTACAGAGGATTTCCATACAAAGACTGACTTCTATACAGTTCATGGAACTCACAAATGACTTTCATTATCCTCATATTTTACAATAGGGGATACATTGTTTATTATAACACAAAAGCTTCAATAAGTCATGCAACAAATGACATCATTATTGAGAACGGGTTCAAAACGTTACCTGATCTTAAAATAAGAGCACTTTTTCACCTCTGCACGGCTGCCAGTAATGAGCAGGTTTGGGCCAGGCCGGCCCCCCACGCGACGGAGAGGGGTGAGCGACAGGTGGAGGGACGGAGGGGAGAGAGGGAGGGGAGGGACAGCGACGGAGGGGACGGTGTCAGGAGGGAAGGAAGGGGAGTAAGTCTGAGAGGTGCGAACTAGGGGTCGGCAGAAGACAATTTTAGAGGTGGCTGCCTCTTCTGCCTACCCCTAGTTCCAGCCCTGGCGATGAGCAAAATTGCAAGGTTTTGCTGCGAAAAAGACGTCTATAGACCCCAATGGGTGAAAAAAATTATTCCAATTGTTCTATGCATTTGGAAAATTTTTTGCCTCTTTTGTGAATTTCCTGCAAAGCTAAATGGGTCATATTGGCCCATCACTAGCCACAGTATTCTTTGCTACAAATGACATCAGTATGGCCTGATTATAACCACATCAATAAGCACCGTTTATCAGAGAATAAATTACAGGATACTTGTAACTCTTATGTATTATATATAAATTAGAGACATATATTGCTGTCTTCGTGCAGTATACAATATTTACATCAGGTTTTCCTTTAATACATTCTGAGCGTTCCATTCCCGTTAATAGATATGTGCCTGTAGTTATTCAAGGGTTGCCACCTGGCCGGTATTTTACCGGCCTGGCCGGTAAAAATGATGGCTGATCCCAATCTTATTAATAGGGAAAAAAAGATAAATATATAGGAAGGTCAGTGATCCCAATGTTATTAATAGGGAATAAAGATAAATATATAGGAAGGTCAGTGATCCCAATGTTATTAATAGGGAATAAAGATAAATATATAGGAAAGTCAGTGATCCCAATGTTATTAATAGGGAATAAAGATAAATATATAGGAAGGTCAGTGATTCCAATGTTATTAATAGGGAATAAAGATAAATATATAGGAAGGTCAGTGATCCCAATGTTATTAATAGGGAATAAAGATAAATATATAGGAAGGTCAGTGATCCCAATGTTATTAATAGGGAATAAAGATAAATATATAGGAAGGTCAGTGATCCCAATGTTATTAATAGGAAATAAAGATAAATATATAAGAAGGTCAGTGATCCCAATGTTATTAATAGGGAATAAAGATAAATATATAGGAAGGTCAGTGATCCCAATGTTATTAATAGGAAATAAAGATAAATATATAGGAAGGTCAGTGATCCCAATGTTATTAATAGGGAATAAAGATAAATATATAGGAAGGTCAGTGATCCCAATGTTATTAATAGGGAAAAAAAGATAAATATATAGGAAGGCCAGTGATCCCAATGTTATTAATAGGGAAAAAAAGATAAATATATAGGAAGGCCGGTATTTTTTTCCAGAAAAGGTGGCAACTCTAGGTTATTCCCATAAAGCTCTGTGCCAGGTCTGCTGACTGATGTGCAGGTCAGTAGAAATCCACATATAATGATGTATATCCAGTTCTCAGCTGTTGTCTCTTTGGGGATAACAGAAGGGAAGGAGGAAAAAGCCGCACAGTGATGTTTATATATGTAGGATATTTAACATATGCAGATAGATACACTCACTAAAATGCACCGCACAGGATTTGTCAGCATTTTATTTCTCACTTGCCAGGAGAACAGAGGGGACAGTGCTTACCAATGGGAAAATATATGCAAATCTTTGTGTATTTTCCAATAGATCAGCATGTGTTACTGACTATTAATGTGTTCCCGCTGGACAAAGGAAGCAGATTATCATTAAGGTAATGGCTTTCGGTGTAATAAATTATGGGGAAATTTGGTTTCTTAAGACTCAAATGCAAAGAATTTTTTAAATTAAATTCTAATGAATTTTCAAATTTAAGTTTATCTTTTTCTAAAACTCTACAAATAACTATAATATGTAATAACTTACCCTGGCGGTCTAGTGGGAGGGGGTCAGCAGGGACGCCTGATACGCTGTGTTAATTCCTCAATGAGCTTCGCTTAGGGTTCGCGTGCCGCGCGTCTCCTCTATTTAAAGGCGTCATAACGTCGGCACGCAATGGTGCGAAAAGCTTAAAAGGGTTTTCAATATGTACATTTTTTGCCCGTGAAAGGTTCTATTCTAGTGAGTTACTGGGTGCTATTTTCTATGTTATCTGATACCTGTTGTGACCCCAGCCTGTTTCTGACTATACTGACTTCTGTAATCCTGACCCTGCCTGGTAATCGACTATTCTATATCCGCATCCCTCCTGATTGATCTCCTGGTTTGACCCTTGCCTGTCTGACTTCATTTGTACTCTGCCTGCCCCGACCCGGCCTGGTTTGACTCCACTTTCTGCCTATCCTTGTACTGTGACATTCTGCCCAAAAGACTTTGCTCTACCGTCGTGCCCCTTAACAGGTAAGGCGGGAGCATTGGGTGTTTGAAACTTGTCAAGACTTAAGGGGGGACCATTGCGTAGGTGAAAAAAATGGAAAAATATTAACAGGTAAGGCGGTAGCATTGGGTGTCCAGAACCCTTCGCTTGGCACCTCTCTCAATAAGACCTGGCGGCATCCGATTAGCCGAGGCTCCTCCCGAGGTGAAAGGCGGCTCTTAAAGGCAGAAGCAAGAGCCGAAAACAGGGTGCTTAGCAGTGGTTCTGGATTTAGGGTGCCGACCGAGACATAATACAAACAAGTAAAAGCAGTCATGATCCTATAGAAGTCACTGGGAGCTGTGTTGACTCTATTGGACCTTTTGTTTAGCCATTCAGACTTTTTGGGGAGGTTTTCTCTAAACTCTAGAGGGTATATAGGTAATTATATATTTTAGCGCATCACTCAGTGTTTCTGATAATTTGGATCTTTTAATTCCTTTCATGGCATTCATGGATGTAGAGAAATGAGTTTAATCGTGGTTTCAAAAAGCTTTAATACAACTCAAATTTGACATTTAATAAATGGGCCTCTACATGTTGTTTCTCTTTCATTCTAAAGCATGATTGATAAGTCCTGTCGCCTGCTATTGATATAGATGCTAATTGATCCAGGTACCAGTTCCAGGTACTTTTCTGCTTCTATTTTTTTGGATATAGTGAACTAATGAAACTATAATTAAAGGGTAAGTAAAGTCTAAAATAGAATAAGGCTAGAAATGCTGTATTTTGTATACTAAACATAAACATGAACTTACTGCACCACAAGCCTAATCAAACAAATGATTTATGCTTTCAAAGTTGGCCACAGGGGGTCACCATCTTGTAACTTTGTTATACATCTTTGCAAGACCAAGACTGTGCACATGCTCAGTGTGATCTGGGCTGCTTAGGGATCGTCAAAAATTATCAAAACTGCACAAGTCAAATAATATCTGCCAGAAGCCGATACAGCAAGACTGATTAATAATCAGAATATACAGACTGCACTGGGTCCTGTATTGTCATGTAATCTAATGTGGATTTTATAGTTTTTGTATTGTTTAATATAAACTTTCTCCAGCAAAATAATCCTCCAAATAGAATCCCAGTTTATCTGTTTAAATATGGCTCCATGATCTTTGTCCCTGCAGCTGGAGTTGGAAACAGTAAAGGGGATGTAAAGGCAAAAATAAAATTCAATGCAAAGCTCTACACAGTTGCCGACTGCTCTACAGGGAAACAAACAAAGCTGCTTGAGTCCTGCATGGCTGGGAAGTAAGGTGGGGGCTCCCCCTGCTGTTAATAAGTATGATTGTTTCCCTGCAGAGCAGTTAGGGACCGTCTGACAATTCCACAGCAGTAAATGAAGGGAGAATTTCACTGCATACAGTCAGGTTTCTTATAAAAACGGTACACATTTTTTAATTAAAGTATATTGGAGATAGGATTCTTTTTCATTAAAGAAAGTGAAATTGGGATTTTATTTTTTGCCTTTACATCCCTTTTAAATGTTATTCCTCTTGAACAGGGGTCCCCAACCTTTTTTACCCATGAGCCACATTCAAAAATGAAAAGAGCTGGGGAGCAACACAGGCATGCAAAAACTTGCTGGGGTGCCAAATAAGGGCTGTAATTTGCTATTTGGTGGCCTCTATGTGGACTGGCAGGAGGCTCTATTTGACAGTACAGCTGGGTTTTATACAACCAAAACTTGCCTCCAAGACTGGAATTCAATAATAAGCACCTGTTTTAAGGCCACTGGGAGCAACATCCAAGGGGTTGAAGAGCAACATGTTGCTTGTGAGCTACTGGGTGGGAATCACTGCTCAAGAACCACAATGATTATAAAATGTACAAAAAAGAAAAAGTGCTGAACAGTGCTGCTACAAAAACGAATATCTCGAAAAAATCTAATAAAAAAAATCCAGAAACCTCCAAATGTCCAAACTGATTTAAAATGGTCCAATAAGATTAGAGCCTGTCCCATTGACTTCTATGAGACCTCATAGAACAAACTGAATAAAAAACAAAAGACATTGAAAAAAGTATATAAGGAAGCTTTCCATATAGGGCCCGGGTGCTCATGCTCCAAGCCCTCAGCAAGGGGAGAAAATACATACAAAACACGAAAAATAGAGCTGGCAGTATTCCGGTACCCCAAAAAATATGATCTATGAGACCTCAACAGCTTTAACTTGGTGCGGTTTTGTATTAGAGGTTTTTACACTTAATAAAGATGAATAATAAATAGTTTCAGTAGCAATACACTTGTAACCTTACTGAGCATTTGTTTTTAGATGGGGGTCAGTGACCCCCTTTTGAAAGCTGAAAAGAGTCAGTACAAAAAGGCAAATAAATGGCCATTCTATAACATACTAAGGGCTCTTACACACGACCGTTCCGACCTGCGCTCCCCTGCGTTCCGTTTTTTGGCGTTCAGCCGCAGGGGAGCGCAGGAATAGACGCAAGTAATTATTTGAAATGGGGCTGTACTCACTCAGGCGCGTGTAGGCGCCGAATGCAGGAAAAATGCAGCATGTTGCATCTGAACCTGCGTTCGGCGCCTACACGCGCCTGAGTGAGTACAGCCCCATTTCAAATAATTACTTGCGTCTATTCCTGCGCTCCCCTGCGGCTGAACGCCAAAAAAACAGAACGCAGGGGAGCGCAGGTCGGAACGGTCGTGTGTAAGAGCCCTAAAAGTTAAAGAAAAGGTGAACTGCCCCTTTCAAGTCAACGGGCGACTTGCAACGTTTTGTCCAAACGCATTTAAGTCAATGGGCATTTTTTTCTTGCAGCAACTTTTTCATCTATGCAAATTTTTTTTTTTGAAAATTTGCAGATGGCAAATGCAGAATTTCACTGCAAATCCATGTCTGGCGAAAGAATTTGCTCATTACTTATTGGTATTTCAATATAAAATATAACGAGCAGTGAAAATCTGATTTATGGTTTGTAGAGATTCTTGCGAGAGACCAAAAAACCTTCGTTAGAGATAAAGGCAAAGCTTGATATTCAGCCCATGTACACAGTGAAAGCACTTGTGGTTCCAGATGGTCACAGAGCATGAAATGAAGGCGATTTATTCAGTATTACTGCTACACCACTGCACACGCTGTTGCTTCTCATGACAAATGGCATTTACATTACAGCGTTACTCTTGGGGTTGTATTTCTAAACCCGCCATATATGTTCCTGTTTAGCCATCCCAAATTAATTTAATCTATTGAAAGTTGCAAAGTTTGCACCAAGTAAAGCACAGGGATGTTTACTTTCAGAGAGGTGAATACGTGCTAATTGGTTGCCATGGGTTACTAGACTAAGGCTTATCCGAAACGACAGCAGGCATTGCAATATCATAACCGAATACGCCTAGTCATGGAAGGACAACAAAGAAGGGGTTAATCTTTCCCCCCCCCCCCGGGACCATTCATTTACTTCCATTAAACTATTGGAGTGACCATAATTAATCCTTTCAAATCCAATTCTGTTTGTAATAAAAGGCAACCGGGTGCCATTTCATTAACCTTTCTCCCATGCAGATTAAAAAGGAAGAAAGTAGCTAATTAAACGGTGACACATTTCAATTTGGGTTGTACACTTAAAAGTTCACTTTGCCGGGCTGTGATACAGATGCTGATTTTATTCCGGCACGCCGGCCCAGTCTTCTGTGATGTGAATGGAGATTTCACCAGCCTCCCAGTAGCAGCAACAGCTCTGACGGGGTTCACTACCATTTATCCAATGATTTCCATATTAGCTATGTGTTTATAGCAATCCTAAGTCACCTACACATGTTCCATTCGATTTCATGCAATATTAAAGAAACTGAAGAAGAATAAAGATAATTTTTATGTAATAAAGCCCACAGTCCTTGCATTAGGCAGTAGAGCTGTTTTTTTATCTCCTTTCTACTCCCCACCAGTTGCCCCACTGTTATTGGTAGAGAAAGAGCCATCGGCAGATATGGGGGATGAAACTAAATTTCACTAGAATATACAGTTAGGCCCATAAATCTTTGGGCAGTTCAACTGCATCTGAGTTGTTTCATTTAAAATTCATTGTGGTCATGTACGGAACCAAAATTAGAAAAAAGTTGTCTCTGTCCAAATATTTATGGACGTAACTCTATTTGCAAGTGTGTAATTGAACCCAACGAAATGAAGTTATCAGCCTTGCAGTAGCCCCGCCAGCAACAGTTACAGGCAAACAGGACAGGCAGAAACCACTTGACAAGTTGTGTGTTGATGTTCAGCATTGCCCATTCCCAGTGCCACACACCAATAACAGATTTACCAGAATACTTTGTGGTTCTTTCTAATCGCCATGAGCCTTGTTGCAACATTAGCCCTGGTGTTATAAGCACCCAATTCTCATTCCTGTTCCAAGCAGTATATGAAGCAAAGAAGACCTCAATTGGCAAACTGGTGAATCATGTGACCCTAGCCTACAACTAAAATAGGAAAACAAAGAGTGGTTTAACTCTAGGCCCGGACTGGCAATCTGTAGATTATGGCAAATGCCAGAGGTGCTGCTGTAAATTGCCATAGACATTGATCATTTTGGGGACCACTTTGTACAGGTATGGGACCTGTTATCCAGAATGCTCGGGACCTGGGGTTTTCCTGATAACGGATCTTTCTGTAATTTGGGTCTTCATGCCTTAAAGGAGAAGGAAAGCTACGGAGGCATTTTATTGCCAATAGATTAGCTGCAATAGTGCAAGCTAGAATGCTATATTTATTCTGTAGAATGTTTTACCATACCTGAGTAAACAGCTGTAGAAACTCTGTTTGTTTAAGATAGGAGCTGCAGTATTAATGTGGTGTGACATCACTTCCTGCCTGAGTCTCTCCCTGCTCTGGGCTCAGATTACAGTAGAGAAGGGAGGGGGGAAGAGGAACAAACTGAGCATGCTCTTGCCCAGGGCAATGAGGTTTAAGCTGAAGGCAGGAAGTCTGATACAGAAGCCCATGAGTACACAATAGAAGGAAAGAAATGCAGTGTTTCTTTTGACAGGGGACTCAGAGCAGCATTACTTTGGGGGTTTACTGGTATATTTAGATGGACCTTTCTGATAAGACTTACTTAGTTTTAACCATTCCTTCTACTTTAAGTCTACTAGAAATTCATTTAAACATTAAATAAACCCAATTGGCTTGTTTTGCTTCCAATAAGGATTAATTATATCTTAGTTGGGATCAAGTACAAGCTACTGTTTTATTATTACAGAGAAAAAGGAAATCATTTTTAAAAATTTGGATTAGTTGGATAAAATGGAGTCTATGGGAGCCAGCCATTCTGTAATTCAGAGCTTTCTGGATATCGGGTTTCCGGATAAGGGATCCTGTACCTGAAATGCTGAGGCCGGTTTTGAATTTCAGTCCAGACCTGTCTAACTCCTAGAAGTACATCACTCCCAAAGGTAAAAAAAAAAATATATATATATATATATATATATATATATATATTTTTTTTTCAGATCTCTTTGTAATCCAACTGCAGTTGGGCACTTTGGGAAGATATTCCACTCAAAGTTCTTCTATAAAAAAAAAACAAGACTTCAGACTTTAGCAAAATCACTTTCAATGCAACAATAAAAAACACACAGAGGGGCAGATTCATTGAAAAAAAAAAACAATTGCATAAAATATAGAAATTACTCCAACTAAAGCCTATTGAGAAATCATGTTAGAAAATCTGCAATCTGCAATTTTCACAGTCTTCCATTTTGCTTAAAACTGTGGTTTTTATGTGATTTTTTTAAAACCATTCCTGACTTTGCAGTTATGGAAAAAGTGCCAATTGTAATTATGACTGAAATTATGGGACATATAATTTTCCTTTACAGGTTTAGTCTCTACTTTTTAGTGGTGACACATGCACAGATTTAGTTGGGCATCTTGGTGATTTAACCTAACTGTCCAATCATCAGTGGATAAATGGCAAGACTCGAGCCAACATTTAATTGAACCTGTTTACAGACCCTTTTAGAAAGACAAACCCCACAATATCTTTTTGCTGTATATTGTGAGTCTGACCCTAAGCTCAGGTAACAGAGAGCAGCTCAGAGCATGTTTTGTGTATTAACAGAAAGATGAAGAAGACAACAAGGTGCCTTCTAGGCCCATTTAGCCAGAGTTGCTACACAGTATAGAATTTCTAGCCTGCTTCTTTTTTTAATCTTTAGTTCCAATTTAGGGCAAAGAGACACGTGGAGATTTGGGGAGATTAGTCTTCGGGTGACTAATCTCCCCAAACTGCCTTCCCGCCGGCTAGAATCTAAATTGCCGGTGGAATGGCACTCGGAGCGCTTTGTTTTCTAAAGTCACCCGAAGGTTCCTCGTGAGGCAAATTTGAGCGACTTCGGAAAACTAAGTGCTCTGAGTGCCATCCCACTGGCAATTTAGATTCTAGCCGGCGGGAAGGCAGTTCGAAGAACAGGCGATTTGTCACAGGGTGACTTATCTCCCAGAATCTCCATGTGTTTCTCTGCCCTTAAACTGATTGCAGACATGTCAACAATGGCTACTTACTCTATGACCTCCATGACCATATCTAATTGGGATTTTATCAGATATAGATTAGGAAATCCAAAACAAATCCCATAAGAAGAAGCTTGGATCTGACTAGTCTGCACACGGCCCCCATGTGATCCAATCACTGGTCTGATCCTAAACCAGCCAAAGGACTGGATCAGCCCAAAAGATCTGCTCATTTGGGGACCTTGCCATACAATATCTCTTCCCACTTTTGGTCACTTTTATGGTCAGGGCACACAGGCAGATTCAGGGAGATTAGTCGCCCGGCGACAAATCTCTTTTTCAGGGGACTGCCTTCCCGCCGGCTAGAATGAAAATTGCCAGCGGGATGGCACTCAGAGCACTTCATTTTCTGAAGTCACCCGAAGTTTCCTCGTGAGGCAAAAATCTCCTCTTCTTCGGGGTGACTAATCTCCCGAACTGCCTCCCACGCCTTCCCGCTGGCTAAAATGTAAATCGCCGGTGGGATGGCACTCGGAGCAATGTTTTCCTCGTGAGACAACTTCAGAAAACAAATTGCTCCGAATGCCATCTCACTGGTGATTTACATTTTAGCCAGCGGGGGAGGCAGTTCGGGGAGATCAGTCACCCCAAAGAAGACGAGATTTGCCCCCGGGTGACTAATCTCCCCGAATCTGCCTTTGTGCCCTGACCCTTACTCTGTCTCTCACACTTTCAATGTAAATTTTTTTTGTATTTGCTGAAATTAAAACTTTGATTTCATTTAACATAAAGACGTGTAATCAAGTCTAAAATGTTAGTGAGAAAAAAATATGTATCGTGTAATGTTCCTTAGCTTTTCTTTTAATAAAAGTGAAATGCGATTATTATGTTAATGAATCAACAAGCCGGGGCTTTACAATTCAGCCCAAGAGTATTATTTGTTGCATGGATACCATTAAACATTAAAACGAATTCAACTGTAGTTATCTCCCCCCCCCAATTAATAGGCGAGTCTGTGCACATACAGTTAGGAGGGGTGCCTCCCCCCATTTTAATTATTAATTTGTGAGATCCTAAACCTTCAACCTAACTTTGTTTTCCTAGTTCAGACAAATGCTGTGCGTCACAGACTGATTCCTGACCGACTCTCAGCAAGCTGCACAGATACACATTGCTTGATATGGCCAAATAGCATTTCTGTTTGCTCAGGTTATTGGCTCCAACAAGTACTTCTGACAGTAGCTGTGGCTCTTCTCTCTTTCCCTTTTGCCAGTACAGTATCCACTCACACATAGACGGATACCCAATTTCATTCCCCTAAAATGCCCAATGCAGGCGCATCACTTTGAGCTCCATGCCAAAGGCCCAAAGAGTTGCAACAACAGCAACAGGTGGAGGAAAAAAGGAACAATGTATTTTTAGGCAACAATCTGCTGCACTCCAATCAGGGCAGAGCCTATGAATGTATTTTGAGTTGATGGATAAATAATTACTACTTACGCTACTTAAAGGACAATGAAAGGCAAAAAATAAAATCCCATTTTTACTTTCTTTAATGAAAAAGAAACCTATCTACTATATACTTTGATTAAAAAATGTGTACCGTTTTTATAAGAAACCTGACTGTATGCAGTGAGATTCTCCCTTCATTTACTGCTGTGGATAGGAATTGTCAGACGGTCCCTAACTGCTCTGCAGGGAAACAATCATACTTATGAACAGCAGGGGGAGCCCCCGCCTTACTTAACAGCCATGCAAAACTCAAGCAGCTTTGTTTATGACGATCCCTAAGCAGCCCAGATCACACTGAGCATGTGCACAGTCTTGGTCTTGCAAAGATGTTTAACAAAGTTACAAGATGACAGCCCCCTGTGGCCAACTTTGAAAGCATAAATCATTTGTTTGATTAGGCTTGTGGTGCAGTACCTTCATGCTTATGTTAAGTATACAAAATACAGCATTTCTAGCCTTATTCTATTTTAGACTTTACTTACCCTTTAATTTTAGTTTCAAAACCCTAAAATTTGACCTTTAATATGTGTGACACCTGATTATCTGTGAGTTACCATCAGCACCATAATATACAGCCAATCAATTGATTAGTTCACTATATCCAAAAAAATAGAAGCAGAAAAGTACCTGGAACTGGTACCTGGATCAATTAGCATCTATATCAATAGCAGGCAACAGGACTTATCAATCATGCTTGAGAGTGAAAGAGAAACAACATGTAGAGGCCCATTTATTAAATGTCAAATTTGAGTTGTATTAAAGCTTTTTGAAACCACGATTAAACTCATTTCTCTACATCCAAGAGCACCATATTATTATAGGATCTACCTTTGCTTTCAGTGGCATAACTTTTGGGCCCAGGCAGTGGTGGAATTACCGGAGGTGCTGCGGCTGCAAACGGGCCATCAAAAACCATCTCTGGTGGGGGGCCCGGCTATACCATCTGTGTATAGTTACCTTTTTGGGCCCAGGTCCCCCCCTCTTGTTATTGGGCCCAGGTCCTCCCACCCCCACAAAAAAATTCCCAGGTTCAACCCCCTCCTGTGCCAAAAATTGAGGGTCATCCGTGATGCACAAAAATGTATGTGTGTTTCATGTTAACTTGGAATAATCAACTCGGGGTGTAATATTCTCTTTCCCCACTTGGTGTCAAGTCACAAAGGCCCAGGCGTAGGGCGGAAATACATGAAATACAAATGTTAACATTTTTATAGATGCATTTAAATCTTGAATAATATAAAGTAGCGAGGAATTGTAAAAGTACAAGAAGAGACTGTTTCTTATTTTAGGCTGGAGGCTTAGAACCTTCATCTTGCCCCATATGGAATAACCTGCTGGGCGGGGCACATTGTGACCCTGATACATGAAATAAAAATTAATTAAACTAAATTAAAAGATGCATTTGTTAACCGGTTCCCTGTTAATTGGACGAGCAGTGAATAAGTAGAAAATGAACCAACACAGTGCAAGGGTAATGGGCTGGGTTGGAACCTGGAGCCTCTCACTCTCAGGACGCTTAGATCTCCCCTTAGCGAATTTTCACCACTTAGTAAATTTACCCCAAGGTGTGGAAGTGTTAGTTAGCTCTCCTCAAACAGAACCTGCCCAACCTCACCAATCCCTGGTGCCTAAACAACTCTGCACAGAGAGAAAAATTCTGCAAAGTCCAATTGTAATCCCCTAAATTTCCAGACGATAGATAACTGTCACAAGAACCTGAAAAGCTGTCATTGTCCCAGTTTCAGAGAGTAATAATTCAATGGTGTAACAAGGGCAGTTCATTATCAACTGCTAAAGAAACACCCCCAGTGGGGTGCTGGCTGGAGCTCGATTTTATTATATGTTTGTAAACAGTTGATCATCCCCAAATCACAAGGACCCCAGAAGAGTTGGTCAATGCTTTGCTCTTTTATTTTTCTGGCCAGCTTTTCTGACGTTGCACTACCTGTGTTGCAAGTCTTCTCATGTGCTCCAGGTATATATTCATTGGCCAGATTGTTTTGGAGAGGCTCCAATGAGTAAAGTCACACAAAGTTTAGTAACAACATATGTGTTCTCCATCGCGTCTGAACTTTTCAAATGGGAATCTCAAGAAATCCCATGGCAGTACTAGAAGGTGCATCAAAGTCTGAGGTGTTAAGGTGGCTATACATGAGATGGTAAAAGCTGCCAAAATTCGACCAGATATAGACCGGACAGTTTTAAAAATCCAGTCGGAGCGAGGACCACATTGATTTGTTAATATGTATTCCTGTCGTCGTGATCTGGGCCCTAGGGCCCAACAATCTGATCAGCACAATATCACCCACCTCAAGGTGACTGGCAAGGTCTCCAAACACACAGATCTTCATGTGTATGACCAGCTTTAGACTAGGCATTCTGTGTTATCACAACTAGACGTGATGTGACAGGCCATGATTGAAGTTCAGAACAATAACCTGGTGCTCTGAGAGTGAGCCTTGTGCATGAAGCTTGTTAGGCCCATCATACGTCTGTGATTTTATGGTGACCGACATCATTAATATTAACTGTCCTCCCAAACACGGACTGATAAAGATAATATCTTTAGATCATAAATCAACTGTTCTTTCCAAGTCCTTCCAATGTCAGAGAAGATGCTGGAGAAGGTAGAGAGGTAAAAAAAATTCGGGTAAAATACTAACTCACATATGTAATTTAAGGAACGGAGTTTGCCCAGGAGCAGTAACCAATAGCACCCAATGATATATTTGCTTTTAAACAGGTGACCAGTAAATACAACCTGCTGATTGGTTGCTACAGGTTACTGCACCTGGGCAAACTTAGTGCCTTTTATTCAGGATTCTGACTTATGGTGTCGTTTTTATTTCTAAATCACACTGTTTACACTGCAAATAATTCACTCTACAATATAAAATGTCATTCCTGAACCAGCAAGTGTATTTAGTTGTAATATTGGTGTGTAGGTGCATCTCAGCTCATTTTGCCTGGTCATGTGATTTCAGACAGAGCCAGCACTTTAGGATGGAACTGCTTTCTGGCAGCCTGTTGTTTCTCCTACTCAATGTAACTGAATGTGTCTCAGTGGGACCTGGATTTTACTATTGAGTGCTGTTCTTAGATCTACCAGGCAGCTGTTATCTTGTGTTAGGGAGCTGCTATCTGGTTACCTTCCCATTGTTCTGTTGATAGGCTGCTGGGGTAAAAGGGAGGGGGGTGATGTCACTCCAACTTGCAGTAAAGAGTGACTGAAGTTTATCAGAGCACAAGTCACATGACTGGGGCAGCTGGGAAATTGACAATATGTCTAGCCCCATGTCAGATTTCAAAATTAAATATAAAAAAATCTGTTTGCTCTTTTGAAAAATGGATTTCAGTGCAAAATTCTGCTGGAGCAACAACTGATGTGTTTTGATTTTTTTTTTTTCCATGACAGTATCCCTTTAACAGTGGGCCCCTAAAAGCCTGTCTAAAGCCCATTGTTAGGTGGTTTCTCTGATCACTCACAAATCTTCTCCAAACACTTTTTATCCTTTTCTCCGAACCCCCAGCCCACCTCCTTGTCCTTGTTACTGGGCAATCTTCATACTGGTCTCATTGCATTCAGCTTCAAAAAAATGACTTTATGCCTTCGAGGTTCCTGTGTGCGGGTTCTTATGACTATTTAATGATTTGACATATTAAATAGATAAATGACGCTATATAAATGCAAATTGTCAAATTCTTAGGCCCCCGCTTTATTGGCGCCTGTAATGTCCTTGTGGATAATTTTATCCTTAACTTACCGCTTTTTTTTTTTTTTTTACTTAACTCTGATTTCTTTCATATACTTCCCAGAAATTTGTATAAATAAGATTCTTTTAGCTATTTATTTTTTATGTTATGGCAGAATTTGCAGCTAATAAAAGAAGACCGTTTCCTTTACGTCAATTTTGAATTGACTTCAGAGCTTTCTGCACATATCTTAGTGCAGCGTTAAATTCGATTTTATTATTAAGACTATTTGCAAGTAGTCTTCATTTATTCATTTTTTTGGGGGGGGTACAATTCTAAGTGACTTACTTCCATTCGAACAATTCGAATACAGCCTATTCACCCCCCAAAAAAAAAAAGATTTTTTTTTCAATACATTTCGGTTGGTCTTTTTTTCTTAGAATTTCGAAGTTATGGGAGTTCAAAAAAAAAAACTCCCATTACTTCGAAATTTGACCCTGATAAATGTTGATGGTGAGCTTCCCCTTTAGCATTTTGAGCAACTGATTAATCCTGCGTAAGTGTAGTATAATGTGTTGAATTAAAAACAATTCTGGAGCAGTATAGTAATTAATAACCCTGCGGTGCAGTCGTTTTATAGCACCAACATGTACTGCAATGCTGTAAAAGTGTAAATTGGATGTTACATGAACATGATACATCGTTTGCTCATTAATGATAATTACATCTCACATAGAATGTCTCCTACTTGGTTCAAATTACTGACGGACTCTGACATGTTAAAATGCTGAATTCTGCCTAGATACAGATGAATCCCCCATTATAGCTCATATCCCACTGCAATTATTACAAATTATATCTGCTACTAAAGGACATCTGCTCATTTATCAGGATGGAACTTTCAGGAAACATTTTTTTCAATGGGGCTGTACTCAGATGCATGTAAGCGCCAAATGCAGGGAAAATGCAACATGCTGCGTCCCAACCTGCGTTCAGCGCTAACATGCGTCTGTGTGAGTACAGCCCCATTTAAAATAATTCATTTATTGTACTCCTGCGCTCCCCTGCGGCTAAACGCATGAAACCGGAACGCAGGGGAGCACAGCTTAAAACGCTCGTCTGCTCGAGCCGACACTGCGACAAAACATACAACGTTTCGGATGTCCTGTCCCCTTGACAATAATTTAGTGCATTTACTCCTGCGCTCCCCTGCGGCTGAACGGAAGAAAGTGAATGCAGGGGAGCGCAGCAAAAAACACCCCTGTGTAAGAGCCCTAACTTTATTGCTAATTAGCCATGCAGGCTGTGGATTCCGTATTTGTTTGGTTTTGAAGGGGTGAGGTGACAAGCCTATGCCCAGCGTATGGGCAACCCTATTTTTTTAACTGTTAGTTCTCCTTGTAGCATTACCATTCACTGTATTCTGACAACTCCCTGTTAGTGAAGCCTCCATTAGGGCTCGTGCTGACAAGCAATGAAATCTGCGCTCCCCGATATTGTGTTTGCGCAGGAAGGAACGCATCTAATTCATTTGAAGGGGCCAATATTTACCCAGGCACATGTAAGAGCCTGAAAGCAGGTTGAACACAGCATGTTGCATTCCACCTGCATTCAGCACTTACGGTACATGCGTCTTTGTCAGTACATGGCCGTTTTAAAGAGCTGTAGGCGTTCCTTCCTGCGCTTCCCTGCAGCTAAGCACTTAAAATCGCAACACAGGGGTGTGCACGTTTGAGCACTCAACAGTATGAGCTCTTAATCTTGGGATCTGTGCAAGACCAGTTGTTTTTAGATTTACCTATACTAGATGTAACAGGAAGAGATCACCTGACCAGAAATACTGCAGCTCTAACTGTAAGAGGAAGAGATCACCTGACCAGAAATACTGCAGCTCTAACTGTAAGAGGAAGAGATCATCTGACCAGAAATACTGCAGCTCTAACTGTAACAGGAAGAGATCACCTGACCAGAAATTCTGCAGCTGTAACTGTAACAGGAAGAGATCACTTGACCAGAAATACTGCAGCTCTAACTGTAACAGGAAGAGATCACTTGACCAGAAATACTGCAGCTCTAACTGTAACAGGAAGAGATCACCTGACCAGAAATACTGCAGCTCTAACTGTAACAGGAAGAGATCAGCTGACCAGAAATACTTCAGCTCTAACTGTAACAGGAAGAGATCACTTGACCAGAAATACTGCAGCTCTAACTGTAACAGGAAGAGATCACCTGACCAGAAATACTGCAGCTCTAACTGTAACAGGAAGAGATCAACTGACCAGAAATACTGCAGCTCTAACTGTAACAGGAAGAGATCACCTGACCAGAAATACTGCAGCTCTAACTGTAACAGGAACAGATCACCTGACCAGAAATACTGCAGCTCTAACTGTAACAGGAAGAGATCAACTGACCAGAAATACTGCAGCTCTAACTGTAACATGAAGAGATCACCTGACCAGAAGTACTGCAGCTCTAACTGTAACAGGAACAGATCACCTGACCAGAAATACTGCAGCTCTAACTGTAAGAGGAAGAAGTGGGGAAGCAAAAGGCAGAACTGTCTGTTAATTGACTCATGTGACCTAACATGTATGGTTTGTTTGTGTGCACCGTGAATCCTACGATCCCGGGGGGTGGCCATTATTTTTTAAAATGGCAATCTTCTATTTATGATTAACCAATGGCACATACTACTAAAAAAGTATATTATTATGAAAATGGTTTATTTACATGAAGCAGGGTTTTACATATGAGCTGTTTTATGCAATATCTTTTTAAAGAGAGCTACATTGTTCAAGGGTATAGTTTCCCTTTAAATCGCAATGCAGCGCAGGTTTGAGCACTCGTCAGTACAAGCCCTTCATCTTGGGATCTTTGAGTAATATATTTGTATCACCATCATTTTTGTCACTAAACTAATGAAATAACAGCCGAGTCTTCACCTGGAGCGAAGGTGCTGATTTATTCCAGAATCTTGTTGTGTTACTATAGGGCGTCTGTGCAGTGTGAGCCAATATAACATTTGTGCTATCACTCTGTATTTCCCTGAGAGTAAGTGGCTGATGTGAACTGGAGAAGGTTACGGTACCAAAATGCATTATGCTTAGTCTGCTCATTCCATGATGTTATTTCTGATACCAAATTAGTTATAAATACATGGAAAGCAGATCATTCCAGTAGCAGATTTATGACATGTGGGGCCTAGGGTTGCCACCTCACCCCTTTAAAACTGAACACATATAGAATCCACAGCCTGCATGGTTTATTTGCCATTTATTTAGGGCTCTCGCACACAGGCGGTTTTTACCTGCGCTCCCCTGCATTGTGTTGTCTTCTGTTCAGCCTCAGGGGAGCGCAGGAGTAGATGCACTCAATTATTGTGAAGGGGGCTGTACTCACACAGACGCATGTATGCGCCGAATGCAGGTGAAATGCAACATGCTGCATCCCGTTTGGCACTTAAATGCGTCTGAGTGAGTACAGCCCCCTTCACAATAATTAAGTGTGTCTACTCCTGCACTCCCCTGCGGCTGAATGGAAGAAAGCTCAAGGCAGTGGAGCGCAGGTAAAACCGGCCGTGTGTAAGGGCCCTTAGATGCATGGCTGCACATAAATCAGTTCAGTCTACAGCAAGCATCTAAATGAATTGCTAATTAGCCATGCAGGCTGTGGATTCCTTATGTGTTGGGTTTTAAAGGGGTTTGATGGCAATCCTACTGGGGCCCCATGGCTGCATCCAGAAAGAAGAAAATAAAATAGGAATAATAATTGGAAAAAAAATTGGATGGGCCCCTGATCACACTAGTCCCCTGGGCTATAGCCTGTGCATTAATCTGTATAATTCCCTGCAGTTAAGTAGTTAAAGTGCCTGGGAGAAAATCACCCTGCGTATAATGAATATCATCTACCCCAGGATTATCTAATTGTTGTAGAATTACAGTGACATTGATGGATCAAGAGAAAGGTGTCTAGACGTTACTAATGTGCGGCCTTCTTTCACTGGAATTATCCCATTGGGATCTGTCACATAGTCCTGATCCAGTGCAGCTCCTTGAAAAAATGCAATTTAATCAAATTGTCCTGGAATACAGTATATACTTAGTGTTACCAATGAGCAGCAGGGATCCTTTCAGTGTTCATGATCTCTACTATGAAACCTCAGCAACTGCCGACTCCTCTGAGCAGCCTTGTATTTACCGTATATACTCGAGTATAAGCCGAGTTTTTCAGCCCCCAAAATATGCTGAAAAACTCTACCTCGGCTTATACTCGGGTCAAGCGCAAAAACGGTCGCCGGCGTCCAAGAATAGTCGCCGGTGTCCAAGAAAAGTCTCCAAGAATATTCGCCAGCATCCAAGAATGGTCGCGGCATCCAAAAACGAGACGCCGGCACCTCCAATTTTTTGATTGAAACTGACCAGAAGCTGCTGCATTTCTCAGCCTAGGCTTATACTCGAGTCAATAAGCTTTCCCAGTATTTGGAGGTAAAATTAGGTACCTCGGCTTATACTCAGGACGGCTTATACTCGAGTATATACGGTAGTTGCATTTAGCTGCATTTAGCTGTATTTAGTTGCATTTAGCTGCATGTATGGTGGGAGAAAAGAGACGACCGATATTGGCAGAAGACTTGGACAAGTCTGGACTGAGAACCAAAATAGGTCCTGGCATTTCAGGTACACAGAGGCCCAAACAGCCCCCACCAGCCCACTAAATACTGACTTTCTATGGCAACTTACAGCAGCCCCTCTGGCATTTTCCAGAATCCACAGATTGCCAGTCCAGGCATGGACTTGGATATGGGTCGGCTCGTCGATCAGGCTGGACGGAAATAATCGGGTGCTTCGAGGCACCCAAACATAGGCCTTTGTTAGTGCTCTACACGTTTGCCGCCCAGTCGCTCCATAGGGAGCACGGGGACGCACAGTTCTCCAGTGCTCAGGTACCTCCACTCACAGTGGGCGCTAGGACTGCATGACCTAGGGGCGCCCTCCGCTCAGATCCGGCCCTGGGCGTGATCAGAAAAAAAGGAGTAATACTCGCTATTAAAAAGGCCTGACGAAAACCCGGGGAACTGTCGACCTGCATCTATACCCACTCCCGAAACTTCTACCTGCACCCACAGGGTACTGCATAAAATACCGGATAAAATACAATATTGTTTGTGAGAAAAACATTTCTTTAAAATGATCTTTTGGGGAATATACAGACTCGGCCGTACAACAAGCACAGCTACACGGCTTTTCCCTCTTCTTCAATGAGCGAAGAACACATTGGCGTAAAACAAACACCTGGACTGTAAAAAGCAGAAGAAAATGAATTGGAGTGAGAAATAGGAATAAATTCCTAGCGCCGGCCACTAGATACTGATAAATGACACGTCGGGACCAGAAGCGTGAAATGAGGGGGAGTCTGCTGATCACTTTTTTATGATCTGGCAAAGCTCAACCACCACCTCCAATAATGAGATTCACCAGCTCCACCGGATGACAGATAGGGACCGTCTCTCTCTCCTCTGTCTGTTTCATCCAACCTCCCCTCACCTGTTTTTATGATTTCCCTGTACAATTTGATTTTATGGAACAGCTTGCCATGCTAGCCTCCGTGGGCCGGCTGGAGGACTGGTGGCTCAGGGAGTGTTTGTGCTGGAAGAGATAAATACAGATTTGGTGGATGTCACTTGTTTGCTTTGTAGTCTCTAATATGACAGATGCGGCTGTCCTCTCATTTAAAGCCATTTTGACATATTTAAAGGGATACTGTCATGGGAAAAAAATAGTTTTTTTTCCCCAAAATGTATCAGTTAATAGTGCTGCTCCAGCAGAATTCTGCACTGAAATCCGTTTCTCAAAAGAGATTTAATTTTGAAATCTGTCATGGGCTAGACATATTGTCAGTTTCCCAGCTGCCCCCAGTCATGTGACTCTTTACTGCAAGTTGGTTTGATATCAGCCCCTCCCCCAGCAGCCTAACAACAGAACAAAGGGAAGATAACCAGATAACAGCTCCCTAACACAAGATAACAGCTGCCTGGTAGATCTAAGAACAACACTCAATAGTAAGGGCAAAGACACATGCTGCTATTTTGGGAGATTAGTCACCTAGCAGAAGGATGGCACTCGGAACACTTCGGTTTCTGAAGTCGCCCGAAGTTGCCTCACGAGGAAACTTCGGCCAACTTCGAAAAGCCGAAGTGATCCGAGTGCTGTCCCGCTGTCAATTTACATTCTAGCCGGTGGGAAGGCAGTTCGGGGAGATTAGTCACCCGAAGAAGAAGCGATTTGTCGCTAGGTGATTAATCACCCGAAATTAGGGATTAGGGACACATTCAGTTACATTGAGTAGGAGAAACAACAGGCTGCCAGAAAGCAGTTCCATCCTAAAGTGCTGGCTCTTTCTGAAATCACATGACCAGGCAAAATGACCTGAGATGCACCTACACACCAATATTACAACTAAATACACTTGCTGGTTCAGGAATGACATTTTATATTGTAGAGTGAATTATTTGCAATGTAAACAGAAATATATTAAATTAGAAATAAAAACTATATGACAGAATCCCTTTAATAAATAGGAAAGCTGCTGGGAATTACAAGTTCTTAAACACAAATTGCTGCAGTTTGACAATTCCTATCCACAGCAGTAAATGAAGGGAGAATTTCAATGCATACAGTCAGGTTTCTTATAAAAACAGTACACATTTTTTAATTACAAGTATATTAGAGATGTGATTTTATTTTTTTTTGCCTTTACATGCCCTTTAATAACCCCCTTATTGTAAGGCTGGCTTGGGTTGGCTAACTTTGATTTGCCGTTACTATTTTCCTTGTACTGCTGACATCTCTGTTCAACACCTTCTATTCCATGGAGAGCTGCAATTAGAATCCCACACAAATCAAAAGGAAAAGCTATTTGTTGCCTTGGCATATGGTTGATATTATACCTATAATTAATTCTAAGGGCAGGTATAGTATTATTCATGGCTGTTTATAGGGGCTGGATAGGTTCCCCTCGTTGCATTGACAGCCTTTGGTGCTGAGGAGGTTTGGGTATGGGCCAATGAACAGATTCATGGATATCTTAATACCCAATTGCAGTTAATGTGCCAGCCTCACATATTCAAGTGCTCTCTGATAAATCAGGATTATGGAATTGGAAGCACTGGGAATATGGCGGTTTTCCAGCGTTCCATACAGAGAAGCTTATGGGGCTGTTGGCTGAGCATTAAAGTCTATTTCTCTTCCCAGTAGCTGATTCTAGAGGGTTTGTGTCCTTTCATTCAGAGTGTGTGTGTGATTTGCAGACACAGCAAGTTGTGTTGTTGTAGCTTGTCGGTCCAGTATGTTGTGTTAAAGGGATACTGTCATGGGGAAAATATTTTTTTCCCAAAATGAATCAGTTAATAGTGCTGCTCCAGCAGAATTCTGCACTGAAATCCATTTCTCAAAAGAGCAAACAGATTATTTTATATTCAATTTTTAATTCTGACATGGGGCTAGACATATTGTCAATTTCCCAGCTGCCCCAAGTCATGTGACTTGTGCTCTCATAAACTTCAATCACTCTTTACTGCTGTACTGCAAGTTGGAGTGATATCACCCCCCTCCCTTTCCCCCCAGCAGCCTAACAGAACAATGGGAAGATAACCAGATAGCAGCTCCCTAACACAAGATAACAGCTGCCTGGTAGATCTAAGAACAACACTCAATAGTAAAAACCCATGTCCCACTGAGACACATTCAGTTACATTGAGAAGGAAAAACAGCAGCCTGCCAGAAAGCATTTCTCTCCTAAAGTGCAGGCACAAGTCACATGACCAGGGGCAGCTGGGAAATTGACAATATGTCTAGCCCCATGTCAGATTTCAAAATTGAATATAAAAAAATCTGTCTGCTCTTTTGAGAAATGGATTTCAGTGCAGAATTCTGCTGGAGAGAATCACTATTAACTGATGCCTTTTGAAAAAATCCCTTTAAGCTCCGTGCCAATCTCTTTCCCACTTGTAACATAATTAGACCCCTCTCTGTTTGCCCACATACACTTGCCTGGGCATAAAGAACGGTGTCAGAGTGATTGATTTAGTTATTTGCAATTGTGTGCGCTTACATCTTATTTCATTGCTCTAAATTGCAGCCACCTTTGCTAACCTTGCTGGTGATGAAAGGGTTGTACGTGAGGAATATCATGGGATCTCTCATCATTCCTGCGTATTACCTGCGCAATGGCCATTTCATCTACTGTCACTTCTACACGAGGCATCGCACAATGGGAGGAATGGGTTAGACTGGAATGGAAAAAAAACCCGATAGTGGGTAAAGAAACTAATGATAGGAAATAAACCCTTTAGAAATGTACAATTATGCAAATAGGGAATGTGTTTGCCTAGAGAAGCAGTGGCTGAAAGGATAAGTAAACCTTAAAAAATAGTGAATGTAAAATTGTGGGTGCTATTCTAAGAACTTTTGTCATTTACATTTATTATTTATTTTTAATTCCAAGATGTTAAGGGATACATGTACTGTTAATATGAATGAGTTTTGTTACAGCAGCGCCACCTGCTGGTCAGTTTCCCACCAGTCTGACCACCAAGTAGTCAAGGAAGTTGTCAGGAGAAAGAAAGAGGCTGCTCTGATGTTCTTCTGCAGTGTCGGAGTGGCCCGACCTGGGAAAAAACCCGGTGGGCCCTGACCCTCATGGGCCAGTCCCCCTCTCCCCAAATTGGGATTCCACCAAAAAAAAAAAATTTCAGTGCTACGTGGCCTGCACATTCGCGTTCTGCTGAGCACTCCTACAACTGTGCACGCAGAGCGCCACGTCACGGTAGGGTACGGGCGGGGAGGCCGGAGGGGGGGCCCCGAGCCCACCAGTCCGACCCTGTTGTTCTGCTTAGGAACCTTTCTCAATTTTTTCCTAAGCAGAAGAACATCAGGCCATCTCCACTTTTTAAAGTGCATAAAAAGGCACAACCAGACATGTTTTGCACTCTGCATTAAAGGGATTCTGCAATGATTTTTATGATGTAGTTTTTATTTCTAAATGACACTGTTTACACTGCAAATAATTAATAATAATAATTTAATTCCTGAACCAGCAAGTGTATTTTTTAGTTGTAATATTAGTGTGTAGGTGCATCTCAGGTCATTTTGCCTGGTCATGTGATTTCAGAAAGAGCCAGCACTTTAGGATGGAACTGCTTTCTGGCAGCCTGTTGTTTCTCCTACTCAATGTAACTGAATGTGTCTCAGTGGGACCTGGATTTTACTATTGAGTGTTGTTCTTAGATCTACCGGGCAGCTGTTATCTTGATGTCACTTCTCTCCCCACATTCCCCCATTCTCTTCACCATTTGTGTAACCAGGACCTGGGAATGGACATCAGGTCCCCCATTCTGGTGCACAAACAAGATTTTGAGATGATGCAAGGCTTGTCTTAATGTATTAATTATGAATTCCCAGACTGAAGGAAACAAGATTCAAGGGCATAACAGAAGGTATATTTGGCTGATTATTAGAATGCCTCATGTGGTCTGCCTATGATAGGGGCAGATGGATCACTATACTCTAAGAGCATAATGTTTCAGTTAAAGGAGAAGGAAACCCAGTGGGCGCAAAAACCCTCCCCCCCCCCCTGTGTTGGTTCCCCTCCCTACTCCCCCCTGGCCTAAAGGAAAGAGGAAAGGCTAACTAAGTCAGCTTTATCAGAAAGGTCTATATAAATACACCAGTAAACCCTCAACGTAATGGTGTAGTGAGCTATTAATTCTGATACTTATAGTATACACGGCACGCAAAAATATTAACAAACACAAAATGAATTCAATTTTACCTGAATAATGTTGTATTCTTCCATCTCGGTAGCTCTGTGGAAGGACAATCTGGAACTCCTCCTGTTATAATAATAATAATAATAAAAAAAAAATATTCAAAGCAGTGTGGCTGCCTAGAGGGCACAGCTAATGCCAATATGCAGTATATTGACAAACATTTACTTTACTTGTTATGTTTGAAAAACTGCCCCCTTCCTCCTCTCCAACCACATAAAGCTCCCCACTAAAGGCTTCCTCCTTTCCCCATACCTGGCCTTAAAGGAGAACTAAAGTTTAACTAAAGAAGTAGGTGGAAATGTTGTACATGATGTTTTGTGCTTCTGTACCAGCCCAAGGCAACCACAGCCCTTTAGTAGTAAAGATCTGTGTCTCCAAAGATGCCCCAGTAGCTCCCCATCTTCTTTTCTGCTGATTCACTGCACATGCTCTGTGCTGCTGTCACTTACTGAGCTTAGGGACCCACTCACAATATACAGTACACATAGAATAGAAATGTCACAATATAAGGCTGATTAGTAATTAATACAGATAATTACTACATGGCAGCACAGAACCCAGTGCAATTCGCATCAGAATTCAATAATCAGCAAACCTGTAACATCAGCTTATATCACAGAAAGTGTAGGTGGAGTGTGATAAACTACAGTGGCACATAAAATTCACAATGTAGTAATGTATCTAATGGGATTTTTCAATTCTAATCATTTTCTTCTTCGTTTGCCTTTCACCTTGAAGGAGGAGGAAAGTACGTAGATCCATGAAAAAAGTACTCAAATATATAAAGATATGGTTGTTCTAGTCACCTTGCTTTAGTTCGGGGGGCATTTAATACAGTAAAAATGCATTTGCTCCCTATTAGCAAGCTAAGTGGACGTGGGGCTCTTAAGCTCCTTTCCGGTTTTCAGTTTTGGTGTACATATGCCACTGCTCCTTTACCCATATTGCTTCTGCACTGTTCCTTCACCCATATTACTCCTGCACCCAAATTTCTCCTGCAATACTCCAATATTTCTCCTGCACTTGTCCTATACTAATATTGCTCCTGCACCCTTACTCCTGCACTGTTTCTACACCCATACTGCTCCTGCACTGTTCCTATATCCATATTGCTCCTGCACCTATATTGCTCCTGCACTGCACCAACACCCATACTGCTTTTGTGCTGGTCCTGCAACAATATTGTTCCTGCACTACTCCACCTATATCTTTGCTGGACTGGTCCTACACCCATACTGCTCTTGCAGTGCTCTTGCACCCACATTGCTCCTGCTGTGTTCCTGCACCCATACTGCCCCTGCACAAACACCCATATTGCTGCTGCAATGGTCCTTAACCCACATTGTTTTCCCCCCATACTGCTCCTGTTCGCGCATTGCTATTGCACTGCTCCTGCACCTATATTGTTCTTGCACTGTTCCTACACCCATACTGCTTTTGCACTGCTTCCGCACCCATATTGCTCCTGAACTGCTCCTGCACGAATATTTCTTTCTGAACTGCTCCTGCACCCATATTGCTCCTGAACTGCTCCTGCACGAATATTTCCTTCTGAACTGCTCCTGCACCCATATTGCTCCTGAACTACTCCTGCACCTTTACTTTCAAAGACAAAGGACTTTGAAAGTAAGGGAGGTATAAGCCCTCTGAAGACACGTAGCCCTAAAAACACTTTCGTTTATAAAGCTCAGAGTTTATTTACGCTTGATCCTTGCTGTGTACTTGCACAAGGGAACTGGTTACTGCATAAATGCAATAGCAAACAAGCTCGGTTACAGACAAAATGTCATTTTTTAACATGGAAACATATTAGAAAAGAGAATTTCATAAACTTCAGAGCTATCCTATCCGAAGCTGTGCTGATATTTAGTAGCAAAACTAATACATTTGCCCATTTATATATTTCTGAATATTGCTTTTGTTTCCTGATATCCATGGGCACAAGCTGATTAATTCCAGTGATGTTCATCATAAGAAAGGAACATTTTGTAAGTGCTGAGATTCATTGCTCTTTGTTTCAACTCCAACCTCCTTCTCCTCTTTCCAACGCAGCCGGTAAAGCAGCTTGCCTGCCAATCCTAACATGTCTGTGACGCAGATAATCACAAACTACTTTATGAATTTTACACATTCCTCTTTAGGACCAACACAAAATCCAATATATATTACACTTTTCAATGAAGATTTAGGCCACTAATAAAGACTGATAGCCAATTTGTGCTGGAAATTGCGATTGGGTTGTCCAAAATTTTCCGTGCAGTGGGCAAGTTATCCATTGTGCCCTGTGTCGATTGCATGGGTTTGTGCAAAGGAGCAGAGGCAGATCAGGATTATAACACACACAAGTACTAAATACACATATATTAAATGGATGTCCAGCTTTTTGTTAACATTTAACAAGCCCCTGTGGACAAAATAAGTGACCGCTCTTTGATGCCCTCGATTTTGTTTGGAATATGGCTGATGATAAAAATGAAGGCTTTTATCTTTCTGTTACCCTTTTATAAGTCAAGGGGAACCCTACTCAGTGCAACTATAGACTTATACTGGCCAAGGGTAGGGTGAGAAAAACTGCTGACTTGGGCCCTCCACACAGATATTTAGCAAGATATCAATCAGGAACCTTTGAAAATCCCATGGGACGAGGACCGCACTGGCTGATAAGTGGTGTACAAGCTAAGATGTCTCATATTGCAAGTGATAGATCCAAAACAGAACACAATTTATACAGGACGTTTAAGTTTAAAGCAAAATAGAACAGAGAAATCCAAGCTCTGGATACAATCAAATGATAATTGTTTTGTCTAGACAATCTTCTTGGATGTTGCACATTTTGATTGCTTTACAGTATGGAAGCAATGCGGTGAAGTCATGGGGAAAGCAAATATAAATTTCAGGCTGTTCCCAAAAAGAGAGAGAGATTGAGCACACTCTGTGCTGGATTATCATATATTTGTGGAATAGAGGTTCTGTTTGATTAAATGAGAATGCTTCCATCTTGACATCTTGAATACAACGTTCAGTTTGGAGGATTACTTTAGTAATATATTTAAAGTTGTACTGTTACTCTCTGGATGCATGGCATGGCTTCAAAGAGAGTTTGTAAAGAGGTAGTACTCAAGGGGCTGTATAACCTGTAGTGTAATGGCTGAATTATTCCTTCTTCTACCCCACTACTGTTAAAGACAGAAGTTAGACACAGAAGAACAACAATGGAGTAATAATTGATGGTCTGCACTTTTTGGCACTCCCAGTAGTTTTTATTTTATTTTATTTATTTGATTTTAAACAGGTCTTTACTGCTGTCCAACTTCCTGAGACTCTTCTTACACTCACGTGGCTCTAGCCAAACAAGTGAACAATAGTCTCCAGGAGGAAGAGTCTCCATATCCAAGTCTGCCATAAAGAGAAGACTGTATGAAAGTAAATACAGAGGGGGCACTGCAAGGTACAAGCCACTCATAAGCATCAAGAATAGAAAGGCTACATTGGACTTTGCTAAAAAACATCTAAAAATCCAGCACAGTTCTGGAAAAAACATTCTTTGTACAGATGAAACCAAGATCAACCTCTAGCAGAATGATGGCAAGAAAAAAGTCTGGAGAAGGTGTGGAGCAGCTGATGATCCAAAGCACAGCACAGTTGTGTATAAAAGATTTGGGAGGCAGTGTGATGGCTTGGGCGTGCATGGCTGCCAGTGGCACTGGGACACTCGTGTTTATCCATCATGTGACACAGGACAGAAGCACAAGAATGAATTGTGAGCTCTTCAGAGACACTGTCTGCTCAAATCCAGCTAAATGCACTCACATTGATTGGGAGGCGTTTCATAATGAGCCAAAATATACAGCCAAAGCAACCCAGGAGTTTATTAAAGCAAAGAAGTGGAATATTTTTGAATGGCCAAGTCAGTCACCTGACCTGAACCCAATTGAGCTGCATTTCACTTGTTGAAGACTAAACTTGGGACAGAAAGGCCCACAAAGAGCAAGTGAAAGTGGCTGCAGTAAAGGCCTGGCAGAGCATTAGAAAATAGCCATTCCTGGTATCTGAAAGAGTCAACATTATGATTTTTAAATCTAATTGTGCTCTGTGTACTAACCATGCAGCCCCCCTTGTCCCCACTCCGACGCTGTAAAGTTAAGTGTGAGGAGTGAGGGGGGGAGGCATCCAGGGTCGGAGTGGGCCCTGGACAGCAGTCCTGGTGGGCCCCGTGCCCCCCAGTTCAACCCTGGAGGCATCGCCTAGGGTCGGACTGGGGGGCCTAGGGCCCACCAGGACTACTGTCCAGGGCCCTCTCTGACCCCCCTGCCCCCCTACTGTGATGCACTCGGCACGCCTGTGTGAGGGCGTTGCTCGGCGCTCCTGCTTGAAAGGCGCCACTCGGCACTCCGTATGAATGGCGCTGTTCGGTCGCCTATAGAAATCTTTTTTTGTTTTAACAAACTGGTCGGGAGAGGGGTCTGGCCCGGCGGGGGCCCATCGGGTTTTTTCCTGGTTTCCCCCCAGTCCGACACTGGCAACGTCCAAAACGCCCGTGATGATAACATCACTTAACAGTGTTTTAAGACTATATTTTACAGGTTATTCCGTATGTATTACATGGATATATAATTTACAGTAGGGTACATAGAAAAGAACCATAATGAGGATCAATCATATACAGTGCATATTACATACACATATTGCAGCTGTCAGCTAAATTATATTATCTAAAGTGAAAGTCCAAAGAAAATTCACACTCCAAGAGCAATAAATGCAAGTCCGGGGAAAGTGTTGAACAAAACTAAAAACGATTACCCACAGTGTAGACAATCAGTTCCTTTAGCCTAAGCGGTTTCTTATATTGTAGCTGCATGATGGACGGGGTTACTGAACTCTCACATCAGTCAGACGAGTGCAATACCTTCCCTGAAAGCTAATGGTTCTCCAGTTGCAGATGACTAACTGTTTAAAAATAAAAGAAATCGCACTATCCATTATCCGGAAACCCTTTATCTAGAAAGCTCTGAATTATGGAAAGGCCGTCTCCCATAGACTCAATTTTATCCAAATTTTAAAAAATGATTTCCTTTTTCTGTATAATAATAAAACAGTCGCTTGTATTGATCCCAACTAAGATATAATTAATCCTTATTGGAGGCAAAACCTTAAAACCTTAAACGAAATTACCAAACTGTACAGGTTTGAGACTTTCTTTTGTAAGGGTAAGGCCACACGAGGAGATGTTTTCACAACAATCCTATATAATAAAGTTGAAGTGTCTCTGCGTCCAGTCCCTGTGTCCGTGGGATTGCGCTACTGCACATGTGCCCCACGGACCGTCTCTGGCGAATTTTCTACATATGTTCTAGCGCCCGTTAATTTAACGGGCTTAATGTCTAGTACAGGGGTGTCCAAACTTTTTGCTCGCCGGGCCACATTGGAAAAATAAAAATTGTCTGGGGCCACACATGAAATACACAAACACGTTTGATTTGTAAAAGTAAAGGAAATACACAGAAAAGAACTACAATGGCAGTTGGATAACCAGATGGAGCTATACACTGGAATATGGGACACCTGGATATTAAATAGACTTATTATTATATTATTATTACTAACTGGGCAATGGGCCGAGTCCCCCCTCCTCCTATTTCCTTGGGAACCAATCGTTTCAAGATGGGCCACATTCATATGCATCCTGGGCCGCATATGGCCCTCGGGCTGTAGTTTGGACACCCCTGGTCTAGTACATAATAATATAGTAAATTAGGCTGGAAAAAAAGACACACGTCCATCAAGTTCAGTCTGTTAAGTCTATATATAACCTGCCTAACTGCCAGTTGATCCAGAGGAAGGTAAAAAAAACTATTTGAAGCCTCTCCAATTTGCCTCAGAGGGGGAAAGAAAGATGCAATGGGACCAGTCTCTGGATCAACTTGTGCTACGAGCTTTCTTTCATCACTCTGTATTCCATCACTTGCTAAAAGTCTAAGTATGATGTCCAAAACCAGTTAACGTTCTTGAGAAGAAACTTCTAATAAATTCATTAATCTGGGGAGATTGGTTACATATTAAAAGCAATGATTAGTATAAAAATGTACAGAATGTCAAGAGATTTCATCTGCCTTATCCACTCTTAAAGATTACATGGAAACGTTGGTGGAGTTATAAAATAAAATGAGGGTCGTCTGGGTGTAACTGGGCTTGATCAC
This sequence comes from Xenopus petersii, assembly GCA_038501925.1. Classification (NCBI taxonomy): domain Eukaryota; kingdom Metazoa; phylum Chordata; class Amphibia; order Anura; family Pipidae; genus Xenopus; species Xenopus petersii. The sequence continues at coordinate 7,872,557 of CM076675.1, read as the reverse complement.
GGCTGGGTGTTGACTAGATCAATCTTCTTTTTGAGATTCAGAGCTATTGTAACCTACAGGCACATTGTTTCAAGTTTGAGTGCACTCCATGTAATACTGGGGTCAAAAAATTTTTGTCGAACATGGATTTTACAAATATAATAGACCCCTAAAAACTCTCTGCTTCTACCTACACAAAAACATGTTGATTGTTTAATTACTTGTGTAATAAAATTTGTTTTTTAGTAGAGGGCAAAGATGTTCTTTAGTTATAGGCAGTGATGACCAACTATTCATTTTGATTTCTATCTTCATCCTTCAAACACTGCTTCCTTGGGAATTAAAGGGATACTGTCGTGGGAAAAAAAACATTTTTTTCAAAATGGATCAATTAATAGTGCTTGTCCAGCAGAATTCTGCACTGAAATTCATTTCTCATAAAAGCAAACAGATTTTGTTATATTTAATTTTGAAATCTGACATGGGCTAGACATATTGTCAATTTCCCAGCTGCCCCAAGTCATGTGACTTGTGCTCTGATAAACTTCAATCACTTTTTACTGCTTTACTGCAAGTTGGAGTGATATCACCCCCTCCCTTTCCCCCCCAATAGCCAAACAAAAGAACAATGGGAAGGTAACCAGATAACAGCTCCCTAACACAAGATAACAGCTGCCTGGTAGATCTAAGAACAACACTCAATAGTAAAAACCCATGTCCCACTGAGACACATTCAGTTACATTGAGAAGGAAAAACAGCAGCCTGCCAGAAAGCATTTCTCTCCTAAAGTGCAGGCACAAGTCACATGACTTGGGGCAGCTGGGAAATTGACAATATATCTAGCCCCATGTCAGATTTCAAAATTGAATATAAAAAAATCTGTTTGCTCTTTTGAGAAATGGATTTCAGTGCAGAATTCTGCTGGAGCAGCACTATTAACTGATTCATTTTGAATTTTTTTTTTCCCCATGACAGTTCCCCTTTAAGTTTCCACATAAATGGATGTGAGTGATCCTCCACTTATATCAATACAACACAGTTTGTATGAATTTTGCTTGATGAAGACTTCTCCAGCACTGATAAATATCCCTTTTTTATTTCTTTCAGTGTTCATCATGGCATCAGGACTCTTGGTGTATCCGTTTGGCCTCAACTCTACGACTGTGAAAAAATACTGTGAGAATTCAAGCATATACTATGCAGGAGACTGTCAGATTGGATGGGGCTACATGCTAGCCATTGTTGGAGTCATGTTGTCGGTGTTTTTGCCCTTCTTCGCTAAATATGCCCCGAAAGAACACATATCACCTACACCAGTCCCTACTATCTTATAGTATCTGTTTTTCAAAAAGTGGTCTTCAACATAGGTAGGCAGATGGTATGAGAGCACCTCCTTCCAGTTCTACAGCTTCATAATTAGCTCAGACTGTTTCAGACCAAAAGAAACGTGGATAGTCTTCCTGAAGCATGTTAAATGAAAAGCCTGGGAATTAAAGATTTGTTGCCATTCCTGTTAATATTGTCTCCAATTATTCCTTAATGCATATGTACGCTTGTCATTTCAAGGCATCTACCTCCAGACTAAATCTGTTCAATCACAATCCCTTTGCTGGAAAGACTGCTGATCTTTAGCCGCGACCAGGAAGAGAGCAGGTCGTGGCAGGAAGAGAGGAGGTGGCATAGAGTGCGGATCTGGGCCGGCGGGGCCCACCTGGTTTTATTCCAGTGTCTCGCCAGCCCAGTCCGACCCTGGTGCTGCAGTCAGCGCCGGATTTCAATAAGGGGCGCGCGTCCCCATTATGCGGCTGGGCGGCATGCCGCCCCTATTTTTTGCCGCCCTAGGCCCGGGCCTATGCGGCCTTGCCGCAAATCCGGGCCTGGCTGCAGTATTTGGTGTGTTAAGTAAAAGACAATGGGCATTTATATTCCTAACCAGGATACTATATTCACAAGAATCATCGTTATTTCATGAGTCACAACTTTCCAGTGAGAGTTCATTCATGTCTTCTAAACTCCCTCATTGATTCATTTGGCACTATGATGTATTTTCAGTCCTAGAATTCCTAATTTATGATTCCAGCAGTTTGGCCTCTCGGCAGAACGTCCTCCAATGTGTGGCATGAAAAGTAACTGCTGTATTTAAATACTCAGGTTGGCATCTAATGCAAATGACACATCTGGATTATGGAATATTTAGTAACTTTCTATAAATAGTAGGGATGCACCGAATCCAGGATTCGGTTCAGGATTCGGCCTTTTTCAGCAGGATTCGGATTCGGCCGAATCCTTCTGCCTGGCCGAACAGAATCCTAGGGGCGGGAGGGAAATTGCGTGACTTTTTGTCAGAAAACAAGGAAGTAAAAAATGTTTTCCCCTTCCCACCCCTAATTTGCATATGCAAATTAGGGTTCGGTATTCGGCCGAATCTTTCGTGAAGGATTCGGGGGTTCGGCCACATCCAAAAAAGTGGATTCAGTGCATCCCTAATAAATAGTGGTACAGCTGTATGTGTATTTTGAACTGGACCACTCACAAATAGTGATGAGCGAAATCCTTTGCCAAGTTTCGCAGCGAAAATGACGCCCATAGACTCCAATGGGTGAAAAAAATTGCTGCTCGTCAAAAAAAAAAAAAAGTATCATCCAAAGGGGGTTATTTTTCAAAGTCTGAATTTATCTAAATATTTTCTACAAACTCTGATCAAATCCGCACGGGTTTTTTTACCTTTATTTATTCTTACATTATATCTGAAAATTTGCTTTGCAGGAAAAAATTAGATTTTCGAGATTTTTCAGATTTTCACAAATTTTTTGGATTTTTTCCCGAAAACTCAGAAAACTTCGGGGTATTGCACGAAACCCAGCGCACATCAAAAAATCATTGGCACGTCTCCCATTGACTTATATGCAACCTCGACAGGTCTGAGATGCCGGATTTTTTATTGGGATTTTTCCATCCTCGGGGTTTAAAAAATTCATGATTTTTTAAAAGTCCGATTTTATAAATAAAATAAAAAAATCACAATTTTTTTTGTGATTTTTGCATTCAGAGTTTAGTAAATAACCCCCTATGACTTTAATTCATTTTCTCCCATTTGTGAATTTTCAGTGAATCGAAGCGGATCATCACTAATTACAAACAGTTCTTATAATAATAATTTGTACTTGATCCCAATTTAGGTATAATTAATCCTTATTGGACTAAAAATTGGGTTTATTTAATAATTTTAGTCGAATTACAGAAAGACGCCTTATCCAGAAAACCCCAAGTCCCGAGCATTCTGGATAACAGATCCAATACCTGTAGTAATTAATTCAGATTCACATTACATGGCAGCTCAGAAACTGGTGTATTCTGCATCCAAATTAAATAATCAGCCCTGTGGCATCTGATTCTATAATAGACAAATCTCATTTTCTGTTCGGTGATTTGCAACAACCCCTAAGCCTAGCTACTAAACTGCCACCCAGAGCACACTGACCATTGGAGAGTCATTGGGACTCATTTATAAACACTGGGCAAATTTGCACCTTAGCAGTAACCCATGGCAACCAGTCAGTATTTAGCTTTTTTAAGCCAGTTGCAGGTTGAGCACTGAAAGCAATCATCGGATTGGTTGCCATGGGTTACTGCCCAGGTGCAAATTTGCCCAGTGTCTATAAATGACCCCCACTGTCATGCAAAAGATTTTTAGTCTTTAGTTCTCCTTTAAGGAATCAACTGTTAGTGCGGTTGCCATCTTTGCTGGTGGTAAAAAGCAGGCAGAGGTGCCGACCAATTAGGTGATGTTGTGATGTTTTGGGGTGGAGTTAATGAATCAACTGGATGGATTTCTGCACAGTTTTTAGAATGTTGCAAACAAATACCTCAGCTCTTTTCTCTGTCTTTTTTTTTTTAACTTTCAGATTGGATCTTCACATTTAACATTATTTTTCACTTTTGTATTGATTTCTCTTGGAATAAAGTGTCAGCGGCAACTGTCTATTTTATTTGAATCTGTATAATTCACTAAGCCGCGAAGCGCCGAACGCTAGCGTTAATTCGCTAGCGTTTGGCATTTTTTGTTACTGCGCAAATTCAATAACGAACGCTGGCGTAGTTTCGCTAGTGTTACTTCGCATCCTTACGCCAGGCGAATTTTCGCTAGCGACGTAACTACGCAAATTCACTAACTTGCGCAGTGTACTGAACGCTACCTTTTACGCTGGACTTCCTTCGCCACCTCAGACCTGGCGAAGCGCAATAGAGTAGATAGGGATTGTTTCAAAAAAAGTCAAATTTTTTTCTAAGTCCCAAAAAACGCTGGCGTGTTTTCTGCATGATGGGTGATAGGCTGAAAAAGATCGAAAATATTTTTGGGGCTCCCCTCCTTCCCCCCTACATTTCCTGACTCATGGCAACTTACCTAGACAGTGGGCACATGTGTAGGGCAAAATAACATTTTTATTTGCTGATTTGAAGGTTTTCTAGGCATTTGTAGTGCTGATACGTGTTCCTCAATTGAAATTTGAATTTTGCGCCGTATGCAAATTAGCCTTCGCTAGCGTAACTTCGCTTTACATAGCGAATCAACGCTAGCGCAACTTCGCAACCTTACGCTACCCCTGAGCGCAACTTCGGATTTTAGTGAATTTGCGGAGCGCTAGCGAAACTACGCCTGACGAAGTTGCACCTGGCGCAACTTCGCATCTTAGTGAATTTGCCCCCGACTCCAGACACTGGCTCATTACACGCCATTGTACTTTCCCCAACAACAACTCAACGTGCAATTTTCTCTTATTTGTAAGGAATATTTTAGAAAAGTAAGTCATAAACTGTGAATAAAAAGTGCCGAAACGTTCTCTATAAATTACAAATGTATCAATCTTTTTCTTAGGTTTGTTACAGTTTGTCCTTGGGACTCCCAAAGCATTCCCAGCACTTTGAATTGGATCAGGTACCGAATTCTTCCTGTTTCAGCTGTTTGACTTTAAGTTGTTTTCATTTGGATGTTAGAGCTCAGCCAGTTAGAGAAGAGGAAATCTTGAACGTTTATCCACATAAAAATATATAAAATAATATAAAAAATAATATATAAAATATAGCTTTTGTCAATCCAAAGGGCAAAAACTCTGATTTCCTTACCTCTAAGAAAGCAGGGATACATATATATATATATTAGGTATGGAACCTGTTATCCAGAATGCACGGGACCTGGGGTTTTCTGGATAATGGATCTTTCTGTAATTTGGATCTCCATACCTTCAGTCTACTAAAGCATCAATTAAACATTGAATAAACCCAATAGGATTAATTACATGTTAGATGGGAAGAAGTACAAGGTACTGTTTTATTACTACAAGCAAAAAGGAAATAATTTTTTTAAAATCTGAATTATTTCGTTATGATACACAAAAGCCACGAATATCTTATATATCCTTATAAACGGCGAGTTCTGATGTCATCAGTTATAAACGGGGAGTAGTGATGTCATTTTTGTTACATGACTCACTAAAACTTGTATCTTATAATAAATAAAATTCCCCTTGTTGGAAAATATGAGGATATTAGAAGTCACCCCGAGTTCTATGACCTTGAGCTTTTATATGGCCATGAAACTCCTCGGTAACTTATAATATCCTTATATTTTATAATAGGGGGTACTTTATTCACTATACAATGGGGTCTATGGGAGGTGGTCTTTCTGTAATTCTGAACTTTCTGGATAATGGGTTTCCGGATAGCGGATCCTATACCTCTGTGTGTGTATGTATATATGTATGTATATGTGTGTATATATATATATATATATACACACACACATATGTCCGACCCTGAGATATACATTTTTTTCTATATTTTTAAATAATCCTGGAATAAGATATTAAACACATTAGTTAAAAATGTAAAAAAATGTCATTAAAATAGCTGAAAAACAAGAGCAGGTATGGTAAGGGGGTTATTTACTAAACTCCGAATGTAAAAATCACGAAAAAATGTGTGATTTTTTTTTTTATAAAATTGGGCTTTTAAAAAAAATCAGGCATCTCAGACCTGTTGAGCTTGAATATAAGTGGGAGAAATCCCAATGATTTTTTGATCTGCGCTGGGTTTTGGGCAATACCCCGAAGTTTTCAAAATTTTCGGGCAAACTTTTAGGTGAAAAAATCATATTTTTCAAGATTTTTTTCCGCAAACAAAATTTTCAGGAAAGTGTATTAATAAATAAGCCCCCCAAAAAAAGTGCAGATTTGGTCAGAGGTTTTTTCAGAAAATATTGAGATAAATTCGGATTTTGATAAATAACCCCCAAGTGTCTGTGTAATTTAACAACCTATCAGCCGCATGACTTACATATTTAGTTGATTCCTGAATCGATTCATAAACGAGTAATTTCCATCAACAGTCCATTCATGTCCGATTAGTCTTTCTCGCTCTGTTACTTATGATTCCGTAATATTCCTTCTTTTCTCTATCAAACTACATAAATGCACTGCACCCGTTCAAATCAATAAGCGGAATAAAACAGGACAAAATCTGGTAAAGTTCAGATAAAAGGTGTTTCAACAGTGACACCTAGTGGATATGCGGCGGATTTACAACACAGACGAATCTTAATTCTAATAATACTCCCATAGGAATTGTTGCTTTACAGTAGACTTGGCTCTCCAGCTGTTAAGGAACTACAAGTCCCACAATGCATTTGCCTTTAGACTCCTTCATTAGACTCCTTCATTGCATTGTGGGACTTGTAGTTCCTTAACAGCTGGAGAGCCAAGGTTGCAGATCCCTGCAGTAGACTGTGATAAAATCCCAAAAAAATGTAAAGAAATAAAAAAAGGATAATTTGCCGCCTAACCATCCTGTGCCTTTAATTAAAGATCGACAGAGCAAAACTTATATGACCAGGGCTGTTTATTAAGTGCAAGATGCTGTAAATTCTGTGATATATTGTTCCAAATGAAGTATTTGTCTGTTTGAAACTGTTCAATGAAAATTTCTTACAAAACTGCAAAAAAAAAAACAGGATATTTGTCATGTTCCTCTATTGTGTCTTCAGAAAATAAAAATTGTGGTTATGCTTTTCATTTTTTATTTATATTTAAAGGTGACGATTCTGATGTTATATACAGTCAACTAAAATCTATTTTTAATTGATTTTTGTCACACTAATAAATTACTTTTTATTCAACTTGTTTTGGGAATCATGGTGATTTTTTTTTTCCTTCTGCAGTAAATTAAATGAGAAACCTTTGCTTCTGCCATGAGACAGAGGGGCTTATTTATCAGAGTGAAATTCTGCCACACTCTATTGTTTTCTATGGGATTTCTGGCCGCATATCTATTAATGGAGGAAAAATGCCCCAAGAACGGAAATATCACTCTCTAAGGGTGGGCTGTAGCTGCTATTGGTAAGTTTAAAGGACCCTAAAAAAAATTTAAAATAAAATTCATTAGTATACATACTTTAAGGGGCGGATTTATCAAGGGTCGAAGAGAATTAAAGGGAATTTTGAAAGTAAAAAAAATTCAAAGTAATTTTTTTGATACAATGACCATCAAATAGGATACTACGACTTCGAATTCGATTTGAAGTAAAATACTTTGAATATTCGACCATTCGTTAATCGAAGTACTGTCTCTTTAAAAAACTTCGATTAAACCTGCCGAAGTGCTATGTTAGCCTATGGAGACCTTCTAGAGCATTTTTCTAAGTCTTTACACATCAAAGTAAAGTCATTCGATCGTACGCTAAAATCGTTCGATTCAAAGTATTTAATCGTTCTATCAAACGATTTTACTTCGACCGCAGAAGACACAAATTAGATGAAAAAAGTTTGAATTCGATATTCGAATTCGAGGTATTTTAATTCGATGGTCGAATTTCGAAGTATTTTTTACTTCGAAATTCGACCGTTGATAAATCTGCCCCAAAAACATAAAAATCGCAAAGCCCTTATTAAGAAGTAACTGCTTTGGCTCCTCTTCAGAAAAGGCGACACGTCGACAAACCATTGTGCGGCGCTTGATTTCTCCTCCCTGGCTATCTCCTATAAGGAAGGCAGGGAACAGTTGGGGGTTGGGAACACCTACATAAAGTCATTGTTGCCGAATGCAGAAGGGGCCAGGACACAAATGAAAAAAATAATTGCAGTTTGACTCAAAACTCTCATTTCCAAAGTGCAATATGACAATTTTCAAAAATGCCACTAAAAAATATGACAGTTTGGTGTCAATTTTTGGTGCTTTTTTTGGCCTTGCAATCTAAAATATTATGTGGTGCGATGCTTTGAAATTTTGGTATTGTACTGGTGTGGCTTTTTAATCTATAAAAGTCAGGATTCTCCGTAAAGGGCATGTAAAGGCAAAAAAATAAAATCCCATTCTTACTATCGTTAATGAAAAAGAAACCTATTGAAATTCTCCCTTCTTTTACTGCTGTGGATAGGAATTGTTAGACGGTCCCTAACTGCTCTGCAGGGAAACAATCATACTTATGAACAGCAGGGGGAGCCCCCGCCTTACTTTCCAGCCATGCAGAACTCAAGCAGCTTTGTTTATGACGATCCCTAAGCAGCCCAGACCACACTGAGCATGTGCACAGTCTTAGTCTTGCAAAGATGTTTAAAAAAAGTGGTGACCCCCTGTAGCCAACTTTGAAAACATAAATTATTTGTTTGATTAGGCTTGAGGTGCAGTAAGTTCATGTTTATGTTTAGTATACAAAATACAGCATTTCTAGCTTTATTCTATTTTAGACTTTAAATGCCCTTTTACTAGCCTCGTGCAATAAGTTCACTATATAAAATATGCCATTTTTAGCCACATTCATTTTTAGGGTTTAGTTCTCCTTTAAGCTGCAAAAACAGAAAAAAAACCATCTTAGAAATTGCTACAATATGAGTAGTGGCAAAATCTACAGTTTGGTACATCCTGAGAGAGAAAAAACACTGGTGAACTCAGCAACGCAAAAAGACCTGGACGTCCACGGAAGACAACAATGGTGGATGAGAGTCAGCACCCAGCACTTACCTTTCCTAGTGCAGAGAGCGCAATAATGACAAAATTCTGGTTTTAAGAATCGAAATTTGGCTCTTTAAAGGAGAAGGAAAGGTTAAAACTAAATAAGCCTTATCAGAAAGGTCCATCTAAATATACCAGTAAACCCCCAAAGTAATGCTGCTCTGAGTCCCCTGTCAAAAGAAACATAGCATTTCTTTCCTTCTATTGTGTACTCATGGGCTTCTGTATCACACTTCCTGCCTTCAGTTTAAACATCATTGCCCTGGGCAAGAGCATGCTCAGTTTGCTCCTCTTCCCCTCCCCTCCCTCCTCTACTGTAATCTGAGCCCAGAGCAGGGAGAGACTCAGGCAGGAAGTGATGTCACACCACATTAATACTGCAGCTCCTATCCTAAACAAATAGAGAGTTTCTAGAGCTTTTTACTCAGGTATGGGAAAACATTCTACAGAATAAATATAGCATTCTAGCTTGCACTATTGCAGCTAATCTATTGGCAATAAAATGCCTCCGTAGCTTTCCTTCTCCTTTAATCTTTAGCCTACCCCTGGTAACCTGCGGGCTACTCGACTCGCCTCATGACACCAGCGCCCCTGTCAGCACCAAAAACTTTATATTCAGAAACCCAAAGTCCAATTTTTTAAAATTTATTTTTCTGTGTAATAATAAAACAGTCGCTTGTACTTGATCCCAACTAAGATATAATTAATCCTTATTGGAAGCAAAACCAGCCTGTTGGGTTTATTTAATGTTTTAAATTATCTAAAAAAAAAAACCCCAGGTCCTGAGCATTCTGAATAACAGTCCCATATGTATAATTTTTTGACAAAAGTATCCTTTAAGGGACTTATTCTGTCAATTTTTCCCACTGTGCTTTCAAAAAATCCTGTTTTAGTAATTGTGACACTTCACACAGGCGACAATTGCAACAGTTTTTTTTGCAGTTGTTGAGTTATTTATCAAAATACGATTTTATCTCAACATTTTCTGCTACAAACTCCGATCAAATCTGCTCCGTTTTTTTACTCCTGAAAATTTGCTTTGCGGGGAAAAAAATCTGATTTTTCCATATTTTTCACTCGAAAACTCTGATTTCTTATGCTTTTTGCCTGAAAACTCAGAAAACTTCGAGGTATTGTACAAGACCCATCGCACATCAAAAAATCATTGAGACTTCTCCCATTGATTTATATTCAACCTCAACTGGTCTGAGATGCCGGATTTTCTGATTCAGACTTTTCTATCCTCGGGGGTTTAATAAATTCTGAAAAAAATAGTTATTTTTTTAAAAGTCCAATTTTAATAAAAATCGGACTAATAAAAGGATTTTTGCATTCGGGGTTTAGTAAATAATCCCCGTAGTGTAAATGACATTTACTTTTAGCTTTCCAAAAAGCACAGACAACAAAACAGGAGCCATATGGTTTTTATTGGTCAGCAACAATAGGAATAAAGTTATTACTGGCTGGACTTATTACACAAGGGAATACATGTCAGTTTATGGGGGAACAGAAAGATGGGGGTTGAAGTCATTTTCTCTGAGTATAAAATAGGGATGCACCGAATCCAGGATTCGGCCAGGATTCAGCCTTTTTCAGCAGGATTCGGATTCGGCCGAATCCTTCTGCCTGGCCGAATCCGAATCCTAATTTGCATATGCAAATTAGGGGCGGGAGGGAAATTGCTTGACTTTTTGTCAGAAAACAAGGAAGTAAAAATATTTTCCCCTTCCCACCCCTAATTTGCATATGCAAATGAAAGTTCTCAGTCTCACTTCTTCAGTTTGATTTATATCATCATCATCATCAACACACGTTAGTGTAATGGGCTAAACCATTCAGCATTGAGGACTGATTGACAGAAGGGACTATATTCACCATACATTCAGCACAATACAATTATTATCTCGGCTTGTATAAAGATCTACTAATAAAAAAAAAGATTAAAAATACATTTCATCAACATGATAATGAAATCCATAAATGTAAATATTATATATTGTGAATTCAATTCAGCCTTCTCTATAGAATGACCGATCATTTTGATTTCATTTCAAGCTAAAACAAACAGGATATTTTATGTACTTTATTACAGTTAGTAAGGCTTCTGTGGAGTGAGTAACACCATTTCTAACACTGGGAGGCCTATTTACTAAAGCTCAACATTTCATCACTTTATTAAAAAAAAAATTTGACCAAACGCCTCGAAAAACGTCTTTAAAAAAGTGATGCGACAAAAAGTTGCAAAAAAAATCGAATTGTGCAATATTTTCGAATTGTTGCTCTGAAAACTCAACTTTATCAAATTGCTGCCCTTGAAAACTCAAATGTTTCAGATTATCAAATGAAAACCAGCACAAACAGCCCCAAACCATCAAGAATCCTGAAGGTAAAATACATGATCCAATTGTTAAAGGCCATTGACTTCTACATGATTTCAACAGGTTTTAGCTGGAGTATTTTCGGTAGGGATACACCGGATGCAACCCCTGCATCCTTCCCAAAAAATTCATCTGAATCCTAATCCTAATTTGCATATGCTTGTTTTGTGACAAAAAGTCACATGATTTCCTTCATTTGCATATGCAAATTAGGATTCAGTTCAGCCAGGCAGAAGGATTCAGCCAAATCCGAATCCTGCTGAAAAAGGCTGAATCCCAAACCGAATTTGGTGCATCCCTAATTTTCTGAATTGAGTTTTTAGCAGCTTCAAAGCATAATAAATCTCAAAAAAAAAAATTTCCCCTAAAAAAAATCGAGTTTGTATCCCTTTAAAAACTGAGGTTAAATAAATAGGCCCCTTTGTATTTTATTTTTAAACCTCTACTTCTGAATCCAGAATGTTTTCTTTTTTGTCTTATTGAAATGTATAGCAATACATATACTGTATATAGTAAATATCTGACAGTAATCCTTCATTTTTGTAACTGAAGTGTTTTATCATTTATAAAAATAAATACAGGCAAGGAAACATCTAAGAACAATACATTTGAAATCTTACAAGACTTACAATCAATTATAATATCATTATAAACACAAGGATTTAATGGGCACATTACTATAAAGTTATGGTTTATATTGCCTTAGTCCCATATCAATAAGCTCTTGTTAAGGGCCTTCTCATCTGGAATGTCAGGTTTTGCTGTATTTCTAATGATGTTTGGTCTTTAAAGGGGAAGTAAAGTCTAAAATAGAATAAGGCTAGAAATGCAGTATTTTGTATACTAAACATAAGCATGAACTTACTGCACCACAAGCCTAATCAAACAATGATTTATGCTTTCAAAGTTGGCCTCAGGCCTTTGTTACATCTTTGCAAGACCAAGACTGTGCACATGCTCAGTGTGGTCTGGGCTGCTTAGTGATCGTCATAAATGAGTCAAATAATATCTGCCAGAAGCTGATACAGCAAGACTGATTAATAATCAGAATATACAGACTGCACTGGGTCCTGTGTTGTCATGTAATCTAATGTGGATTTTATAGTTTTTGTATTGTTTAATACAAACTTTATCCAACTCTGCAGAACCAGTGGCTGTAGCAAAATAATCCTCCAAATAGAATCCCAGTTTATCTGTTTAAATCTGGCTCCATGAACTTTGTCCCTGCAGCTGGAGTTGGAAACAGTAAAGGAAACAATAAAATCCACTATAAATCTTTACACAGTCGCTGACTGCTCTACAGGGAAACAAACAAAGCTGCTTGAGTTCTGCTTGGCTGGTAAGTAAGGCGGGGGCTCCCCCTGCTGTTCATAAGTATGATTGTTTCCCTGCAGAGCAGTTAGGGACCGTCTGACAATTCCTATCCACAGCAGTAAATGAAGGGAGAATTTCACTGCATACAGTTAGGTTTCTTATAAAAACGGTAGATGTTTTTTAATTAAATTATATTGGAGATAGGTTTCTTTTTCATTAAAGAAAGTAAAAATGGGATTTTTTTTTGCCTTTACATGCCCTTTAATAGCTGCCATACCAAATTGGTGTGTATATGACCTTAGCATAGAGTCCTTTGTGTTGCAGTAATGAGATTCCACAAATCATTTTCATTATCACAATATTAATAGTAACAGCAGCAGTGCACAAAGTATTGTGCGACAATAGATTTTATTGGTTCCACAAGCAGCTTCCGCTATTATAGAAATGCCCCGACCTAAAACAGCAACAAGACAATGTACAGCAGGAATCTGTAAAGATGGCCAAATGTATAAGGCCTTAGGGGTCCGTTAAAGTGCGGTCAATTTGACTTTAAGCTTCCGCATGTTATCGCTGAGAATTTTTTTCCTCCACAATATTCGCAGCGACTATGTTTACTAAACAGCGATGCGCTCAGAAGTCAGTGCGATCACTTGCGGTAACTACGTTAACGAACCCGCTTACATTAGCTGTAATTTTAGCGAGTTGCGAATTTTCTGGCGACAAATTACGTTTTGGCGAATATTTATGCCGTAAAATAGTCTTGTTTTATGGCGGTTATTATGGCAATTTTTGACGTTCATGGCCAGAAACGCATCTTCAAAACGTATAAACTTTATTGACTGATGATTATACCATCCAACAACATGACACCAATCAAACCCGAATCATCTAAACCCTTCTGCCAATAGAATCATATGAACAAGAAATCATACCAGTCAATCTCTTTGCTTCATAGAAATGCACAGTTTAAAGGGATACTGTCATGGGGAAAAAACATTTTTTGCAAATGCATCAGTTAATAGTGCTGCTCCAGCAGAATTCTGCACTGAAATCCATTTCTCAAAAGAGCAAACAGATGTTTTTATATTCAATTTTGAAATATGACATAGGGCTAGACATTTTGTCAATTTCCCAGCTGCCCCAAGTCATGTGACTTGTGCTCTGATAAATTTCAATCACTCTTTACTGCTGTACTGCAAGTTGGAGTGATATCACCCCCTCACTTTTCCCCCCCAGCAGCCAAACAAAAGAACAATGGGAAGGTAACCAGATAGCAGCTCCCTAACACAAGATAACAGCTGCCTGGTAGATCTAAGAACAACACTCAATAGTAAAAATCCATGTCCCACTGAGACACATTCAGTTACATTGAGTAGGAGAAACAACAGCCTGCCAGAAAGCATTTCTCTCCTAAAGTGCAGGCACAAGTCACATGACCAGGGGCAGCTGGGAAATTGACAAAATGTCTAGCCCCATGTCAGATTTCAAAATTGAATATAAAAAAATCTGTTTGCTCTTTTGAGAATTGGATTTCAGTGCAGAATTCTGCTGGAGCAGCACTATTAACTGATGCGTTTTAAAAAAAAAAAAAAACGTTTTCCAATGACAGTATCCCTTTAATGTAGCCAGTCACAATGAAACCAAAAAAGCGCAGAGGCTGACGAATCCTTGGACTGTGATGCCGCTGCCAATAATACGACTCTGAGCTGAAACTGACAGAAGCAGAAGCCAAAACATCCTGCCAGCAATAGCTACAGATCTCTCTCCTGTCAGCAAAGAATGATGGGTAAAAAAAAAAAAGAAGTATTATGGGATATTTCCTGCTCCTTGAAAATTTTCTGGCGAAAAAATACTTTTACGGCACTACATAGGTGGCGGTAAAATTTTGCAAATATTCTTGTGTAAATTTTGTCTTTTGCACATTTTGCTTTTTAGTAAACCAGGCGTTAATGTGTTCGTAGCGTTATTTTCAGCGAATGCGATAAATGGCGAAAGCATATTTTTGCGCAAGAAAATTTGCAAATTTATATTTACCAAAGGTTAGTAGACTGGCGAAAACATATACGGTATTCGCAAGAATTTCTTTGCTTGGGTAATAAAAGGCGGTGTAACATGGTGGACCCGGTTAAAAAAACATATTCACAGTAAAGGTTTTTGGTTATTTAGAAAAATAACAGCAATGATTGTCGGGTCAACATCTGCTTTCACAGTATAGAAATTGAGAGGTCGGTTTAACGGTAATCTCCAGCGCTTGATCCTCCGGGTCCCCAGGAGATTTATCAAAACTATCAAGTTCGTCTTCACTTGCTGTTTTTGTTTCTTTGGTATCTGGAGAGAAAGAGAGATAGAGATCAAATGCTCATCATGAGAAGTCTAAGATAGAGAACAGTCGGACATAATGGTGGCCATATATATATAGAGATCTGCTTGTTCAGAGAGGTCACCAAATGTCTGGATCTCTCCACCTTAAGGTGGGCAATGCCAGGCTGATCTGATCATGAGCCCAACCAGGGCTGATCCTATCAAATGTGGGGCCCAATTGGGACCATGTTGGCGGGGCCCCTAGACAAAGTGTTGCTGGCTACTGACACAGCAAGTATTTAGGAAAATAAGGGCATACAGGCACAAAATAGAAAGGAAAGGGGCAGACAAGGTAAGAGAGTGAGAGGGATGAAATAGGGGCACATAATAGGGGCACACAGGGTAAGAGAGAGAGGGAGGAAATAGGAGAGTGGACTGGGCCAATTAGTTTGGGGCAGGCTGGGCCGATTCAGCTTGGGAGCAGGCTTGGTTGGATTGGGGGCAGGCAGGGCCTATCAAGGTTGGAGGAAAGCTGGGCCTATTAGAGTTGGGGGCAGGCTAGATCTATGGAGTTGGGGGATAGGCTGGCTTATCAGAGTTGGGGGTGGGCTGGACCTATGGATTTGGGGATGGGCTGGACTCTCAAAGTTGGGGGCAGGCCAGGCAGCATCATGTGCTGAGGAAAATATTATCTGTGCTGCCCTGTGGTGTGGGGCCCCCAGAGGTGCGGGGCCCTATTGGGCCTAATTGGTCCAATAGACCTAAGGCCGGCCCTGAGCCCAACGATCGGAGCACAATGTGGAGAATACAGGCAGTCGGATCGAGGACTGCGTCAACTAAACCAATGCCGTCCTCCGGAATTTTTAAACCTGCCCGATTGACACCTGGACAACTTCGAAATTCGAATTCAAAATTTTTTTTTTGGTCGAATAGGTCAGTTTTCGATCAAATAGGTCCGTATTCGGCTGAATTTGAATCGTACCAATCGCCTTCCCTGACTCTGCGCCGGTTTAAAATTAAAAAAACGCCGGCGCTAATCACACGCGGCGGTTTTCCGAAGTCGCCCAAAGTTGCCTGAAACTTCAGACGACTTGGAAAACGAATCGCCTTGTGTGATTAGCGCCGGCGGTTTTTCATTTTAGAGTCAGGGAAGGCGTTTGGGGAGATTGGTCGCCCCAAAAACGAGGCGATTAGTCGCCAGGCGACCAAATCTCCCCAAACGCCCAGTGTGGATTTACCCTAAGTCATAGGTTGGAAAACATTTAAATAAAATCCACCCGACTAAGATTTGTACAATTTACACTGATTATGTGGAACGGAGCCGATTCATAAACGTGACCCTCTTCAACAATGTGTAGATACAAAACAATCTCTGTTCTATAATGAGTTACATACCAGCAACACACGGTAACACAGGTTCTTCATTTATGCAGGTTACATGGTTGTTCCATTCAGTCCATTTCACTTCATTTATTCTGTTTGGTGAACCAGTAAACTGGGATTAGATTGTTCTTAAAGTGGTTTACAAAAGAGTAACTCTTTATTGTGTATTACAGGTATGGGACCTGTTATCCAGAATGCCGGAAATGGATCCTTCCATAATTTGGACCTTAAGTCTACTAGAAAATCATATAAACATGAAATAAACCCAATAGGCTGGTTTTGCCTCCAATAAGGATTAATTATATCTTAGTTGGGATCAAGTACAAGCTACTGTTTTATTATTACACAGAAAAGGGAAATCATTTCTAAAAATGTGGATTATTTGGAT